>JBANSL010000002.1:60400891-61000891 GCA_037127255.1 Persicaria tinctoria
TTGAATTTAGTTTAATGCAAGTTGTTTTCTTTCAATCAATGATGTCTGAGTTTGCGATGAAGAGCGAGTAGTCAACCCACTTCTAGGGTTGGGGCGAGCCCGACGATAGCCATGCATATTTGAGGTAAAGATCCGACCTTTATCATGTTTTGAGCATTTTCCTACTTGTTGATGTGTTTATTGCCCATCTAATGGAGATCCATGCTAACAACTTGGATTATAAACATAAAATCGGTAGAGACAATTAGGGTTTCTTGAGAGAGTTGTCTAATTGTTGGAAAAGGCGAAAGCTTAATCCTTTAATGTGATTCACATGATTATCGGTTTGGTTCTACCTTATGCATGCTTGGTTATTGTCGTTGCAAACCCCAATCTTGGAAGTTCTTTTACATTAAGTTTAGTCGAAACCCTAAAAAGCATTTGTTTTTACTTTCTTTATTTTTATTCGTTTTTGTTCCCTGTCTACTCGATCTCGACCAACTGTGGTCGACCTCGAGTTGCTGATTCTCGACCTAGAGTCGCTGTTGCTTACCTGTGCAGGAATCGACGAAGAACAACTCGACTTCGACAAGCCGTACTCGACCTCGAGTAGCATCTTGTCGAGATCGACCACCTTTGCCGAGCAGAGCTGCTGTGTTCAACTGTCTGAGCTTCTGTCGACTAAACCCTTGTCGAGCTCGAGGACCCCTGTTGTCGACTGCTGTCCGTGAGATTTCTCCGCTGCCTAGGATCCGCTGACACGCTTCCTCGTGGATCGATCCTGACTTCCCGCTGCTACATCAGGAGGAGGTCTTGTATTTATTTGACGTGGGCATAATCTGGTTTGAATTATATTTCTATATTTTGAACTCGATTCCCTCCTTACAACAAATTGGCGTCGTTGCCGAGGAGGCTATCATTCGCGCCTTAGGTAGTCAGTTCTCACTTTTCTCTTGAGTGAATTCGTAGGTGTATGCGTCTCTCTGGTCAAACACCTGAGTTTGACAGCTTAGACGAACCGGAGCGCTACCTACACATCCACTCCAAACTCAAAAGGATCATGGAGGCCGCTGAAACACAAGAACAGCTGGTCGCTAGGCTTACCAGGGAATTGGCCGCAAAGGATGCTGCTATCGCCGCTGAGAGAGCAGCAAGGGAACAAGCACAGGCTGAGCTTGCCCAGTATCCAACCACGGCAGAGGACTACATGCACCCAACTCTCGTCGTGCCTGAATCGGCGATTCTAATCCCTGAAAACTCTTTTGAAATTCGCACTCAGTTTCTTATAGAGCTTAAAAATAATGCCTTTTACGGCAGATTTAATGAGTGTCCTCTTGAAAATATTACTAATTTTCATGATATGTGCCGTACTCTTGCAGAAGGTACAACTCTGGAATATGTCAAGATGAAAGCTTTCCGTTGGTCGCTCGCTGGACCTGCACTGAAGTGGCTAGAAGGGCTGAAACCAAAATCACTGACCACATGGGCCCAAGTAGAGCAAGAGTTTCTCAACAAATTCTTCCCACCTGCCAAGACAGCACTTCTCCGCCAGAAAATCACCGCCTTTAAACAGCAGAAAGGGGAACCGCTGGCAAAGGCATGGGAGCGCTACAAGGAACTTCTACGATCTTGCCCTACTCATGGACAACCACCCTACATCATTCAGGAGATCTTCTTCAACTCTCTTGATCAAGTCACTAAGGACAGAATCAACAATTATACTCGCTACGAGTATCTGACGATGCCGCCAAGTGACGCATGGGGTGTGCTAGAAAAGCTCACTACTTACGACAACAAGTATGGGTCTACTGTAAACTATGAGGAGAACTCCTGCGCCAGGCCAGCACCATCTATGCCACTTTATGAGCCAGCAAAGGAAATCGACCCAGATGTCAGGGAGCAGTTCTACAAAGATCAGAATCGCAAGCTCCTCAAGCAAGTCAAATATCTGTCTGTCAATCAGCTTTGCATCGAATGCGGATCACAGAGGCACACCACTACTGAGTGCCCACACACAGAGCAAGTCAGAATGGCAGAAACACATGAGGAGGCAGCATACGCTGGGGTCCTAATCGCTATATGGGGGACCAAAGGCCCTATCAGCCGCAATGGAACCAAGGCCCCCCTAGGAATCCCCCACCCTACAGAGCTCCAGGACATCCAGAAAGAGATCAAAAGAAGGACGATCTGCAGGTGATCCTTGATGAGATGCGCCGAAATCACGCCCATAACCTGCAGGCTACCAACACCATCAACAATCAGCTCCAGCATGTCAACACAAAATTTGTAGAATTGGACATCTGGAAAAGGGCATTGAAACTCAGATGGGACAGATCGCTGCACAGATCCCACGACCGTCCGGACAACTCCCTGGGCAAACAGAACCAAATCCTAAGGGGAAAACCGGACATGTCGCAGCCATCAAACTCAGGAGTGGGCATCAACTACACGAGCCAGAGGTCGGAAAACAGCAAGGCAACGCAGAGCAGCAACTCGAGACAGAGCAGACACTGGTCGATCTCGAGGAGCCCGTGGTTGATCTCGACAAGCCTCTACTCGACCAAGACTAGAAGCTGAGCTCGGACTCCGCTGCACAAACCAACAACCCGAAGTCGACAAATCAACTCGAGGTCGACAAGCCTCTGGTCGATCTCGACAAGCCTCTGGTCGAAGTCGAGGAGCATCTGGCCGACGTCGACAACACTGCAGCTTCTCCGACAACTGATCTGGCTTCGAAACAGAAAAAGCCACTTCCTTTCCCTTCTAAAACTCTTAAAGATCCCACTGCAGGGAGATGCAATAGATTTGTTAATATGTTGCAAGAGCTAAACTTTTCTATTCCTTTTACAGAAGCCCTGCAAGAGATGCCTGGATATGTAAAATTCCTGAAGGATATCCTGAGTAAGAAGCGATCCATCTCAGAGATCGCAGGCGAATGCAAAGTACTCCACTTCCCTGAAAAGAGGCCTGACCCTGGTAAGTTTTCTGTTACTGTGGGTTTTGGACAATATAAATATGATTCTCTATGCGATTTAGGAGCAAGTGTGAGCATCATGCCTTTATCAATCTGGCGGAAGGTTAAGATAGGATGCATAGAACCTGTGGATGCTAAATTATACATGGCAAATAATACTGTGGTCATCCCTACAGGTATAGTTGAGAACGTCCATGTCCAGGTTGGTAAATTCTTTGTTCCAGCTGATTTCCTTATTATTGACTGTGCTGAAGATCCTACTAGCCCTATTATTCTTGGTAGACCATTCTTAGCTACTGCAGATGCCAGGATTAGTGTTAAGAATCGCTCGCTCACTTTCAGCATAGGCGATGAGGTTTTAGATTTCTCTTTTGGCCCTGCAAAGGAGGAAATTTCTTGGCTAGAGGTGAAAAGCATCAGCATCGACGGGACTAAGCAAACAGCGGAGGAGGGAGCGAAAACCGTACTCGAGATCGACAAGCCCTCGTCGATCTCGACAAGCGCTGTACTCGACCTCGACGAGTCTTTGTCGACCTCGACCACCACTGCTGAGCCAGAGACTTGCCCAGAGTCTAAGTATGGGGTCCCTGTACTCGATCTCGACCACCAGTACTCGACATCGAGTAGACCCAAGCCCAAAAATTTCTGTTTTGGGTCCGAACAGGTAAGTTCAGGTATGAATTCTACTCCCCCTCAGTCCATAAATAAAATTTTTAATGATTTAAAGGGAGCTAAAACACCGTGGCGAGAAAATTTGCAGAAACTGAGGGCTACAAAGAAAAAGAAGAAAGAGAAGGGAGATGATGCAAGCAACCACCTATCAGCTGAGCTTGCATACTACCATCAGGACCTAGATGATCCAGGAGAAGGGCCAAGCATGAGCGGGCCCCACAATAATGGTCCTTGAGCGCAAATGGAGAAGTCGGCCTAGCGACTCTAAAATCTAGAGCATGTATATAGACTTTATGAACTTTTGGCACTTTTTATTTGGTTTTGCTTTTAGGTTTTGGTTTTTGTTTTGTTTTTGGTTTTATGTCTTTTCTAAGAACTTTATATGGATAGTCTTGTCTTTGGTATGGAATCTAACAATTGTAGGTCGGCAAGCATATAAGGATCGCGAAAAGTGGAAGTCCCTGAAAAACTAGTCAGAATCGACGAAGGCCAAATCGACGACGACGAGGAGGAGAAGCCAGGAGCTACTCGACCTCGAGTAGACGTACTCGACCTCGACAAGCACCAGACACTCCTCGACTTCAGAAACCACCAGACGCAGACGAGCTTACTCGAGATCGAGTACACCGTACTCGAGATCGACGAGCAACCTCTACTCGACCTACACTGATCAACCTTCCTCGATGCATTATCCTGTGAGTTCCTTCCTTTACTCTTGTTTTTTATTTTATACAGTGAGGACACTGTAAATTTTAAGTATGGGGTGGGGGAAGGGCTTACTTTGTGCATATTTGCTATATTTGATCATATTTGATATATATGTGCATTATTTCTTTGAATTGCTACATGGCTATTTTGGAATGCATTATTGCTTTATGTGCTTAATATGCAGGATTTCCAAAAATTTAAGAAAAATGACCCCCATTGAAATTTTGAAATAATGTCATGGAAGCTTATATTGAACTCGATGATGCAAAATTGGATTCATTAGAGATATAGCATGAAATTGCCTAGTAAAGGGAAGTCACAATGAAGTGCATTATTTATTGAAAACCATGAAAGGAGGTAAAATTTGAAGTTATTTTTGACATGTTGCATGATAAGATGATGGAGGACTTTATATTTCCATATAATGCTCATATTGAAATCCTAGCCTTACCTATGCTTATGCATCACAAAAGCCATAATATGCCTTATTTCATTTATTGCTCCACATGATCTAAAATTGTCATTCTTTACCTTATCCGGGGATTATGTTGAGAATGACGTTACATTATGGAGATTGTTATATGGTTGTTTGTGTTGTTATCATATTTGGAGTTTGGAAGGAAATTATTTGAAATATATGGAAAATTTAATGAGTGAAAGAAAATCCAATCACCTCAGGAGATAAAGGTAGATTGACCCTGCTCTCTGAGATAATAGTTTGGAGAGATGGGACATATTGTGAGGAGTCCAAAGCACTAAGTATCCGGGGCCATTCATGACACCCATGTTTGCGACTCGCGAGAAGGCAGTGCTGAGGTTAGAGAGGTAAAAGCATTATTATTGAGAAAAGCATTATGAAAGGTGATGAATCAAATGGAGAAGGAATGGGGAAATTCAAATTTGGAAATACCCCATTTCCCTGGATCAAAAGCACCACATTGCCAAAAATTGCCCACCTTTTAGCCTTTTACCAAATCTACTCCTTCATAAGCTTAAACTAAAGTCTTCTTGATTATCAATGCTTTGTCACTTATGAATGTTTTTGCATAACCCTCCTTTTGTGAGTAGATGTTGCTTTTACATATTTGCACGTGCATGAATCTGTGACACTAGTACCTTTTCGAGGATGGTAATTGATTGCAGGGACATATGAGAATGAATCTAAGATGTTGAGAGTTTGAATTCTTCCCCTGAATGACAAATAAAAGTATTGCTTGAGGACAAGCAAGCTTAAGTATGGGGTGTTTGTTGTGAGCTGAATCTGCCATGTTTTACAGTAACTTTTATATCGATTTCTGTATACATTGCATTCATTTGGGTTTAGATAGTACAGAACTTATGTAGTTTATGTTTATTTGCAAAATTATGGAATCTACACCAGTTTTTGTTTAATTTGCAGAAATCGAGGCATATTACAGCAATTCTACAAAAGGTCGGAAAAGCTCGGAAAACCATTACAGAAATCCAAGGTCAAAGTAGCGGAACCAGTCTGAGAGTCAAGGCTACTCGATCTCGAGTAGGCCTTACTCGACCTAGACGAGCTTGGCCGAGCAGCCTTGGTCGACAAGACCTGATCGAGAACCAGACCAACCCGGGCTCCGGACCCAACTCGATCTCGACAAGCCCTAGTCGAGATCGACGAAGCCCAGACACCACACCCGGAGTCGACGAGGAGAAGCTGCCCGAGAAGTCGAGCAACCCTGGTCGAGATCGACAAACCCTTGTCGAGATCGACGAGACCTTGAGCCATGTCCGAGCTTGCCGAGGAGAGCCACTCGAGGAGGCCCAGTCGACGATCATCTCTACTCGAGGTCGACGAAGGCTACTCGAGGTCGACGACGCCCAGAGTCCAGATCCACGCTTGTCGAGCACGCCAACCCAAGGAAGTTTCGTCGATGACCTAATCCTACTCGACATCGACCACCCCTTGTCGAGGTCGACGAGCACCTGGAGTCCTGTCTGAGCCTGTCGAGGACCAGCAAGCCGAGACGACGAACCAATCCAGTCGACCAAGACCTCTACTCGAGATCGACAAGAGTCTTGTCGAGGTCGACTAGGATTCCAGAAGGTGTTCGACGCGGATTGATCAATTCTACTCGACTTGGCTTTGCTTGGGCGCGAAGTTGCTGAAATCTATCCGATATATCAAGATCCATCATGAAGAGAAGAAGATTTATCCATGGAAGACTTTTAGATATATTTTCCTATTTTGGATTTAATTATGTTATAGTTTTTATTTATCTTTAAAGTCATAGATATAGTTTTAGATATAGATATAGATATTCTATCCTTGATTAGCAAGGATTAGAAGCCTATAAATAAAGCCCATGGGGCTCAGTTTTATTCCTTCCATTTCAGAAGAAGAGAAGTAGTTCCACATAGACAGTTTAGGGAGTTCGAAGGTTTTAAGGTTTTGGCATTCGACGAGAGTTGGATTGCCGGGATTGTAAAGTCTTTGAATTTAGTTTAATACAAGTTGTTTTCTTTCAATCAATGATGTCTGAGTTTGCGATGAAGAGTGAGTAGTCAACCCACTTCTAGGGTTGGGGCGAGCCCGACGATAGCCATGCATATTTGAGGTAAAGATCCGACCTTTATCATGTTTTGAGCATTTTCCTACTTGTTGATGTGTTTATTGCCCATCTAATGGAGATCCATGGTAACAACTTGGATTATAAACATAAAATTGGTAGAGACAATTAGGGTTTCTTGAGAGAGTTGTCTAATTGTTGGAAAAGGCGAAAGCTTAATCCTTTAATGTGATTCACATGATTATCGGTTTGGTTCTACCTTATGCATGCTTGGTTATTGTCGTTGCAAACCCCAATCTTGGAAGTTCTTTTAAATTAAGTTTAGTCGAAACCCTAAAATGCATTTGTTTTTACTTTCTTTATTTTTATTCGTTTTTGTTCCCTGTCTACTCGATCTCGACCAACTGTGGTCGACCTCGAGTTGCTGATTCTCGACCTAGAGTCGCTGTTGCTTACCTGTGCAGGAATCGACGAAGAACAACTCGACTTCGACAAGCCGTACTCGACCTCGAGTAGCATCTTGTCGAGATCGACCACCTTTGCCGAGCAGAGCTGCTGTGTTCAACTGTCCGAGCTTCTGTCGACTAAACCCTTGTCGAGCTCGAGGACCCCTGTTGTCGACTGCTGTCCGTGAGATTTCTCCGCTGCCTAGGATCCGCTGACACGCTTCCTCGTGGATCGATCCTGACTTCCCGCTGCTACATCAGGAGGAGGTCTTGTATTTATTTAGCGTGGGCATAATCTGGTTTGAATTATATTTCTATATTTTGAACTCGATTCCCTCCTTACAACAGACAACAAGGTTCAAACCAGAACCCTCTGAAGGTATTCTAATTGTGCCTTCTGTATTATCCTTTTAATTTACTCTCATTAGAATTGGTAATTAACTAGTACCTTATTAAAACATAAATGTGATTAAAATATGAGAGAATGTGAAGTCTGTATTGTTTATCGAAGTGGACGCTTTGCACCTTATATGGCTTCATGACTATCCTGATTTACATATTAAGATTATGAATTCTTCTCCTTTTGCAGGGACAAAGAGAAGTAGCTCTATTGGGTAATTTGGATCTTTTGAGATGAATCCGTAAGTTGATTAGAAATTACCTTGTCAAATTGCTGTTGATTATGTACATTCCTTTGCATCAATATGCTTCATTGTGGCTTCTAACATTTACTTCGTGGAGATATACAATGAAGTTGTGCAGACCCATTTGCTGTATTTTTGCCCAATTTGCTTTTGCTTGTGTTTTAGGATTTCACTCAGATTTATCTCTGCTGATGTTGCGACAATTTGTGCAGTAGTTTTATTATATGATGATATTATCTTTTCTTACATTGGTACTTTTTCCTTGGAGCTGTTAACCAATGGGGTAACTTAGAAAGGATAAAGAAACCGGATGGAAACCTTCAAACCTATATTTCTATCTTCAGTAGTGTTTTTTGTCACTGTCCTTTGACTGTACTGCACTTAACCTCTTTTTTCACTTTTTTCTAATTGGATTGTCTCATAGTTCAACTCTTTAATAGTTTATAACAATATAAAAATATGGCATCTGCCGGAGCTTTTAGCCGATAAACCGTGATATGCAATAAGTGTGGTTTTCAATCTACAACTGGAGGAACATAGACATCACAGAAGCACTGCGGCTGCAGATGAAACTCCAGAAGCAGCTCCATGAACAGCTTGAGGTACTTGGATCCAAATATTACCCTCTACAGTCAACACCAAAGATGATGCATCGATACCTTGTTTTAAGCATTGAATTTTTACTGTTAGCCATTCCATACTTGCTCTCCGATGCTGATATAATCTTTGCTCTTTGATTATATCAGCATTCATCGATCAGTGCCTTTATAGGCGTCAAATATGCGTTGATGGCTTGATGCTCATAAATCCCCAGTATTGTGTCCCCACCTGGATGTTACAGATATGTTTGGTTGGTAAACGAGGGTTTAGATATAAGTTCTTTTCCAAATTGTTCTACTTCAGTCTTTTCTAGTTTTTGCACTAAAGCCTATTAGCTCAAAATGGTAGAGCATTGTGCCTACGCACAAAGATACGGGTTCAAACCCCGCATAGGCTATATATGTTTATCGCTTAGAAGTACGATGTTTCTCTTCATGAATAAGAGTATAAAGTGCAAAAATAAAATCGTAATGTGCAAATATAAGACCATAAAGTGCAATTGTGAAGTGCATTTGTGCAACTGTGAAGTGCATTTGTGCAACTGTGAAGTGCATTTGTGCAGCTATATATGTTTATCGCTTAGAAGTTCGATGTTTCTCTTAAGGAATAAGAGTATAAAGTGCAAAAATAAAATCTTAATGTGCAAATATAAGAACATAAAGTGAAACTGTGTAGTGCATTTGTGCAACTGTCAAGTGCATTTGTGCAACTGTGTAGTGCATTTGTGCAACTGTGAAGTGCATTTGTGCAACTGTGAAGTGCATTTGTGCAACTTTAAAGTGCATTTGTGCAATTTTAAAGTTCTTTTGTGCAACTTTCAAGTGCAAATATGAGAACATAAAATGTGAAAATAAAATTGTAATGTGCACATTTAGAATACAAGTGTGCAAAAGTAGGATACAATTGTGCAAATTTAAACTGCAATGGTGCAAAAGTAAGATACAATTGTGCAAAAGTAGGATACAATTGTGCATAACTAAGATTATAATGTGCATGATTAACAATTTGCGATTGTTGCGCTCTTGTCTATTATGTAACCTATGTGGGATTTGAACCCACATCTTTGTGCAAATGCACATTGCTCTACCAATTGAGCTAATAGGCTATTCATATATAATGTCAAATACAACATAAAATATTTCAATTAAAAAATCCAACCAAATTCCAAATCATAAGTGTTCACAAACTACATATCTAAGCACTTTCATGTGTTCATAACCTGCACATATCTTTTCACAACCTGTCTACGAAAAAAATCCTACCTAAATAACGATATGGTGTAACGAAAAATCTGCATACCATATGTTTTACCCCAAAAGATGCATACCATATGTTCTTAACAAGTTGGAAATCCTTGCAAATTGGAAATAGATATAAACCAAGTGCACAACAAATACACACTTTTGTGGAGGCACTTCTCTTTTCTTTGTTGTGGTTCATTCTTTTCTTTTGAGCAACTTCTAGTCTGCACAAGTGCACAACAAATACAAACTCCATTCAGTTTTATGTGTCAGTACTGTTTCATGCATGGAGAAGAGAAAACAGATGATAAGAGTTCTAATCTTCATTTTTAAGACCAACACAAAGCAGAGGAAATAGAACAAATCCATGAGTTCAGTCGAATGATCATCACTTATTATTGCAATTTATTAAAAGATGACAAAGAAATAGCATTTGCATTCAGAATAGAAAAACACACAAACCCCATTTCCCCAAGAGAATAGTAAAAAAATTTTAAGAATTAAAAAAAAAAACAAAGGTATGCACCAGCTAAACAAGTAAAAGGGCAAAGGGGAAACAAACCAGCCACCCATCAAACCCCAAAGAAACACCAAGCTCACTCAACCTCTCGACTTACAGATGAGCAGACTCCTTCGTTGCTAGCAGGATGTCAACAATACATTTGCCTTCATCCCATTATGTGATGGAAGTTCCCAATACCTATACTAGACAAACAGGGAAAGAAAAGGGAATAAATATCTTTGCACATTAAAAATTCATCTGAATTTCACACCCAATCACCTATTCTAATATCCCCTCCTCCCCAACTCAAATAAAAAGAAACAGAAAAGAACAAAGTTTCTTGTATGGTTGAACATCTAAAATCAAATAGCAAAATCTGAAAACAACAGTCAGATTCTTCTTGTAGAGACCTAGCTCCAACTTCAGTCCTATTAAAACCAAAAGCAAAAAGTGATCATTTTAACACTCAGATTGCAACTTGTATTTTGCCCCATTAAAGAAAAATAAAGAAACATGACATTTAAGACACATCAAAAGGTCCAGGACATAGCAATGCACAAATGTACACCATTGCAAGAAAGCTCACCGAAATTTGCTGCTATATCCTCAAAAGAGAGTGTCAAGTTATGCCCAATCAAAATCACAGTGGCTGAGCCCTCGAGTGAAAATGATTGAATAGAAACTGTATAGGAATAGAAAAATCCTCAACACCGACGCCAAATCGAGACGAATCAAATTGGAGTTGAACTTCAAAATTCTCAATTTGAAGTTCAAAATCCCTAATGAAATACTAAAATACCCATACGAGAGTTCCAATTTAGGAGACATAATTCAAATAATCTCAACTAATAATCCAAAGGAATCCCCGGAATAAAGCATATGAATGAACCCACAATCGCACCTGGAAATCGAGGCACTGAGCAACGACAGGCAAAGGCCTAGCCCTAGCTTCTGGAAACCTTCCTTGTGCGGCTCGGAACAAGCGATCTCCAAAGGCGATTCGGGGTCGGAGGTCTGTGGCTCCAGAACTTGCCATCGGCGGCAAGTAAGGTCGGAGGGAGGCTCGTCGATGGCGTTCGCGGCCGGTGAGGTCGGAGGGATGGGAACTCGGAAGGGATGAAGTAGCGACCGAGGAAGGTCGGGTGCATTTCTCTAACCTCTGCGTAGGTTTCTCCATGTTTCTTTAAGATGGGCCGGTTCGGAGATTTTTTAAAACGGACCGGTTCACTTTTTTAAAAAATACAACCCGCGCGTCTGGTTTTACACTAAAACCCAAATTTTACACGTTAAGCCAATTTTACACGTTAAGGACTTTTTACATTTTAAAGCTTCCCTATATATATATATATATGGTTGGGTTCGAGTACATACAACTCCAAAAGTGAGAAGGAAAGAAACAATTTGATTGGTAAACGTGCTCTATATGCCTTGAACCGATGTTGGCATCAACGCCGACCCTTCGGTCAGTGTGTACTCATACCTTCCACACAGGGTGTATTCTAGAGTGGTTATCGTATGAGCCCATTTGTCCACTATGTCGAGCACCCTTTTAGGCTTATTTGTAATCTATGTTTTATTGAAAAAGACATTGTAGGTGCAACTATGTTGTGGTAGGTAAGCTAATGGAATGTATGGTATGAATGGAAGTCGATATCTGACACCTTTTTGTATATGATTTCCATTCTAATCATACCAATGTATTTTGTAAGTATTTGTCCTAACTGGTGTTTGGAAATGTATAATATTAATGAAATTAATGCACTATTAAATTTGTTTGTGTATTATACTGTGTTTTATTTTAGGAAGAAAGCCCACCTGATCTTTGATGAATATGCTTAATATATTATGTATGGTGACAGTGGCCTAATTTTTTTTGTCGTTGAAGTGTATATTTTGTAAAGAGGTTTTTCATGCCCAAAGTATTGTTAACATTTATTGTCTGATTAGTTTAAAGTAATGCCGACACCATACTTGTATTTTTTGATTTTGCAGTGTGTGTGGTGACACTAGGTGTTTGGTGTCCCAATTAGTGCTGACAGTGATATCAGATACAATTAGTGGTGACACTGGTTCCCCCCACCCCCCTGATATTCAAGTCTTGTATTCTATTATTTTTGAAGTGTATGTATTTATATTTTTTCATTTTATAGTGTATGTGATGGGCACTATGTGTTTGAGATGCAAAGTATTGGTGTCACTCATATTATATTACAACTAGTGATGACACGAGTGTTGTATTTTTTTATTCTCAAGTGTATAGGGGTGAAAGAGATGTTTAATGACCATATTATTGTTGACATTGTGGGTTATATTAGTTTGAATTTGTGGTGTCACCAGTTTGATCGTTTTTTGATATTTGAATTTCATGTGGTGACACTAGGTGTTTTAGACCCAAACTAGTGCTGACACTGATACTAGTTACAAATAGTTGTAACACTACACTTGTATATATTAATTTCAAAGTGTATGTGGTTGCCAGAGGTGTTTAATGCACATAGTATTGCCACCAGACATGTATTAGTTACAACTAGTGTTGATACCAGTCTTATATTCTATGGTTTTGCGAGTGTATGTTGTATAAGATAAACTTGCTCAACAATATATTATTTTTGCACCACAATTGAGACTTGTGAAATTTTGTCCATTATGATTCAATTTTACTTGTCAACCTAATTTTATAGTTTCTTACTATAGTGTTACACAACGTGGTCTTAATTTTTTCAATGGCAGAATAAAGTTGCACAATGTGTGGGGGTGATTGGTGTAATTTTGCTCAACATCAACTTATTTTTGCTCAATAGTAGTTTATGGTTGCACGACAGTAGTTTATGGTTAAAATGTTATCATAATGATTATATGTTTTGTCAATATAATTTTAAAATCTTCCAATAATTTTGTTTTTTGCATCATGTTATTATTTTTGCTCATCATCAGATTAAAATTTCACAACACCGACTATTGGTGGAAAGTTGCTAAACATGATCTTATTTTTGCTTATCAACA
This sequence comes from Persicaria tinctoria, assembly GCA_037127255.1. Taxonomy (NCBI): domain Eukaryota; kingdom Viridiplantae; phylum Streptophyta; class Magnoliopsida; order Caryophyllales; family Polygonaceae; genus Persicaria; species Persicaria tinctoria. The sequence continues at coordinate 60,414,192 of JBANSL010000002.1, forward strand.
CATTAATTTTGCACAAATGTTTAAATTGTTGATATTGCCTTCAACATAACTGTTGGGCTTTGTTTAGAGATGCCCGGCCCATTTCCCGCTTATTTATACTGTGCTTAAACGTTGTTCAGATTCTCTGCAAGTCGTTTCATCTTGTTCTTCTTGGTCATCTTCATCCTCTCTCGTTCTCATCCAGATTTCTTGCTTTCAAAGTGCGATTCCTCGTGTGGTATGTACTCCTTTCTGTTTTCTTCCTTTAAAAAAAACGTTATCTGTTATTTTGATGTACTGTTTCAGCAAATTTTTTATTGTTGTATTCTCCGATTTTCGTTGAAATTCCCCTTTCTTTTTAGTCTATTAATGTTCATATATTGGTGTTTGTCTTGCTTATTTTCTATTGCATTATATTCCGTTTGTGTATATGTGATTCTTACTGTCATTAAAAGTCATCAGTTAGGCTTTTTCCAGTTTTGTAGGCATTTTTTCTCTTTTGTCTTTCTCAAATGTTTATTTCTTAATAATATCGATCTAATGTTTTATTTTTAAGTCAATGTCTAATGTATGAGTATACTTTGATTTTGTATGTGTAGGTTTTCTCTCCTTCAATGGCATTCCCAACCTATACTGAACTAGACTACGACTACATCGTTGGTACTTATGAAGTTGAGATATCAGGATCTGAGTCATACTGGTATGGACCTAGCCTACTTGTTGTGGCCATCCACTCTGACAGCATTCCCTTAACATTCTATCACACGTCTACTTGGAATGGTTTGCCTATGAGTCTAGCTCGCTGCAACGAAGTGCTATAGGATGCAGGAGTAACTGTTGAGGTTAGAACCCAGGTAGCCAATCGGCTTCTAATGGATTACACTAGAAGTTGGTTTGACGCCGATGCTGATCTTGTTGAATATGGTCTTTGTCCCAACATCAACATCAATGTACATTTTTATGATGACTCTTCGTCTGATTCAAGCTATGAGTCTGACATAAACGATGACATTCATATGGAGGTTGAACAAGCAGATCCCCCAGCACCTCCAGAGCCTATGGATGTTTACGGATTAAGGGAGATATATCACCTTGATCTTGATGATGATGAATGTACAATTTGCCTGCTTCCAATGTTGGAGTCAGATCCTGTTCTTCAAACGCCATGCCAACATCACTTTCATCCAAATTGTTTACGATCTTGGCTTTTAGTTCAAAACAATTGTCCTCTTTGCCGAGCATAATTCTAGCTTTAGTTGATATAAGTGTAGTATGTAATTTTGTATGGTACTAATGTAACCTAAAATACATTTTATGACTGAAATTTGTCCTTGATCACATTTCTTTTTTATTTATATTCAAATTATGGTAATCTTTGACATTTAAGTAGGTCATTTGGTGTGACACTAGTTGATCATATTGAAGGTTTCTGCTATTGAAGTTTATGGCTTGACATTTTCTGATATTAAAACTTAAGTGTGTGACACTATTAGGGTAAGTCCCAAAGTAGCGCTGACACTGATATTAGGTACATTTACTTGAGACCCTGGGCTAGTATTCTTTTTGTGATTTTCATGTTTATGATGTTGCACGAATTGGTAAGTGTTCAGACTCTTTTTGTTACATTGTTGGTTAGAGTAGTTTGGTCTATTGGTGACACTATTCTTATAAATTTGGTTGTTTTCTGTTTTTGATGTTTTTGTGATGACACTGGGTGGATAAGGCCAAAAGTAGTGCTGACACGAGTTAGGTAATGTCTTCCAATGATAATTGTAACTCAAATAATTGTAATCCGTTTTCAGTTTATAGTTTTACAGTTTTGACAGTTTTTTTTTATAGTTACTCTGAAATAAACTGTCACAAATAACTGTTACAAGATGAAAACTGTCTAATTGTTGGCTATATATATATATATATATATATATATATATCCATTTATCATTCTTTGTTATCCATTGGCGCTTGAAAACTGGTTTTAACAGAAATACATCCCTCTCTAAAAAGATGAACTATGGTAACAGTGTCGGGTTTTGTACCAGTTTCCATCAATTGATGGATGTGCTGGATAGTGTTGTTTACCCTGGTTATCACATGAATCTAGTTGATGAAGCTTGCGAGACGAACAAAGAGGCCCGCAGGGCCGATGTAACGGCCCGGGATTATGATTCCCGAGTTACGTTTTGAGGGATAAAACCCCTCGTTAGGATCTTGCGCCCCGAGTACAGGTTGAAGGTTTGAAATCGAAGATGTGAAATTTTAAGTGGGATTTCGCACCCAAATTCGAAAGGTCCGTTGGAGACCCCGGGGTAAACCCTTGTACCTGTCCTAGTCTACAACACAGAAAATCATTTATCATGCAAAGGGCATAAGTTCTGAAAATGATACAACCAGTGCCACGGCAGAGCCGGGTCAAAACAGAGTACAATTAGGGAGAAATCCCAAAAGCATGAATCTGGTGAAGTCAGGTTTCAAACACTCACTCTCCGCCATAAGAATAGACCCCGTCATAACAGCACAAATCAAGCAGCGTATCGGGTACCTGCAGAAACTATACCACCAAGTCAGGCCAAGAGTCCGCCCGCGGGTCCTCTGACCGCGCTGAGGACATATAATACGCCTATACCTAGAATAAAGGATGCCTTCATGCAGTACTGGAATATTAACCACACTATCATGCTCCTAATTCATATGTGCAGAATATTGAGGAAGGCCTTGACAAAGAATACCAAGCGGTATATCCCTCTTTTACCACCACCCCTCTTCCAGACAAGGTGAAGACTAGCCAGTTCGATGCTATAATCATATCAAATCTCATCATCATATCATATCTCATCATCATATCATATCTCATGTCCATCTCGTATCTCGTGATATATATAAATGACTCGAGGAGGACAACACCCGATGAAGCTGGGCTGCCCTATGACCCTAGCAAGGACTCTAGGACTCACAGATAACGACCGTTCTGTATTCAAACGCATACAGAATAAGGATGCTCATTCGTAAATGCAATTCCTAAGCATGATACTACATGACATGCTGTTATGCATATGCAACACCTACATACTATATGACACATCAGGCAGGAGGTACTGGTTACTGAGTAAGCCCCGGAGGTACTTACCTGGCTAGCAGATCGGCAATAGAAGAATCCAGCACATAGTAGTCACAATCACAGAGTATCACCTAGTACGTAATGGAATATACATAAGTCTACATCCAACTATTAAGCACTCAAGCACACCTCAATCAATAGAACAAGTAACATATTATGAAAGTCCTTTTATCACATCATCCGCTCCCCAAGACCACATCGTTCTCCATAAATCTTTCAACCAATTCCGCATGTTCATGTACATCAATTCCGCATATACCTCAACGGTTCATCAAAATCATAAGACATAATTTGTGTGATATAAAATCCTACTAGATCATCATAATTATCCAACATTTAATCTCATATAATAATTCATCACAAGTCATGCTATTAGTCATACATATCATACTGTTAGTCAAACGATCATATTATCATGCTAGTTAGTCATCGAATTAGTCTTATTCCCATGTTAGTTTCAAAACCGTTTCAAATCCCAGTTAAATAGCTAAGTGTTCCGACCATTGAAAATACTCGCCAAATTCCCTTTTAATTTTATTTATTAAATTACTTTCCAACCTTGAAATTCGTTTCCAAATTCTTTACAAATCTTTAAGTCCCAATAATATAATTTTAATCTCAAATAGTATTACATGATATTTTAAATACCATTTATTTAACACTTTTATAAATTATTTCCAAATCCCCTAAAATCCCGACCATTTTTATTTAATAAATCAACCCTTATAATTCTCCCAAAATATAATAATTTAAATACCGCTAATTAGTTAAATAAGAAACTGATAACCCGAACCGAACCGAACCGAACCTGCCTAAACCCAACCGGTTAAATAATTAACAAAACAAGGAGGTGGAGCCCACGGGTGCTGACTGGACAAGCCCCACAGCTGACTCATCATCTTCCTCCAATTCAATTTGGAAAGAAGCTCCCGCCTAGAATGCTCGACGCCGGTGGCCCGCGCTCCGCCATGCCGCCGCTGCGCCTCGTCTCAGTCCTGGCTCGTCCGGACTCGCCACGAGTTGGCCCTCGCCGCCTGCTCCTTGCTCGCCCTCCCCGGCTCCCTCGCAGCCACTCTCGCTCGCATCCACGGCCCTCGCTCCCGCTCCCGCCCTCGCGTCTCTGTTGCTCTCGAGCTCGCCGGAACTCAACGGAGTTCAACCCAGTTTACCGCACTCGACCCTCACTACCCTCCCGACTAGTCTAAGCGCACGAAGATGCATAAAATCGAACGAGGAAAGAAAAGAAGGCTTGGGGTCTCACCGAGGTAGTTTTGCGGACGTCGGAGCTTCGATTGGAGTTCTGGGCTTCGTTGGTGGTTCGCGATGGATAGTCGGACCTGCGTTGGGTATGGGTGAATGTGATGGTGAAGTTCGAGGATGATTCCGATCGAAAACGGAGGAGAACGGCTTACCGGAAGCTAATCGCGCTCGAACGGAGGAGGTGGAGTTACGGTGGCTCTACGGCGGCGCTGGGTGGCTCCTGGCTGGCTCCGGTGTGGTGGTGGACGTCAGAGGCGGTGCCGTGGCTGCTGCCGTTCAAGGAGCAAGGAGGGACGGTGGTGATCGACGGTGATGATGGCGCGAAGAAGATGATGAAGGTGACGATTGATGATGGTGGCGGAGGGAAGCAAGAGGTGACGATGGTGGCTGCAGGGTGATGACGAGGAGGAGATGGTGGTGATGTGAAGGAGGGATGGTGATTGTGGCGTTGGTATGGTGAACGAAGGGAGCGGGAGATTATGGTGATGAATATGGTGAAGGGTAGGAGTTGGTGATGGTGATGGTGAATGAAAGTGACGGTGATGGATGGTGATTTGAAGGGGCATGGTGAGGTGAGGGAGTAGGTGAGTATTGTGTGTTGAATTGGATAAACAAATATCCGAAAATAAATCCCGAATACGTGAATTTCGAACCCCGAAATTAGTCCATGAATGTTAGTTTCCTCGACTCTCGCTTTCTCGATCAATTAGATTTTTAAAATCGTCAAGGATATCGCCATCTGATAATTATTTTCAATTTTCTAGGTAAAAGAATGAAAATCGTTCGTCAAATTTTATATTACAGTCGGAATCCTCTAAACGAGCTTTTAATTCGATTTAAATTCATTTTTAATTTCCTTTTTCCGAAAAAAATTAGGATTGAAAATCCGAGCCTTTACACCCGAGTTGTTGGAGGTTGTCGTCGTTCATTACACATTATATGAGGAATACCAAAGATCCATAATAGCAACTGAACATCACATTCGGATTGCGTCCAAAGATGAAGATGGTGAAGCATTATCAAAGGTGATATTTGAAGTTTTATCCATAAATTTTTTTTCCATACTGTGATTGAGTCTTGTCTTTTATGTTTTATATAGATGGAAAGAGAACTGGGCAATCAAAGACAGTTGTTTGCAGACGCAAAGGACAATCTAATGGGGTGTGTTAAAGAGGTTTTAGATGCAGAAATGGAAAGGAGGAAGAAGATTGATGACTTCTTAGGACTTCTTACGCGAATTTTGAACCCCGAAATTAGTCCATGAATGTTAGTTTCCTCGACTCTCGCTTTCTCGATCAATTAGATTTTTAAAATCGTCAAGGATATCGCCATCTGATAATTATTTTCAATTTTCTAGGTAAAAGAATGAAAATCGTTCGTCAAATTTTATATTACAGTCGGAATCCTCTAAACGAGCTTTTAATTCAATTTAAATTCATTTTTAATTTGCTTTTTCCGAAAAAAATTAGGATTGAAAATCCGAGCCTTTACATCATCCACCTCTAAAAACAAGTCTCGTCCCCGAGACTAAAGTCTTTTTAAAATAGGAGATGAAGTTTGAAATTGGTGAGTCCAAGGATCATGTCATTGATCCCATAAGTATCTCATAAGTGCCCCTATGAGATCCTCACAGTACCGTTGTCATGATCATAATATCCCCAATAGATCGTAGCAAGAATGTGATATGGGCCCCTACCACATCCTTACTCCGACTCCTCGGTCATATCATAACTCAATACATCACAACATCCTCTTTAAAACATCGTTCAAAACTTCAAGTTCGGCATTAGTCAAAAGCATTCCTAACATCTCCATTCATCCTACCATCCACTTCTAAAGGTTAATCCCATATTCTTTTCCTAGCGTTTTGCGCATTCACACATATTTGGTTTTTATATTTTTTTTAGGAAAACCGTTTTCATTTTCTTTTCTTTTTTTTTTTGCCAATAAATCAGGAATTTTGTGAGACTTTATTTATTTGTTATTATTTTTCATATAATTCCATACCTTAGATTTGCTCAACATTTTATTATTCTTGCTCAACAATAGTTTAGGTTTGCACAACGCTTGACTCTTGTAAACTCGCTCAACATCACCTTAATAGATTATTGCTCAACATTGTATTATTTTTGCTCATCAATGGAATAAAAGTGCACAACATATTATGACCGGGGAAAACTTGCTCAACATCATTCTATTTTTGCTCAACGATAGTACATATATTGCACAACAACACTTTGTTTGCAACGACATCTTATTTTTATCTATTTATCCTTTCATAGTTGCTTAATAAATTATTGCTCAACATTGTCTTATTTTTACTCATCAATGGAATAAAAGTGCACAACATATTATGCCTTTGGAAAAATTGCTCAACATCACTTTATTTCTGCTCAACGATAGTACATATATTGCACAACAACACTTTGTTTGCAATTACATCTAATTTTTATCCAATTTTGTTTTCAAAGTTGCTTTATAGATTATTGCTCAACATGTTCTAATTTTTGCTCATCAATAGAATAAAACTGCACAACATATTGCAAATGGGGAAAATTTGCTCAGCATTACCTTATTTTTGCTCAACGATTGTGTATATATTGCACAACAACACTTTGTTTGGAATGAAATGTTAGTTTTATCTAATTATGTCTTCATAGTTGCTTAATAGATTATTGCTCAACATGCTCTAATTTTTGCTCATCAATAAAATAAAACTGCACAACATATTGCAAATGGGGAAAATTTGCTCAGCATCACCTTATTTTTGCTCAACGATTGTTTATATATTGCACAACAACACCTTGTTTGCAATGAAATGTTAGTTCTATCTAATTATGTGTTCATAGTTGCTTAATAGGGTGTTGCTCAACATCATCTTATTTTTGCTCATCAATAGAATTAAATTGCACAACATACTACAAATGGGGAAAACTTGCTCAGCATCACCTTATTTTGCTCAACGATTGTTTATATATTGCTCAACATCACTTTGTTTGCAACGAAACATTAGTTAGTTTTATGTAATTATGTCTTCATAGTTGCTTAATAGGTTCTTGCTCAACATCATCTTATTTTTGCTCATCAAAAGAATTAAATTGCACAATATACTACTAATGGGGAAAACTTGCTCAGCATGCTAAAATTTGTATTAGTACATGTTAAAATTTCAAATTTATAAACTGTATTGTCTACTAACATTATTCTTATATAATACTGATGATAGAATTTGCGCTGACAACCTTATCTTGAATGCTTCATCCTCCTCTTGTACTCCCCCAAAGAAAGCTTTCTATTTGAAGGTGGTCTTCCTGCTCTTTTTCTTACTACCGGGGGGTAACAGTTGATAGATTTGACCACATCAGGGATGTTTCCTTCATCTTCATCCAACACTGGATATATTGTTTCTGCATATGTCATATGCCAAGCGTCATTGCTGTAAAATTTTGCAATAAAATCAGACACATTTGCTTTTATGTGTGTTATTGCTGCTAGAGCATGTACACAAGGTATTTTCTCGACATCAAATACTCTGCACGTACATGTCCTCGCTGATAAATCAACTATAGCTACAGCTCCTTGACCATTGATCTCAAATTGGGATTCATTCATCTTTTCTACTCTGCATACCCCAACTTGTGCTTGTGATTCTTTTATCAACTTAAGGATCTCCAGAGTTAGTCTGTCTTAATTTGCCAGTGCTTTTTCTCTCCTGTCCAGGAACCATGATGTGAGCTTTTCCCTAGCAAACTCCACAAGTGCCACAATGGGATAATCCTTTTTGCCTTTGAAAACAGAGTTCAAACTCTCAGCATTGTTGGATGTCATCATGTTGTATCTATCACACCTTGAATGTGCTCTGGCCCATTTATCAAAACCTGCTGACACCAGATATTCTGATAGTTTTGGACATGTTGCTTCGATTTGTGAAAGGTGGTTGTTGAACTCTTGGATAGTGTAACTTTCTGCTGCTTTTTTGAACATTTTCCCCAGCTCTTTTTTCTTGAACGTTGCTTTGATGTTTTGTTTCAAGTGCCACATACATATGCAGTGTGTAGCTGTTGGGTAAGCTAAAGATAGCGCCCTTGAAATGCTAGCATGTCTATCAGAGACAAACACTAAGTCATTTGAAGGAGGCACAACCTGCAGCAGCTGATACATAAACCATTCCCAGGAGCTGTTGTTTTCGGAGTCAACAATACCAAAAGCAAGTGGAAAGATTTGTCTATTTGCATCTAGTGCAACTGCTCCGAGGAACGTCCCTCTGTATTTGCCAGTTAGGAATGTTCCATCAACAACAACAACCTGATATATAAACAAATAAAATTACTTATGTTATCAAATTTAAGGAAATCGATGACAACAGAATTTGTGCTGACACTGTTTATGACATACGTTCTTTAAGAGTAGGAATGCTCTGATGCATTGTCCAAATGACAGAAAGAAGTACTGAAATCTATCTTCTTTGTCTTTTGAAATCAAAGCTATAGTCCCATTGTTTCTCTCCATGAGCATATGGCAAAATGATGGTAAATCTGCATAATTTGATTCTGGTGTCCCTTTAACCATTTCATGAGCTATTTTTTATGACTTCCATGCTCTCCAGTAGCTAATTTGCATCTTTTGTTCTGTTCTCATTTTATCCTTTATCTGTGCTGGTCTGTATCCAACGTCAACATTGTGTAATTACAGTCAAATTAGAATAAATCATATATTAGAAAGCAAGTTAAAATATAAATACTATCTCTTTAAAAAAGTTCTCACCTTGATTCGATCATACTTGCAATAACAGAAGATGAAAGCTGTTTGCAGTGTTTTGTCCTGAAATCCCATGTGCAGGTGTGCGTTTCCACATACACTATCACCTCATGCCAAGTTGGACCAAAAGTTTTGACATGCACTTTCCATTTGAAGTCAGGATCTACACAATGCACTCTATAATAAGGAATCAATACTTTAATATAGAGTGCAGATTCAAGTAATAACAAACACAATCTGATTTAAAACGATGACATGATCAACCAAAGTTAGTAAAATACACATCTTACTTAAAAGCAACAATAGATTTGCATTGTCAAAAGCAACAATAGATTTGCACACCTTGTGCAATTTTTCTATGACTTAATTGTAGTGCTGACATTGCTCAATCAATGTTCAATAACGATGACACGACCAACCAAAGTGAGTATAATAAACCTGATAAGTAAAATTTGCGCCAAAGGCGCAAATTTTGATGCTACTGTATGTATAAGCATAGATTTCCATACTGTTATATCATATATAAGTATAAAATATTCTAAACAGGCATCCCCTGTGCAATTTTATTATGACTCCATTGCAGTGATGACATGGCTTAATCAATGTTGAATAAGGAAAACTAGTGATGACATTAGCAATCAAAGTCTAATAAGGAATCAATACTTCAATAAAGAGTGCAGATTCAAGTGTAATGATGACATGAACAACAAAATGAATAAAATACACTTCTTGTGGTGAACTTCTATCATTAAGGTTTACTAATTAGTTGAAACAATCATATTGAAATCACATCCTAAGCAATCATAGAGATGACTTGAGCAATGTAAAACAGGAATAAGCATAAATAACCATAAACATACACAGATTCGATTATAAAAAATCAATCAAAATTTGCGCCGAAGGCGCAAATTTTGATGCTACTGTATGTATAAGCATAGATTTCCATACTGTTATAACATATATAAGCATAAAAAATGAATCAAAATTTTCGCAAAAGGCACAAATTTTGATGAATTCAATAACAGTAATAATTCTGTTCAACTATATTTCCATACTGTTATAGCCAGTTATAAGCATAGATAAACACAAATTTGATGTAATCTACACTTGTAATCACACGATTCCAATCCGTAATCACAAAACTGAACCAGTTATTTGCGCCGAAGGCGCAAATTGAAGCAATAATCGCAAAACTAAAGTTGTAAATGCAAAACTGAAGCATACATACACACAGAATGTTCCAGTAATCGCAAAACTCAAGTAGTAATCTCAAACCAAAAAATTCTAAGAAATTTGCGCATTCAGCGCAAATTTAAGCAGTAATCGCAAAATTGAAGCAGTAATTGCAAAACCGAAGCATAGATAAACACAGTCTGAAGGAGCAATCTCAATACTAAAGAAGTAATCCAAAAATTCTAGTTAAATTTGTGCCTTCGGCGCAAATTCTAATCGACTTAAAATTCTACTAAATTTACTTACCTGATTCTTTAGATTACACTTCAAAATCGATAGCTTCGTTGACGTCGGAATGGTAATCTCTCGCAAATCCTAGCAATCTCCGGCGAGCAGGTCGGGAGAAAGAGACAGAGCGTCCGGAGATAGAGAACTGGAGGAGAGAGAAAATCGGGTTTCGAGGTACGCTGGAGCCTTTTATTTAGGACATTTTGCAAAAATGTCCCAAAACGCGGATATTTTGCAAAATTAGCCCATTTTCGTGGCTATTTTGCAAAACCGCCCATAAATTTTATCTTATGTTATTAGATAAATAGATTTAGATATAGATATAGTTGTTCATTCCTGGAATAGCTAGATGGAGCACTATAAATAAGACCCTAGTGGGCTGATTTTTATAGATTCAAGCCAAGTCATCTTCGGGCGCAAGTAGGAGGGGGGAGAGAGAGCGAGCGAGCGAGAGAGAGAGAGAGAGAGAGAGAGAGAGAGAGAGAGGACGCAAGGAGGAGGAGAGAGAGGATGAACGTTTGGAAAGTTTTGTAAGTTTAAGTTTTATTTTTTAATGTTAAAGTTAGTTTCTTTTATGATGTTTGCTTTCTAATTTCCTTCTTCTATGGTCGGGGTGAGCCCAATGATAGTCATGCACAGTTGAGGTAAAGTTTTGATATTTATTATGTTTTGATCATCCACTGCCTTTTATATGTTTATTGCCTACTCGAAAGAATAGAGATTCATGTTAACAACTTGAATTATAAACATAAAATTGGTAGATACAATTAGGGTTACTTGAAAGGGTTATCTAATTGTTGGAAAAGGTGAAAGCTTGTTCCTTTGATGTGATTACATAACTATTCTATCTTATCTTTTGTGTGTTTGATTATCGTTGCGGTGATCCCTTACCTTGAAAGTTTGCACATTTATTACTTTATTTCTTTATTTACATTCTGCACAGATTTTACCCGACACCAACCATCATTCCCTATCCATCCCTCGACATCGACCCATTCTTAGCCGACGTCGGCAGCAACCCTCATCACCTTTTCCCGCTATTCCCGAACCCCTAAACCAACTAAACCTAGAACCGCTGACTTCTCTCCTGAGGACGAACCTGACTGCACTATCCTATAGCGGGGTCTTGACTATAAATTTATTTGGTCGAGAAACCCTCTCGTTAGTATACTATATTTGTGTAGTTCATGTTGTTTGCGTTATTATTTTCGATGGTTTCTACCCGTTCATAACAACAGACAATCACATGCAAACGCTTCACTTCATAGATAACGACTAGATTACACATCGAGGCGTTACTAAAACTAACAAATGTACTATGGATAACAACATAATTTTTTTCTTACAATCGACCAACCTATACTTAATTCGTCTTCGGAATGAGTTTAATCTTTAACTCGTTGAATGCAAAGCTTCCAACCTCCATATTTGCTTCCCTCACAAGTATCCATGTCGTTTCAGCCACATAAATATGGTCATGTATGTTTAAATCGGGGAAGAATGACCGAATATGTTGAAGAAGAAGATCTCCAACCCTCCACTCATACGCTCCACGAATGCCTGGATGAAAATCATTGCAGTACAGACACCCGAATGCCTTCGCCGCCTCGGTCTCACCTCCTTCTCTGCCTTCGCCGTTGTCCATCGTCTCACCGCGTTCCCCCTGTCTATCCGCCTTCGCGCACCTTCCTCCTCTGGTAAGTGGTTCTCGATCTCAAGCTCTAATCTCACTGACTCTATCCTCCGACCACCGCTCTAATCTCTCATCTCTCAATTGCAAATGCTCGAGTAACTGTCGATAGATCTGGAATAGACTTATCTCGTCACACTGCTCTGTCACGCTGCTCGTCTCGCCTAGGTATACACTGAACCTCACCTTCTTCGATCCCTTCCAGTACTTGTTTCTTCGATCTGTTTCCTTCCAGATTTCCTTGTTGATGTGTGGAGTTCTTGTTCTCTTCCAGATTAGAGTAGAAAATATTAGGCGTTTCTCGTTTGTTTCCCCAATTTCTATCTTTCTATGCCTCAATTGAGTTTTTGATTTACTGTTTTTTCGTTGGTTTGTTGATTTTTTGTCGTTCGGATTCCAGAATGCCATTTTTTGATGTTTATAATTTCATCTCTTATCCCACCCCTTAATCTCTTTATTTGCCTATTTTGATCAATTCGTTTGACTCCCCTTGTTGCATTGTGCAATCTGTAGGTGGTGTATTCTACCTGAAATCTGCAAATCCAGACGTAAGTATTCATGAAATTTCTCATAGGGTATGAATTTATGATGCATTTTTGGATTTTCTTGGAGTTGAATATCTTGTTGATTGCCGCTAAGTTCATGCTAGAGTCTTGTCTGCCTATCCTATCCGGAGAGTCATATAGTTTAAAGCTCTGCCAAACCCCTGCTTCACTATGAGAAGCCAAACCCCTGCCTCATTGGATGTGAAGCAAAATAAAAGCTCAAGTTTAACCATATATCTAGCCACGAGGTTGGTGAATCTATGACTGAACATAACAACCATCAAATTCGGCTTCCATCGCCCTTTGATTCAGCATTTCATAACTTCATGGAGCCCATTGCTTGTCCCTGTGGAAGCCATGGTTTAGCATCACCTTCCTGGCCATTTGTTGATAGCCAGAAGACAACTCATTATGATGTAACGTCTCAATATCTTGTGGAGGGTTGATGTGCTTCTGTGGCTGGGATGCAAGCTGTTACTAGAGCTTATGATTTCCCAGGAATTTTACTTGTTGATACTAGAAGGACATTTACTTGATAAGGGCACACTTCATGAGCTGCAGCTTAGTCTCCAGTCAGATAGAGATAATATCCTCCTGCAGAAGCAAATTGTCGATGCTGAAGCCATCCTGAGGCAGAATATTGCAAGGCTAATAAGTCTTACAACTCAAAAAGCCAAGTTGCATTGGCTTACCATGGGAGAGGAGACATCCTCCATGTTTTATCGTAGCGTCAAGGAGCGACAATCCAGAAACGCCATCCTCATGATGAAGTACGATGAGGACACTGAGATTGATGGTGAAGAGGCTATACGGAAACATATCTTGCAGTTTTTTGAAGACTTACTATCCAACAGATCCAGCAGCGTCGCAGGCATTAGCTTACCTTGTGAGAATGGGTTTAGACAGGAGTCTGCAGATGATGTTTTGAATCTCCCTTCATATGATGAAATCCGGATGGCGATTTGGTCCATAGGATCGAATAAATCTCCGGGACCGGATGGATTTGGGAGTGCATTCTTCAAGGATGCGTGGAAGATTGTTGGGGTTGATACATGTGAGGCTATCCGGGAAATCTTTCGTAATGGAAAAATTCTTAAGCAATTGAATGCAACCTTCATCTCACTTATCCCAAAGGTTCCTAATCCCACCTTTGTGAAGGACCTGAGGCCTATTTCTTGTTGCAACACAGTCATGAAAGCGGTCACGAAGATTATTGTTATGAGAATTAAAGATCAGTTGGGTGATATTGTCTCGGATTGCCAAGGTGCATTTGTCCCAGGTCGCTCAATTGCTCATAATAGCGCTGTTGCTACAGAAATTGTCAGTGGCTATGGTACTGCAAGGGGGTCCCCGAGATGCACAATCAAGGTTGACCTACAAAAGGCCTACGACTACCTTAGCTGGGATTTTATCAGAAAAATGCTAACGTACTTCAAATTCCCGTGCAAACTTATCGAGCTGATCATGGAGTGTGTTAGCACTTCCGCTTTTTCTGTCCTGATCAATGGTGCGCCAGAGGGTTTCTTCCCAGGGAAGAGGGGATTACGACAAGGCGATCCGCTCTCTCCCTACCTCTTTGTTATGAGCATGGAAATCCTTAGTAGAATGCTTGTAAAAGCAACTGAAAATCCAGCGTTCAGGTACCACCCGAAATGTAAGAAACTGAAGCTTGTGCACCTGACTTTCGCTGATGATCTTTTATTATTTTGTCGTGGAGATTTGCAATCAGTCCGCATCTTAAAGGATTGCCTGGATGAATTTCTTGCTTTGTCGGGTCTAAGAGTAAATATCGACAAGAGCACAGTTTTTATAGCCGGCTGCTCGGATGAAATTTCTGATAGTATTGTGCATCAGCTGGGCTACATCCGTGGTGATCTCCCTGTCAGATATTTAGGGACTCCACTGAGCTCTAGGCGTACAAAGATTCATGAATACGGAGCCTTACTTGACAAGATAAGTAAGCTGATGCAAACATGGGCTGCAAGGAGCCTCTCCTATGCGGGACGCTTACAGCTTATCAAATCAGTGTGTGTTGGTATTCAAACTTTCTGGGCTCAGTCTGTACTCCTTCCTAAAGGGGTGATAGACAAGATAGAGAGCATGATGAAACGTTTTTTGTGGAATGGAAATCTTGAAGGGAGAAAGCACTTGGTAGCTTGGGAGGATGTCACAAAACCTCATAAGGAAGGTGGGCTGAACATAAGGGAGTTGCTATCGTGGAATAAATGTGTGTTTGCCAGACTTTGGGGTGATATTGTATTGCAAAAGCCAAATATATGGAAGAGATGGTGCATTGAGAACCATTTTAAGGGCGACCTGCGAACAGATTTAAGGCAGAAAAAGGACGACTCTTGGCTATGGAGGTCTGTCCTAAGCGTCAGAAATGAGCTGAGAGGAGCTCTCGAAGCTGCTGGCCCCTTTGAAGATGAACTGCAGGATCTGTTGGACAGCAAAGGTAAATTATCTTGTGCTGAACTGTACAGGTTACTTAGAAAGCGTGGCCAGGAAGTTGATTGGGGTGGAGTCCTCTGGGGAGGTTTACAGAACCGGAAATGGACCTTTATTTCCTGGCTAGCTGCACGAAAACGCCTTCGGACAGGCAATGTCATCCGTTATTGGCTAGGAGATAGCGCTGCGGAGTGTGTGTTATGTCATGATGCTGAAGAGTGTGAGGATCACTTGTGGTTCGCTTGCCCAAAGGTGGAAGCTGTCCGGCGCATCGTTTTTAGTTGGGTTGGTGTTACATGCCGGTTTACCAACATTGGGGAGTGGCTTCAATGGTTTGCTCGAGAGCCAATGAAGGTCAAAAAAACCATTATATTTCAGGCTAAACTTCTTGTTTTTCAAGCTACCATCTACTACACTTGGGATGCTCGAAATAAGAGCATATTTTGTAATGAACCGTTTGAGATAGATGCTTGTGCTGCCCGTATTATCTCGTGTTGTCGATCTAGGCTGTCCATAAAGTGCAAAGGCAAAGCACTTGTGGATAGGTTGGATCGAGGGCGTAGATAGATATTGGTTTGATATTGGTTAGATTGGATTGGGAGACACGTAGCGTACAGTAGTAGTGGTGGGTACATGAGTAGGGTTGAACTTTCGTAGGGTCTCGTTGTTTTTTGGTGGGCATAGGGGGCTATGATGGTATAGCTTACTCTTTTTTTACACAAGACCCGTTTGTATGGTCTTGGCCTTTTGTACTTGGTGGTTTTCACCACTTCATCTATATATTTACCTCTTCAGACTAGAAGGACATATGAGGGTGGATTTTTTGCTGCTTCTTTTCAAACTGATCTTTTGGATGCCAACATGCTTGATGGCTGCCAATATCAAGATTTATTAAGAAGAGTAAGGCTTTCGTAATCTGGCCAGTTTGAGAACATGAAGAATAAGAGTCAAACAACTCCCTGCGTAAGGGATTCCCTGTTTTAAAATCATGATGCATGCTAGATTGCTAGAAGATAATGGCTGCTCCAATGTGCCTTGCTAACGCTTATGATTTGTCTTGGCTAGTTTTTAAATAAAAAATCTTGTTTGTTTTTTATTCTTGCAAGTTTAATTAGTGCTTCAGATGAATTAGTTATTCCATCACTACCCTAAGGTGCAACTTTCCCTATAGGATAGCTTCACTTATGAGTTCATCCACTTCCATTTAATTTTGATCTTGAACTTAGAGTATTACTTATATCCCTTGTACACCTCAGATGTTTCTTCCACATAAGAAATATCCGACCACCTTCAACCAACTACTTGAATTTTTTTTTTACTTCCTTTGGAAGCTCCTTACCTCTGATATTGAACATGGTATTTACCTTCTTTCACATGTAACAGGTCAGAAATCTTAGGCTGACCACTGATGTCCCTTTGCTAGAGAATTATGCACTTGCTCAGGTTAATCATTTTATGGCTGTAATATAACTTCATGCAACATTTCTTGAAGTATCCTAGATTGCATCATTCATTGATGAGCCGTCACTTTCCAAAGTCTTAAGTTGTATGTTGCTAACACTTGTACTTGCAGAATCATACTTCTAGAACTAAAGAAGTAAATGGAAACAATGTGCATGTCATTCAGTCCCATCTGAAATCAACTAAAGCAACATCTTGTTTTGACTCCAACAGATCGAGAGTAAAGGTGTCAAGGGAGGAGTTAGTTATTATTTGTGTATCGATAATGTAGATTGATGTAACGAGGCGCTAGATTACGTTTCCAGGGAATTGCTACATGAATACGGGGCGAGGCTGAACAATGTGTTTGAACTGCTGGTCAAGGCAACAGCCCGCTCTCTAAGGGTGGAGGAAGATGTCTTCTTGAAACGGTACGGCGTAAAGGTGGACATGAATGTGAGGTTCAATTTCTACCCTCGATGTCCCATCCCTGACTGCATTCTAGGGCTGAAACCTCATACGGATTTCTCGACAATGACAATCATCTTGCAAGACGAAGTTGAAGGGCTCCAAGTAATGAAGGATGGTCAGTGGTTCAAAGTCCCCGTCGTTCCTTCCGCTCTCTTTGTGAACGTTGGAGATGCAATGGAGGTAAGTCTGTTATTGTTTTGATCTCACTGAAGGTTTTATAATCAAAGGTATTGTTGTGTTGGGGATGTGTTCATGGGGAATTTTTAATTTGACGAAGGTGATGAGCAGCGGGATATTCAAAGGCACGATGCACATGGTGGTGCTGAGTTCAGACAAGGAGAGGATTTCGGTGGCAATGTTCTGGGGCAATGACTGGAGAAAGCAGATCGGACCCCTCAAGGAGCTGATTACCGAAGATCGGCCACAGTTGTACAAAAGCTTGTCGATTCAAGACTACTTCCAGACGTTCCTCGGCTACTATTCTAGGGAGATGAGGCCAATATACACCTTAAGGCTTTGAATGCTTCTGCCTGATCGGCCTTTTGTGACTATATGTACAACACGTTGATCCAAAATTGAATGAATGATGGGGAGATTGTAGTAATAGAAGCTCAATTCAAGTAAGCAATATAAATCTGCAAGTTACTTGTAAGGATAACAGCGAGTTTTTAGTGTTGACATAGTTTTTATGTGAAATTTATATGTCCTGACATCGTTTTTATGCGTATTTTTTAGTGTTGACATCGTTTTTATGCGTATTCTAGTAACTTTGGAGCTTGTATTGGAAATATGAAGTTATCATGGAGGCATGTACCTTTTCAAACTTTTTTTGGTATTTGAAACAATGAGAGGGGTGGTAACACAAATACAATACGGAGTATTAAATATTCATGTGAATCCTCTATGTCTGCTACTTGTAGCTTAATTGGAGATGCGAAGATAACTATAAAAAGGGCTTAATTGGAGATGCGAAGATAACTATAAAAAGGGGTGGTAACACAAATACAATACGGAGTATTAAATATAAGAGTACGGTTATATTTGCACATCGTACTCTTATATTTGCACGACAAAATGTAAAAAAAAAATTAAAAATTATAAAAGCTAGACTTGTGTCATATTTGCACAACTTACGGTTATATTTGCACAACGTACTCTTATATTTGCACGACAAAATGTAAAAATTGATCAATACATTTTCATCACTAAAATTTTAGTGCTGACAGAGTTATAAAGACTTGTGTCAGCGGTGTTTGCAATTTTAGTGCTGACAGAGTTATAAAGACATAAAATTGATCAATACATTTTCATCACTAAAATTGCAAACACCGTTGACGCTAGTTGTTTTCTCTGATTAACAAAATAGAAAAAGAAGCTGACACTACAGTTGTGCAACTCTAAACTACGGTTGTGCAACTCTAAACTACAGTTGCGCAACTTTAAAATACAGTTTAAGAACCAAATTAGATTAAAAAGTGCAAGAATAATATTATAATGTGCCCAAATTAGATTTTTAGTTTAAGAAGAATTAAATTAGATTTTAGTTTGTATGAATAAAACTATAAATTTCTTGAATAACACTATGAAATTTTAGAGTTGCACGACGCTGTTTTAAGAGTTGCACAACTCTGTTGTAAGAGTTGCATGACTCTGTTGTAAGAGTTGCACGACTCTTGTTTTAAGAGTTGCACGACTCTCTTGTAAGAGTTGCACGACTCTCTTGTAAGAGTTGCACGACTTTGTTTTAAGAGTTGCCCGACTCTGTTGTAAGAGTTGCACGACTCTTGTTTTAAGAGTTGCACGACTCTCTTGTAAGAGTTGCACGACTCTTGTTTTAAGAGTTGCACGACTCTCTTCTAAGAGTTGTACGACTCTCTTGTAAGAGTTGCACGACTCTGTTTTAAGAGTTGCACGACTCTGTTGTAAGAGTTGCACGACTCTTGTTTTAAGAGTTGCACGACTCTCTTGTAAGAGTTGCACGACTCTGTTTTAAGAGTTGCACGAATCTGTTGTAAGAGTTGCACGACTCTTGTCGAGATTGCACAACATGGGGGATTGATGGAATTATGCTCAATATGTTCTTATTTTTGCTCAACAATAGATTATATTTTGCACAACAATTGAGACTTGTGAAATTGTGCTCAACAGTAGATTGTATTTCTTTTCCTACATAAGTCCTTCATTTCGTTAATTTCATGTCAGCACCTTATTTCATAGTGGTGATTGAATTGGTGCAGTATGTCTTCAATATGGGATTTCTACAGAATTTGGCTAGTGTTTTCAATTTTAGTGCTGACAGAGTTATAAAAAAAATGATGACGCCTAATAGAAAGTGCTGACACGAAAACGCTGACATAAATTTGTTATGAAAGGCATTCAAAATTGACAAGTATAACAAGTCATTTTATACCCCGAGTACAAAAAAAAAGTAACAACATTTTATAGTAAGTGTTAATGAGCAACGCTTTACATCATGCTCAAACTAGTTGAACCAACCGGGGATTATGTTTCCTAGCTACGAGCATAATTCTTAGAAACAAAACCAAGTGTCCCTAGTGTTGACATCGTTTTTATGCGTATTTTTAGTGCTGACATCGTTTTTATACGTATTTTTTAGTGCTAACATCGTTTTTATGCGTAAGCGCAAATTTTCTCATATTATAATTGCACAACATAAACTTAAATTTGCACAACAGATTATTATATTTGCGCCTACGACGCAAATTTGCTCAACACAATATTTACACAAATTTGCACAACATATTGTTATATGTGCACAACATAAAGTTATATTTGCACAACAAAAAGTATTGAAACGAAGAAAAAAAACGGAAAAAAATTATTATATTTGCACAAAAACATGTTATATTTGCACAACTTACGGTTATATTTGCACAACGTACAGAATATTTGCACGAAAAAATGTAAAAAAAAAAGACTTCATATTTGCACAACTTACGGTTATATTTGCACAACGTACTCTTATATTCGCACAACTTACCTTTATATTTGCACGACAAAATGTAAAAAAAAAACTAGACTAGGCTCATATTTGCACAACTTACGGTTATATTTGCACAACGTACTCTTGTATTTGCAAGACAAAATGTTTTAAAAAAAAAACTAGACTAGGGTCATATTTGCACAACTTATGGTTATATTTGCACAACATACTCTTATATTTGCATGACAAAATGTTAAAAAAATAAATAAATAAAAACTAGACTTGGGTCATATTTGCATAACATACGGTTATATTTGCTCAACATGATCTTATTTTTGCTCAACAATAGATTATTTTTGCACAACAATTGAGACTTGTGAAATTGTACTCAACATGATCTTATTTTTTTCTCAATATTATTTTATAGTTCTCAATAGATTATTGCACAACGTGGTTTTATTTTTGCTCATCAATAAACTATAATTGCACAACATGGGGGGTTGGTAGAAATTTGCACAAAATGATCTTATTTTTGCTCAACAATAGATTAAATTTGCACAACAATTGAGACTTGTGAAATTGTGCTCAACATGATCTTATTTTTTCTCAATATTATCTTATACTTGCTCAATATATTTTTGCACAATATGGTCTAATGTATGCTCAACAATATATTACATTTGCACAACAATTGAAACTTGTGAAATTGTCCCTGAAAGTTCGATAATATAAAACTAAGTAATATAGAAATACTCTAGAAGGGGGGTCGAATAGAGTATGCCGGTTTTTCGCAGATAGTCTCAAGACTTTTGAAGCTCGTGCAAAACCCTTTGAGATTATACTTAGTCTTTTCTCTGAAAACCTGAATCACAAAGTTAACTAAATCGAACCAAGTGTGGAAATAAGGTAAAGAAATAAAGTAAAGGACTCGATGAGTTGTTTACAAGGTTCGGCACGAACTTGGCCTACGTCCCAGCCTAGGGTTCTTCCACAACCCTAGGATTCAACCGGCTATTATTGATTCACAAGACTTAGGATCCTAGTAGCTCCCCGAGAAGCCTCTCTCCTATATATACAATTGCAATCTAGTCAACTCAAATTCACTTGGAGTCCTAGACCAATCTAGAAGAGCCCCACCTCTCTATGATATCTAGTACAATCCTCTTACACATAGTGAATCAATCGCCTAGTGTTCACTTCCCGAGTTACAAACTCTCGAGTATAACACTATAACTGAATATATCCTATAAGCTCACTGTGTAACTCTCAAATGCTTTGAAAAGAAATAACAAACTCTTAGGACAAGCAGAGAGCACACGAAGACAGATTTCTCTTGAAGGCTTGGAGTGTATGAAAGCTCGTGTTCAATGAATGTGTGTCTCTGTCTTCATCTTCCTTCTCTTTATATTGAGACAAATCGGCGCCAAGGATCTTCTCCAACGGCTAGACAAGATCATGGCATAAACTGGATCTTCTATCTTTGGAAACTTCGAGGCCACAATCTTTCCGATTTGAATCTTCTCAACACGCAGCACAAGGAAGGAAATAATTCGAAAATACTTCCTGAAAGGTTAGTTAAGTATATAATAATATAATGGAAGTATATAATAATATTAAATAATATTCGAACAATATAACATAAAGAACAGGTTTTGTATTTCATCAACACTGTTAAAGCTCCAAGACCTTTGACACACACATACTATCAAGGCCTTTGAAACTTATTCCGATTTTCATCAAGGGAGGAAGTTATCAATCTCCCCCTTGATGAAAGACAAAACATGTGCATCCCTGCAATTTAGTCAAGCATAAATAATATAAGTGAAATCGGATTTAGTACCTGCAAGGGTTAGACACATGTTGGATCAAATTTTTAAAGCATGAAAAGTCATCCAACCGAAAACCAAAAAACAAAAACCAAGGTCTTCCAAGACCTTCACAACAAAAAGTTTTCGAGAGTCTAAACCACAAATCATCTCCCCCTTTTTGTCTTTCAACAAAGGGAGGAGGTAAAACCAACAGTCACCAAAAGTTTTGAAAAAGTTTCCAAAAACCAGCCATGTATCAAGTTTGGGATAAGGACGGGATAGGATGGGGTTAAGCTTCGTCGTCCGGAGCATCATCAGTGAGCTTCGTCCACAGACTTTGCAGCAACCTGGTTATCCCGCTCATCTCCGTCATAACTTCCTTGTGCAGCTCCTTGAGATCCAGGCGAACTTCCTCCAGGCCCAACTCCAGGTTGTCCATGCGTTCATCAACAACTGAGGCAGTGGGAAGAGCTTTTGAAGGAGTGGCAAGTAGACCTGGGCAAACGCGGGACGGCCCGCCCGGCCCGTCCCGCCCACCCGCAAAATTGGACAGGCTTGGGTAGAGGGAAAAGCCCACGCGGGCTGCTAAGCCCGGCCCGCGCCCGCAGCGGGTACGAGATTGGGTAAGCCAATCTACCCGATACGGGCCGCTGGCTATTTTTTTAATATATATTATTATGTATATTATTAATTTTAAAAAATAAAATAAAATATCTATACTACCTACAGTATATATATTATTAATTTAATAAAATAAAATAAAATATCTATACTACCTACAATATATCTAATATCTATACTACCTACAGTATAAAATATCTAAACTACCTACTGTTTTTATATATGTATTAGCAAGTGTAAGGGGGAAATTAACGTTGCATTTATATATATATTAGCAAGTATATACTCCCTCCGTTCAACAAAACTTGACGTTTTACTATTCATGCACGCATTTTTAGGAGCTAAAAACTATATAAAATATCGACTTTTTAAATAATTTTTTTTAACAATTTCGTAGTTATTATTAATAAGTACAAACTTGTTAAAAAAAAATTTTAAAAAAATGAATATTTTATATAGTTTTTATTATTGTAAAAAAGCGTGCATGAATAGTAAACGACAAGTTTTGTTGAACGGAGGGAGTATATATTAGCAAGTATATATATATATTAGCAAGTGTTGCATTTTAATTTTATTTTTTAATAAGTACAGTAGTACAAGAGGGGAAATTAAGCGGGTACCCGCGGGCTGCCCGTAACCGCAATAGCGGACGTGATCGGACAAGGTTTTCAACCTGTTAAGCGGGCTTAGCCCGGCCCGCAACAGCAACAACGGGACAAATTTTCGGCCAAAGCCCGTCCCAAGCCCGGCCCGCGCCCGCATTTGCTCAGGTCTAGTGGCAAGACTCAAGGTCCCTTGGGGAGACCGAGTGATGCCAATCTTTTCAAGGCTCTTGGAGTCGAACTTACCCATATGACGCTGCTGTTCTTCATTTTTTAAATTAATTCCAGAAGCTTTGAAGAGATGGGTCAACAGGGTGGCAAAAGGGAAGGGAGAGCATTTCTTGGCTTTTCTAGCATGAGTCATGGTTCCAAGGATGGTGTTGGCCAGATCAAGGTCAAGGCCATTTAGGATTCGGTAAAGTATGACCATGGCATTATCAGTAAGGAGCGAGCCAGAGTTAAGACGGGGTAAGAGGCATCGAACAATGATGTTGAAAATAATTTTGCCTCTAGGGTAAGGGATGAGTGGGTAAGCTGCTTTGAGGTGCTGGTGGATGCTTCGGGTAGGAGATATTTGGATTGAGCAAGGGCTAGGCACTGTTCTTTTGTGGGGTTCTCGGGAGAGGGTGGGCAAGGTTTAGGTAGGCCAAGGAAATCAACAAAGTCATTGGAGTTGAAAGAGATTCTAACCCCTTTGACAATGGACTCCAAAGACCAACCGTCAACATTGTCTTTGGCTTTTAGGTTTATGTAGAACAGGCGGGTTAGCTGGGGATAGTAGACAGTTTCAAGATTAAGAAGGGTCCAGGCTGGGGATTTTTTTAGAAGAGCAATGCAGGGCAATTTCAAAGCTTCAAAGAACTCAAGATCTAAAAAATCAGAACAGCTTATCCTACGAGTTCGAAACTCATCTACCCACTTACCAGCCGTTTCAGCATTTTCAAACCAAGAAGCGGGTAAGGATTGGTTTACCTAGATGTAGGCGGGTGGATCGGCATTCTTCTTGCGAGCAATTGTCGGAGCAGCTCTCTTGGCAGGCGCCTCAAAGCTTTTGAGGGTGCCCTTCCTTGTGCGCTTGGGAGATGGAGGTTTTACAGCAGTAGGGGATTTCCGCTTCTTTGGAGACGGGGGAGGAGGAGAAGGAGAAGGAGAGGCAATAGGTTCTGGCTCCTCTTCCTCCTCATCCTCAGACCCCGAGTCCTCACCGGACCCCGCGTCATCTCCTTCAGCTTCCTCGTCTTCTCCAGATTCGTCTTGCTCTTCGTCCTCTTCCTCAGGCTCCTCTTCAGATGGAACCTCCTCGGCTTCGGCTTCCTTCCGAATCCTCTCAGCTTCCTCCTCTACAAGTTTCCTTGCAAGTTCGGCCTCCTCCTCAGCCTTCTTCTTCCTCAAAGCTTCCTCTTCGGCTTCTTTGGCAGCATCTGTTTCCAGAATGGCGTCGTGATCTTCTTCCTCCTCTTCCTCGTCCACCTCCTCAGCAATGACTTTCTTTTTCCCTTTCTGTTTCGCACTGAGGGGCTTCTTAGCAGAGTGCTTTTGAGAGCCCTTGGTAGCAGTGGCCGTGCTTTCAGCGATGGTGCTCTGGACAACAGCAGGGACAATGGCTTGAGGAGTGGGTTCAGGTGTGGGAGAGGTGGCAGTGACCTGACGTCCCTTGGGGGTGGCGCCAAGTCTTTTGGGTGTGGAAGCTTTCTTTGATTTGGGAGCCATGGAGGAAATCGGCTAGGGTTTTTAGAACAGCTTGAGAGGTTGAAGAAGGGGAAGTTGGAGAGATTTTGGATAAGTCTGAGAGTGTGATGGAAATCGGGTACAGAGGTGGGTTTAAGTAGAGAGAGATGATGATGGAGTGATGGGACGGGTTTAGAGTTCCAAGGGAGGGTAATAATATCATTGCCAATTTTGAAAATATTTTCAATTCAAAATTCAAATAAATCCATCAAAATAGGAGGGAATATAACCGAAATATTTACTTCCAAAAATAAGATATCTCAACGGAATAAAAATATAACATAAATAGGCAATTTTGAAATCCGATAAAAATATAATTGATTAAATATCTAGAAAGATATTAACCAAATATATGTGATCTACCATTTAGTTCACAAACCTTGACATAATTCTCAAAGGTCTTGACACTAAGTAGATTTTATCTTTCGTAAAGGGAAAGCTTCCCCTACGAAAGTGCATCCTTGTTAAGCATCCCAATCTCTCGTCTAATGAAGGTGAACATGTCCTCTGCCAAAGGCTTTGTAAAAATGTCAGCCCATTGATAATCAGTTGAGATAAATGAAATGGACACATCACCTTTTTCAACCTGGTCTCTAATGAAATGATGCCTCACATCAATATGTTTGGTCCTTGAATGTTGAACAGGATTCTTAGTAATGGAGATGGCACTTGTATTGTCACATTTAATTGGAATGCCTTTGAGGTTGATGCCAAGATCTCGCATTTGTTGAGCTATCCAAAGGATTTGGGAGCAACAGGCTCCAGCTGCAATGTATTCGGCTTCTGCAGTGGATAGAGCAACTGAGTTTTGTTTCTTTGAGTGCCAACTGATCAAAAATGCTCCTAAGAATTGGCAACATCCTGATGTGCTCTTCATATCCACCTTATAGCCTGTAAAATCTGCATCAGAATATCCAATTAATGTGAAGTCCTTTTGCTTTGGGTACCATAGTCCAAGATCCTTAGTGCCATTGAGATATCGAAAGATCCTCTTCACAACCACGAGGTGAGATTCTTTAGGATCAGCTTGAAACCTAGCACACATGCAAACACTAAACATAATGTCAGGTCTACTAGCCGTGAGATATAATAAAGATCCAATCATTCCTCAATACTCCTTTTGATTGACACTTTTCCCAGTCTTGTCTTGATCTAGAGATAATGTTGAGCTCATGGGAGTCTTGGCTGCTTTGGATTGATCCATTTTGAACTTCTTCAAGAGATCCTTAGTGTACTTGCTTTGGTTGACAAAGATCTCTTTCTTGGATTGGTGGACTTGTAATCCCAAAAAGAAGTTGAGTTCACCCATCAAGCTCATCTCGAATTCACTGCACATGATGTCAGAAAATTCCTTGCACAAAGATGTGTTAGTAGCACTAAATAATATATCATCTACATAAATTTGAATAACCAAAATGTCCTTTCCTTTGGTCTTGATAAAAAAAGTCTTGTCGATCAACCCCCTTTTAAAATCATTTTCTAAAAGATATTTTGACAAGCGCTCATACCAAGCTCTTGGGGCTTGTTTCAAATCATAAAGCACTTTGTCAAGTTTATAAACATGATTAGGAAATTCCAAACTTTCAAATCCTGGGGGTTGAGCCACATATACTTCTTCCTCTAAGAAACCATTAAGAAAAGCACACTTGACATCCATTTGATATAACTTTATACTCATAAAAGATGCAAATGCTAATAAAATGCGAATGGCTTCAAGCCTGGCTACAGGAGCAAAGGTCTCCTCGTAGTCAATACCTTCCTCTTGATTGTAGCCTTGAGCAACAAGTCTTGCCTTGTTCCTCACAATCGTACCATTCTCATCTAGCTTGTTTCGAAATACCCATCGTGTGCCAATGACTAATTGATGCTTTGTCCTAGGCTTCAAGGTCCAGACTTTGTTCCTTTCCAATTCGTTAAGCTCACTTTGCATAGCAATGATCCAATCTGGTTCTTGAAGGGCCTCATCTACCTTCTTTGGTTCAATAAGAGAAACAAACGCGTGAAAAGCACAAAGATCTTTAAGTTTAGAACGAGTTTGAACACTAGAGGTAGGGTCAGAAATGATATCCTTTAATGAGTGTGATGAGGAGTATTTGAATTTCCTTTTGCTAGTCTCAGCTCCTTGATTCCTCACACCGATAGGATTGACTTGTGGTACATCTGACTCCGTGGTCCTGTTAGGTTCAGTTACAGCAGTTTCTGACGCTTCAACACAGTTGGATTGGACACCAAGGGCGTTGGACGAATCTTCAACACCTTGGGCCAATTCTTCAGTGTTGAGAATTTGTTCCTGCATGTTCCTCTTCTCTGTGTTCTTGGAGGCATCATCATCACCTTCCTCGTTCTCTGCATGGATGTTAAGATCTATATCTGCAACACTTTCACTCAAAGAACCATCATTGCATTCATCAAATATAACATGTATACTTTCTTCAACTAACTGGGTCCTTTTATTGAAGATTCTATAAGCTTTGCTACTTGTGGAGTAGCCAAGAAATATACCTTCATCACTACGCGCATCAAATTTCCCAAGGTTATCTTTTTCATTGTTATGAACAAAACAAGTACAGCCAAAGGGTTTAAAATAAGATATAAGTGGTTTGCGGCCTTTGAAAAGTTCATAATGAGTTTTCTTTAAGATGGAACGAATAAGACAACGATTCAAAATATAGTTAGCTGTGTTAATAGCTTCAGCCCAATAGGTTTTAGGTAATGCATTTTCTAAAAGCATAGTCCCGGCGATATCCTCTAAAGTGCGGTTCTTTCGTTCCACAACCCCGTTTTGTTGAGGTGTCCTAGGAGCAGAAAAGTTATGGGAGATGCCATATTTAGCACAAAACAAATCAAACTGAAGTTGATCAAACTCCCTACCATGATCACTCTGAATTGACACTATGGGCCCATTTCTTAAAGTTTGCAACTCCTTACATAGTTTTGAAAACTCAAACAAGGCCTCTAATTTTTCTTTTATAAATGCAACCCAAGTATATCTAGAAAAATCATCAACAACAACTAGCATGTATTTTTTACCATTGGGAGATTTGACTCGCATAGGACCACATAAATCCATATGTAAAAGTTCAAGGGGTCTAGAAGAACTTACAACCTTTTTGGGTTTGAAAGAGCTACGTGTTTGTTTACCTCGTGTGCATGCATTGCACATGTCAATACCTTTGAAGTCCATCTCAGGTAACCCTCTTACAAGCCCTTTGGACACAAGCTTCTGTAGTGTAAGTGGGCTCACATGACCGAGTCTCATGTGCCAGAGCTTTGGATCGTCCGTCAAAGCCTTTATACAGGTTAAGCTTCCTTGTGCCACTTGATCAGCATTTACAACGTATATATTGTTGTAATGATATGCAGTCAATATAACTTCACCTGTATCTTCTCTGCACACTACATCTTTTCTTGTTAAATCTGACATTGTTGCCACTATCACATAATTGAGAGACACTAAGCAAATTATACTTTAAACCATTAACAAGATAGACATTTTTAATACTATGGTTGGAATCACTTCCAACACTACCAATACCAACGATGTCACATTTTCCTTTGTCACCAAGAGTGATTGTTCCTGTGGATTGCTCCTTTAGATCATGAAAGAGAGAACTCTTCCCACTCATATGCCTCGAGTATCCACTATCAATCATCCATTTGTGTTCCTTCACCTAGGTGATCTCCTGCAAGACAAACATCAACCTTTGTGGCTAGACCAATAAGCGAATTTGGATCCATTGTTGGGGTAAACCATATTTGGTAAAATAGTGCCTTTTGGAACCCAAACTTGTGTTATCCGTTCTTTTCTCAAATGAACAGGAAAAGTATTGCGAATGATATAAGGATCATTTCTTCTATAGGGGCAGGTCTCTTTTACATGTCCCTTTATAGCACAGTGGTGACATATCGGAGAGGTTCTGCTTCCTTTTACCTTTACAAAGGTGGTAATGTGTTGCCACTCTCCTATATATACAATTGCAATCTAGTCAACTCACGTACCCTTGGAGTCCTAGACCAATCTAGAAGAGCCCCACCTCTCTATGCTATCTAGTAAAATCCTCTTACACTTAGTGAATCAATCGCCTAGTGTTCACTTCCCGAGTTACAAACTCTCAAGTATAACACTATAATTGAATATATCCTATATGCTCACTATGTAACTCTCAAATGCTTTGAAAAGAAATAAGAGAATCTTAGGACAAGCAGAGAGCACACGAAGACAGATTTCTCTTGAAGGCTTGGAGTGTATGAAAGCTCGTGTTCAATGAATGTGTGTCTCTGTCTTCATCTTCCTTCTCTTTATATTGAGACAAATCGGCGCCAAGGATCTTCTCCAACGGCTAGACAAGATCATGGCATAAGTTGGATCTTCTATCTTTGGAAACTTCGAGGCCACAATCTTTCCGATTTGAATCTTCTCAACACGCATCACAAGGAAGGAAATAATTCGAAAATACTTCCTGAAAGGTTAGTTAAGTATATAATAATATAATGGAAGTATATAATAATATTAAATAATATTCAAACAATATAACATATAGAACAGGTTTTGTATTTCATCAACACTATTAAAGCTCCAAGACCTTTGACACAGACATACTGTCAAGGCCTTTGAAACTTATTCCGATTTTCATCAAGGGAGGGAGTTATCAATCTCCCCCTTGATGAAAGACAATACCTGTGCATCCCTGCAATTTAGTCAAGCATAAATAATATAAGTGAAATCGGACTAAGTACCCGCAAGGGTTAGACACATGTTGGATCAAATTTTTAAAGCATGAAAAGTCATCCAACCGAAAACCAAAAAACAAAAACCAAGGTCTTCCAAGACCTTCACAACAAAAAGTTTTCGAGAGTCTAAACCATAGATCATCTCCCCCTTTTTGTCTTTCAACAAAGGGAGGAGGTAAAACCAACAGTCACCAAAAGTTTTGAAAAAGTTTCCAAAAACCAGCAATGTATCAAGTTTGGGATAGGGATGGGATAGGATGGGGTTAAGCTTCGTCGTCCGGAGCATCATCAGTGAGCCTCATCCACAGACCTTATAGCAACTTGGTTATCCCGCTCATCTCAGTCATAACTTCCTTGTGCGGCTCCTTGAGATCCATGCGAACTTCCTCCAGGCCCAACTCCAGGTTGTCCATGCGTTCATCAACAGCTAAGGCAGTGGGAAGAGCTTTTGAAGGAGTGGCAAGACTCAAGGTCCCTTGGGGAGACCGAGTGATGCCAATCTTTTCAAGGCTCTTGGAGTCGAACTTACCCATATGACGCTGCTGTTCTTCATTTTTTAAATTAATTTCAGAAGCTTTGAAGAGATGGGTCAACATGTTGGCAAAAGGGAAGGGAGAGCCTTTCCTGGCTTTTCTAGCATGAGCCATGGTTCCAAGGATGGTGTTGGCCAGATCAAGGTCAAGGCCATTTAGGATTCGGTAAAGTATGACCATGGCATTATCAGTAAGGAGCGAGCCAGAGTTAAGACGGGGTAAGAGGCATCAAACAATGATGTTGAAAATAATCATTCACGGGTCATGGCAAAGAACACATTCACACATGTAACTGAATTAGCAGTGGGTTCAAAACAGACCACCATAACCATTCACGGGTCATGGCAAAGAACACATTCACGGTGTATGTTTAAACACAATAGTTCAGCAGTGGTTCACTCCAGACCACCATAACCATAAGCCTATGTACTATTTTCCGTATCTGTGACATGTCATTTACAGCTCTTAAGGGCGCAAAAGGTACCTAAAAGTGAAGTCGTCTGGCATCACTTGTACCAGCTGGGATAGAGGCACTCTCCCGCTTTCCTCGAGGAACTTGAGCGCTCCCTTGCGCTGCTGATCAGGCAGTTGGAGGCAGACCCAGTCGATAAACGACTGAAAGTCTTTGGCAAAGTTGAGCAGGTACCAATCCAACAGCTTCAGGATTTTTAGCTTGTTCCCGGCCCTTGAGACACCTATTGCCACCTGCAGGTAATCTCTCTTTGCTGTTATCAACTCATTCTCCACTTGAGATGCTGTGTACACCCACACCTGTACAAGAGTTGCATTGCACTGTTACGAGTGTGTGTTTGGTATGACGTGATTCAAACTAAGTGAATGTACTTACAGCAGGAGATGACCAGCTTCCGCATGACAGTGCAAAGGTGATTAGTGGCTCAGACCACTCCAATCCAAACGTGCTGCTCTTGCGCTGACAAGCTCTGGTGTGGGAGCTCAGCAGCTGCAGAGTGTTAAAAGGCCTCCTACGACAAGGGAGCTACGGTTTGGATCTACATCGGACGAGCAGAAGAAGCCCAGTAGAAGTTTCTCCACAGGGAAACTCGAAACTTGTAGCTCTGATCTGATCAGACACCATAGTCTGTGCTGTTCAATGGGGTCCCAGTTGATGGAGCGCTGGAGCAATTGAGTTAAACCCTTGAAGTTGTCTCCGAATATAGAGAATCTTTTCAGTGCTAAGTCGAATTGGATGGATGCGAGGTCAGAATCTTCCACTCGGCTGACAACTAGCCAGATTAGATCCTCTTCGCCGACAGACATATCAGAGATGAAACCAAAGATGCTTCGAAAGAGAATGTGGAGCCTTTTTCGCTTCCATTATGAGCTTCGTACCAGATCAGCCGAAAGGAGCTTAGCAAAAGAGGTATCTTTCTCCTGGCTTGTAACATCTCTCAAGTGCACCAGTATATCTCGGTATGTACTCCATCACGGATGTTACCGATAGTAAGAGTAGCGTTCACCCCGTTCCTCTTCAAAAATCAAATTTCTTCACTGGAAATGTACACTCTGCAAAGAGTTCAGTCATTTAAATGTATGAGAAATATGCTTCAGAAGAATCTGGTAAACCTATAATAAGCAAATAACTAAACAACATACCAGACAATGTATCATTAGGTGAAAATGATAATTTGAAACCAAACCGTAATTGTCCTAACTGATAAGCACCACCCATAAGAAGGTGTTGTCACCAACCTGGATATAATAATGCATCCTAATAATTATAATAACCCAAATCAAAATGTTTTTGCAGTTTTGCCTCATGCTTCAATAAAAGGAAAGAAAAAAGAAGACCAGCATTCTCATTCATCAGTCAATAGAAAAGGTTGAAGTAAAGGAAATAATAGATATCGAATCATCAGAGAATTAGCAGTTTTGTCAGATGAATATAAAGAAATAAAGAATTCATATGCAATCGTGTTTGGGACAGAGAAATAGCCAGTCGAGGTAGAAATAAGCTATGAACAGGGATTCACAGAGGATTAAAAGAGTTGAATTTCATACAGAAGTAATACGAAAGTATATATATAGGTTAAAAATTCCAAGTTTTACGCAAATCTGCCTCTTATAACAAGTAGCAGAAGCTTATTAAGACATACCTGGTGCAATACCATAGATAATCAGAAGTGTCTTTAGTCACATTTAAATGCTCCATTATGCCTTGCACACTGACATTTCTTTGACTCCACACTCCAATCGGCTCATTGATAGTCTCCCAATCTTTCCATACACAGAATGCATTGTCTGAGATCAACGTATTTCACGGTAGATACATAAAATGAGATGCACCAAAATTTATCTCCTTGATGGAAGTCTGTGCTCCAGTCTAAACAGGAAAGAACTAGAAACCTCATAAGAGAATCAGATATTACTAGAAGTAGAATAAGCAGCAATAGATGAATGATGGAGCACTGTTCCAAACTAACATAATTTACAACTTTCAATTTCTCTAAAGAAAACCAGATTCACTGTTCAAATGTTTAATGTCCTCATTCCAACTGTTTACAGCTCATTTAACCAAGAAAAACAAAATAGATTTCATCTTATGTTTAGATAAAAGCTCAAAACGTACCTCCAAGGAAAGCTTCAATGCTTTGGTAAAGCATCACAGGTTTTTTTTTGAGGTTCAACCTCTTCCAAAAGCTCTTCAGAGAGCTTAGCATCGATTTTGTGTGACTTTTCAACTAACACATATGTATTTGTTTCCCATACACATTCTAGGGTGATCGCCTCCTCCATTTTAGGATAATACTCTCGAAAGATCTGCACCCGATGGAATGCTTTCTTGAAGAAATAGTAAGAAAATGAATGAATGAGACATTTTGGTTTTAGGAAAAAGTACCTCTATTCCATCCTGATTTATTTTAATCGACTGCTTCTTTTGAGCAATATAAGAGACTGTGTTGAGCATGAAAATGATGTCCAGTAGCATCCGTAACAAAGAAAAAAAACTTCAGTAAAGGAATTGACATCTTACCAACACCACAAGCTGCAAGGTAAAAAAGAGCTGATGAGCCTAAGCCTCCAGCGCCAACAACCAGCACTGAGAAATTCAGCAGGTTTGATTGCCCTGAAAAACGAAAAAAACATAACCAACAAGTAAAAGAGGCACTGAAAAATATGATTGAATGAAGATTATAAGTGTAACAATCATAACAAAGCAAAGAAGACTGCTTATTTACATAAAGCAACATACAAATACAATCAGGAGCAAGGAAAAGATTAACTCATCATGAGCAAGACCGGAGGTAAAGAAAGAACCCATCAAACTTCAAACACCCCTCGCATCAAAACACAGTCAACCTTTACAACATCAAAACACCCATCAAACTTCAAATAAATCAGTAACATATCAAACAAAGTTCAACTAAAATATATTTTCAAAATTCAACCATCACTCATTCTGATGGATGAACTTAACACCTGCACTAAAATAGATTTAAACAAACAAATTAAAATTACTCAAATCCATATAGCTACAATGAAGCAAAGATCGATTTCCTTATCAATCGATCTTCGATCGATTGATAAAATCAAATGAATCATTGGCTCAATCAAGATTTATAAATTTCTTGTTAGCATGCAAAACACAAAATGGACATTTTCTTGTGAATAGACCAATGAAGTCATCAACTATTTCAACGCATCTATCGGATACTCCTGGAAACTTAGCAACAGCTTTAGGCAGCTCAAACGAATATGCATCAAAGACGGCCTACATCAATAGAAGATTTACACAGAAGAGGAAATGCTTATTATATCACCAAAGAAATAAAGAAAGAAAGAAAGAATGCACAATGACAAGAAACAATAAAGAGCTCTTAACTTTGAGAATGCCAAATGATGCACTTAAACATACTGGATTCAAGACATTAAGAACAAGCCAAATCTTAACACATTTTGGACTTTTGACTACAGAGAGCTATCCCTATCTTATTTTTAGTAACAAGATTAAGCTTCCATTGCACAGCAAAAACACTGTATTTCGTTCAACTGATTTCAGCAACGCAAAAGGTCATCAATCAACCCTAATTTGAAGGACAAGATTTCATATTTCGTTCAGCTATTGCAACCATCACAAACAAAATTGAGTTCCTTATCAATCGATCTTCGATCGTTTGATAAGTAAAACAGTCGGAAGCAAAAATTCGAGTTCCTCGATCGATTGATAAGGAACTCAAACACAGCAGAAAGATCGAGGGAGCGCCGAAGTGCAAAAGCAAAAAAAAAACACTCTCCAATGGATGTACAGAAAATCTTCCACATGAAAGGCGACCATGGCGACTCCAGCTACGCTCGCAATTCCTCCCTTCAGGTCAGTCCAATCACTCAATTCCTTCAAATTCCGCTCAATTTCTCCAATTT
Source organism: Persicaria tinctoria (assembly GCA_037127255.1). Taxonomy (NCBI): domain Eukaryota; kingdom Viridiplantae; phylum Streptophyta; class Magnoliopsida; order Caryophyllales; family Polygonaceae; genus Persicaria; species Persicaria tinctoria. The sequence goes on from JBANSL010000002.1 coordinate 60,448,706, forward strand.
TCCGTCTTCAATCGCAATCAATTGAACAAACGAGCTATTCGTTGTTCGTTCGCCACCGCCTCCGGCGTTGGAGAAACATCGTCGTCGTCGTCCAACTGCGCCTCCAATGGCGAGGCCTCTTCTAGCAACATCGTCGTCGGAATTTGTTTTTGTTGAAGGCAGTCGAATTAGGACGGGAGAGCGAGAGAGGTCCGGGGGAGAAGAGATCGAGCGAGCGAGAGAGGTCCGGGGAGAAAGGGGAGAGAATTAGGACGGGAGAGAGAAAAAGGTTTATATTGGGGATATTTTATAAAATTGTCCCAAAACGTGAATATTTCGCAAATTAAACCTTATTTCGTGACTATTTTGCAAGTTGCCCCATCAAAATTTGGAGATGCTCCAAGGACCGGCAGTACCACTACACTACCACCCCAAACTTTCGCTTGTATCCGGAAAAAAAAAATTGTGAACAGGATGGGCAAAATTGGAAATGAAAAAGGCCCTTTTTATAATCGAGAAAGAAGAGAATAAGATAAGATAATAAAAATGACAGCTATGTCGGTTTATCTGCAGCTTCCACCTCCTTCCTCCAAATCCACCGCCACCGCCGCCGCCGCCACCACCACCACCACCACCAGTGCAGCACTATTCCACCGCCACCGCTATCATCACCCGTCCTCCACTGCCAGATTCGCCACAGACTTCAAATGCCTAGCTGGTCAGACGGGATTCTTCACCAAGCTCGGCCGCCTCATCAAGGAGAAGGCCAAGAGCGATGTCGACAGGATATTCTCCGGATTCTCCAAGACCCGTGACAACCTCGCCGTCATCGACGAGCTCCTCCTCTACTGGAATCTCGCTGATACCGATCGTGTTCTCGATGAACTTGAAGAGGTACTCATTTTGCTGATTCTGCCAAATTTCCAGTGCTACTGCTAATTGGACCATATATTTGTTAATTAATTGCACAATCTGGTTGAAGTTAGCATGTCACTACTTGTTGCTTGAACAATCTTTTGGAAATAATTCATTCCTGCTTTGTTGGAATTTCAGTTGGAATTGAGAACTTACAGTAACTGGATTGATTAGTGTGTCTTGAATTTTGTGCTCAGTTCGACTTGATTCTTTTCTGTGTTCATTTTATATGGGAGCTTGATATCATTTATGGTGTTAGGCTCTTCTGGTGTCCGACTTTGGTCCAAAAATTACATTCAAAATTGTGGAGAGCTTGAGGGAGGATATATTGGCAGGGAAGCTCAAATCTGGGGCTGATATAAAGGTACCTTTTCTTTTATATACATATTTGGACAGGATTCGGTGATTAGATCTTGAAATGTTTAAAATATTCGAAGATCTAAGTTATCAGAAAATGAATGACATGGATTAAAAGTCTCAAACAGCAAAATTGGCACAGAAAATGCGAACCCTGCTCTCTAAATCTTGAAAACTCGGCTTTTTAGGAAGAATCCTATGCGCCTGTGCCTCTGTTGCTCGCTTTAACTAATTGTTCATCAATAATAAGTTTATTGTTCATCATTCGTGTACATATGCGTTCATGATTAAAAATAAATAAATCAAATTTATACTTTTTGAAGTGTCACATCCTTCTCAATAAGGTTTTTGTTCATTCACAAAGTGAAATTATATCGAACAATGAGATTAACGTTTTTCATTGCTATAAATTGTTCATTTATATTCATGTGTAGACGTCATGTTCGTCATATATTGCTCGTGCCAGGCTTGTATACAGTTCATTCAATAATGTATAAATCCATGAACAGTATAGTTACATTTTGTGCCAATTATTTTCTTCGATTAGGAAACTTTTTCTCCCTGTGCACTTATTGTAGATCCATTGGTTCATAATGCTCCTCATTTTCTCATCATAAAGGGTCTCCTCAATTCATTTTCCTTAATTCCTCTTACCATAACCAAATCCTAGATGTATTGATAATGCAATTTTGTGCATTATTTGCTTGTTCATATTTCAATCAGAAAATGTGAATGTATTTATGTTGGGGTTTAAGGTATAGACATGAACATTTTAAATCATAATCCCATTGTACATGTAATATCTGTAGGACGCTTTAAAGAAATCCGTACTGGATTTGTTGACTAGCAAAGGACTCAAGACAGAACTCAAACTTGGATTCAGGTTAGGAATATATCATGTTTCATTTCCTTTTCATGGCTTTTGGTGTCATTATTCATATGTGAATTGGATGGGTTTGATTGCCTTTTGGGGTGACTACATCTTTCTTTCTTGCCTCAAAGAAAACCAGCTGTTATCATGATTGTTGGTGTCAATGGGGGTGGAAAAACTACTTCACTTGGTGAGTTTTCTTGTAGAATTTCATTATGAGCTAAACAAAAATGGTTGAAACTACTATTGGAATGTATTGTTTGCTCCATGCAATTATACACAATGACCTCCTTTTGGTCCTATCATAAATGTGCAGGTAAATTGGCATATAGGTTAAAGAATGGTGGAGCTAAGGTTAGGACTTACCATCATTTGCTTTCTGATACTGCTAGAACATGGTATTTATATTATTTCTTCACTGCATATTACTCCAGTTGATGTATTGCTGTGATATTGTGCTATATTCAAGTTAAGGATCATATGAAGTGGCTTCCTTGAAGAGCTAATACGAATGAACTTCTCATAATATTGTTAGATAAGTCAATTTATGCATGATGGCCAATCTACCAAAAGAGAGCTAAACATATTTTGCATGAAATGCATCAAATTTCTGGTAGAAGTTTAATGTGATACACCCTGCTATGTGTCTCTTTTTTTCATTTTTGGAAAAATCCAGATGACTGACCTTTTAGAGAAGTAATGCAGCTGAGGATATTATGCTCATAAAGAAATATGTTGCTGGAATCATTTCTTCACCTTTCTGTATTTTCCTGGTTTGCAACAGTTCATCTTTCTATAGACAATCTGATATTTTAATGTCCCACCAGATACTAATGGCAGCAGGAGATACCTTTAGAGCTGCTGCTGGTGACCAACTGGAGATATGGGCTGAACGGACTGACTGTGAAATAGCGATGGCTGACAAGGAGAAGGCCAAAGCATCATCAGGTATGAGGAATTATCATCGATTCATCGCAAAGTTATACTGTGGAATGCATTATATTTTGTATTGCCTGGATCCCAAGTGACTTATATGGCCTTAAAGTTCTTCTGAGTAGTCCTTCAACTGGCTGTAAAAAGAGGAAAAGAGGAAGGATATGACATTGTTCTATGCGATACATCTGGCCGTAAGCTCTGGAACTCTTACGAGCATTTTTTTTAACGAAAAATTGTCTTATTTTTTCTTGACAAAAACTTGGTTGTCCCTCAGGTCTTCACACTAATTACAGCCTTATGGAAGAGTTGGTTGCATGTAAGAAAACTGTGGGTAAAGTTGTTCCCGGTGCACCCAATGTATGTTCAAGGTTCATTTGTGTTTCCGGATTCATATTTCAGATTGCTTGTAATGCTATGGATGATGGCTTTGTCACTTATCCACCCAGAACTGCCTTTTCTTTTAACAAAATTAAATGAACAATTAGTAACTTTTGATAGACTTTTGATTCTGAGCTGTGCCCCATCATTTTATCATTATCTCCTTGTTTTGGTATGAAAATTGGCAGTGATTGTAAGTCTAAGGTACCCTATTAAGATAAATTATAATTTTCAGCAGAATTAGATGATATGTAACTTTTGGGGTATGGCATTTTTCATTAATTATGTAAGCCGTTAGGAAGATCTTATACTCCTGATTTCATTGATAACTAAGGTTATCATTGTTTTATCACATCCTTGTCACAACTTATTTTCCAGTATTACCTCATAATGGATGATTTTTTTTCCCCAACATCATTGAGGTGTTCAAATTAACATGAATAGGGTAGAGACATTCTGTTTGAGTGTGCAGTGATCCCAGTTTTCTAGCCCTTGTTTCAATAAATCAAAAGTCACATTTCATCTTAATTACTTTCCCATGGTGCAGGAGATTCTTCTTGTTTTGGATGGAACCACTGGTTTGAATATGCTTCCCCAAGCCAGAGAGTTTAATGATGTAATTTCCTGAACTATTTTTTGGGGATTTTTTGCCAGATAAACTTTTTTTCCAATGAAGTTTAATAGTTTGACTGTAAAAAGCAAGATATCCTATCCTTTTTTCTGCATTTTCAATGTATCTGTCATCTGTGGGATGCTTTGTTGCCAGGTTGTTGGAATAACTGGTCTTATCTTAACAAAACTTGATGGCTCTGCTCGAGGCGGTTGTGTGGTATGCATTATGCTAACTTTCAGAGTGACTTGCTATAATTTCTCTTCTTTAGCATTCACAGAAAATCTTTTGCAACACCGACAGGTTAGTGTGGTAGATGAGCTGGGAATTCCCATCAAGTTCGTAGGTGTTGGTGAAGGTGTGGAAGACCTCCAACCCTTTGATGCTGAGGCGTTCGTGAATGCCATCTTCTCTTAAAGGTACAGATTAGAGTCGCTTCCATTGTGTAGCAGTTGAAATACTAGGAGAAAATGGAGTTCTTGTGGAGTACAGAGTAAAACTGTTACTTTGTTTTCCGATAACAGTAGTGAAGCTATGATTTTGAAAGGGGGGATATTACAGGCTAGCAACTGGAGGAATTTCAAATAGAAAAGGCATGGTTTTTTTAACAAACTTTATAAAAAGAGAAATGGAGGATTCCTTGGAAATTGGAAAATAACGATGTTAATAACCAACACAAACTAGAATTGCACACATTTAGAGAAGTCAACGTTGTACATTGTTGTAAGGAAAGAAGGCCATGGTTTAGAAGATTTAGCTTGTATGAATCGCTGTCAAAATTGCAATCACGTGCGACCTACTTTTTACATCTCTAGTTGGTTTAATCAATTGTTGATCAAGGATATATCCATGAGCCTAATCCCCTACATAGTTATGGTTGCTCGTTAAACAAATAATGCATCCTGTAATTTTTTGGGTCAAAATAAAAAATATTGTATCCTGAATGATATGTGTCATGTTGTCTTAATCTGTGTATTCTCTCCTAATAAAAGGAACTGCTATGAATTTGCTACTTAGATATATAATACCATGAACTTGGCAAGTTGGCATTCCATCAATCCTTCCAGTTTGGACATCTATTTTTCAAGGAAATTGCCCCCTTTTTTTTTGTTGCACCTCTCTTTTAATAATTGGTGTATCATACATTATTCATTTCATGCTAGTTAAATGAACAACTATCAAAAGATCCACCTAGATACTTAAGTTACAACACTTGACCTTCAATCAAGTGTTTATTTTGAAATGTTACTTAGATTGTTATTCAAGGCTCATTTAGCATGAGCGTATTTGATTTAGGGATTGGATTAGGAATGGGATTTACAAGGAGCCCATCATACATACCTCAATATATTCTGGGTAGGGTCATTCAAAACGCCCGGACACCAACTATAGGAATGTCATTCCAACCTGATACCAACCCCAGCCTGATTTTTTATTCCAACACAAATCAAAAAACGAGTCATCAGTCATTAAATTGGTCACTTTAAATGAGAAGTGACTTTTCTTCAGTGAGATTTCTTACCTGAATTTGAAAGTTATTGTAGATGTGCCAGTGTCCTTTTCTTGAATCTTGAGCTTGAACTCCATAGTGAAGTCAGCCTATCCGCCTAGCAAGTTAGTCTTGAGGTCACACCATCTTTTTTCGGAACTACTTGTCTTTTTGCCTTTGGTTTCTTTAATCTTTACCTCTGTATGAAGAATGCAAGGGCACCGGAAAAAAGGGCAAAGGATTGAGAGACAAAAGAAACAAATTATGCTTTTGTAATTTGTAGTGACATGTTTTTAGTTGGAAATTTCTAGGTTTAACCTATTATTACCTATAGTTCAAACCACATAGCAAAAGGAAAAAATAAAAAAACTTGGCTAGACAAGAGGCAGAGCAACCTATCATACAATGTGCTTTCTTTCAGTATTGAAATGAGTCTGTATGCATTGAATGGTCTTCTATGAGCCTACAGATTGTTTGCTAATTACTATTGTTCTGAAATTTCAGCGTGTTCTTATCTCATCCTTGTGTGCCGCAGGCGTGCTTGTTTTGATTCCAGTATTACTGCACTTAAATGACAATCATGGTAAAAAAGCATGCATAAATGAGATTGTTGAGATGTCGAAGGAAAAGTTTCTCATAGGCCTCGAACAACTTGTTGCTTAGTCAACGATGTCATCCTCGAGCTGCAATTCAGTATGAAAACTTCCGTTCACAGATTCGAGGCCACAGATTCAAGTGCTAAGATTTTAGCTAAGCCAATTGTATTGTCATCTTGATAGCTCATGAGTTGGTCCTTTTCATGAGTAGAATGTAGAGCAATGTACCAACTACAGCCTTGTTATGAGGGAAATTACAGTGGCATTCAAGTTCTTTTGGTAAATCATCTTCTTGTTCTTCTTATTATTATTTTGGTAAGCAAAGAGAGTTAAACCTCCCGAAACGGCTAAAAGAGTTACGGGCTACACAACAAGAAGGCGGGAGTAGACCTTCCCCTACAACCATCATCTAAAAACGACTCAATTCTGTCAGGAGGCGCATTACGGATGGAAGCCTCTCAGCAAGACAAAGCCAAGTTTCGTGAGGGAGTCACATAGTTCGCTTTCCAAAGACATAACGGATTGGACCATCTCCTCTTAATTAAGTCTTGGCATTGATTAACAGGCGGGACGATGGGTGACACTCCACAACCCAAATCTTGTCCAAATCTTGTTATTTTCTTGATGCCTTGTTTCTAGGATTCAAGGTTTACACTTAAATTCACCATTTCAAACTATTTACAAAAATATTTAAAAGTTACAGACCCGTCAGAAACACTCGGATTCAAACCGTGTTTTAGTTATTGAAATTAAATTTGAAATAAAAAATAAATAAAAGAAGAACGTAAAACGCGGATTGAAACCGCTTCTTATGGGTTTCTAAATTAAAAAAAAACTAGTTCTTTTCCCGAACCTTGTTCGGGTTTTTTCATAATATTTTCGATCGATTTTGACGTATTAAACAAAATATTTGACACGTCAATTTTCTACATGCTTCTTATCTTGATGTTATTCGAAATTTTATTTTCTTGAGATGATCGATATTTCAAATTTGACAAAGAATGGTAAATCACTAAAATCAGCTGTTTTCACGCTTCTCCTAACATCCGTCCTAATTGAAGGCAAAGAAAAGAAACATTATAGTTTTTGGTTTAAGAAAAATGAGTTTGGATCCTCTAAGACACTTTCTCTATTACACACATCATGTCAAACATTTTAAATTGGTCAAAATTATAAACCGATTTGATAAAGATACATTCTCATTTCTTCATCATGGCCTTCAAAGATATGTGTTCACTGTGCCTGGGTGCATTAAGAGGCAGGCAACTCTGTCATTCTTACGTCCAAATTCAACTGAGATTTTTTTAGTCACTACAAAGCAAAACAAACTTATTCATATATTCAAATGATTAAAAATGAACTGATTTTTAAATTTAGGCCCCATTGATTAAAGTCAGAGATAGCATTACCATTAACATATATTTTATATAAATACATAGGAAAACATCATACACTTAAGATTTTGAATCAGCTGTCCTGGATTTATCCCCTTTCAGTGTCCTTGATTTTGATTGGTCCAACGGGCTCTTTCATCTTCCTCTTCTAAACCGGTTTAGTATTAAATTTTAAATGAACCTGTTTTTAAAATTTTAAGGGAAAATTACATAAAAGCACCCATTAAATATCCCGTTTTTCATATAACAACCCGTTATATTTAAAATTACACAAAACTACCCACTAAATGCAACTTGTTAACAGTTCACCACCCAAGCAAAAATATCTGCAAAAAACTCATCAAAATTACCCATTTACCCTTACTTTTGAGTCGGATTTTCTTATTATTGCCATTGAATCATATGTCTCCAAACAAACCCGAACTGTTAATTGATCCGCTTTGAAATGTCTTGTATCTTTGATCTATTGTCCTCTTGCTTTTTTTTTATCGCGATTGTTGCTTGAAGAGCATGACAATAAAAAAAATCAAATTCATATGCACCCAAAAATGGGGAAAAATCTTACAAAATAAAGTGATGAACCCTCTCATGTGAGTTGTTCTAGGGCTTCTTCCTCTTAATATCAAAATCAAAAGGGGAAACTAAAATCACAATCACTTATTTACAATATTATGATTTTTGAGGGTGATTGACTCAAAAATTAGCGGAGATGTATGGATGTCTCTTTCCCTCTTTCAATAGAAATGTGTTAAAGGGAGGTTTGGTTTCCTGCGCTGATTTTGGAGATCAGATGGTGCAAAGAGGGTTAGGTTTCCTACATTGATTTTGGAAATCAAATGAAGATTTGCACAAAGGTGGGTTTGGTGTTCTGCTTCAATTTTGGAAATCAAAAAAGTATGGGTAGAGAAAATGGGTAGACGAAGACATGAAAGTATTTTGATTTTTTCATTTTTTTGCTAGGTCTGTAAAACTAATTATTTTTAATTTTTTTATAAATAATGTAGTTAAAATGGATAAAATTGACTGTAGAAGGTTGTATTGGTAATTTACTTTTATTTTAAAATAATATTTGATGGAATATTCTTACATGGGTGGTGAATTGTTAACCTAGTGCCTTTAGTGAGTGGTTTTGTGTAATTTTAAATATAGTGGGTGGTTATATGAAAAGTAGGCTATTTAATGGGTGGTTTAGTGTAATTTTCCCCAATTTTAATTAACTCCCGACTCTTCAAACCTATTCTTCTCATCACACGGGACAAAAGAGAGAGCCGCCAGAGCCCAGAGAGTTGCCGACGGTGGTCAGGGAGTTCTATCCATCGAACGAATGCAGTGAGCCTCCATGGAGTTGTGATCGCTGCCTCGACGATTGCCTTCTCTCCCGGCATCGACCCACACAGAAAGAAAGAGCGCAGAGCCCCGGTCGGGGCGGGGGACCTCTTCGCCTTGTGCACCGAATCGAACCCCTCCGTGCTCGGAGTTAGGGGTGTGGTGGTCGTCGTCGGCGAAGGGCTCAGAGTCGGCGCCAGATCTGGAGGTGGCAGATCCATGAGCGAACGGAGGAGGAAGGCAGAGGAAGCCATGGGAGAAAGCTCGGTGAGGGAGACCGAGATTGGGAGAGAGAAGCGGAAGATACAGAATGAAAGTGATGTGGCGGACACGATGAATCCTCTCCAACGATGCCTTTGTCAGGTATGTTAACTTTAATTTAGCAGTCCCTAATTTCTCCAATTGATCTTCTTTCTCTGATGAAATTGATGAAATTGAGTTGTTTGAAACCTCTAAATTGGTTGTTTGTGGGGGCTATTTGGCTTTGATGGGCTAGCTTGGCAATTTTAGTTGCATTGATGGTTTCTGTACCGATTCGAACCCGAATGGGTTGGCTTTGTAAATTAGATAATAATAGTATGACAGACAGATAGTGAATTAGGGAATGGAGAATAGTATGATAGATTGACAGACACTGGATGGAACCTCTAAACTAAGCAATTTTGTCAATGGAGCATAGTAGTTTGAAACCTCTAAACTATGCAATTTTTTTTTTGTCAATGCAGAATAGTAGGACAGACAGTGAATTAGGGAAAATTTTGTCATTGAATGAGGGAAAACTAAACTAAACTATGCAATTTTGTGAATGAATATAAGAGGTGTGACACACAAAACAATTTTGTCAATGAATTAGGAAAAGCTAAACTAAGCAATATGCATATGTTTTTGGAGAATAGTATCAAGGAATCCAGAAAAGAGTATGATTATGTGATGGACAATCAGTGTATTGCGACTTGTGATGTAGAGCTATTGTACCCTTGATCTGTTGCCTTGATCTGTTGCGACTTGTTATGGACAATTTTGTCAATGAATTAGATAATTAAAGAGCTAATGTATCCTTGATCTATTGTGACTTGTGATGTAATTTTTAGCCTATTAGCTCAAATGGTAGAGCTATGTGTTTTTACACATCGGTGTGAGTTCGAATCTCACATAGGCTTCAAAAACTTGTCATTAAAGCTTGAATAAATAATCTGATCCACCGGTTGAAATAGAACATTAACAAAAACTTTCTTCCAAATGTTGTGCAGAACTTACTTTAGCAAAAATCACTTTAAGAATACTAATCTAACACATGTAAATTACTTAACCCCATGCTTTACTGGAAATCTTGGACACCAACATCTTCAAAATCAGCTGAAACAGTTTTCATGTAAATGATATTGTATTTGAGAATTAGTTATCAATGTGGGCAGCTGAAATAGTTTTCATGTCCTTCTTATATGGAAATTTGGTTACAACTTGCAAATGCAGAAGCCATGGAGTTGGATTATAGTTATTAAATCATTTTATGCCTTGTCCAGGCACTTTTATTGATAGTCCTGTTATTTTGTTGGATGTGCCCAAAGAGATAGACACTACAAGTCACACCTTTACCCGTTGTTCCCTAGCTATTATGTTACCAGGTTGTTGCCAATTGCTTAGCAGCCCTTCAGGAGACATGGAGTGCAGAAGCAAGCCATTATGAAGAAGCAGCCCGCAAGAGAGATGCTTTGCTTGGGAAGCCCCGACGATGTCACCGACTTTGGCGCCCTATGTATGTCGAGGGAAGAAGATGAATTGATAGTCAGAGATTGAGACTTGAGAAAGGGTAACCACTGAGTTGATTTAATATTTACATGAACCGGATTCATAAGAGTAAAATGAAAGAGCCAATTTGGATTAATCAAAATCAAAGGACAGTGAGAGGGGATATATATGGGGAGAGCCGATTCAAAGCCACTCTAGCACTCAAGCTTGCTGCAACTGCAACAAGTCTTTCAGATGCAACCCCTCCCCCAATCTTTAGAAGAGGCCACATATGCTGATAGCAGAAAAGCAAATACTGAGAAATTTTTTGAGAATGGGGGCTAGAATCACATGAGAAAATGAAGCAACTACTACAAATTTCTGAAAAATAAAAGATGCCATCTTATTAATGAACTTTATTGAAGAGCATCAATAGAGTGAAGAGACAGGTGTATTTTATAGAAAGAACAATGATTCATTATCAAACAGCAAGAAACTGGAACACTCAGAAGAAGGGCTGCATTCACTTCAAACGAAATTACATGTGTTGAGGAAGGAGGAACCCTCGAAGCTCTTGATATAGCATCAAATGATACAAGAAAGACCATCTCTACACCGACATTAACTTTTCCACAGGATTTCTCCGCTGAAGCCAACAATGATTTAACGGCTGCAACAATTGAGGTTACCATTCCAAAAGCACAAACTATAAGCATCACAGATGATCGTTGCACCAGAACACGAGAAACAGCTACAAGATCAACCAAAAAAAGGAACAAAAAAAGAGGGAAAAAAACACAAACTATAATATGCCTTGTGATCCATAGAGTGACACAAATTTTTAAAAATATATATACCCTATACATTTGATAAAATGGAATGTAAAAGTATAAGCATGGGTCAAATATTCACAATCCAAGGAAATTGTAATTGGAGCAAGATTACAGTGTTCAGCATATAGGATGTTGATGAGTTGAATCTGTCATAAAATTGGTACAAACAGCCTCAAAATGCTCCATTGCATTTGCTCCTCATCAATTACAGGATTAAAAATCCCTAAAATGAACCACAAGGATATCTTCAACTTAACATCCAATAATCAACAGATATGAAGCATAGATCTCAACAATGAACTTTACAGAACATAGTCAGCGAAATAAAAATCAGACCCAAATTACTGAACTTAGACGCAATCGGCTAGATATTCAACTTCAAGAAAATCCAAAAATCATCAGAAATTCATACCATAAAAGAAATTTCATGAATACTAACGTTTTTCCAGCACCGCTAACACCCATGAGGACAATAACTCTACCTGCATCGTTATCAAATAAGATGAAACCGCTAAATATATCGGTACTGGTTGAAAGGTGATAGAAATTCACTTGGATTTAGCAGATTACCAGCGGCCATGTCTGGATTTGCAGATTTCAGGCGTAATACACCACCTACAGATTTCAAGCTTCCTATTCAAATGTTATTCAAGTAGGTTTATTAAGGGAACCAAATAAAAAGAGCCAATGGGAGGAGTACTGGGTGAGGAGAAGGAAACTTTCACTTGGTAGATCGGTGTTAGAAAGAGAGACGTTGAACAATTTATAGTGAAAGATCCAATTATGAATGCTGAATAACCTTCGGTTACATTTCAATCCTTGAGAGTCTTCATGGCTTGCCTGATGATATCCAACAAAGACGGATTAAATCAACCAGCAAAAATAACACATACAGTAAGAAAACATGAATAAGATATACAAATCTTTTGCAGCGAGAAGAAAGGTACAATATCTTTTCCACAGGAACATTAAGTTGTCGGGCTAGCTCGTCCTTGTGTACACCCTTTTCCCTACCCCTGAACAATGGATACAGAAATATCAGTTAGAACACAAAAACCGAAAGCAGAAGGAAATTATAATACCATAATATCTCGAAGACGCGAATGTTAAGCTGAAGTTCCACATTGAGATGCACACTGATAACAGACCGTAGAATGCAGTTATTGTATAAGCAGTTGAGGAAAAGAAAAGGTAGCGGCGGTGGAGGGTGGGGATGGGGCACATATGAGGATTAAAGGAACATTTGCACCTTTTTCAGAATATGAAACATCAGTGTTCATACGGACAGATGCGCAATTGAGCGTGGGAACAGCATTGACCAGCGAAAATCATGCCCGTCCTATAATCCTATTGTTGCAAGCTATGTCTAAATTAAAGTTCTATTATAACTAAATCATAGGCCTGAGAGTGTTTGTCTAAGACTGAAACCCAAGAGACGTTAATTCAAAGCAAAATCAGTCTAGCACTAAATATATTTCCAATGATGGTCGCATAATAAACATAAATCTATTCCTTAAAGCAACCCAGCAATTTCCAAGGATCACCACAAACTTATAGGCCCCCTACTCGCTGGGTTGGGTGGCCGGTTGAACATACTTGCAAAGGCATTCACTTAAATGAACAGTATTCACCAATACACCTTATTGGCCCAATTAGTCAGCAATGAGTAGACTTCGGAAATTCTAGATTCAAGCCACAGAAACAAAAGTAGAGCTTTTGGTATATGAGTATCACAATCCCAGAACGGATGATCATTTTCGTCGTCTTCTCCGTCCAACAACTGTTCCTGAGACGACTGACTGAGTACGTCAGCTACCTGCCCACACCGTGCACCCCTTTTCGACCTTCTTAATAATCCAAAGCAATTGCAGCAGGCCATTTCAATGTGCCTAGAAATAGGAAACGTCCCAAAAGATCCAATTTGTGAGATTCAGACACATCACACATGGAAAATGAATCAAACAATTCATACTACAGAGAAACATGAATCCGATATGCACAAATAGTGTAAATTGAATCCCATAAACCCTAATTTTTGACAAATTTCAATTCTATTCCAAATCCCTAAATGTAGTTAGTCCATTATTAGGTCTCAAGCACAAACAACAGTTCCATCAATTCAACATTTAACTGGACATTAAAAGGCTTACATGAACTGTTGCATCAAGAATGACAACCTTACAGGCACCAGCATTCTTGACAGATAACCACAATTCTTCTGAGCGATGACTATTACTATCTCCAGACTCGACTCCACCATAGTCTGTCACCACTATCACTGTTGGTACTTGAACTGATGCTTTATAAGAGAAATGATGCTTTATAAGAAACAAAGAAGATGAAGTGATTGAAATGTTATCAACTAATCAAATAAATTAGATATATCATTGAAAACAGTAAGATGAGCCTAGCTAGCAGCCATTGAAGAGAACCAACCCACCTCACTCAAGAACTTGATCCAGTGCTAAACCACTTCGTGAGTGAACCGGTCGTCTTCCTTTCCGTCCTTTGTGATCGACCTTCAATGGTGAGTTTGTTTTTCTTTGAGGATGTCAGTTCGATTTCATTCTAGTTCAATGAAGATTAATCATGAATTTTTAATCTTGATCCAATTGATGTTTTAATTCATAAATTAAAACCCAATTTGAACCATGTTAGAAAATCCCTAAAAAAAATTATTCTAGTCGATTGATTCATAAATAAAGTAAAGAAAGGAGGAAGAAGGGCCAGGAACTCATCTGGTAACTGCGACCGGTTCATCGCAGACCTGCTCAATCGTTCTTGATCATAATCGAATCAGAAAACCACAAGAACATAAACTGATTGTCAATCCGACGCCGACCCCGTCCCTCTCCGGCTCTAACATCGCATCACCATCGGCATCCCCAATTGCCTCTTCCAAAATAGATCCATCCTGAATCGAATTCCTAAACCCAAATTCATCATATCCTTTTGATTTATGTCACCTTATTCTTAGATTCGAAAGCAAGAGTGAGACATACCCTCCCAAAAAGGCATGAAATCGACAACACCGCCGCACTCCCACAACCCTCCCCCGACTCGACCTTCTCTGCCCTCCACCAGATCGCCGCCTCCAGCCCTCACCGACTACGGCGCTGCCCACCAACAACCCTCTTATCGCTCCACCGATCGCACACCGCCTGCACAACGATAACCCCCAAGTGAAGAAACGGTTGAGGGAGAACGTTTCTCTGCTATTGGCAGCGAGAGAACGTGGGTTAGAATGGGAAACTGCTTAACCTTGTTCAGAGAAGGGACACGTGGCTCAATATTTTACAAAGAGCTGCTTCTGAAATAATAAGTATGTTAATAAAAAAAAAAAAAAAAAAACTTCGACCTGCCCGAATGCCCAGTACTGCAGGGGAGTTGCAGCGGCGGCCAGGGAATGCAGGAGGAGAGGGGATGGAGGCGCAGTTCGACCTTCTACGTTCGATTGGGGATGGCAGCGTCTTCAATTGGGGATGACGGCAACCGAGTTCGCCGGACGACCTTCGATTGCAATACAGCGAGGTGATGGTTGGCGGTGGTGGAGGTCGGTAGGAGTTGTTTTCGATGACAGAAAACACAAGCGCAGTGGTTGTGTCGGTGGTTGTCGACGCCGGTACCGGTGCCGGCGCTTGAAACCGCGCTTCACCGTGTCTCTTCTCCTTCCTTTCATCCATGGAGGCCGCCGCCAGATCTGTTGTCATTGCCAGCGTCCTCGCCGCCCACCCTTGCCGCTGCAGCCTTCGTCCCCGTCCTCCTCCCCGCTGCAACCTCCCTCCCTTTGCCAGATCTCCGGTGCCGTATCCGGCCTCCACCTCCGGCCCCGCCTCCCCGGATCCCCTTCCACGGCGCCAGCATCGGCGGATATTCTCCATCCTCCTCCCCTTCACCTTCCTCCCTGCCCACCCTCCGAAGCTGCCTATACCCCGCCTTCGACCTGGCGCCGGCCTCCATTGATGGACGGAAGGAGAAAGGAAAAGCGCGGATCGAAACCGCGTTTTACCTTTTTGGTTTTTTTTATATAATTATTTGTCATTTAAAAAAAAAAAAAAGAATTCGGTTTTTTTTTTCACTTTTCCTCCAATTTAAAAATTTTCAACTTACGAATAAAACGCGGTCTCAAACCGCGTTTTTCCGACAATTCTGAAAAAAATGAATATTTTTGTAAATATTTTAAAACTGTGAATATTATGGTAAATAATTTTTTTTAGTGAATATTTTGAAAAAAAATTCTACATGCACAGCCTTAGCAGCGCCTAGCTTCCAACACTCGACTCAACACTTCCAAGGCAATGTTGAGTACGACAAGTTGGCGACCGCTTTCAACCTCAATGGTCGTGTGTTTGTTCAACCCTGATCCGGAATTTGTTGCTTCAACCAAATCGAGCAAATCGAGCGTTTCTAGTACGTCGAGCACCAGCTTGATCGAGCGTTTTAGGGGCGAACTGATGAGGTTGTGTGGTGGGAATTCAGCATAAATCCTATTTTGATTCATAAACATAACTAAATGCCCCTAACCTTGCTCACCTTTTCTATACGAGTCGGAGAAATAATATACACAGAAAGGTTGAAAGCTTAGAGCATCCACAACCAAGGGTTTTTCACTACCTTAAGGTAATTTAAAGGTAACCTTATGGTTGTAGACAAAACCTTAAGGTAAATGGAGGGAAGGGGTTACCTTAGTGTGGAGAGGTAGAGTGTGCTTTGGATCATGTGCAAAAGTTGATGCTTTATTTATTTATTATGTTTTTCTATTTAACTAATAATATTATGATTGGTGGAAACAATATGATGAATATTATAGATATATGAGAAAAAAATGTGAGGATGAGGTAAACTCATGGTTGTGAAGTAAAAATATGAAAACCTTAAAGAAAGAGGTACATAAAGTGAAAAATTGTTTAAAAAAATAAATAAATGAGGTGTTAAAATATTATAAAGAGAGATAAGAAAAAATTGAAAAAAAAGATACTCCAAGATAAAATTGATGCTAAGAACATGTTTATTCCTGAGCCTAGAACTTTCTACACATACCTAAGATGTTTGTGGGTAATATTATTATAGGTGAGTATGCTAAACCTAGTGATAAACCCAACTCTTTCTACAGAATAATATCCCAACAGTAAAAGGAAAGATAATAACGCCATAGCCCATAGGAGGTAATATTAACAAAATAAATAATCTTAACAGATTAATATTCTGAGCACAAGAACCAACGGCGAACAATCATCCTAAAGGATGATCAAGGAGCCAGATTACAACTTGTGTAATCGCTCCTAATTCTTGCCTACTGTAAAAATAAAATAATAAAATAAAAACGGTGAACACTGGCTTGCTTCAAAATTGATATTCCTCGATCCGGATTTGCCCAAAAACCAAGTCAAAATGCAATCTTTCTTGCACCGGAAAGGAATCAAAGATGGACAAATTAAAGCAGCAGCAGAAGTAAAAAGGATTGTAAGATTTGTGCAAGAAAGGTTGCATTTTGAGTTGGGTGTCAGGGGCCGGGAATCTACTGGCCGGATGGAGCTAACTCTCAGACTTGGTTTTGGCTTTTGGGAGAGAGAACAAATTAATTAGGAATATATTATAGTTATACGTGGAAGGCGATGGCCCTCTTGATTCCGATTCCATCGTTTTCGCCGGCTTCTCAGCCACACCGGTCGTCTTCTGGCTTCTGGATCCGTTCTCCGACGGTGCGCTCTCTCTCTCTCTCTCTCTCTCTCTCTCTCTCTCTCTCTCTCTCTCTCTCTATGAGATGCGAGCATAGATCCCTCTCTCTATGAGGTGCGCTCTCTCTCTCTATCTTCCAATTTCAGATCTAGGAGCTTTCTCTATGGCTCACTCTCGATCTCCGCCTTATATTGCTCGCTCTCTCGATGCTTAGGGTTTCTGAACTCGTCGTCGACCTGGGGACGGAAGCCGATGCCAATGTGTGATGAGCTTTTGAAGTCGATCTGAACTCTCGAAGGTTAGGGTTTCTGAACTCTCAAAGGTTAGGCTCGATTTCTTTATGGCTCCCTCTAGGTTTCTGAACTCTCAAAGGTTAGGGTTTCTGAACTCTCGAAGGTTAAACTCGCTTTCTCAATTTAGGCTCACAATTGGCTAGGGTGTCAAATTTGGCAAATTTTTAGAGAGCCTAATAGAACAAGTAACTTGGAAAAACTGATTTGTAGTTATTGTTGCTGTTATTGAACCTTTGCTGGTGTCGGATTTGGTTCCTGAAAAACAGACAACACAGGAGGACTTATTAGTGACATATCTAGCTTTAAGCATCCTAGTTATTAGTGACATATCTAGCTGGTGTCGGATTTGCAGCTGTTGCTGCAATGTATCTAACTTATTAGTGACATATCTAGCTTTAAGCATCCTAGTTGAATAAATTCCATGAAAGCATCTCTACGGAACCATAATCCTATCACTCAAACTGCCAATGATGACTCCTCTAGAAGCGATATTTCTACCACACTCATCGAGCTCAATCTGCTTAAATTTTCTGTTACAATGTTTGAATCGATTGTTTGGGCAGCCTGGATGCTAGTTTCTTATGATGAATTAAGGCTCTGAAATTCTGAATACTACGGATTCTTTTCTTCTTATTATTGTTTTGGGAATATTTTTATCCATGATTAAAAAAAATGTTTTAAGTATTTAGCAGTAGCATTTCTATACCAAATAAAGCTCTATTAATTCCTTGTCCACCTTTTAACCTGCATGTCTCTTCTGTTTCAGTTCGGGAGGATTTCCAAATAAATTAAGAAGCTAGAGACGCATCTCAAAGGTGGTAACTAGTATTGTATGAAGTAAGTGGTTGGCATTTTGATTAGCAATTCTCAAATAGAAGCATTTATGAAATGGCATAATTTTCAGCAAGTGAGAAACTCTATCTTTCCGTCTCTTCTTACTCATGTTGAGATTTCTTTTAGGGAAGAGCTCACCAAATCACAAG
Source organism: Persicaria tinctoria (assembly GCA_037127255.1). NCBI lineage: Eukaryota > Viridiplantae > Streptophyta > Magnoliopsida > Caryophyllales > Polygonaceae > Persicaria > Persicaria tinctoria. Next base: position 60,467,073 of record JBANSL010000002.1, read on the forward strand.
GAAGAGCTTTGCTTTCTTACTGGGAAATCCTGGTATTATCTAATGGAATCGATTAAGGTAAATCTCTTATTAATTCTGATATCATTTGATTCCCTCAACCACTGTGTTGACTGATTTCATTTTGGATGCCCATGTTTTGTGCATTTTTATCCTGAAGTGATATTGGGACCTGATTTTACATCCTAGTTGTTAGGTTCATGGCTTGTTACCTAATTGGCTGCAACTTAGTAACATTTTTGCTATATAATGAAAAGAATAATTATTCTTTTCATTATATAGCAAAAAAAATTCGATTTTATGTATTGCATTTCTGCATAAAACTGTTCTAGAGCCCCCCACCCCCTCCAATTGCTTATCGCAATTCTTTTGATAGGCATATTGTTGGGAGTTGCTGCTGCTGTGTGAGGTTGCTGTGTGAGGATAGCCATGGTTGCATTCATCAATTCCCATTTAGTTACTGTCATAAGTGGAAATAATAAAAATGGATGAAAAGGGTGCAAATGTGGATTTGGTAGGGATACTTGTTGAATTGTGTCACTTGCTGCTATAGTGTGAATTCATTACCAGTTGTACTTTATGTTCAAGATGGGCTTGTGAGCCAATGTATTTTCATTTTAGAATTTCCAACTATTAGTAGTAGTTTCCATTTATAATTTTGAATAAGCTTTGGGACAAAGCTTTTGTAAGGGGAATACATTGTTATGTCCCTAGTATTAGGGGTTTAGGGCATAAATACCCTTAGTATTGTAATTGGGGAGGATCATCAAAGTAATAATCAAATCATTTCCCTAATCTCTCATATCTTCTTTCTCTCGCTTCTCATCTTCTTCTTCTATCTCTATTTCTCACCTTATTCTAATTCTTTCCTCACCCAATCTATATCTTCAATTGGTTACTGTCAAATTGATCAGCTGATCAGTTTGGTGTTCTGTTAGTCGGGACATAACAATATGCTTCTGATTTTGACTGAACTTTGTCATGTTATTGACATGCGAAGGCACTTGAAAGGCATGTTGTGGAAGGAAATTACTTTAAGGTTATTTAATCTTTGATAATTTGTCTTGCTGTTGGGTTCTTGATAACTTTTTTGTAATTTTTTTATTGAATTTTATATAATAGTTCTTAATCTTTATCTTCTCAATATTTAATTTCTGATCGCAGGCTTTCTAAGTCCTATACTCCTATCTGAATATTTGCAACTTTTAGATAGTCTTTCTGAGCTTTCTGCAGTACATGAAATGAGCGGTAACGTTGAGGTGAACAAGGAATTCTATGTGGTAGATAATTTTGTACGTGTTTTCTGGGTTTTAATTTTATGTTTGAGGATTGGCTAATGCTCGTCATTATGCAAGTGAATCAATCTAAGCTAATGCTATCATGTGTGGCTTTATTCATCTGAATCAATCTAAGTTTATTGTCAATATAGTTCTGAAATTTATTGTAATTGGATTTCTCCAGATTCTTGTGTATTGTGTGTGGCTTTATTCAAGTGAATCAAACCAAGTTAATTTATTGCTAATACAAGCTTGGCTTGGAAAGACTCCGCAGAAGCTGGACTCACTATTAGTACAAGTATGCAAGGAGATCAAAGAGGAGAAAGACATAACTGTCAGTATTTTTTATCTTTTGCCCTTTTTTGCAAGCTATAAATTTCCTGATGCATAATGAATATTACCTTCCTCGGATGATTTTCAGGGATTTCTGCTATTGTGAAATATTTCAACTTATAATCTCCTTGCTTGAGAAATATAGTGTATTCTTTATCACCTAATTTTCTGCATCTAGTAGCAATTATCTTGTGGGGAAGGGGGAAAGTAGTAAGAACTTTGATTATGTGTTTTTACCGGTGGTTGGTGCATATGCTGTTATGCGCTAATTGGGATGTTTCTAGTCTCGCTGACAAGATACAAAGCTTTTTTATGCAGAGTGTTCTTTTAGAAACTCACTCTATTTTGGAAACTTTAGTTCAAGAGGTCCCTTTGTAATTTGTATGTAGCTGGAAAAAGTTCACAATCCCTTTTCAAATTTCCGTAAATGCGGTGTAGTTCAGTAGGTGCCTTTGTAATTTGTATGTAGCTGGAAAAAGTTCACTTCCCTTTAAAATTTCCAACTGTTATGGAAATTAAGAGAAGTGTTTGGCAGGAAATGTTTAATTTTCATTACTTATGTGTTGATCTTTTACAATGTTTAATTTTCTATTAGCCAAAACAGGATGCAATATAGATCAATAGGGGTATTTGGTGATTGGTGTATTCGAGAAAAACATCAGAGTCGAGAGAAAAGGAACGATGTCTATCTTTATATATACGCCGATTATAAAGATAGAAACTGATTTCTAAAACCCAGTATATATCAAAACTGCGATACAAAACGATGTTACAAAATACCAAAACATCGTTTTTCATATTAAAAAATGATTTGAAAATATATAAATAACATTGATTTTTAAAATATTCAATATGGTCCATTATATTTATATAAAATAATATAAAGAATTAAATATGAAAAAAGAGTATGCACAAATTGAATAATTCCTAACCGATGTGTATATCAATGTTAAACATCAGGTTTATAAAAAAATAACGATGTTAATGTGAACTTTTGGGTTGTCCCACAAACCTTCAAATGACTAGAAATGCGAAATAATAACGGTTTAACATTAGGTGAATAAATCAAAACGTAATTATACTCATGTATTCAAGTCATTATAAAAAAGAAAAACGATGTTATAAATTATTAAAGACATCGGGTATAAACCGATGTTGTAAAGTTGGGATCTTTAACACCACCCACTTACACGTCGAATTTTTTTTTGATTAACATCGGTTTATACCCGATGTCTATGAACGTTATTCTAGTAGTGATTTAGGACTAGGAACTCAATAATAAAGATCCGAAAAAAACTATAAGTGATTACTAATAACTAATTGCCCAATTTTGATTTACCAACTGAGCAGGCCTCACCGGCGGCGCCGCCGACCAAGTTGAGATTCGATGAGAGAGGGGTCGGAGGTGGAAGGCGGGATTGAGGGTAGAGGTTCGTTTGTGACGACTGAGGGGCGGACGTGCGGCGTTGAGGGCAGTGCAGCAAGGAGATGGACAGGAAAGCAGCGGCGACAGGAATGGTGGTGGTTGGCTGAAGGACGGTGCAGCAAGGAGATGGACGGGAGAGCAGCGGCGACAGGGATGGTGGTGGTTGGCTGGGAACTACAGATAGGGAAGAAGATGGTGGGCAAATTTTTTTTTTAGGTTAATCAATAGTTAGATAATCTTGACCATTAAATTATTTGGAGGGTATAGATTAACTTATTAGGCCTCCTAATATAAGGAGAGGATCCGGATTCTTGTTTCTCATACATACCGTACTCATGACTGATATGAATATGATCGATCATCAACATTTAGGCTTTTCCAGTGGGTGTACTACATAGAGTGAGAGATGATTATGACCAGTTGTAGATCTCGGATTACTGCCAAATGGAAGTCTAAGACGCTGGGTATTAGAGTGCTTTTTTTTTGGAAAAATAACAAAAAATAATCCCAACTATCAACCTTCAACCAAAAATAATCCAACCTTTCAAAATAACTAATTAGTAGCCCACCTATTACCCTATATACCAAAAACAATCCAACTCAATTTCGATCTTTAATTTTAATTCTAAAAGACTCTAAACTTTCAAAAATCCACAAAATACCCTCTCTTCCCCAACTATTATACCGATAAATTTAAAGGAGTGGAACTTTATGTAAATCTATACATACGACATCTACTGATCTACAAGCTCGAGAAGTTATTTGTTTTTCTCATCACTTGACCCCTCAATTTGCAAAATTCAGATACAGAAATTGCTGATCGGGACAAGCCGAAACCCTAACTCAATTTCGTGGGATGAAATCAGGCGGTTAAGGGCGCGGAAGGAGGCGGAGAGGTCCCAGCAGGTCTTCTTGGGCTTCCATGGCGGGCGGGAGTCGATTTCGATCTGACTTTGCCTGCATTCATCGCTGCAGACGGCGTTAATCCCTTTGTAGACGAAGATGTCGCGGTTGACGGCGAGAGGCCTCCGGCACCGACAACCGGTGTCCAGGAAATGCGCCTCCTCTACCTGGTGGTAGCCGTACGATTCCTCGGCCTTGAAGTAGAACAAGTTCGATCCCATTGCTTTGATCGGAGAAATCAAGAAATTCAGAGTTTGGAGATGGTCGGAGGGACGACGGTGGCCGCTGACAGGAACATCGACGGCGAGGACGGGTTGAATCGCACCCTCGAAGAGGAAGAAGTTCAACTTTGTTCTCTATTGGGGACCGATTGAAACGCTGTCCTCTATAGGTTAGTTCGGAGTGTGGGAGAGGAAGGGCCGAAAGGGGTTTGAAGGAGAGGGTATTTTGTAGATTTTTAAGAGTTTAGGATGTTTTAGAATTAAATTTAAAGATTGAAATTGAGTTGGATTGTTTTTGGTATATAGGGTAATAGTTGGGCTACTAATTAGTTATTTTGAAAGGTTGGATTATTTTTGGTTGAAAGTTAATAATTGGGATTATTTTTTGTTATTTTTCCTTTTTTTTTTTTTTGTCTTTTTGGAGGTTGACAGAGGTAGAGACTAGTCGTAGGATTTAGCTGGGTAGTTCAGCTGACTTTTGGATGGTATATGTATCATCTTTTTGGGCAGGATACCTCTTTTCTGTATGACCCTTTGTTTGGTCATACCTTTTGTATATTTGGTTTAACCACCACATCTATATATTTAAAATGCAGAAAGTGAGAGGGATAATCATAGTAGTAGCCTTAACTCTTAAGCCTAGTAGGTGTGGCTTTTTGATATATATATATATATATATATATGGAAATTTACATAAAATCGCCCTTTATATAGGTAAGTTTTTACTTAACCACCCTTTAAATGTAAAATTACTGAAAACCATCCTTTAAAGGGTTATTGTTTACAACTCACCACCCATTCATCTAATTTTACTAATTTATCAATAAATATACTATATTTTAATATTTTAAACTCAAATTTGATTACAAATCTAAAAATTTGAATTTAAGGTCTTAATTAATTTTAGGGACAATTTTATTTATTTTTAATAAATAATAATAAATATAGTCTAGTACTATTAACTTAATTTATGTTTGAACATATATATATATATATATATATATATATATATATATATATATATATATATATATAGGGAAGCTTTAAAATGTAAAAACTCCTTAATGTGTAAAATCCGCTTAACGTGTAAAATTTATTTTTTTAATCCCGCGCTCCACGTACAACAGCCAAGTGGCTTCTCTCGGCCTCCCTCTGTCGCGCACCCACCTCCGGCCACGTCGTCGAGCCACTTTCGGCCACCACCGCCTAGCCGTGCTCGAGCCAACCCCTGGGCGCACCCCCCGAGCCCAGCACCCGCCTGGTTCGAGCCCTGCAGCCGCACCCAGCAAGCCCTGAATCCCCCCGTCCTCCTGCCTGCCCTGTTCGACATCTTCACCTATGGAAGCCCGTCGAGCCACCTTTGACCCACCAGCCACACCACCCTCGAACCCCCTCCCTCAGGCGCACCCCCCGAGCCCGGAACCCCCTTGGTCCGTGCCCAGCCGAGCCCACACCGAGCCCATCTTCCCCAACAGACCTGTTCGACGTTTTTGGCTCGATATACCTTCGAAAACCCGATTTTCTCTTTTTTTCAACTCGAATTTGGTATGATTTCTACCCCTAAAATTGTTTATTACAATTATTTAGATTGTTTGAATGATTTAGGTTGAGATTGAAAATCTAGGGTTTGATTTAGGAGCGGAATTTGGGGCTTTTTGCCAAAAGCCAAATTGATTGAAATTGATGATATGGTTGTGTTGTTGGGTTGATTTTGAGCTAATTTCATGTTCATATTATTGTCAAATTGTTTATGGATCATGAGCTAATTGAATTTTAGAATTTTAGATTGCGATATGTTTTAGAATTTGAGGCGTTTTGCCAAAAGCAAAATTGACTGAAATTGATGATATGATTGTGTTGTTGGGTTGATTTGGAGCTAATTTCATGTTCATAGCATTGTCAAATTGTTTATGGATCATGATCTAATTGAAGTTTGGAATTTTATATTGCGATATGCTTTAGAATTTGGGGTTTTTTGCCAACAACCAAATTGACTGAAATTGATGATATGGTTGTGTTGTTGGGTTGATTTGGAGCTAATTTCATGTTTATAGCATTGTCAAATTGTTTGTGAATCATGAGCTAATTGAATTTTAAAATTTTATTGCAATATGCTTTAGGTCGATTAGGTTCTTCTATTTTAGCATAAAAATCATAATTTAGCCTATTAGCTCAATTGGTAGAGCGATGTGCGTATGCACAAAGATGTGGGTTCGAATCCCACATAGGTTACATAATAGACAAGGACACAACAATCCCCAATTGTTAATATGCACATTATAATCTAAGTTATGCACTTTTTAACCTTAATTATGCACATTTTAATCTTATTTATGCACTTTAATTTTAAAAGCTTATATGTAAAAAAATCGATTTCAAACTTACATCTATCAACCTAAATTATCCGAGAGGTGAACCCAAACTCTCAAAAGTAAAAAAAAAACAAAATTAAAACATCGATTTCAAAAGCACATCTTTTGACTTATTAATGCGCATTATGATCTTACATTTGCACAATTGTATTCTTAATCTGCACAATTGTATCTTACTTTTGCACAATTGTAGTTTAAATTTGCACAATTGTATCATACTTTAAATTTGCACAATTAAAGTTGCACAAATGCACTTTACAGTTGCACAAATGCACTTCACAGTTGCACAAATGCACTTCACAGTTGCACAAAATGTATCGAAAACGGGAAAAAGTGCATTTACCCATAAAATTAGACATATTTACCATTTTACTGATAAATTAAACATATTTCAATTATAAATTTTTATAATTGAAATAGGCACATTTACCTATTTACCCCATAATGAATTATTTGTCTGCACAAAATAAACTTATATTTGCACAATTAGATGTTATATGTGCACAAAAGCAAGTTATACTTGCACAGCAGAAAGTGTTACCACGAAAAAAAAAAAATTCTGGGCAAAAAAAAAAAACGGGTCCGAGAAGGGGGGCAGGGGGGGCACACGCATGGACGGGGGGCAGACATTCTACTAATGAAATTAAGCCCATTAGTAATTAAATTAGGCCCATTAGCTAATTTTACGCGATAAGCAAATTTTACACGTTAAGGAGTTTTTACATTTGAAGTAAACCCTATATATATATATATATATATATATATATATATATATATATATATATATATAGAGAGAGAGAGAGAGAGAGAGAGAGAGAGAGAGAGAGAGAGAGAGAGAGAGAGAGAGAGGTTAGGTCATATGTAAACATCCCTTAATGTGTTTTATGTTAACGAATATAGGTCGTTGATTGATTGCAAATGAAAGGACGAGATTAATTACTGAAATTAATTAATTTTAATATGAAAAGATAAAAAATACCCTTTTCTCCCAATACACGCGCGTGATATCCCAACCCAAATCCCCCTTTTTTTGGACGATTAGAAAACAATCGTCTCTCACCCTCTTCATCGCATCTCATACTAGGGCAATTCCGGCGAAATTAGAGGGTGATTTCGACCAATAGTGCTCATCCGAGAGTCGCACCTTTGGCAGTAAGTGAACCTAGTTGGCGGAGTCTGTAGGCGGCTTGAAGGGACACCACGAGGACGCCATTGTAGCGCACCATCGAATTCGCCCCGGGTTAGGGATGAACGCGAATTTTCATTAAAGGGGATTAATTTGATGAATATTTGTTGTCTTGATATGAATATTGTAGAAATTTGAGTCACTGGTACGAAATAGGTCCTGGCTCATACTCGGGGGACGTGATATAAATATTGGTGAAATGATTCTTGAATTTGATGAATAATTGTGTTATTGTGATGAATATTTCTTAAATGTTGCCGAATATTGATGAATATTTGGAAAATTGTGAATAATTGAGTAACTATGATGAATATTTGAGTGATCGTGATGAATATTTGAGCGAATGTGATGAGTATTTGATAAATTTTAACAAAAACTATGATGAATAATTGAGTAATTGTGATGAATATGTGTGTGACTCTGATGAATATTTGATTGACTGTGATGAATATTTGACAAATTTTAACAAAAACATTGATGAATAATTAAGTCACTGTGATGAATATTTGATAAAATTCGCCGAATATTGATGACTACCTGGAAAATTATGAAGTTAAAAAACTTTGATGAATCTTCCTCTTCTCCACCGTTCGCTTGGACGAAACTCTCACTAATTTTCAAGGATTTTACTGTAACGGCCCGGAATTATGATTTCCGGCTTACGTTTCAAGGGATGAAATCCCTTGTTCGGATCTTGCAATCCAGGTACGGGTCGAGGTTTCAACTCATTTTTAAGATTAGTATAAAGAGGGATTTCAAACCATAAAAACCTCGAAGGGCCGTTGGGTACCCTTAACCTGTCCTAAGGCTATGTCGCGGAATCCATTTCAAACAAAAAGTAAAGCGGAAGCAAGTAAAGATACAAGTGCCACGGCGGAGCCGGTTAAAACCAAATCCTGAGTTGGTAATTACCATTTTACTAAGTTAGGATATTAGCCAGATTCTTCGATTCGCCAAAAGGAAACCCCATCATATAGACATCGAGCACTCAAATCTGCAGAGAATACCTTTAAAAAAAGAACGGGGAAAGGAATCAGATCGAGCCACTCATGCGGGACCGGCAGTCCTCGCTGAGGCCACATAGTATGTGCTATACCTAATAAAGATGTTCTAATGCAGTACGAAATTCAAACACACTAGCATGCTCCTAGTTCATAATAATGTGCAAAAATACTGTAAAGGGCCCAAGACAATGCCAAGTGGCATATCCCTCTCCTACCTCCACCCCTTCCGATAGGTGGAGACTGGCCAGCTCGTGAATGCATTCATTCATAATCGGGGGGCACGCATGCCTAACCCGCTCCACAATAAAGCCCGCAGGCATAATATAAGGAAGTCATGACTCGATTGACTCAGGGTACCCGATGAGGCTGGGCTACCCTATGACCCTAGCAAAGACTCTAGGACTATCACAGATAACGGCCGTTCTGTTTCAAACGCATAAAGTAAACAGATGTTCAATTAATTAGTGCAACCTAAACATGATACTACATGGCATGCTTTTATGCATATGCAACACCTAACATAAAATGCAACAACATGCATGAATGTCCAACCTGAGTAAGCCCCCTAGGGAACTTACCTGAAGATGCAGAACATCAATATAACACAAGCAAGGGCCCAAATGCAAGTCCAAAGCAATCCAAAAGCGATACACACCTATCATCAAGCCACTTCCGTAAGCTACCAGACCAACATTCACACACACGAAACCCAAATTCTCAGCATCCTTAAAACCAATCGATAGTAAAACCATTTTCCAAAACCTATCCGATACGATCAATCATCAACCAAGATCATTTACTTCCAATCAAACCCATCGATAAAATCGTACCAACCATATTTTCCAAACTCTTAAATCCCAAATTAAGTCAACTCATTTTTAAAACAATTTATCAAATCATATTTGGCCAAAACCCCTTTATAACCATTAAATCCTTAATTCGCTTGGAAGTTTATACTACTAAAGTAATTCCGGCATTTTGGTTTTCAAACAACAAATCCCTAAAGAGATAATTTCGACAACTTGAAAATCTCCTTTAAATAATTTGTCAACAATACATAGCAAACACAACATCAAATATATTATTTCGAAATCCTCAAAATTCCATATTTAAATCCTCACAAAATATTTATCTCAATTAACCTATTTTCAAAATAATTCATAATATATATTTAATTTCAGAAATCTAATTATCTCAAAATCGGGATAGTTTAATAAAGGTAATGATAAGCTATAAATCATATCACATAACCATAATATATGATAACATAATAATATAACAATATATATTAACTTAAATAAAACGTAATAAATCACACACTAACAGCTCAACCCACAAAGGCCCAAACTCAACCCACAACTCAGTCTGAAACCCGAATCAAAGAAAGGCCCAACCCGGATCCCTCACAACATAACCCGGACCCAAGCCCATGACTGATTTTAAGTGAACCGAGTAATTAAACCGAACAAATAGAAGGTGGTCCCCAAATTTTCATATACCGGAAATTAAATCTGAAACTCGCTCTCTCGACCTTATCTCGAATCGTTTAAATTTAATAAAATATAAATTCCGAATCCGAAGTAAAATAATAAAACATAATTTCCGAATCTCAAAGTAAGAAGGCGGAATAAAATTCATCGGATCAAAATTTTAAAGTTATGCCGGAATCGTTTATAATGATCTTAAATCAAAAATTGTTCTCGATGACGGTTTTTTTTCCCATTTTTACAAATTAAATGGAATAATAATATATCTATCAAAATAATATTAAAATAATATAGAAAATATTTTCGGCCTTTACATCATCCACCTCTAAAAACAAGTCTCGTCCCCGAGACTAAAATCATTCTAAAGCAAGGGGATGAAGTTTGAAATTTATGAGTCCGAGGATCATGTCGTTGATCTTGTAAGCGCCTCATAAGGGCCCGTATGAGGTCCTCACAGTACCCTCGACGTGATCATAATATTCTCAATTGGTCGTAGCAAGTATGCGATATGGGCCCTTATCACATCCTTACCCCGACTTCTCGATTATATCATAACTCGAAAGAATCATAACCTCCCGACTAGGTCATAGCAAGCAATCTATAAGTGCCCTATAAAATGCTTGTATCCACTTCGTGAGACGTCATAATGTAATCCATTTCTGTAAAGTTCAAAAGAGTTTTGTAAAGGGAAAGATTGGCCTTAAAATCATTGGAATTCTCGATATCGTTTATTCTTTTAAAATCCCAATTGGTCATTTTACAGACCGCTCAAAATATTCAAATCCAACGTTTAAACAAGCAACTTTACAACAAACAAGTCAAATCCTCCAAAACCAAATCAGTTTCCCGGATAACAATCAATCAGATTCAAAAGCTCGGAGGTGGAATCATCCACCTCTAAGGGCTAATCCCATATTCTCTTCCTAGTTTCCAGAATCAAATCAATCTATCAGTCTCAATTCAAGCAAGCTTCACAAGCTATAAGAAATGCATAACCAAATAACCAATCGATCATCAACGAGTACATCATACAACAAGTCTCAAACATATGCCATCACACTGCCACAAGATCACATCAACGTCTCCACCACATACTAAAGGTCATAATACACACCTCCACAATATGCCAAAATCATAACACATGGCTCGATATCACACCAAAAGTCATAAAGGATATCTCATTATCGCATATCATCATCGCAACCATAGTAGGGTCAGTCACATCAAGGGATATCATTTAACCCATAAATTCACTTAGTCAACATGCTCTCCAGATCTCATCTCAACTTGTCACCACACCATATAACGATCATTTAGTCATTAGGCAGACATGCACTATTACCTCATTTATATACAAGTCATATTCATGCTCTAAGTCATGTTCATCATTTAATATATCAATAATTATGCTTGCCAACCATATAATAACACGATATTATCTCATGTATCATATCACAACACATCCTATCATGCTTCTACAACAACATAGCAGAGTAGTAATCTATCATGATGGCATTTGTCACTACCAACTAGATTTCAATATTGCATAACAACATGTAATATCATTCTGGATCAGATTCATCATAGTTGCGATCTAACATCACGCCAACAAATATAAATAAATCACATCATCAAGAAAATCCTCACATCATACCAGTCAAAATAAAACAAAATCCCCACTCGCCCATCTCCACTCTCAAGCCAAGACTAATCCTCTTCTAGACCGACAACGTCATCTCAGAAAAATTTCCCAAAGAAATCCCAATTCATCCCGATGCTCAAATCTCGCCCCTCCTTGTGCCAAGCACTACCACACCATCCACCTCTAAGAACCCAACCCCTATTTCTAACTTCACACCCAAGTACCCTCTCATACTATATTTCACTTCTCTTAAGGCCATTTCTTATACTTCCCACACTTCCCAAGATATCACCAGCATCATGCCCTGCTAACCGAATCTCCTCTAGCAATTCCTCGATCTCCGCCTGGACGGCCTATTGCTAACCATACCCCCACCCGAGTTTCACCTAAAACCTCATCGAATCACCAAGCATTTCTTCTCATAAATCCCAAAACTCACTTGGTCTTACCCACGCCATGCCAACACTCCTCTCTCGCGACTTACCTCATAATACCGTCGATCATCCTAACCGCTCAAATTCTCCCATCATACTCCAATCACTCTACCAAATGAACTCACCCACAGGTTTAAAGAAGAAGCAATCATGAAATGATAACATAAGGTCTACATCATATCAACTAGCATTCAGAAGCACAACATCATGGGTTCAACAAGTCTCAGTTTACCATCATGCTCAATAATCATTGCAGACATCATATATGAACATAATCAAGTCAAGCTAACATGTTGCATCATAACCTTATCAGATACAATTCAGGCTTCTTAGCATATGTAGTTTATACTTTCATAGGTACAGTAATTTAGATCATGCTTAGCAACTCAGAGTATCAACATATCAAGGCATTATGGTTCATGGCACATTAGAACTATAAGGCGTAAAATCATAACATCATAGACAACAGACAATCAGGCAACAATCATTACCAAGTCAGCACATCAACACGTAAATTTCACCATCAAAGCAGTGCAACATGGTTATCAACATACTTAGAAAGGTTAGCAATTCAAACGAAGGACACTCCCGCCTGCAAGTCATATCGTACTTGATAGCCGTAATCCTCGAAACATACCTGTCCCACCAACACCTTCGATCACGAGGCTTGTGGGTTATGGGCCCACGCTTCCGCCACACTGCTCTATCGCTATGCAACTTCCTTTCTCTTTCAAGCAGTCGCTCACCCAATGTATTGCGTATGACTCCAAGTTAGCAAAGATAGGGGAGTGACAAGAGCGGACAACCCAATGTTCCTTTCGGAACCAAACATAGACCAAGGCTAACAACGACAAGACTAAAGACAAGACTTTGACCCGGGAATAGCAACGATGCCCTTATGAAAGTCTATTAGGTTATAATCGCGACAAGTAACATAAATTCATCATGGAGCATATCAATTACAATAACCCACACTAACATGTACCTATCTCAAGGAGAATAACATGCGTATTCATCCCAAAAGACGCAATCAAGTCCTACACTGATGCATGTGATATAAGCTAATAACCTTTTTTTTCCAGGGAAGCAGATATGCCTAGCAGGTTCAAGTAAGGTATGCGGGATTTATTGGGCATCACAATTATCACATATGTGAACAATGCACGAGCTTGGTGTATGCATCATACGAGAACATATAATAGCAACATAGTAACTACCTCATCTAACACAATGATCATATAATAGGTCAATCATGGCACGTAATCATATGACGAGATACATTTAGAAATCATGGGCCCCACACGATACTAGCGATACATGATGTAATACAAGCATAGTCAAGAGTCATTAAGAGGAGCTCAACATAATATTTAGGATAGCAAGAGGAAAATCATAGAGTAACAAGAATGACATCACGAACGACAAATCATAATCATGCTAGGAATGAACCATCATAGGACACATAATGGTCCAATAGCTATCACACTATAGAACAAGCACGACATGTAATCATTTAACGAGTCATATTGGAAAACATAAGCCCTACATGATACTATTAGTACATATCAAGTATGAATACAATCAAGGCAATTCAACAAGATCCCTTCTAATATTTATTCGTCATGCGTATGCGAAATCATGATATAGTGTGGTGTGTGATCATGCGAAGTGTCAAGTCATACGTTCATGCAAGCACGATATGATATCATAGAGTAATAGGGGAAACACTACCAAGCGATAACATGTAAGCATGCTAGGATCAAGCATCACAGAAATTAAGCAAGGCAGTCATCGAATTCAACATTAATCCAATCAGGATGAGTGAACCATTTTGAGAGCACAACAAAAGGGAAAAAAACACACTATTAGGTACCTAGCTCGAGAGAGAATCAACAGTAGTGTAGGCAAGGTATAATTTGCACAAGTCATGATCAAAGGTCCTACATGATACTAATGGCTCAACATAACACGCGATACATACATGCAACTAATCATGACGACACGTAAGAGATCAATTCAATCACATTCCAACAATCTAGAAACATGAGGAAGGTTTTACGATGTATAACACGAGTTTAAGTAATGGCAATATGACTAGAATATGGGGCATGAGCTCAAATCAACACATACTAGGATAAAACATGCATTTCTCAAGACTCAATTATGCCAAATATTCTCTCTTCAAGACAAGTAACACACAACAATATCAAGTGTAAAATAATCAGCAACAGTTAATCTGACAATTACAAAATAGATATGCATGCTATAGGTTCTTGTCACAAAAGGAATAAGGAGCATCGACGCGTCATTAGCTAGTATGATAAAGAGATCATTTACAGGCATTCATACGAAGAAGATTTTATCACACTATCATTGACCTAATTCAGGGAAAGCAACATTCATATAGACTCATTTCATGCCATTCATGGTTCTAACCAATCAGTAGTACGATCATTACAACAGGTCAATCAGACACGCAACCCAAACAAAATTATGACAGAAAGCGAGATGCAACATGGGACCTAAACAATGTGACTAGCATGGATACATAATGTTATACAATCACGAATTTACATTAAGGATCATGACAATAACATGTACTAGAAATTACGTATCATATAAGGCATGTTGACATTAAGTGGTAGCACGTATCAAATAAGGAACTTGCTTCATCAGAGTATCAAAATTTAACGATCACACTATCATGAACCTAGTGGTGTAAAATCATGCAGATTCATTTCATGCAGCTCACACATCCATTCAATCCTACAATCAATAGGCCAAGTAAACATGCTATGACAACATATAATCATGGTAGAAGCCAAGACATAACACAAGACCTAAGCAAGGTAACCAATCATAGATGCAACAACACGAGTAGCTTTTTTACCAATGGCCATTCACAGGGTACATGCCAAAGATTACAAAATTATGTCATGTAGTTCAGAGAGAGTCACAATTACAACCAGACAGAGATCCCTAAGGGCAACCATTGACTTTTCCAACCGACTCACCACCCCTCTTCCCCGTGGGACTTTGGTATGACTCTTCATGGCATGAAAACACTAGTTGATCATAATAAGAATAAGGAAGGATAGCCCCATAAACACCTTACTTCTAACTCAAGTGACATCAAAAACTTCCAACACTCACCCAGACAACTTAACATCCAACCATAAATCCCGACACAATGTGTTTACCAACCCAATTTCCCGGGGGAAGACACTGGCATCCAAGAAAAAGCTAGATAGACCCGTCAATGGGTTAACAAACATAGTGGAAGGGGTTGTTTTACACAAGCTGGGTTTGACCACACAGAAACAAGGGTACTCCCACTATCCCGTTTTCACAGATCACTCAATACACATTTAATTGTTAGGCATACCAATCAGATATCTAGCATAGCAAGCACTCAACACAGAATCAGTTAGTGACACTCATAATGACCTCCTTGGAGTCTTCCAAACCCATCTGTAAAGAACAAGCTAATATTTCGCCTACCCATTTCCAACTACATCAAATAGGGATGGTCTAACGTCTTTCTACCCACTCGATCCCCTCTTTAGTCGGTTTTCCATATTTTATGATAAGTCAAGTTCATTACTTAGTCCAATTTAGGTTAGACATCTTAAATTCATTTTGCCCCTTTAAAACACGTTCAAAACCTTTGAAATTCATGGGCAGTTTTCCAAAACATACACTCGACCCTTGCGTACCCGAATTGCACAACCTCAGCTCTGATACCATCTTTGTAACGGCCCAGAATTATGATTTCCGGGTTACGTTTCAAGGGATGAAATCCCTTGTTCGAATCTTGCAATCCAGGCACGGGTCGAGGTTTCAACTCATTTTTAAGATTAGTATAAAGAGGGATTTCAAACCCTAAAAACCTCGAAGGGCCGTTGGGTACCCTTAACCTGTCCTAAGGCTATGTCGCGGAATCCATTTCAAACAAAAAGTAAAGCGGAAGCAAGTAAAGATACAAGTGCCACGGCGGAGCCGGTTAAAACCAAATCCTGAGTGGGTAATTACCATTTTACTAAGTTAGGATATTAGCCAGATTCTTCGATTCGCAAAAAAGGAAACCCCATCATATAGACATCGAGCACTCAAATCTGCAGAGAATACCTTTAAAAAAAGAACGGGGAAAGGAATCAGATCGAGCCACTCATGAGGGACCGGCAGTCCTCGCTGAGGCCACATAGTATGTGCTATACCTAATAAAGATGCTCTAATGCAGTACGAAATTCAAACACACTAGCATGCTCCTAGTTCATAATAATGTGCAGAAATACTGTAAAGGGCCCAAGACAATGCCAAGTGGCATATCCCTCTCCTACCTCCACCTCTTCCGATAGTTGGAGACTCGCCAACTCGTGAATGCATTCATTCATAATCGGGGGGCACGCATGCCTAACCCGCTCCACAATAAAGCCCGCACGCATAATATAAGGAAGTCATGACTCGATTGACTCAGGGTACCCGATGAGGCTGGGCTACCCTATGACCCTAGCAAAGACTCTAGGACTATCACAGATAACGGCCGTTCTGTTTCAAACGCATAAAGTAAACAAATGCTCAATCAATTAGTGCAACCTAAACATGATACTACATGGCATGCTTTTATGCATATGCAACACCTAACATAAAATGCAACAACAGGCATGAATGTCCAACCTGAGTAAGCCCCCTAGGGAACTTACCTGAAGATGCAGAACAGCAATATAACACAAGCAAGGGCCCAAATGCAAGTCCAAAGCAATCCAAAAGCGATACACACCTATCATCAAGCCACTTCCGTAAGCTACCAGACCAACATTCACACACACGAAACCCAAATTCTCAGCATCCTTAAAACCAATCGATAGTAAAACCATTTTCCAAAACCTATCCGATACGATCAATCATCAACCAAGATCATTTACTTCCAATCAAACCCATCGATAAAATCGTACCAACCATATTTTCCAAACTCTTAAATCCCAAATTAAGTCAACTCATTTTTAAAACAATTTATCAAATCATATTTGGCCAAAACCCCTTTATAACCATTAAATCCTTAATTCGCTTGCAAGTTTATACTACTAAAGTAATTCCGGCATTTTGGTTTTCAAACAACAAATCCCTAAAGAGATAATTTCGACAACTTAAAAATCTCCTTTAAATAATTTGTCAACAATACATAGCAAACACAACATCAAATATATTATTTCAAAATCCTCAAAATTCCATATTTAAATCCTCACAAAATATTTATCTCAATTAACCTATTTTCAAAATAATTCATAATATATATTTAATTTCAGAAATCTAATTATCTCAATATCGGGATAGTTTAATAAAGGTAATGATAAGCTATAAATCATATCACATAACCATAATATATGATAACATAATAATATAACAATATATATTAACTTAAATAAAACGTAATAAATCACACACTAACAACTCAACCCACAAAGGCCCAAACTCAACCCATAACTCAGTCTGAAACCCGAATCAAAGAAAGGCCCAACCTGGATCCCTCACAACATAACCCGGACCCAAGCCCATGACTGATTTTAAGTGAACCGAGTAATTAAACCGAACCGCCAGTTCACAAGGAAAAGAAGAAACCGGGTTGCTGGACCCTCCTTCCCCAAAACAGATCTCCGATGTTGACGACTGAAAACCGAAGGAAAGGAAACGAAACCCAGGTTCTGCCAGAGCCCTTTTCCGACCCAAAATCGCCCCCAGCCCGACCGAATGGAAAGTCCGACCACACCCATACAACCATAATGACAACGCAGTAAGGGAGGAGGAGAAGAAGAAAGGGATTACCGTTCGACGAGATCCCGACTCCGAGAGGTTTTCCGGCGTCAAGGCGGTGCTTCTGACCGTGAGAGCTAGCGGGGAAGACACTGGGAAGCCTAGGAGGAAGAGAGAGATGAGCACGAGTGCGATTGGAAAGGATTGACATCGAAATCGAATGAGAACGAAAATAGACCTTCAGATCGGAACAGGGACAGGAGCGGTTGAAACGGCTCCGATGAAGGTTTTCTCGGGCGTTGGCTGCTCGGTCTCGCCTGGGACGCCAGGGAAGGCAGCTGCTGCTAGCCGATGCTTGTCGAGGAAGAAGAAGGTGGAGACGGTATGGTGGTGTTGTCGGCTTTCACAAAAGGAGAGGAGGAAGAAGATAGGGAGAGGGCGGTGCTCAGGTGGTGGCGACTGGGAACAATGATGGTGGTTCTGAAATCGTCGGAAAACAGAAGGTGAGGGAGTGCTTGGGCATCTTCGATTTGGTCTCACTTTAAGATGATGAAGGGAGGAGCTTGCTTAGTGTCTCAATTAATGTATAGGGGAGCTGCAGACCTTGGCAGTTTGTACCAAAGAAGGTGGAGACAGTGAAAAGTGGGGAGGAGAGGCGTGGGAGCTGTTGCCTGGCCATGTACACCAAGGGAGCCAGGAAGAGGTTTGGCTTCTTCTTCTTTTAATGCAGTCGAACACGGGAAGGGAGTACTGCAGGTTCAGAATTTGAATGGAGGAGGAAAGAGACAAAAGAGAGAAAAGGGGAACAAATAGAAGGTGGTCCCCAAATTTTCATATACCGGAAATTAAATCTGAAACTCGCTTTCTCGACCTTATCTCGAATCATTTAAATTTAATAAAATATAAATTCCGAATCCGAAGTAAAATAATAAAACATAATTTCCGAATCTCAAAGTAAGAAGGCGGAATAAAATTCATCGGATCAAAATTTTAAAGTTATGCCGGAATCGTTCATAATGATCTTAAATCGAAAATTATTCTCGATGACGGTTTTTTTTTCCCATTTTTACAAATTAAATGGAATAATAATATATCTATCAAAATAATATAGAAAATATTTTCGGCCTTTACATTTACGTACCAGATTAATAGATCATGATCTTAATTTGTATGGCCAAAAATCTTTTCAAAAAAGGAAATTGGAGTAAATTGACAAAACAAAAAAAAATTATGCGTCTTCCACGGTTTTCTCTTTGGAGAATTCGAGCAGTTACATGCATGTGCATCACACGCCCTTCCCTTGTGAGAGTGGATTAATTTTCCCCATGGGTCCCACTTTTTTCTAAAAATAAATTATTAAAATCATTGATTAATCTGGGCCTTCCATCTTCATTCAACCAACGGTCATTATTTGTTAACACAAAACATGTTAAGAGTTGTTAACATTTGATCCGTTGTCTATATATATATATATATATATATATATATATAGGGTTTGCTTCAAATGTAAAAACTCCTTAACGTGTAAAAGTGATTATCGTGTAAAATTCCATTAATTAACACAATTGGGCTCGGATTACTATTTCCCCGAATTGCTGGGCCTGTTTTGCGTTGGACTGTCTGTTTTTTTAAGTCTGTTTCATCTCTTTCCCTTGCGTTTAGATCATCTTCAACTCTGTTCTTCGTTTCTCTCTCTCTCTCTCTCTCTCTCTCTCTCTCTCTCTCTCTCTCTCTCTCTCTCTCTCTCTCTCTCTCTCTCTCGTTCGATTTCTCGTTCTTCTATGTCCTTGATCTCCGGCGAGCTTTTTTCGGTGTCTTTGGTGTCGTCGTTTCATTATGTCAAGTTCATCAGTAGGTACGCGCAATGATTCCTTGTTACTCCCTCCTATTTAAGTTGTCCTGTTTGTTAGGGTTTCTATTTACTTCGAATTTGTGCGTTTTTATGTTTTCCCCCTTTCTTCAGCGATTTTATGCCTCATTGCTTGTATTTGTGGAATTGGTGTGTTCCTTTTCTTATTCAAGCTGTTTCGTTTTATTTTTTCGGTGATTTATGCGTTTTTTGTTTTTATATTTTTTGTTTTATAGTCGTTTATGATCTTAAGTGTTTGCTATTAATAATATTCATTGTTTATTTGTGTTTATACTTTGTTTGTTGTTCGGTTTATGTTTGTTTTTGGTGTTCGTATATTCTCCTTTGTAGATTTTATATATTTATTGCTAATTATGCTCAATTTACTTGTGGTTAGGATTTTATGTCTGTTTATATTTTTGTTCTTTTATTCCTTATAGGGAAAAGAACAAGGTCCAATGTTGATGGTGAAGCTCTAGCTGTTGTGTGCTTATCGTTCAAAACGTATTAAGAAATCTCGGCCCCATCGCTCTGTTCCTAAAGCTATTGATTTGGCACGTGATTCCCCTGGGTTTTCTGTACCCGATGGGGAAGGGGTGTCACCTGATGTTGAATCGGAAGATAATGTGCCTCTAATACGTAAATCAAGGGAAGTTGATAATAGTATAGGTGGTTTATCCAAAGATGTTCCCCATGGTATTTCCTCAGGTCCCAGTACTGAATTTTTGTCTACTAATCCCCATCATAATGTGACTGATTATGTCCCTTCAGGAGCTGATGTTCCTGTTGAGAAGGAAGGGCAGCCAACTGTTGGAGAAAATTTGCAATCTGAAGGGACTAATGTGCAGTCTGTAGCCTCTGATGTGCCACTCCAATCCACAACTTCCCCCCAAGATGTTGGGTATGGTGCTGTTTTTGTTAAGAAGCCGAGGGTTAGAAGGGCTAATCAATACCCCTCTTTGAAAGCAAGGTCAAATCCTCGTACGTTTGTGTGTGCATTGGGTAGATTTAATGATAAACAAAAGGAGTGTATCAAGAGGATAGGTTTTGGTTCTTTATTGAATTTGGAAATTCATTATCTTCCTCTGTGCCTTTGTCATTGATTGGTTGGTTGAGCAGTTTGATGCCAACCGATTTTGCTTGGTATTGGCTGATGGAAGTAGGTTAGATATTACTGAACTTCATGTCCATATTACATTAGGCTTGCCTATGGGCAAGAATTTGATATGTAGGAAAACTTCTAAAGAGAAGTCAGATGTTCTTACGAAGTGGAAGAGTTTGTTTTCTGATGGAGATTCAATTAATCCTTCTGTTCTTATTGATCATATGGTTGCTGATGCCGATGCTGACGATAAATTTGTCATCAACTTTGCTGTGTTATTTGATTAATTGCTTGTTGACAGTATCCAAAATGGCAATGTTAATCACAATTTGGTTAAAGTTTTTCCTGGGAATGAGGATTTCAAAGAATTGAATTGTTGTGCTTTTGTTCTTGAAAGCTTAGTGGATTCCAAGAAATTTTAGGACAAGAACAAGACCAGTCAGTTTAGAGGTTCTATTCTCTTCCTCATTGTGAGTATTTTTCTTTTTTTCACCTTCTCATTTGCATTTTATACTTTTCTGTTGTGTTATTATATCATCATCTAATGTATTTATAATAATTTGTTTTCTTATATGTTTTCTTGTTTTTTTTGTTTGTTTGTTTGGTTGTGTTTGTTAGCTGCTTTATATTGATAGGGTGAAGTTATTCTCAAGTACTTCGTCGAGGAGAGTAACTCGGTCTTTCCCTGTTTTTACGGGTTTGACATCACCTATGCTTCGTCAGCGTGAGGACGATGATCTTTCCAGTGGAGGCTTTGGACGTGGCAGAATTGAGGAACATCAATCTGTTCCTGTATATCAACCTATCTCTCCATGTGATGCCCCTTCAGCTGCTCCTACTGACAATCCACATGTTTCTGCAAAAAAAAAAAACCATCTCCTATTGAGGTTTCTGCTATTCTTTATATACAGTTTTTTTTTATAATATTGTTTGGTGTTTTTATTTGATTTTGGTTCTCTTTGTTTGTGTGTGTGTTTGTGTGCTTTTTTTTTTCCACTTATAGAATTTTATTCAAGCCTTTGCTCAAAAAACTGCTGCTCTTGCTACTTCCATATCTGAGTTTGTTGATTTGGTTGATAAAATTCCTCCTGAATTTAAAGAGAATGAAATGGTTAAACCCTTAGTAATGCTGCAAAAAAGCTGATGGGTTTGGAGTTTGAGGGTGATAAGGGTGCTTCTACCCCTGCAGACCATTCTGATATGGGTGACTCCCCTGCTTCTGTTTGGATTTCCTCCCAGGATCCTTTATGGCCAGATCCTGTGTTTTTGGATGCTCTTACACAAATTGAGTTAGCTTACATGAATAAATGTAAGATGAAATCGTCTGGTCGGACTGATCAACCTTTTTGTTCAGTTGGAAATGTATCTGGGGGTGGGCTTGGTGGTGTTTGTTTTGAGAATGAATGTGATGATGGAAAGAAGGGTGATTCTGCAGTATCTAAGGGTAAGGGGACTATGCCGATGAATCTTCATGCCGAGCCATCGTTTGATCTTTTTGGTTCTGATCCTGCTTTCCAATCCCAAAAAAAATCTACTGAAGAAGAAATTGCCAAAGATTTTACCAAGTCTGATCAGTCTGCACAAAAGGGGTTTGTACATGCACCCAACTCCAATGCTGATGCACAAAAAGATATTAGAGATGCATCGACTGTTGTCGATGGTGTAACTGGTGTTCCTTCCTCTATTGTCGATATTGCCAAAGAATATTCTGGCGGAGATGCTGCTTCTCCTTTAGGTATATCAACATCAAGTGACATTCAGTGTGCAACTCCTAAAGTGTTTAAGAGGAAGCACAAGTCTCATGTTGCCATTCCTTTACGTAGGTCTACTAGGGGTTGCCCTGCTGATCAAATTGAGAAAGATGTTGGGGTAAGAGGGTTTCAAAACCTATTGATTCCTTAAAGAGTCCTTACTATTCTAGGGTTGTTGATGTGAATGAGCGTGTGTCTGACATTGAGCGTTGCATTTGTGCATATTTGTCTAAGAAATCAGCTTCTGATGTGTAAGTCTCTTTTTTTCCTCTTTTTTTTTACTTTAGTTATTTTATTATATTTAACTTTCTGTGAGTTATACTTATTTATTATAATTTGTTTTTTGCTTATTGCAGTGAAGTTCTTTTTAAGAATTCATCTGTTGTAGTTATTAGAGCTGATTTTAAATCCCTTGAAGAAGATTTTGAAGTGGCTTTCTCTTTTGTGACTGCATGGGCTTCTATCCTTAATTATAAAGAACAATACAGAAGTGTTGTTTCTCCATCAAGGCTTTTTTTTTTTTATCATTTCAGGCTTCCGTAAGTTATATTTTTCTTCTCATTTTCCCTATCATTTGTTTCTATTATTTAACCATTCTACCTGTGTTTATTTCCTTGATCTTTATTTTTTATTTTTTTCCAGCAATTTGCCCCAAGCCCCTCTAGAGATGACTTTAATGACCGTTTTTCAAAATTTAGTATCTGTCTCGATTCTGAACTGTCTGCTGCTTCTCACATTCGGTTGAAAGATGTTGATATGGTATTTGAGTTTAAATTTTATTTTATGCTTTTTAATATTTTTCTTTTTTTATATACCTTACTTTTTTTTCTTACTAATTTATTTTATTCTGGTGACTTTTTTTTTGTTTATATTTGTGTATAGTTTGTGATTGGTCTTTATCAAGGGACAGATTATTGCATGGTAGTTTTTAATCTGAAGATGAAAGCTTTTCAATTACTGGATGTGACAAGGGATACCCCAAATAGTAGTTCCATGTTCCAATATACAGTCGGTACTTTGGTTAGTTTTCATACTTATCTGTCCCATTTTTGATTTCTGTCCTTTATTATTATTATTATTATTATTATTATTATTATTATTATTATTATTATTATTATTATTATTATTATTATTATTATTTATTATTATTATTATTATTATTATTGACCAATTACTATTATTATTATTATTATTATTATTTGTTATTTCTCGTTTCAGTTTGTCAGTTATTGTAATTTCTTCTTTTTTTTATATTGTTTTCCAGCATGATTTCTTGATTAATTATTTGAGGTTTAAAGGATGTTCGAAGGCAGCAGATTTAGTTTCTCTTTGTGCTCAATCACACATTTATCTCCCCTGGGCTGGTGAAGAAAAGCGTCCCCATTCTGGTATTTGCATGATGCGCCATATGGAGGCATTTGTTGGATTGGAGAAGGGATTCAAGTGTGGTTTTGACGCCGGGAGTGACAAGAACATATCAAAGCTGCGTGTGAAGTACATGACTGACATAATCTGCTCTGATGTCAATGAAATTCGACCTGAAATTTCAGCTCAAGCTAAGGCACATGCATCATTGACCTTAAAAGGTGTTCGTGCTCTTAAATTGCGGCTGAACTGATGGGATTGGAACTAGTAGTTAACAAACATTAGTATTTCATGGACATTTAGTACTTTTGAGGGTATACAAATTTTGTGTCCTACATGTCTTGTAATGTATAACCCTTTACGATTCCCTTTTTGGGTTGTCTTTGTCTATTTTACTCTATGTTTCTACGCTTGGGGCTGTTGGCATTATATATATCGTTGTGTTTTTTTTATGTGCGAATTCGAATATTTGTGCGTTTTTTTAATTTTATTTTAAAATTCACATTTAAATGTTGTGACATTAATATATAGTCATATGCTGGCCTAATATCAATATGTGCAATTATACTATGATTTTGTGCAACCTTAACACCCTATTGTGCATATGGAATAAAATGCTCTTTATTTTTTATAATTGAGATGCCTATCTATTCATGCTTTTATGTTGGCGTCTCTTTCTTTGATTGCTTTCTTATATCGCTCTGGATTCCTATTTTCTTTTTTATTTTAATTTATTTTTGATTTTTGATTTTTGTGAATTTCTTTTACTTTGTGTGCGTTTTATATTAGTTTAAAAACTGACATTTCAACCTAAATTACTTTTTCGTCTGCAATAGTGCAAAAGCATCCCTGTTTTGTGCAATTATAACTGTATTATGTGCAGTTATAAAGGGACCCAATATTATATGTGCAATCATATTGTCGTTTTGTGCAATTATACACCCTTGTTGTGCAAAGTTAAAAAGTGTTTTTGATTTATGTAACATCGTGTTTTTAATTACCTAATTTTCTTTAAATCTATTTTTTTTTATTTTTCCTAGTTGTAGTGATTTTCTTTTACGTTGTATGCAATTTATATACTTTAAACCTCACATTTAAGTATAATTTCTTTTTACTTCTGTTGCAGTGTACAAGTATCCCCGTTTTGTCCAATTACAAATTTATTATGTGCAGTTATTAAATGCCTGTAAGATAATGTGCAATCACAATATCGTTTTGTACAAATATAACATCTTATTGTGCATATTTTAAATATAATGTTATTTACTTATTTACTTTCCTTTAAATCTATTATTATTTATATTTTTTTATGGGTTTTGTCAATCTGTTGTCCTTTGTGTGCTTTTTATATAATTTAAAAATCACATTTAATTCCAATTTATTCTTCTGTTATTGTGCACTTGTAACCTTGTGTTGTGCAATTGTAATCTTGTTATGTGCAACTGTAACATCGTATTGTGCATCGATAACAATATATTGGTCAAATAAATCATAGTTTATATTTATAATATTAACTGAGATTACATTTAATTTTACAGTTACATATCAAATATACTGAAATCCTTAAGATTACAAAATTAAGAATTACAGTTAATATTTAAAAGTAAAATATGATTTCTTCTTAATCTTCTCCTTCCTCCCTGCTCTTGATTACCTATCTTCCAAGAACGTCTGCAGTTTTCCTCCTATTTTCTTCATCTTCAAATACCTACTTGTTGCATTCAATCACATAGGCAAATATACTGCAATACATATATTATAATTTAAAGTTCATAGTTACAACTGCATATTTGTTTTTAAAACCCAAAATACCATTGTTTTAAACTTATACTTCAGATTAAGAAGAAATACAGACATTTCATATAAAATATATAATTAATATTGCAAAAGTAAATTCTGTATTCTTCAACTTCTTCTTCATCCTGCCCTTGACTGCTTATCTTCCAAGGAAGTTTGCAATCTTCCTCCTCCTCTTGTCTTCTTCCTCAAAGACCTCCCGGATGCAGTCAGTCACGTATTCCCTGTACTGTGCCAGTTCTTCCTCCACTTGCACTTGTTTCTTTTGGAACTACATAAATTTTTATAATCAAAAGTTAAATAATTTTGGAATCTTATTTTAAATCAAACTATTTAAAGTTTTGATAACTTACCATCTCTAGTATTTCCTCCTCCCCATTTTCAGTTGCCTCCAAGATCTTGTAGGCATTTTCATTTTTCTCCTGGTTGAGGGAAGACAGGAAAATCTGATGCTTCTCGGCGGCATCCAGAAGGCCCTTCCTTATGGCCTATGTGTTTGTCTCTGCAGCTTCTTCCAGGAGATTCATATGGTACCCTAGGTACAGGTAATTGTCTATGTCATCGTTGATCTTGTAGAACTCTTCGCAAAAAACGAAAGGGTTGAATCCTTCCATCTTTTCCTTTTGAAGTTGGGGTTTCTCTGTCTTTTGATGGGTAAAAGAAGAAGACTTCTTTTCAGGCATTTTGTGTGATGTGTTATGATGGAGGATCCCTGTATATATAGGCGGTTTTGGCTCTTCAACTCCTATCATCTGATTGGCCTTATCCAATTGGCGGTTTTCCGAAGCCAATTACCCGTCCCCAACTTCCTATAACTGTAATCATTACCCTTTTAAATGTTTAATACTTCCCAACTTCCTATAACTGCAATAATTATGTCATACAGTATTTTATATTTTCATGCACAAGTATCCGTTTGTATGCTTTTTTTTAGTTGGAGACTTCATTATTCTATTTTATATTTTCCCTTGAATCTTTACATTTTAAAAAAAAAGCCATTTATTTAATTTGTTCTTGTTATATTTTTTTTTTAATTTTATAAAATATTTATTACTATAGTAACTGTGTTTTGTATATGCTTGTTTTCAAACAATCCCCTTTCATACTGTTGGTTTTCTTCTTTTGTTGATGTTTACAGATTGCACATTAATTAAGAAGTACTTATTTGTGTGATTAGATAGTGCAAAGCAAGTCATAATTAAGAGGTTCTACTCTGTACTACTATCAATTTGTAATTCGGGATTTTTTTTTCTTTAAAATAATTATTGTTTATAGTACTAAGGAAAATATAAAAAGTGATTGGACTGCACAATCAAATAGTATTATCTTAATACAAAACCGAGAGAGTAATAAATAAAATATAAAAGTTGTTACATAACATCTGTGAATAAAAAAACTCAAAGTATAATATGTTTCTAATAATAAAGTGCATTTATAAAATTCAATCACAAATTGTGCTTATTATTCATATTATGTTTCCCTTAATGGACATGTCCTGCTGTTGTGAGGTGCATATTCAAGGCAGATTGAGCATATTCTTTTCCCCTTTTTTTGTGTTTGAATTGATGATTCCTTCCCGCCTTTAACCCTCTTCCCACTGCCTTTTGTCTTTGCTTGTTTTGGGTCTCTTATTACCACATTCTTCGGGAGGTTTACTCAACCAAACTATTCAAACATAGCTTCAAGTTAACAAACTTATTAAAATTAGTATACTTTGAATATATATTTCTGGACTTTTTTTTATAAACGGTGTAAATAAGCAATTAGTAATCTTGGGTTTCTCCATCAAACCCATCATACATACCAGACTTTGAAGCCGTTGAGGATGCTAATGTTTGTGCACTTTGTTGGAGCTCTTTTTTTGCATTTGTTAATGCAGATGTCAAGTGCTTAATCTGATCACTATTGTCCTTAACTAAATCCACACAAGCAAGAAATTCATCTAACATATTTGTCAAGAGGAGTTTTTGTTCTTGCTTTGCAGTTGACTATCTCACCACAACATCATCCAAAGTGAAAACATTACTCAAATTTGCTGCCTTGGTCCAACGAGTAAGCAATAGTGTTTCTGGCAACTTCTCAAGTTGTATATCCTTCAAAACAGTTAATATATGTTGGCATGGATATCCTAACCTGTTGAACAAGTTACAAGAGCAGCAGCAATCATGATCTTCAAGTTTGTGCTCAACAGTGTATATCTTGTTGTTTTCCTTTAGAGTATATATCTCCAACTCATCAAGCTCTGTCACATTTGTCACTCTGCAGTTGTACAATGCTCCCTGCAATTCCTCCTGAAATTTCCCCCACATTTTTACTGACGGACCCACATTGCTATATCCTCCCACCATTTCTTTATATAATCTGTATGCTTTTGCTGGTCCAACTCTTGGCTTTGCACAATCAAGTACAAATTTTTGATGGTAAGTTTGCATCCTCCTATTACTCTTCATGTATAGCCTGCAGATCTCATCAACAAAAGGATGTGTGTGCTTCTCCTCAAATTTTTTCACCACATATCCTTGTTCAGGTATATATTTGTATATTATCTTAGCAGTACAACCAACTTGTGTAGATAATCTTTTTCTTAACTTCTTTGACTGTTTACCATTCGAGTATCCTTCTCTGTTGTAGTATAAGTACTTCAGTTGCTATACACCGTTAGCATTAACTGTGGTTCCATGCCTTACATCAAATCCCGCTTTATATCCATAATCTTTATATGCCTTCACAGCTTCATTCAATGTCTGGAACACTTTCCCTTCTTTTGGCTCTAACTCTTCACTGCAAATCGGTATCCAATATCTCGTGTTGTTTGGTGTCACAAACACTCTGTATGGTAGCTGATGTTGCACTATCAGATTATTGATATTCACTCCAGGGCCTCCATCAACACTGCTTGGTGTTGCACAAACGATTGCAATAGTCGAAGCAGCTGATGATTCTATGTTTTCATTATGTGACTCTGTTACACACTCCATATCTGCTGTTAAACCAACACTGTAAAATTTATCAGATAAATTGAATTTTTGTAACCAATTCCATCAATCTATCAACAATGCAATTTATAATTACATAAGTGCGAAACCAACATTTTATACTGAATATTAAGATCAGACAGCAAACTCTCATATATCAGTTCTTTGAGGTTATATTCATATAAGTTTCATGCAAATGAGTATCGTATTGTATAATAACATTGTTTTCTATTCAATTTTCTGTTTTTCAAACATAACACCCTAGGTTCGTTTTTGCCTATAATTTTATTTTTACTAAAAATCTGAAATTCGTTTACACAAATTACACTGATATTGTGCACCTTTTTCAGAACGAATCCGGATTTAGGACAGATTATATGAAGTTTGGACAGATTAATACTGTAACGAATTCGAATTTGAATCTATAATAAGAACGGAGATATTGTGCACCTTTTTCAGAAAAATTCTTCTTCTAATGCTGCTGTTGTTGCTTCGTTCAGGATATTCGACTGATCTTCGTTGAATCCTTTCGTTGATTACAGGTTTTTGCAATTCGTTTTGTTTGATTGTTATCGCCGACGAGAAGCTGAAGCTTCTCCTCGATCGAAATCTGTTTTCTCACGAACGCACTGGCGTTTTTTGGGAGGGACCGGTTTTCTTCTGTTTTTTTTTTCCGGTTCAACACGGTTTTTTTTAGTAAAATTCCGGTGCGCGCCCCCTAAACCCAAATTTTACACGTTAAGCGCATTTTACACGTTAATGAGTTTTTACATTTTAAAGCTCCCCTATATATATATATATATATATATAGAGAGAGAGAGAGAGAGAGAGAGAGAGAGAGAGAGAGAGAGAGAGAGAGAGAGAGAGAGAGAGAGAGAGAGAGAGAGAGAGAGGGAAGCGTTAAAATGTAAAACATCCTTAGGGTGTAAAATTGCTTAAGGTGTAAAATTTTGTAAAACTAATACCCGCGTCTACATTTTCAAATCCCACACCCCGCGTACAACTAGGCGTGGCCACGGGTCGGACCCGCCAGGTCAAGGGTCAGGGTTGGCCGACCCGAATCCTAACCCGTAAATCTCACGGTTTGACGGGTTCGGGTCGACCCGTTGACCCGGCGGGTTACATTATTTAAAAAAAAAAACTTTTTTTTTAAAAATGACTATTAAAATAAATAAATAAATAATATGTAAATATTTTATCTTCACAACATATTTTATTACTTTGATATGAAGTGTTAAAAATGTAGGAAGATTATATCTCCATATTAATTCTTTCATCCACAATAATTTCATTGTGTGATGTAAGAGAAAAAAATATGAGAATATATTTCTCAAACTTCATTTCCAACTTAATTTCCAATGTAGGAAATGTAAGAAACAAGTGAAGTGGAAGAAATGTGGTAGTGGGATACATATATATAGCGCCATGCCTTCTCATTCTAACTTCATATTTTCGATGTGGGACAAATCCTTTGTCACACATTGGAAATGAGGGGAAGAAAGGAAGACTTCCAAGTCTATAAAATGAGAAGGATAGGGTTTATTTGTCTCACATTGCACATTGCATATTAGTTTATATGTATTATTATGAGTTATTTTAAGAATAATTTACATAATTAACATAATATTATAAATTTATTTTATTAAAAATAAATTTTTCAAAAAAAATATATTTTGAAAAAGCGGGTTGACCCGCCGGGTCACGGGTCACGGATTCCCCGACCCTAACCCTAACCCGCTACCTTTCCCCACCCGCCAACCCAGACCCGGTGGGTCATTGACCCGTACGACCCGGTGGGTCATTGACCCGTACGACCCGGCGGGTCACGGGTTGACCCGTAACCCGTGGCCACGCCTACGTACAACAGTAGAAGCATTGAAGCAACATCTCGGACTCCCACACCCGAACCCACCTCGAGCCACCTCCGGCCACCATCGCCTAGCCACACCCGAGCCCACCCCTGTGCGCACCTCCGGCCACCAGCGCCTAGCCACACCCCGAGCCACCTGCCGCCCAGTCGAGCCACAATCCGCTTCTTCTCTCGTCGCTCTCCACGCCACGCACGAGCCACCTCCGGCCACCAGCCACCATCCTCTCGAACCACCTCCATCAGGACCACCCCCCGAGACCGGAACCCCCTTGGTTCGTGCCCAGCCGAGCTTACACCGAGCCCATATGCCCCAACCGTGATGTTCGACCTTTTTGGCTCGAAACCATTCGATATCCCAATTTTATCCTTGTTTCAGCTCAAATTTGGTATGATTTCTAACCCTAAACATGTTTATTACAATTATTTAGATTGTTTGAATGATTTAGGTTGAGATTGAAAACCTAAGGTTTGATTTAGGAGCGGAATTTGGGGCTTTTTGCCAAAAGCCAAATTGATTGAAATTGATGATATGGTTGTGTTGTTGGGTTGATTTTGAGCTAATTTCATGTTCATATCATTGTCAAATTGTTTATGGATCATGAGGTAATTGAATTTTAGAATTTTATGTTGCGATATGCTATAGAATTTGGGGTTTTTTTGCCAAAAGCCAAACTGACTGAAATTGATGATATGGTTGTGTTGTTGGATTGATTTGGGGCTAATTTCATGTTCATAGCATTGTCAAATTGTTTATGGATCATGATCTAATTGGATTTTAGAATTTTATTGCGATATATTTTAGAATTTGAGGTTTTTTTTTGCCAACATCTAAATTGATTGAAATTGATGATATGGTTGTGATGTTGGATTGATTTGGAGCTAATTTCATGTTCATAGCATTGTCAAATTGTTTGTGAATCATGAGTTAATTGGATTTTAGAATTTCATTACGATATGCTTTAGGTCAATTAGGTTCTTCTATTTTAGCATGAAAATCATAATTTAGCCTATTAGCTCAATTGGTAGAGCAATGTGCGTTTGCACAAAGATGTGGGTTCAAATCCCACATAGGTTACGTAATAGACAAGAGCGCAACAATCGCAAATTGTTAATCATGCACATTATAATCTTAGTTATGCACTTTTTAACCTTAATTATGCACATTTTAATCTAATTTATGCACTTCTATTTTAAAAGCTTATACGTAAAAATATCGATTTCAAACTCACATCTATCAACCTAAATTATGCGAGAGGTGAACCCAAACTCTCAAAAGTAAAAAACAAAAAAACAAAATTAAAACATCGATTTCTAAAGCACATCTTTTTTCTTATTCATGCACATTATGATCTTAATTTTGCACAATTGTATTCTAAATCTGCACAATTGTATCTTACTTTTGCACAATTGTAGTTTAAATTTGCACAATTGTAGGAAAATTCTTGTCTTACCCTCTGGTAAGCTTACCCAAAGGTATTCCCATGTCCAAGGAAAAAGTGGAATAAAAAGAAATGTTTTAATAGGGGATAAATATGTTTTCTTTTTTATGAGGTTCCATGCACCCCTATGTCATAATTACTACCCCTATATCGCTCCCCTAATAAATGAAGTTTGTTGATTGATCCGAAAATACTAAGTTCTGACAACTATTTTTTTTATACTTTGTTTATATTGTAATTTGTTTATATGAGTATTAGACAATTTATAATTTGTAATTAAATAATTTTTAGACTTTTTTTATATGAGTACTATACAACTTAATTAGTTCCAGTTCCTATTTATTATTATTTGGAATGTAATTAGTTATGGCGGTAATGAATACTCTGTATATAACAACTACTTTCTTCCTGAAATACCGCAAAGTATTTTTGAGAATTTCGTTTTAATTAAATATTTTTTCTAGTAAACGTCCTTTTATTTTATTTTATTTATTTATTTATTATTTTTACTCGGAAAAGACTTTTCGAATTAATTATATATAAAGTTTTATAACTATTCGGGATATATTTTATTTTAGTCTTGTTTACTTATGTGCACTTCCAATAAATAAAATATTTTTAAGTCATATTGTTTTAATGTAAAGTTGTACATTTGCTCTTCAAACTAAAGTAGGATTTATAATTATAACTCATCTTAGTGTTCATAAGGTATTTATTTTAAGGTTTTAGAAAAATGATGTTACATAAAATAAAATGTATTTAATTAAATCTTTTGTTAGTTTATTATTTAAATTGTGTGGGTTTTAATAAAAAATTATTCGGATATATATATATACACACACACACACACACACACACACACACACACACACACACACACATATATATATATATATATATATATATATATATATATATATATATAGGGTTTACTTCAAATGTAAAAACTCCTTAACGTGTAAAATTTGCTTATACACACACACAGTCTGGATCTCGTGCACCTGACATTCATTCACCTGATGAATGGCATCCACCATGACACAGAAATCCCCAGTGGACGAGTGTAATGCTTCCTTCAACACTTTATATTGGCCTTCAACCCTACACGATGGATCATGTGCTTGAGGTGAACGACTGTCGAAATGTAGTAAAAGAGTGACAAGGGTAACGACGAAAACGATATGCGTACCTATTGGTTGTCCTCGTTCCAAAGTGTAGGACGTGGTTGATGTAACATCTGACAAGGCTCGTGCGGTGGATGAGCCACACTGTTTCCAGATACCCCATGACCCCGGGAAAGGGCTGCCATTAGGCGTGAAGATATCTACGCCGCCTCTCGAACGACTCCTCCGTCGAAGACGAGAATAAACCCCACACCTGATTCTTGAATAGAGTTCAAATTTCCAGATTTTTTGTAATCTTCAAAGAGGTGTCTTCACAGTTGCGAGTTACATGTAACCAGCACAGTAGATGTTGCACCTCGGGGAAGACGGCCCTAAGTGCAGTCACAAGGCCCAGCTCTCGATCTGTCATGATCGAATCGGGCACCTTACACTGAAAAATAACACGTAGGTTGTTGAGCACCCAAGTGTACGTGTCCGTGTCCTCGTGAGCCATAAAGGCATATGCGATGTAAAAGTTGTTTCCTGTTGGCGTTAAGCCGACTATCTCGCACAGCCCGACGTTGTACCTGTGGACGCGGTGCCGCAACGTACGCACATTAGCATATCACTATTTATGGAAGAAATTTACGAAGACATAGGATATAGTACTTACGCGTTTATCTTGTACGTACTATCCATGACGACGACGTAAGGGTATTTGTTCAAGAGACGAATCCCATTCGGGTGTGCGAGAAAAAGGTCATTCAATACAGTGTCATCGTCTGGGCTCCTCCTGAATTCGTAGTAGTAGCCACTTTCTCGGAGACGATGGAGGGTATCTTGGGTCATCGTTCGATTTCCTCTCTCTTCAACGGCGAGCTTGTTGAGGGTGTTCTCCAGTGATCACGATGAGGTGACGCTATTCGCATCTGCTTGTCGTAGCCTATAGGAGATGGCCTTCGGCGGAGTTCCTATGTCTTTCATCCACTTGCACATTTTCTTCTCCCCTGGTGTCATTCTTCCTACGTAAGCATGACCCTTCAATCGTTGAGGGAGCCCATAGTTGTGCGTTTCATTTTGCACGGTCATCGTCCACATATTCGCCCCCCCTCATGACCGAGTAAGGAGAACGGGCAGTTGCTTAGTTTGCTCTGCGTGCTGCGAATCTGCTTCCCCCTTCTGCGAAACACTCCATATTGCTAGCACGGTAACAACACGCCACCCGGTCGGTTTGAAGTGGTCGACCACGATCGCTTGATTACTAAGACCATGTTGTTCTTCAAGCCGAGTTGCTTGAAATGGTCAACCATTTCGTTCCGGGATTGCCAAGTACGGGTGTCGGTAAACGTACATGTAAAGTCTCGAAACTAGATAAAGGCATAACAACGTACATGCACTTGATATTACTTAAAGGGTATATCTTTACTTCGGGTTAAATAATAGAAAATAATAGAAAAATACATAGAGACAGATAATTCAGCCATAGGATTTTACCTGTGGGACGAAATTGTTTCGTCGGGGGGGGGGGGGGGGACTCGTACCACCTCCATCGCTTCTTCACTTTCTGAGGATGACATTTTCAAATCTACGAATGAAATAGTAACTATTGTCTTGAATTGTGAGGTAAAGGGATGCATTCAATCGGTCTGATGGTGGAGGTATATAAGGGCATAAGAGGGGGACCATACATGATGTCAATTACGCATTCTGATGGTGGAGGTTCATTTATTTTGGATATAGCATTATAGATTGAATGATTTGAAGTACGTAAGATTTTATTATATTAGATTTTTAAGTTTTAAGATTTTACAGGGAATTCGTTATATTCAATTTCAATTTCATTTATTTTAGATATAGAGATATTTCATTTATTTTGGATATAATTTTAGTGCTTTTTATGATATATTTATAAGGCTTTTTGGTTTATCAAAATTCATTAGATTTATACTCCGTATTAGATTACATGACAAAATTTTGGATATAGAATAAGTACGTTGTTGTTAAAGTTTTTATATTAGATATATTATTAATTGATATAAATAAATCTAATGAATTTTGATTAAAACAATCATATTACAATACAATCTATATATAATACTTAGAGTTTGTTGATAAGAACGCATGTTACTTAGTTTATAATATATAATATTATATATTACAATAATCGAAACACACTAATCAGTTCTTTAAAACTTTTTTCAGTGAATTGGAGAAAGCTGAGGGGTAATGCGGTAATATCTCAATAAGCATTTAGATATATTATATTCCATTTTGACCAAATATTAGATAGATTATTTGATTTAAAATGATAAGTTTTATAACTAATTAAGATAAAATGTTAAATATTTAAAAAAAATAAGATGGGCGGACAAAATTATATTGGTTTATTAATTGATGTGACCCAAAAATATAATACAATTTTAATTTAAAAAATGACACATAAGCAAAAATAATCCGGTTTAATCCAGAAAATTTCGTGTCCATGAGGTCGCATCAACGACCTCTGTTTTTATATTAGATATATTATTAATTGATATAAATAAATATAATGAATTTTGAGTAAAACAATCATATTACAATACAATCTATATATAATACTTATAGTTTGTTTATAAGAACGCATGTTACTTAGTTTATAATATATAATATTATATATTACAATAATCGAAACACACTAATCGGTCCTTTAGAACTTTTTTCAGTGAATTGGAGAAAGCTGAGGGGTACTGCGGTAATATATCAATAAGCATTTAGATATATTATATTCCATTTTGACTAAATATTAGATAGATTATTTGATTTAAAATGATAAGTTTTATAACTAATTAAGATAAAATGTTGAATATTTAAAAAAAAATAAGAGGGCCCATTAATTGAGATGGCAATATTATATTGGTTTATTAATTGATGTGACCCAAAAATATAATACCATTTTAATTCAGAAAATGACACATAAGCAAAAATAATCCCATTTAATCCAGAAAATTCTGTGCCCGTGAGGTCACGTCAGCGGCCTCTGTTTTAGTATATTATATAGAATATAGATTAGATCCGTTTCCCCCAATCAAATTGCTTCTTTTCTTCCTACCGGACTGATTTCTTCTCACTTGAACCCTCCCCTATATATATATACTAGTATCGGGTACCCGCGCGGTTGCGTGCTTTGTTAATAAATTATATTTTATCTGGAGTAATAATTTATAATTAAAAAAGCTATATTTGTAGATAAATCTTTATCGTTACCTCT
The DNA here is from genome assembly GCA_037127255.1 of Persicaria tinctoria. Classification (NCBI taxonomy): domain Eukaryota; kingdom Viridiplantae; phylum Streptophyta; class Magnoliopsida; order Caryophyllales; family Polygonaceae; genus Persicaria; species Persicaria tinctoria. Next base: position 60,503,604 of record JBANSL010000002.1, read on the forward strand.
TTTCACCTATCATATATGTCATTTTATAAGTTTTTATTTATTTATTTTTCTTTTCATCACTACTAACAAACCAGAATTAAAAAAAAAAATCAATGATTTTGTAAATATATATGTTGACCCGATTATATCTCTAAACCAATAAAGAAATTGTTTTTTCACCACTTTTATTTTTATTTTTAAAATTTTTTGATTTATTTACGGGTAAGTTATATATAGATTTCTTTTGTGATATAATCATAATTAATTTCAGTGATTGAATATAATCATATTTACGGATAATAAACTTTTTATATATAGATTATTTTAGGGATACAGCATACTTGATAGCTTTTATTTTATTTATATCTATATTTTTTTCGTAGATTGAATTATTTATATCTATATTCATTTTTATTTTATATTTTTCACACACTTTGATTGTTATTAGTTTAACTCTCACATTGCAATTTAAATTTATTGTTATTATTTTTTAATAGTTTTTTAATAAATAATATTATATAATTTAGAATATTTTATTAACATATTCTCGTACACGAAACAGGACATACACTTACGTAGTTTTATATACTACGTAGTCACTTGAGGCGCCGTCTTGCAAAATCTTCTGAAAAATTATACCAGCAAATATTGTGGTCGATTTATTAATTAATTTACCTTGAATGATCAATTAGTTAGTTTGCATGGAAGGTATTTAAGATAGGACAATCTTTTTAACGTGATTTTGTAAAGCATATATATGTTACTCTTTGTAGTTATTTTTCTATCCAATTGTTGAATTTTGTCATAAGTCATTTATAAATAAATAGTTATTTATTTATATAAATGTAGGGGATTTTTTTGTGAATTATAAAGATAAATTTCTTTCTTAAAGGAAGAGCATATATTAGTTTGATTAAAAAAAGATAAGTTTTTTTACCTAACTATTATGAAGATGTATAATACTATGTATTTTATCTTTTATCCACCTCATTTAACTTTATCCCACTTTTATTAATAATCAACTTATTATTATATTTGGTTTGTTAAATTGGATGTATGTTTTTAGCCGTGGTATATTTTCTCCAAATTCTAAATTCTTTAAGTTGATAATCCTTTATCCTTTTAATTTTCTCCAACTACTAATCCAACTTAATCAGCATTACACTATCAAACTAAATTGTATACGTTTACATCTTAGTATTATTCTATTAATTTAACCATATTGTATCATTCTATCAGGTATTAAAACTCATATTTTTTTAATCGTGATATCAATATTAAAATAATCAACAATTTAACCGCGCGGGTTTTAACTTATGTACCCTAGGTAAATATCTTAATCACATATTTTAATTAAAATATAAGTTATAAGGTTATATTGAATAGATTATGTAAAAAGATAAATTTTTAGCAAACTATATTTGTTTATTAATTGATGTGGGCCAGAAATATAATACAACTTTAATCCAGAAAATGTCACGCAAGCAAAAATAATCCCGTTTAATTCAGAAAATTATATATATATATATATATATATATATATATATATATATATATATATATATATATATATATATATATATATATATATATTATAGAGTTTAAAGATTATGTGATGAAATTTATGTTATTGGTTTACCAAAAAACAAAGAAATTTATGTTATTAAATATAAAATGATTATTAATCTAAATAATTTATTTAAGTTATTGTCGATGCAATTAGGCTGAACTCATATGTGATTTTGGTAAGTTATTTATTTGTTTGAAATAATGATTTAGAGGAACATCTTTTAAAAAAACATACGATAAAATTTATTAGCTAGTTTAGCTACAATATTAAAATAATGATTAAATATAATTGATCATTGGTTAAAGTTGAAAGAAGTGAAGAATTACAATGTTCTAAGTTCTAACCCTAAATAATAAACATAATAAATGACATGCATGGCCTATATTCATTAGACATGATTTAGTATAAACTGATCTAGTATAAATTAAATGACGACATGTATTGTGGTATATATTTATATTTATATATAGTTCTATTTGTCTTAGTAGATAAGTTTAAATAATCTATCATTAATCTACACTACCCGTTTTGGAGGAGGGCGAGAAAGACCAAACAGACGCGCGCTAAAACCTAATTCAGAAGTTGACGATGGAGATTTTAGAGGAAGCCATGTTTTAGTATATTATATAGATTTTGTGGGTGTTATAAAGTTTAGATTGTTTGTTGATGGATTGGGTTAATATATGCGAAGTCATCAATAACTTATTACGTATTATATTTTATTAGTTAGATTGGATGTATTTTCAACAATAACCGTACGACGTGTATGATACATTTATCTAATTAAAAATATAAGGCTTAGATAGATTATTTGATCTAAAAAGATAAGTTTTTTACCCAAATATATTCGTTTATTAATTGGTGTGATCCAAAAATATAATACAACTTTAATCCAGAAAATGCCACGCAGGCAAAAATAATCCCGTTTAATCCAGAAAATTCCGTGCCCGTGAGGTCGCTCCAACGGCCTCTGTTTTAGTATATTATATATATATATATATATATAGAGAGAGAGAGAGAGTGTGAATCATATGTACTCAAGGCTTAATGAGTATCAAGTACACAAATCCTAACCATTGATTTAGAGGAATTGGAAGGTTGAGATTATTCAATAATATTAATTAATTAAAAAAGTAAAAACACAAAACACAAAACCACCCTACATATAGCGTGTGTTACATAATCAAACCCTACCACACATTCATCCTTTTTCTGCAAAGAGGAAAGAGAAAGTAGAGGAGGTAGACGAAGGTGAAAGCGTAACCAGCCGGGGCTGGGACTCCACCACTCGAAGGCGGATTCCGACCACAACCCACCACCATTCGCCTACACCACCAAAGCAAGCATCACCGGCGATGTGTTGTTGTTGAAGGAGCAAGCCATCTCGCAAAACCAAGTTCAACTAAACACTAGAGACTCCGTGGCGGCGGCTGGTGTTGGGAGGAACAGGGGCGGTTCCGGTGGCCACCAGTTGCAGATCCGGTGGCGATTCAATGGAGCGAGCGATGGCGGAACCGTCGATGAAGGTGGAGCGTTTGTGCTGCGAGAGTTTGGATGTGAAGGTTCAAGGCGGCTCCACCGTCGTTGCTCCTCGGTGGTCGCAGACGGTTTTCGAAGGCCGAACTTTTTATTCGAAGAAGACCCATGGCTCACCTCTGGCAAGGCCGGCCGCCGCTGCACCCATAACGCTCTTCCTTTCTCTTTTCCCTTCGATTCAATTTCAGGTATATAATTTCGTCGATTTCGTTCCAATTGATTCGATGGTCGCTCAATTGAAATTGAAATCAAGAGGCGCTTATTACAGACTTGTCCCTCTTCCTTTCTCTTTTCCGTTCGATTCAATTTCAGGTATACAATTTCGTCGATTTCGTTCCCAATTGATTCAAGGGTCGCTCAATTGAAATTGAAATTGAAATCAAGAGGCGTTTATTACAGACTTGTCCTCATTGATTTCGTCCCCAATTAGGGCTTGGTTATTTTCTTGAACGAAATGGGTGCTTGAAATGTGTTTTCATGGCGGCTTGTTTCATTTTCTTGAACCAATTTATCTATTATTGAGTATATATAATCAATCGATACTATTGCATAATCCATTGATACGGTCGAATAATCCATCGATACGATCGAATAACCCAGTGATACTATTGCATACTCATGTGGCAAATGGATACCATCGAATAATCCATCGATATGATTGCATAATCCGTCAATACAATAGAATAATCAAGTAATACCGTCAAATGATCAAGCGATATCATCGAATAATCAAGTCAATACGATTGAATAATATAGTGATAACATCGAATAATCCATCAATACCGTCGAATAATCCATCGATACGATCGAATACTTCAGCGATACCATCGAATAATCTATCGATACCATCGAATAATCCGTCAATACGATCGAATAATCCAGTGATACCATCGAATAATTTAAGGTTCCAAACAATCCCAAATCCACCCGTGTACAGTGCACGCGCTCCATTCCACCAGCAAGTGAAGCATAAAAGTAGGTGGGTCCCACCATTTTCTTATTTAAAAAATTGTAAAATTGCCAATTAATCTCATCCGCCCATTTAACTCAATCAACGACCTAGATTTGAGTACTTGATACACAATAAGGGGTGAGTACTCCGGAACCAACCCCTATATATATATATATATATATATATATATATATATGCAAAGGTTCAAATGTAAAATTACCTTAGGGTGTAAAATTTGCTTAGGGTGTAAAATGGGCTTAATTTTAATAAATAATTGCTAATGGGCCTAATTTATTAGTAATTAGGCCTAATTTTGCTAATACCATGTGCCCCCCTTGCCTCATGTGTGTGCCCCCTTCCCCCCAATGTGCCCCCCTTCTCGAGCGAGTTTTTTTTTTTTTTTTAATTCCCAGAATTTTTTTTTTCGTGTTAACACTTTCTGTTGTGTAGATATAACTTAATGTTGTGCACATATAACATCCTGTTGTGCAAATATAACTTTATGTTGAGTAGACATAATAATTCCTTATGGGTAAATAGGTAAATGGACCTATTTCAATTATAAAAATTTATAATTGAACTATGCTTAATTTATTGGTAAATGAGCCTAATTTTATGAGTAAATATGTCTAATTTTATGGGTAAATGCACTTTTTTCCGTTTTCAACACTTTTTGTTGTGCAAATATAAAGTGTATAAATAAAATGATAAAGTGGAAGAATAAAATGACGATGTGTATGAATAATAATATGAAGTGCACAATTAAGATTATTGTTAATGTGTCTTGAATCATTTTTCACCGGTGTTGCATCGGGGCGTCCGGGGGCGGAGGCAGCACCACCCCGCCTTTACGGTATACAATGTTTATTTTAAACGGAATTATCGTCTATTTGTTTTTTACGTATAATAATTTCAAATTAAAGGGCATAAATAAGATTAAAATGTGCAAATATAATATTATGTTGTGCAAATATAACATTATGATGTGCATATATAATAGGCTTTTAAATTAAAGTGCATAAATAAGATTAAAATGTGCAAATATAATATTATGTTGTGCAAATATAATGTTATGTTGTGCAAATATAACACTATGATGTCCATATATAAAAGGATTTTAAATTAAAGTGAATAAATAAGATTAAAATGTGCAAATATATTGTTATGTTATGCAAATATAACATTATGGTGTACATATATAATAGGCTTTTAAATTAAAGTGCATAAATAAGATTAAAATGTGCAAATATAATGTGTTGTTGAGCAAATATAACATTATGGTGTGCATATATAATAGGCTTTTAAATTAAAGTGCATAAATAAGATTAAATGTGCAAATATAATGTTATATTGTGCAAATAAAACATTTTGGTGTACATATATAATAGGCTATTAAATTAAAGTGCATAAATAAGATTAAAATGTGCATAATTAAGGTTAAAAAGTGCATAACTAAGATTATGATGTGCATGATTAGCAATTTGGGATTGTTGCGTTCTTGTCTATTATGTAACCTATGTGGGATTTGAACCAACATCTTTGTGCAAACGCACATTGCTCTACCAATTGAGCTAATAGGCTAAATTATGGTTTTAATGCTAAAATAGAAGAACCTAATCGACTAAAAGCATATCCCAATAAAATTCTAAAATCCAATTATCTCATGATCCACAAACAATTTGAAAATGCTATGAACATGAAACTAGCTCCAAATCAACACAACAACACAACCATGTCATTAATTTCAATCAATTTGGTTGTTGGTAAAAAAAACCCCCAAATTCTAAAGCATATCGCAATAAAATTCTAAAATCAAATTAGCTCATGATCCATAAACAATTTGACAATGCTATGAACATGAATTTGCTCCAAATCAACCCAATAACACAACCATATCATCAATTTCAGTCAATTTGGCTTTTGGCCAAAAAACCCCAAATTCTAAAGCATATCGCAATAAAATTCTAAAATCCGATTAGCTCATGATCCATAAACCATTTGACAATGCTATGAACATGAAATTGGCTCAAAATCAACCCAACAACACAACCATATCATCAATTTCAATCAATTTGGCTTTTGGCAAAAAAACCCCAAATTCTGCTCCTAAATCAAACCCTAGGTTTTCAATCTCAATCTAAATCATTCAAAAAATCTAAATAATTGTAATACACAAGTTTAGGGTTAGAAATCATACCAAATTCGAGTTGAAACAAGGATAAAATAAGGATTTCGAATGGTTTCGACCCAAAAAGGTCGAACAACACTGTTGGGGAAGATGGGCTCGGTTTGAGCTCGGTTGGGCACGAACCAAGGGGGTTCTGGTCTCGGGGGTGCGCCTTAGGGAGGTGGTTCGAGCGGGTGGTGGCTATTGGCCGGAGGTGGCTCGTGGGTTGGGTGGAGAGCGATGAGAAGAAGTAGTAGGTGGCTCGATTGGCAGCGCTACAGGTGGGCTCGTCGGTGCAGAAGGTGGCTCGAACCAGACCACGTCAGGGCTCGAGGGTGCACACAGGGGCGGGCTCGAGTGCGGCTAGGGGTTGGTGCCCGGAGGTGGCTCGAGGTGGGTGTGGGAGGCCGAGAGAGAAGGCCCTGCTGGTGGCTTGTGGTCTTCGTTTGAAAATCGGATGGGTGGGCGCGCATTTTGATTAAAAAAACTAAATTTTACACCTTAAACAATTTTACACCCTAAGGATATTTTACATTTTAACTCTTCCCTATATATATATAAATATAATATTATGTAAATTACTCTTATTTATTTAAATTTTAAATATTTTAAAAATATAATAGTATTATTATTTATATATAATTTAATATTTTTGTTCAATAATTTTCTATGATAAATAAAAAATTCAAAAAGGTCTATTGTTATATTTAAGTTATATGATTAATTTATAAAATATTTAAAAAAAAAAATTGGTGTAAAAGGCAAGTGAATTCCCCAACATATATAATTTTTGTTTTAAAAATAAAATTGTCTATGAAAAATAAATTAATATTTTTCAACTTAAAATATGAGTTTAATCCATTTCATTTGTTATCGATAAGCTTTTCCTTTGAATTTCCCTAAAAATTTTAATAAATTTATAATCAAACTTGAGTTTAAAATATTAAAATATAGTGTATTTAATGATAAATTAGTAAAAATAGATGAATGAGTGGTGATTTGTAAATAAAAACCCTTTAAATGGCGGTTTTCTGTAATTTTACATTTAAAGGGTGGTTAAGTGAAAACTTATCTGTTTAAAGGGTGGTTTTCTGTAAATTTCCCATATATATACACACACATATATATAAAGGTTCAAATGAAAATGAGGATTAAAATGAAAATTCTGCTTAAAGTGAAAATGGGTCTTTTTTCTTGGGTTGGGCCGCGGATCTACTCATTTGGTTAGTGGCTGCTCTGGCCCGTATGTCTTTCTTCTTTACTCCGTTCAATCTGATCCATCTCCCTTTCTCTCCTTTCTCTCGCACTCGCCATTCCTCCTTTCGCTCGCACGCACTGCCCACTGCCGCCTCTCCTCGCCGGCGTTCACCACCGCCATAGGCTCCGGCCTGCAGCAACTCCCGCACCAACTACCTCCTCGCGCTTGCCAACAGCCTCGCAGAAGCCCTTCCCTGCATCGCCAGCAGCTCTGCCTCGCTGCCTCGCCTAGCAGGCCACACCAGCCCGACCACCGCCATTCTTCCTCTTTTTTCTTTGAGTACTCAACCCCTATTCTTCCTCTTCCCCTCGTGCTACACAATTACGGTACGTATCCTCACTTTTGGATCTCTTTTTACTCTAATTTTTCCGACACATTGTTAGTGTCCATATTAATTTGGCAAATTTCAATTGTTAGGGTTTGGTTGGAATCGATTTGGGGAAATTGGGGTTTTGTAATTTGGGGAAATTGCTTTATTTCTGAACTTGATGTTTTGAGTCATTTGGAACTTTGATTACCTGAATTACATTTCTTGTTTTCTATTAATTTTCTATTTCTCTATTTCAACTTCCCGATTTCTTGTTGTTATGCCTTTTGAAGATTCTTTGTGTTTCTGGGTTCAGGAAAACCTAATTAAATTGAGAACGTGAGATTTTGTGCCAATAGAGTGATTTTGAAATGGTTAAATATGACCTTCTATTTGTGTTTTGATCTAGAAATGTTGGAATCCTATATAAAAAAACTGCCTTGAAACTGCACTTCTCATATTCCACTTCTTATGGAGAAGTGCAGTTGGGAGGAAAAACCACCTTGAAACTGCACTTCTCGTTTCTGTAATGAGATTATTGGTTAAACTTTTAATTCCTGTTCTCTTAATGAATCTGATATGCTTATTTGCAGATATAAGCATATATACAATTCAATAATCAGCTTTGGTTATGTATACAACAAAACATTATGATAATAATGCTCAGAGATCATCAACAAACCTCTTATTATGTTTACAATTTCAGAACTCTAGTGAACGCTAGCTGCATTGTCATATCCAAAAAATGAAACCTCCTATGTTTACGAGTGTTATGTTTCTTACTGTATCGCTAAAAGCTTTTCATGTTGATTGAATGCTCTTTCTGGTTTTCGTCTGATTTCGCAAACTCTACAAGCTTCAGTATTTGAATGAACTGCTCAGCAGTTGCCGAGCTGCTGCTGCTAAATATGAATGCAGGTTGAGAAGACCCTTTGAGTTCTATGACACAGTTGCCAAGCATGGCGACTATTTATGTCACAGCAGGCCTCTCTTTCGCTTTTTCTTGAACACAAGGCGCTTCTATGAGTATTTGAATGAACTGATAATTATTTCTCTTTCGCTTTGAGCATAAAATAGTATTAGTGGACACAAAGCAGTGCATCAAATTTGCGATTTATGGTTCAGGTATGGTTTTTAAGTTGGATTATGGAGTGATGGTTGGTGTATCAAAGTATCTTGTCTTTTAAATTTTGCAATTTGTCGATTTTCATTCTATGCTACCAATAGTAAACCTGCTTGCCTGCCTGCTCAAAATTATCAAGATGGCTAAGGAATTTGATTGTGGACTATGGCGTCCCACTGATGGTTCTGGTATGGATTGGGATATCTTATGCTCCAACTCATGATGATCCAAAAGGAATTCTTAGACGACTCTTCAGTCCGAATCCATGGTCTCCTGGTGCCTTCTCGAATTGGACAGTTATCAAGGTGTCCTTATATGATTGCTCCACTTGTTTGTGCCTTGTAATTTAGTGCTGCATGTATTGAGTTTATAACCATGCTTCCCTTTAGGAAATGATGAATGTGCCTCCATTGTACATCATCGGAGCGTCTACCCCTGCTACAATGATCGCAGTCCTCTACTACTTTGACCATAGTGTTGCATCTCAACTCGCTCAGCAAAACGAGTTCAACCTCAGAAAGTCAGCTTCATACCACTATGATCTCCTCCTCTTAGGCTTCTTGGTAGGCATTTAAAGCAAAGAGAAATCTTGGGTTACTTAGTCTATGTGCTTCAAATGATAAATACGATTGGGTAATACAAAACATATTGGGAGGAGTATTTGGTTGAAGCAAAAAATAAAAGTCAGCTGGCAACATATTGGGAGGACTGTTTGGTTGAAGCAAAAATTAAATTATCTCATTTTCCTTCTTTTTTGGTGTTAAGCTAGATGCCGTTATGAGGTAGACAGCGGAAAAAAATTGTAATTTGCCTATTAGCTCAAATGGTAGAGCAATTTGTGCTCATGCACAAAGATGCGGGTTCAAATCCCGCATAGGCTATGTATGATTGTCACTTTTCTTCTTTTTGTTCCCGTTCATGAATACGATTATAAAGTGCAAAAATAAAATAATAAAGTGCATAAATAAGATGATAAAATGCAAAAATAAAATGATGAAGTGTATGAATAATAATAGGAAATGCATGAATAAGATTCTGAAGTGCACAATTAAGATTATAAAGTGCAAAAATAAAATAATAAAGTGCATAAATAAGATGATAAAGTGCAAAAATAAAATGATGAAGTGTATGAATAATAATAGGAAATGCATGAATAAGATTCTGAAGTGCACAATTAAGATTATAAAGTGCAAAAATAAAATGATAAAGTGTAAGAATAAGATGATGAAGTGCAAAAATAAGATGACGAAGTGCATGAATAAGATTACAGCGTTGTTTATTGGGCAACCTTGTCAAATGGAGCCCAAACGGGTAACCTTGGTTAAGATTAAAAAGTGTACGATTAATATTATAAAGTGCACAAATTAGATTTTCAGTTTAGGGAGAACCAAATTAGATTTTAGTTTGAATGTGCAATTTTAGAACATAAATGTGCAATTTTAGGGTGAAAAAGTGCAAATATAAAATTGAAAAGTTCACATATAGTTTGACTATATAAAGTAAGTGCAAGAATAAAATGATAACGTGCATGAATATGATTATGAAGTGCACAATTAAGATTATAAAGTGCAAGGATAAAATGATGAAGTGCAGGAATAAAATGATGAAGTACATGAATGAGATTATGAAGTGCACAATTAAGATTATAAAGTGCAAAAATAAAATGATAAAGTGTAAGAATAAAATGATGAAGTGAAAGAATAAAATGATAACGTGCATGAATAAGATTATGAAGTGCACAATTAAGATTATAAAGTGCAAGGATAAAATGATGAAGTGTAGGAAGAAAATGATGAAGTGCATGAATGAGATTATGAAGTGCACAATTAAGATTATACAGTGCAAAAATAAAATGATAAAGTGTAAGAATAAAATGATGACGTGCATGAATGAGATTATGAAGTGCACAATTAAGATTATAAAGTGCAAGAATAAAATGATGAAGTGCGTGAATAATATTAATTATGGAGTGCACAATTAAGATTATAAAGTGCATAAATAAAATGATAAAGTGCAAGAACAAAATGATGAAGTGTATGAATTTGATTATGAAGTGCACAATTAATATTATAAAGTGCATAAATAAAATAATAAAGTGCGGGAATAAGATTATAAATTGCACAATTAAGATTAGAAATTGCATATTTATTAGAAAATAATACACTACTAAATTAAGCAATTTAGTCTATGTAGGAGTCGAACCCACGTCTCTGTGCATAAGCACATTGCTCTACCATTAAGCTAATAGGCTTAAACTTAACAAGTACAAGAAATAAAAAGTGTGCACAATTGAAATATTTAGTAACCCGTAATCACGAAATTAGACAAATCAATCACCAGAAATCTCTTCTTTGATTCTGATCAACACAGGCTTAAATCAAAACCAAAACTAATACCAAATTCGAACAACATCGATGAAGGAATCATAAAAAAAACAAGCTGATATTCTGATCTGAAACAACCGGTACCAATCGGAATCTCAAGCTTACAATATTCATATCAGGAAAAAGAGCAACCTGTACCAATCGTAAATTAATACTCTGTACTGCATGTTAAGATATGCTTCATGCAGAGTTAGGTAAAGATCGACATACTGATGCTAGAGTGGGTAAACATAGAGTGTGTAACATTTCTGCTTAACCAAACGCTTCTACAACTTCATAGAAATAGTTACATCCAATCCATCAAACTCAAAACATAGAGTATATATTACCTTACAACTGCACTCATGCCGACAAACAACATCACTTCATACCCGTTTATGTTCAAGCTGCACCCAGAAATTACATCATGAAATTAATTCAGCCAAATATATATAGGAAGGTGACCAACAAGCAAGACCATGGTCATGGAGTTCCACAGCTCCAAGCATAGCATCAGCCCTGACGCCGCCGACAACCTCACAAATCCCACTATCCCCTTCAACGCCTCCCCCAAACACCAACCTCTCCACACGTCCTTGCACCCAAACACCACATAAACCACCTATACTAGTTCATTTGGATATAAGGAATAGAAAATGGAAACACCACATACACCACCTGTACTGTAAAGACCGGGAAATTTTAGAATATTAAATTATTAAAATAGTGATTCCGGTTTCTAAGATTTGGGAGGTTTGAAATTTCCGTCCTTGAGCTATTGGTTTTATTCTAAATATTTTAAAACGAGTTCCGGTAATATTTAGTTAAAATTTTAAAATATGTTTTAACCCGCATGCTTATGCGAAAATTGAGTATCGTATTCGGAGTTCCTTATTAACCTCAGATTTGAAAATTTGAAAAATCGTTTTGAGTTGGGTCGGATAAGGTCGAGAGAATGGGTTTCGGGGTTTATTCCTCGGGTATTTTGAATTTTGATTCGGCACCATCAGATTTTGTCTCCTTCCCCTTGTTTGGATCTGATCAGGATTCACCCAAGTTCCAGCTCATCCCCTTGTGTTTCTTTCCCCAACAGGCAAAACATCTCCCATAGCCCTTCCTCCTAGTATCCTTTGGTTCCCCATCTTTTAGCAAGAGACAAACAAACCCTTGCCTGAATTTGCAGATCGACCACGCCACTGCACACTCCCCCCTCCTGCCTGATTGTTTAGGAACAGCACGCCATCCCCCTTTTAATTGAATTCCAGCAACCCACCTCACATACACACTTCATTCCTAAACGCTCCTCCTTTCAAACCCAGAAGAACCATCCCCAAGCTTTCCCCCTTTTTCCCTTTTGTTTTTCCTTTTTCTTAAGCAATTCACTACCCTCTCATTCCCTCATTACTCGGCCACTGCACAACAACACCATCTCACCCTCGTCTTCACCTCCACAAGGTCACTATTCCAATCGCCGTCGTCATTCCGTCCACCATTGAAGCCGAGAGCACAGGGGCTCCAAGCCCTGTTCTGCGAGGCGAGGTCGAGACCACCACAACTCCACCTCCCTCCTTCTCGACGAGAAGTAGCAGTAGAAGCATCTACCTCACCGTTCCTGACGCCGACAAGCGCCCCGAAGTCACCCAGGAACAACCGGAGTCGCCGAAGCCGAGCCCTTCGACGCCCTGTTTTTCTTCATTCGACTCAAAGTCAGGTAAGCTTCCTCTTCCTCCTCTGATTAGAAACCCCGAAAAGGCTCACCTTTCACCCTTCTTCACTCGTCCTAGGCCAAGGACAACCCGGATCCACCATCACCGGAGCCGCGACGAGCCAATCGAACCTTTTTCCGGCGAAGCCGACGACCCGGAAACGAACCCACCTCGGTGAGAACCCCTTTCTCTCCTTTCTTTTTCGATTCCGTGTCTTTGGTGTCCGGGCGATTGTCAGAGCTCAGTTCCACCGCCGGCAAGCCGCTCCTCTTCCTTCCCTTTCCCCCATCTTTTTCGTTAGAGGCTTCAAAGGAGACGATGAACAGTACTAGTTGCTGGTCGGTTTTGTTTTTTTGTAAAATACGGGCCAGGTTTTGTGATTTTAAAGCAAAATGGGGCTTAAACCTGGTTCACCTTAAAAGGGATTGTATTTTGGCTTATTGGATCCGATTTTTAGGGATTGGGCTTTTCTTCCTTGGGCTTACTTTGAGTGAAATGGGATAAAATGAGTTTTAAGAACTTTACAGCTTTATGAGTATATATTATTTGGAAATATTAAATAGATTGGGATATAAAATGTATTATATTATTATTGAGGTTATTTTCGATAAATATTGTCTGAATTATTTAAAAGGGTTTTCAAGTTTCTGAAAATGTTCTTAAAGGGTTGTGGCTCAGAAACCGAGATGTCGGAATTATCATTATAATATGAAATTGAGAAATTGGTTTTAAGGTTTAAATGCTTAATGTCGGGATTCTTTGTCTTGGTTTGATGATGTTGGTTTTGAGAAGGAAGTTTGAAAAATACGGTTGGTACGATTTTATCAATGGGGTTGATTGAAAGTAAATGACTTTGGTTGATGTTGGTCGTAGCGGAAAGGTTTTGGAAAACGGTTTTACTATCGATTGGTTTTGAGTATGTTGAGAACTTGGGTTTCGTGTGTATGAATGTTGGTCCGGTAGCTTATGGAAATGGCTTGATGATAGGTGTGTATTGCTTTTGGATTGCTTTGGACTTGCATTGGGCCCTTGCTTGTGTTATGCTGCTGTTCTGCATCTTCAGGTAAGTTCCCTAGGGGGCTTACTCAGGTGGGACATTCATGCCTGTTGTTGCATTTTATGTTAGGTGTTGCATATGCATAAAAGCATGCCATGTAGTATCCTGTTAGGCATTGGCGATCTGACTCCTTTCCCCGTTCTTTTTTTAAGGTATTTTCTGCAGATCTTGTTTGCTCCTTACTTCTGTGACGGGGAAACCCTTTGGCGAATCGAAGAACCTAGCTAATATTCTAACTTGACAAAATGGTAATCACTTGCTTATGATTTGGTTTGACCCGGCTTTGTGGTGGCATTTGTATCCTAGTTGTGCTTCCTCTTTACTTTCGGTTGAATTGGATTTTGCGACATAGTCTTAGGACAGCGAAACGGTACCCAATGGCCCTTCGGGATTTTTAGGGTTTGAAATCCCTCCTTCTACTAATCTTAAATGTGTTTGAAACCTCGACCCGTACCTGGATTGCAAGATCCGAACAAGGGGTTTTATCCCTTGAAACGTAACCCGGAAATCATAATTCTGGGCCGTTACAAAGATGGTATCAGAGCTGAGGTTGTGCAATTCGGGTACACAAGGGTCGAGTGTATGTTTTGAAAATCGCCCACAAATTTCAAGGACTTTTGAAAAGGATTTTAAAGGGGCAAAATGAACTTAAGATGTGTAACCCAAATCGGACTAAGTAACGAACTTGGCTTGTTATAAAAGAGGAAAAATGACTAAAGAGGGACCGAGTGGGTAGAAAGGCGTTAGACCATCCCTATTGGATGTAGTTGGGAATTGGTAGGCAAATATGAGCTTGTTCTTTACAGATGGGTTGGGAGACTAAATGAGATTATTATGCGTGTTATTAAACTGATTTTGTGATGAATGTTTGCTATGTTAGAGATCTGGTTTGGATGCCTTAACTGTAAAATGTGCATTGACTTACTTCTGCAAACGGGATAGCGGGAGTGCCTTTATTTCTACATTGTCAAACCCAGCCTGTGTGAAACAGCCCCTTCCACTATGTTTGATAACCCTTTGACGGTTCTATCGAGTCTTTTTCCCGGATGTCAATATCTTTCACGAGAAATTGGGTTGGTAAACACATTGTGTCGGGAATCATGGTCGGATATTGAGGTTGCCTGAGTGAGTGTTGGAAGTTTTTGATGTCACTTTGAGTAAGAAGTAAGGTGTTTCTGGGGCTGTCTTTCCTTATTCTTATGATGATTAACTAGTGTCTTCTTGCCATGAATGTCGTACCGGAGTCCCACGGGAAAGAGGGGTGATGAGTCGGTTGGGAAAAGCCAATGGTTGTTTTTAGGGATCTCTGTCCGGTTGTAATAATGACCTTCCTGAATTGCATGACATGATCTTATAGCCTCCTGCATATGCCTTGTGACTGACCGTTAGTATAGACTGCTCATGCTATTACATATGTGATTGATTATATTGCTTAAATCTCGTGTGATGTCTTGCCTTATATAATGACTGTATGTTGTTATAGCAGGTTTACTTAGCCTATTGACCGTATGATTGAATGGAAGGATGAACTTTATGATGAGAACCTACATGGTCGTTATTTCCTGTTTGATTAGGTTCATGATAGTGTGATCAATTCCTTTTTGTATGAATGTTGATAGATGATCATCTTAGCATGTTGGATGATGACGTGTCAATGCCTATTATCCCTTTTGTGTCAAGAATAAATAGCATGCCCGTTTGTTATGTATACATCAGGTTAATTATTGTTGCTTACTCTGCAATTTGTACTGTTGTGTGATACTTGCACTGAATTGGGATTATGTTGGTGTAAATGAGTCTTGATAAATGCATATTTTATCCCACTATGTGTTGGTTTGAACTCATGTTCCTGTGTTCCAGCTATATTGTCCTGTTGCTTAAACTCGTAGTATACATCGTAAAACCTTCCTCATGCTTCTATATTGTTGGAATGTGATTGAATTGATTTCTTACGTGACGTCATGATTAGTTGCATGCATGCATCGTATGTTATGTTGAACCTTTAGTATCACGTAGGATCCTTGGTGGTGACTCGTATGAATTGTATATTGTCTGCATTATTGCCGATTCTCTCTCGAGCTAGGTTCCTGATATTGTGGTTCCTCACTCTTTCTATCACCATAACATGTCTTACTCATGCAAGTTAATTGATGTTGAAATCGATGATTGATTTGCTTTCCGTTATGGTTAATCGTAGCAGGCTTACATGTTATCGCTCCGTAGTGTTCCCCTATTACCCTATGATATACTCTCGTGATTGCATGAACATATGACCTTCACACCTCGCATGATCACACACCACATTATATCATGATTTCGCATACGCATGACACCTAAATGTTGGAATGAATCTATTCGAATCACCTTGGTTGCAGTCGTGTTTGATGTGTGCTAGTAGTATCCTGTAGGGTTTATGCTTTCTAATATAACTCGCTAAATAATTACATGCTATACTTGTTCTATAATGTGATAGTTACTGTACCGTTTTATGTGCCCTACGACAGTTCATTCCTATCATGATTATGATCTATCGCTGTGATGTTCTTTTCGCTACTCTGTGATGATCTCTCTTATTTTCATGGACATTATGATGACCTCCTTTGAATGACTCTTGACTATGCTTGTATCACATCATGTATCGCTAGTATCATGTAGGACCCACGCCTTCTAAATTTATCTCGTTATATGATTACATGCCATGTTTTACCTATTATATGATCATTTTGTCAGATGAGATAGTTACTATGTTGCTCTTATATGTTCTCGTATGATGCATACGCCAAGCTCGTGCATTGTTCATATATGAAATAATTGTGATGCCCATTAAATTCCGCATACCTTACTTGAAATTGCTAGGCATATCTGCTTCCCTGGAATAAAAGGCTATTAGCTTATCTCACATGCATCCGTGTAGAATTCGATTATGTCTTTCAGAATGAATATGTATGACGATCTCCTTGAGATAGGTACATGTTAGTGTGGATTAATGTGACTGATATGCTCCATGATGAATTCATTTTGCTCGTCGCAATTATAATCCAATAGACTTTCTTAAGGGCATCGTTGCTATTCCCGGGTCGAAGTCTTGTCTTTAGTCTTGTCGTTCTTAGCCTTGGTCTATGTTTGGTTCCGAAAGGAACATTGGGTTGTCCGCGCTTGTCACTCCCCTATCTTTGTTAACTTGGAGTCATACGCGATACATTGGATGAGCCACCGCATGGAAGAGGGAGTGGGAAGTTAGATAGTGATAGAGCAACGCAACAAAAGCGTGGGCCCATAACCCACGGGCCTTAGGATCGATGATGTCGGCGGGACAAGCAGGTATCGAGGAATGCGGTTACTGAATGCGATATGACTTGCAAGTGAGAGTGTCCTTTGTTCGAATTGCTAATTCTTCTGAATTTGTTGGTGACGATATTGCACTAACCTGACGATGTGCTGACTTGGTAATGATTGTTTCCTGATTGTCTGTTGTCTGTGATGGTATGATTTTACGCCTTATAGTTCTAATGTGCCATGAACCATGATGCCTTTATGTGTTGATACTCTGAGTTGCTAAGCATGATCTAAATTACTGTACCTATAAAAGTATGAACTGCAAATGCTGAAAACCTGAATTGTTTATCTTTTGAGGTTATGATGCCACTTGCTATCTTGACTTGATTATGTGCATATATGATGATTTGTAATAATGATTAAGCATGACGGTAAATTGAGATTTAGTGACGCAGTTGCAATGTTTAATGCTGAACTAATGATGTTAATGATATAAATGCTAGTTGATATGATGTAGTTCTTATGTGTAGTATTGTCTATGACTGCTTCTTCTTGAACCTGTGGGTGAGGTCATTTGGTAGAGTGGTTGATGAGTGGTAAAAGAGTTTTGGACGATTGAGATAACCGATGGTATTAGGAGGTGAGTCGCGAGAGAAGGATGTTGGCTTAGGTCAGACCGAGTGAGCTCTGGGATCTATGGTAGGCAATGTTGGTGGTTCTGATGAGCTTCTAGGTGAGGCTGGTAATGCTTCGGATAGTACGAGAAGTGTAAGGAGGGCTCGTGAATATTAAGGACATGGTATTAGAGGGTACTTGAGTGTGAAGTTAGAAATAGTAGTTGGATTCTTAGAGGTGGATGGTGTGGTAGTGCTTGGGGGAAAGAGGGGCGAGATTTGAGCATTGAGTTGAGTTGGGATTGTTTGGGATTCTTTGGAGAATTTTTGTCTGATTTGGCGTTGGCGAGTCTAGAAGAGGATTAGTCTTGGCTTCAGAGTGGAGATGGGCGAGTGGGGATTTTGTTTTATTATGACTGGTATGATGTGAGAATTTTCTTGATTATGTGATTATTTATATTTGCTGGCATGAAGCTAGATATCAACCATGGTGAACCTGATATACGATGATATTACATATTGATCTGCAATATTGAACTCTAATTGAGAGTGACTAGTGTTATCATGATATATTGAAGCATTACAAACCTGTTATGCGTTTTAGAAGCATGTTATGATGCGTTATATGAATCATGAGATAATGACATGTTGCTATGTGAAAACATTATATTATATTATGAGGTGATACATCATGATGTTATGTTATATGATTGTTAAGCATGATTGTGGGTATGTTGAATGATGAATATGACCTTGAGGATGAATATGATTTGTATATGTGAGATAATGATACCAGATTTCTAAACGATCGTTATACGGCATTGTGATGAGTTAAGGTGATGTTTGGTGAATATGCTGACATTCGATGACTGATATACTGTTTGACCTCCCCTTTCGCGGAATCTTAATAACATGACTTTTTGTGTTGATTGTTGACAATGAGTTTGATTCGTTGATTTTATGATGAGGATGTAACCGTTATGACCTTGGTGTGATATTGAGATGTGTGTTATGATTTTGTCATAGATGCATATTATGACATTTAGTATGATGTGGAGACGTTGATGTGATCTTGTGGCAGCATGCTGACATATGTTTGAGACTTGTTATATGATGTACTCGTTGAGGATCGATTGGTTATGTGGGTATGCATTGCTTATGGCTTGTGAATCTTGCTTGAATTGAGACTAATAGATTGATTTCATTTTGGAAACTAGGAAGAGAATATGAGATTAGCCCTTAGAGGTGGATGATTCCACCTCTGAGCTTCTGAATTTGATTGATTGTTATGCGGGAAACTGATTTGATTTCGGAAGATTTTGACGAAATTTGGATCGGAAAGATTTTACTTGTTTTGTGTAAAGTTGCTTGGGTAAACGTCTTATTTGAAGATTTTGAGCGGTTTGAAAAGGAATTACTTGAAATTTTAAAGAATAAACGTTACTGAGAATTTCAACGATTTTGAGGCCAATCTTTTCCAATTGCGGAATCCCTTTTTGAGAATTTTCAAACCCGGTTTTATATTATAACGACTCACGAAGTGGATACAAGCATTTTATAGGGGCGCATATAGAATGCTTGCTAAGACCTAGTAGACACGTTATGATTGCTTTTCGAGTTATGATATAACCGAAAAGTCAGAGTAAAAATGTGATAAGGGCCCATATCGCCTACTTGCTATGACCAATCGGGAATGTTATGATCACGTCAAGGGTGTTGTGAGGATCTCATACGGGCCCCTGTGAGATGCTTACAGAATCAATGGCATGATCCTTGGACTCACCAATTTGAAACTTCATCCCCATGTTTTAGAGTGATTTTAGTCTCGGGGACAAGACTTGTTTTTAGAGGTGGATGATGTAAAGACCGGGAAATTTTAGAATATTAAATTATTAAAATAGTGATTTATAATCATTCCGGTTTCTAAGATTTGGGAGGTTTGAAATTTCCGTCCTTGAGCTATTGATTTTATTCTAAATATTTTAAAACGAGTTCCGGTAATATTTAGTTAAAATTTTAAAATATGTTTTAACCCGCATGCTTATGGGATAATTGAGTATCGTATTCAGAGTTCCTTATTAACCTCATATTTGAAAATTTGGAAAATCGTTTTGAGTTGGGTCGGATAAGGTCGAGAGAGCGGGTTTCGGGGTTTATTCCTCGGGTATTTTGAATTTTGATTCGGCACCATCAGATTTTGTCTCCTTCCCCTTGTTTGGATCTGATCAGGATTCACCCAAGTTCCAGCTCATCCCCTTGTGTTTCTTTCCCCAACAGGCAAAACATCTCCCATAGCCCTTCCTCCTAGTATCCTTTGGTTCCCCATCTTTTAGCAAGAGACAAACAAACCCTTGCCTTTGAATTTGCAGATCGACCACGCCACTGCACACTCCCCCCTCCTGCCTGATTGTTTAGGAACAGCACGCCATCCCCCTTTTAATTGAATTCCAGCAACCCACCTCACATACACACTTCATTCCTAAACGCTCCTCCTTTCAAACCCAGAAGAACCATCCCCAAGCTTTCCCTATTTTTCCCTTTTGTTCTTCCTTTTTCTTAAGCAATTCACTACCCTCTCATTCCCTCATTACTCGGCCACTGCACAACAACACCATCTCACCCTCGTCTTCACCTCCACAAGGTCGCTATTCCAATCGCCGTCGTCATTCCGTCCACCATTGAAGCCGAGAGCACAGGGGCTCCAAGCCCTGTTTTGCGAGGCGAGGTCGAGACCACCACAACTCCACCTCCCTCCTTCTCGACGAGAAGTAGCAGTAGAAGCATCTACCTCACCGTTCCTGACGCCGACGAGCACCCCGAAGTCACCCAGGAACAGCCGGAGTCGCCGTAGCCGAGCCCTTCGACGCCCTGTTTTTCTTCATTCGACTCAAAGTCGGGTAAGCTTCCTCTTCCTCCTCTGATTAGAAACCCCGAAAAGGCTCACCTTTCACCCTTCTTCACTCGTCCTAGGTCAAAGACAACCCGGATCCACCATCACCGGAGCCGCGACGAGCCAATCGAACCTTTTTCCGGCGAAGCCGACGACCCGGAAACGAACCCACCTCTGTGAGAACCTCTTTCTCTCCTTTCTTTTTCGATTCCGTGTCTTTGGTGTCCGGGAGATTGTTAGAGCTCAGTGCCACCGCCGGCAAGCCACTCCTCTTCCTTCCCTTTCCCCCATTTTTTCGTTAGAGGCTTCAAAGGAGACGATGAACAGTACTAGTTGCTGGTCGGTTTTGTTTTTTGTAAAATACGGGCCCTGTTTTGTGATTTTAAAGCAAAATGGGGCTTAAACCCGGTTCACCTTAAAAGGGATTGTATTTTGGCTTATTGGATCCGATTTTTAGGGATTGGGCTTACTTTGAGTGAAATGGGATAAAATGAGTTTTAAGAACTTTACAGCTTTATGAGTATATATTATTTGGAAATATTAAATAGATTGGGATATAAAATGTATTATATTATTATTGAGGTTATTTTCGATAAATATTGTCTGAATTATTTAAAAGGGTTTTCAAGTTTCTGAAAATGTTCTTAAAGGGTTGTGGCTCAGAAACCGAGATGTCGGAATTATCATTATAATATGAAATTGAGAAATTGGTTTTAAGGTTTAAATGCTTAATGTCGGGATTCTTTGTCTTGGTTTGATGATGTTGGTTTTGAGAAGGAAGTTTGAAAAATACGGTTGGTACGATTTTATCAATGGGGTTGATTGGAAGTAAATGACTTTGGTTGATGTTGTTCGTAGCGGAAAGGTTTTGGAAAACGGTTTTACTATCGATTGGTTTTGAGTATGTTGAGAACTTGGGTTTCGTGTGTATGAATGTTGGTTCGGTAGCTTATGGAAATGGCTTGATGATAGGTGTATATAGCTTTTGGATTGCTTTGGACTTGCATTGGGCCCTTGCTTGTGTTATGCTGTTGTTCTGCATCTTCAGGTAAGTTCCCTAGGGGGCTTACTCAGGTTGGACATTCATGCCTGTTGTTGCATTTTATGTTAGGTGTTGCATATGCATAAAAGCATGCCATGTAGTATCCTGTTTAGGTTGCACTAATTGAATGAGCATCTGCTTACTTTATGCGTTTGAAACACAACGGCCGTTATCTGTGATAGTCCTAGAGTCTTTGCTAGGGTCATAGGGTAGCCCAGCCTCATCGGGTACCCTGAGTCAATCGAGTCATGAACTTCCTTATATTATGAGATGCATGCGGGCTTTATTGTGGAGCGGGTTAGGCATGCGTGCCGCCCGATTATGATGGAATGCATTCACGAGTTGGCCAGTCTCCGCCCTATCGGAAGGGGGTGGAGGTAGGAGAGGGATATGCCACTTGGCATTGTCTTGTGCCCTTTACAGTATTTTTACACATTATTATAACCAGGAGCATGCTACTGTGTTTGACTTTCGTACTGCATTAGAGCATCTTTATTAGGCATAGCACATACTATGTGGCCTCAGCGAGGACTGCCGGTCCCGCATGAGTGGATCGATCTGAATCCTTTCCCCGTTCTTTTTTTTAAGGTATTTTCTGCAAATCTTGTTTGCTCCTTGCTTCTGTGACGGGGAGACCCTTTGGCGAATCGAAGAACCTAGCTAATGTTCTAACTTGATAAAATGGTAATCACTTGCTTATGATTTGGTTTGACCCGGCTTTGTGGTGGCATTTGTATCCTAGTTGTGCTTCCGCTTTACTTTCGGTTGAATTGGATTTTGCGACATAGTCTTAGGACATGCAAAGGGTACCCAATGGCCCTTCGGGATTTTTAGGGTTTGAAATCCCTCCTTCTACTAATCTTAAATGTGTTTGAAACCTTGACTCGTACCTGGATTGCAAGATCCGAACAAGGGGTTTTATCCCTTATAACGTAACCCGGAAATCATAATTCTGGGCCGTTACATGTACCACATCAACCTAAGTCAACAAACAACACATACACAGTGAGTTGTTCTAATTGAACAACTGCGAAATCTGGAAGCAATGCAAACGGAGACAGAGAGGAAGAGATATTCACAAATTGTGAACTCAAGGCGTACAAATGCGAAATTTGGAAGCAGTACGAGGTAATCTACATCCCTAAACCCCCTAACTAATTACTATGTTCGAAAACCCTAAATTCATCGATTGATTAGGATGAATCAAGCTAATTGAAAACGAGCAACAAATTAGGATGAATTGGAGAGAGAAAACCTGAAGCAGCAACAAGAAGTCCTTGAACGAGGATGATAGCGCCAAGGCCCAGCCAAGTAACAAGAACAGCGGTCCCCCGACAACGATGAGCAGAGGCGGCAACCATGGACAACCGGTGATGGGGATGACCAGCGTGGCAACGAATCCTCGCGAACAGATCGAGGAGGAGAGAGGCCCGAACAGATCGAGGAGGAGAGAGGCCGGTAACCAGGCGGCCATGGACAACCGGCGATGGGAGAATAGAGCGAAGAATGACAAGGGAAGAGTGAAGAGCCCGCATTTGATGGGAAGGAAAGAGGGAAGGTTAGGGTTCAGTTGGGCCGGTTTGACTTTTTTTTTTTAACTAAACCGGTTCAGGATAGAGAGAGCGAGAGAGAGAGAGAGAGAGAGAGAGAGAGAGAGAGAGAGAGAGAGAGAGAGAGAGAGAGAGAGAGAGAGAGAGGTTAGTTCAGGTGTACACATCCCTTATCGTGTATCATGTACTAAGAAATTATTCGTATATTTGTTCATAATTATTCGACTGCTTTCACATAATTATTCATATGTAAAAAGAATGTAAAAAATGTAAATTTTATTCTAACGAATAATCGCCCAATACCACCGAATAATTTCATTCCACCGAATAATCTCCCAAACCATCGAATAATCAGAAGTTACTTTTAATGTCATCCATTGATCTTCCTAAATCAATGGCCCATATTTATTCACATGATACACATTAAGAGCTAAGTACATCATATTCTGTGTATCTATGTCTATATACCTACTTAATTTCGTATACCTTCGGCTTACGTGGCGATCTACCCGCAATTCACTCCTGCCCGACCAATCACCTTTTTTTCATATAATTTTTTTCCACCCTCTTCACCCTTTGGCCCCAATCCCGCTAGGGTTCATTTGCATGTGTTTCCAACCCCTTCTTCCTTCTCACGCGGCTCGCCCCTCCTCCGAAGACCGCTTATGGGAAGGCCCCTCAGCCGCTTCATCCTCTTGCCCTCCCAATCCCCTCCTCCGCTTTCTCCTCTATTCCGTCTCCGTTCCTTCTCTCTTCCTCCTCCGCCGGCAAGGTTAGATGTCCTCCTCCTCATCTTCGTCGTTCTACGCTCCTCTTACGCCTCCGATTGTGGTCGATTCAAAGATTGTCGTCGACTGCTTCAGGTTGCTTCTTTGCCCCTTCTTTTTAATCTGATTTTTAAGTTCCTTCTCTCTTCCGTCTCCGTTCCTTCTCTTTTTTTTTTGTTTCGGTCTTGAATTTTTTAGGGTTTTACATTCTTTTTGCTTTCAATTTCGCTTTGATTGTCGGTGTTAGAGTTTTTTTTTATAGTGTTGGCAGTTGCTGAGATTGTTGCTTCAATTTCATACCAAGAGCAATCAACCTACGATGTCAACCCCAAGATAAGTTTCTTCTCCAATCCCGATTTCTAGGCTTTTTTAAGTTTAGTGAATCTTGAGACATTTGGGGATTTTTAGCTTGAATTTATAATTCAATCGTGATAAATTTATGCCTATCATGATAATTCATTGACTATTTTGCTTGAATTTGAGGTAATACCCCTCATCTTCTCCATCCTTCTCCACTCCAGGTTCAAATTTCATTGATTTTTTATGCCCTTTCGTTTATCCTGAAGATTGATGTAGGGTTTTTTGGTGGCGACCTTATCCTCGACGATTCACACCCTTCATCAACAAGATTCACACCCGATTTACTGAATTAGGGTTGAAGCCTAATCGCTCATTTATGATGAAATATGATTGACTTCCTATTTGTTTCTAAACTTATTTAGCATAAACTTATCCTATTTGTTTCTAAACTTATTTAGCATACACTTATTTAGCCGATCCTATTTTGCAGACAAATCTTCTGGAGCTGATTTATGATGCACAAAATTGGGCTTGGTATTGCTGGCCATGAATTCAATCTTGGCCAAATTGGAAGATTTCACGCCGAATGAGTTTAGAATGAACCGACGAAGACAAGCTCTGCAGATTTCACACCGAATGGGTTTGGATTTAATAGTACTTTCCCTTTTAATTGATGTTTTTTAAGAGTCTATTCAGATTGGTGGAATTATGTGTCGATGGTTTATAATATTAAAATTCAGCATGTATGTATATTCTCTTTTAGGTCATCCTGCTGCTATAAAACTTATTACTAGAAAAAATAAATGATCCTTCTATAGAGTAAAATGTAATTAAACGATATAAACATAAATGATGGATGAAAAAACCATTGTAGATATTAAAGATTAAAATACTGTCTTCATTTGTCTGAATTTTGAGGTGGAAGTAGTTCGTCTTCTTTCTCTATGCTTTGTGCTAATATGTTTAATCTTCTTATCCTCTCGATTTGCAGGGTTTAACTGCAAACTCTACGATTTCTTTGCATACGCCTCTCGAGTACTTCGCAGGTTAATTATTGTTTTTTGGTTCAAGTATTTAATGTTTATTGTTTTATTTTGGAGGTAGCATGATGTGTTTGGTACATGCTTTATTTTACTTCAAGTGTTTGTGTTAGCTTCAGGTTTGTCCAGTTCATTACTTATGGTGTCTTTGGGTCAAGTACTATAGTACTTGAACCGCTTCTCGTGTATACTGTATACTGTGGGTTTTCTGTTTCTTCTATCCACATTGTGAGTGGAAAGTCTGATAACGGAGTGGTATAGCATGTGTTTCTTTATATGAACCCATGTCCTTTTAATAAACTGGATTTAAAAAAGGAGTTTATCCATGTTGCAAGTGCATTATAGTACCAAGGAGAACAACTTCAAACAACCTGGAGAGAGACACATATCTTTTGATCCAGCTAGGCAGGTTCATTATAGTACTTTTTTTTATTGTATTGTTAGTTCTTTCCACAATTCACTAGCTGATACTTTTTGTATTTGCAGGCAAGAGAGATTCATATGCAGATGGATTGATGCTCTATCTGATCCTCGTGTGACCCCAGAGATTCGCTCCATATGGATTTCCTACTGGTCACCGGTGAGTGACTGAGTGATGGTTCCTCCCGCTCGTGTAGTGATTGAACTACTTCTGTCAAGATTATGCAGTATCCCAAAGTCTGCTGATGTTCTAACACTTGGTAAAGATTTCCTATTGCTTTAATCCATCCTTTTTACCTTCCTTTTTTTTTTATCCCCCTCCCTCTAAAGTATCTTTCTTCTTTTACTTTGATTATTGTTACTATTAAGTTTCATTTAGTTATCAGGATTCAGGAACAAATAACAAATTCAAATGTTGGCCAAACTTGAAATGGTTTTTCTTTTGATTAATGCTATGGATTTTAATAATTTTAATAATTTCCATTGATGTCACATAGTAGAGGTTCTTATTATCTCTTATTTGAGAGAAGATAACACAAATTCCATAATTAAACTTTGCATATTACATATGGTAATTATAATTTGTTCGTTATATTTATAAATCCCCACAATCCGTAATTCTCTAAATTTGTTAATAATTGGATTTTGAGTCTTAAGTTGAACATCAAGGTGGTTTGAGTGTGTTTTACTCCCTTGATAATTTAACAAACTGAGCTACATTTGGGTCATGCCCTGAGTCTACTACCTAGCTGAGCATATTGGGTTAGTTACACTACGAGTAGTGAGGAGAGAAGCAAAAAATTATTCACCTGCTTTAAGTTGTGTCGGTTCTTTTAATCTGTAGAATGTGTAATTTGGGGATATTATGAACTGGTATTAAATATATGTATGGACGTTTTGCACTGTACAATAGTTAACATTATCTTTTTCTTTCAATCCAGATATTCGGTGGTGTGGGCATTGCTTGTCTGCCTCTTGGGCTCATCTTTGCATTCATTCGACGGCCAAAGGCTATTATCACCCATTCACAATATATAAAGGTTGCTTTCGAGCTTATTTTATTTGTACACTAAATCAGATTTCCTCAATTGCTTATGCCGCTTTTGGAACCTTGCTATATGCATATAAAAGATTCTTCTGTTGCACCTTAGCCTTATGATGTTTCTTTCGGTTATTCTGCTGCCATGTCAACCATGTTTGTGGGTTCATTTGTTAATCCCTTATACTTACTTTTAAATCTCTTGGTTGGTGCAGCTATTCTGTAGACACATATGTATGTCAACAAAGGGTACTGCTACTGTTAAACTTTCTAAACAAGCATTGTTGGAGAAAAAAGTGTGGTTAATAAACAATTGGCCTCCAAAGTAGAGGGGAGGCACGAACTGGATGCTGTCACAACCTATGTAAGTGTCAAATTGTCACTCTTTACTTTGCTTTTGCTTTACTAAATGACTATGAATTGTCAGGACAAAATCATTTAAACATATACTCCGTATATACTTTTGTATACCTACTTATTGTATATATTTACTTTATACAATTAAGTTTGATAAGACTCTTTTATACTTATATATTTATTCAATTTTATTTCCATTTCACCCATTCGCATAAAAATCAACCTTTTTTTTCTAGGGTATGCATGGACGAAATCTAAAACAACTCCAAGTCTTCCCAATCATTTTTATTTAGATTGTTTCTTTGAGCAAACTTATAATAAATATTTTATGTTTTGTTTTTCAAATTTTTGCTCACAGTGGCGCCATTTATGTTTTGTTTTTCTATCTTTGTTTATCAGCCACAATGTCATCATTTTTGGGGGATGACTTCTGGCTGTTGGATATATTATTTTGTGAGATACATTACTCATTGTACCTAAGTGAATGTCGTTCTTCCTTATAATAAATATCTTATATTCTATTTATTCTTTCCAGTATACTAAAATATATATACTCTTATGATGTTCTTTACTAATCAGTTTTGTCTATATACCTACTTAATTTCGTATACCTTCCACTGACGTGGCATCATATCCGCACTTTACTCATTTCCGGTCAATCACATTTTTTTTCTTTAATTTTTTTTTTGTAATGGTTAACGCTGGAGGCTGAAAGTTAGGGTTGCTCCATCGCCCCCTTCCTTCTCGCCTCTCCGTATTCGTGCGGTTGATCATCCGGCGTCGGTTCCCATTTGCCACTTCCTCCTCCGCCTCTCCCTATTCCTGCGGCCAAAGTTATACCGCCTCAGTCGTTCTTCTTCCTCCTCCTCATCTCCATCTTTCTCGCTGATCTTCAATTTCATTAAAATTAGTTCCCCCTTTTTTTTGTCCAGGTTTGGCTATGGAGATCCACTGGTTCGCCGGCGCTCAGATCTCGAAATTCGACTTCAAGCTGAGAGAACACGTTGCCTACTGTTTCCAAAGGGCGCGGCTGCTCCTCTGTTTGCTCCTCTCGCCCTCCCGATCCCATCTTCCCTCACTACCTTCGGTGAATTGTCAAGGTTTCTTTCACTCTCCCTCTAACTCCCACTCTCTTTCAATGTTTTTCTCTGCGGAATTTTAGGGTTTCTTATAAGATCTGACTGATATCAATAAGCCAAATTGATGAAAGTTCCATAAAACTAATGTAGATGGTATCTTCATATGTCCTTTTCTGCGGAATTTTTGAGTTTCGCGAGTTGCTTTGGGGATTTGATTAGATTAAAATTTTGAATTCAGGGTTAGAGATTAAAATTTTAGATTTATGATTTAATGTCTTATTTTTGTTGATTACAATTTCGGATTTAGGGTTAAAGATTGGAAAAAGCAGCAATGCTTTCAATCTTTATTTCTTCTTTCAACTTTAAAAATTTCAAGTTGAAAGGAATTACATCCCAAATAGAAAGAAATTAAATCATCGACCTTCATGGTCACTTTCAAATCCTATGGAGCAAGGGGTGAATAAGATTATTAAACACTGAAGCATTTTCTGATATCTCATGGTTTGTGGGTTGCTTCGGAACTGTCACTTATGCAACTCATGCTTTTGTTAGATTTTTTTTTTCCTGCTTAATTAAACTTTAAAAATGAATATTTAAACTTTAAAAATCGAAGGCTGTTTTTGCTGGAATTATGTTAGATTTTTAGGAGTTGCAGTGCTGGTGTTTTTTTTTTTCGATTACGATGCTTTTTTTCTCATGGTTTGTGGGCTGTTTTAGGGCTATCACGGGGTTGTCTCTTAGGCTGTTATTGCCTCTTTGTCCTACAACAATGATTTCATATATAGCTTTTGGTGTATTTCCAAGTGTTGGTGCTGAATTTTGAAATTTATCTCTCTTATTGTGGGTTGTTTTTACAGATTTAAGACAACTTTGTCTTGGGGCTGATTAAGGGTTGTTTGCTAATCCTTTTTTTTTGCTGAATGAGACTGTTTTTAGCTAAGAAAAATGGAGTTGCTTTTATCATATCTTCGAGCTGCATTTTGGACTTTTTATGGGGCTGTTTGGGTACTGAATTTTAAGCGCTTTCCTTTGTTGTCTTAGATGTTTGTGTGGCTGAATTCTCAGCAACTTTTACTCTGTTTGGGGATTGTTGCTTCTGGGTTTAATTGAAGGGAGAAAGCTCATTGTTCAGCTTTATTTTATTATGGTTGTGAGCTGGTTTTGACCCTCTAATGTTGGAGCTTTTTCTGCCGGACTAGTAAAGCCTTTCCTTTCTTAATTGTATGCATTAAATTCGAAGCATAGCATATAAGCTATACTGCATTTCTTTACTCCATGGCTCTCATCTTTACATTATATGAAGAAATGGTGGTCTGTGTTTTTTCTTGATTGTGGGTAGCAGCTTCAACTTCTTGACGTTATTCTACCTAAGTTAGTTCATAGCGATTCCATATTCTTTTTTTTTTTCAATAAAAAATGGCTGTCCTAATTTGCCATTTCATTAAACAGAAAAATTGGCAGATTTGATGTTTAATTAAGCAGAAAAAAAAAATCAAACTGATTTTTAATGTTTAAATATTCATTTTAATTACTTTAATTTCATAAAGGTGTTATAGAAAGCCTGAAAATAATTCGATTATTAATTTGGATACCTTGCAATGTTTACTGGCAAATCATTTGTTGATAATTGACAGATTAGATGTTTAATTAAACAGAAAAAAAAAAATCAAACTGATTTTTAAATTTAAATATTCATTTTAATTACTTTAATTTTAAAAAGGTGCTATAGAAAACCCGAAAATAAATCAATTATTAATTTAAATTGGATACCTTGCAATGTTTATTGGCAAATCATTTATTTAAGCATTGAATTTCTCAATGCCCACTCACTCATGAATGTGTCCATCCTTATTTTAGTTTATATAACTCCCTTGACATCATATAAGCACAATTATTATCACCATATTATGTTTTTGAACATTCAGTATATATATACATGAATAATATCTGTTACTTTATGTTATATATATATATCAATAATGTAAGTGACATTGTATTTCAATTTTGTATCTTCTATTATAGGTAGACTGTACTAAAACGTTATAGCCTACTGTCTGTTAAGATTCCATTCATCTTTCAATCATATATTGATCGGTACATCTCATCTACTATTGTATTTACCCCCCCTAAAATATAGGCTTGGAATCCGCAAAGGAGAGTTGGCTAAATATGAGTACTTGGAAAAGATTGCCAAAGCTCATCTGGAAGAGTTGAAGAAAGAGACTTTTGAGGATGTGGACACACAAAAGAAGCGGTATGTTGTTTATATCCTTCTCAATCCCATTACCTCATTCATAATGTGTGTTTGAGATTCTTTTTTCTTTAAGTTTCCTCATCCCTTTCCGTAAAAGCATGGGAAATCACCTTATTGCAGATGCTGCAGTAGCACTTCCTATAAGATATCCAATGCAAACTTTGTCCATAGTTTTGTGCCTTTGTATATATGTGCTGGATATGTGTATATAATGCAATATAAATCTGATTCTTAGCAATTCTCATGCAAATTCTTAGCAATTTTTATGCAAATTCCCTGAAATAACATTCAACCTTTCCACAAAGAGGGACTGCCAATCATTGAGAAGCAAATACTCAATATTACATAGGTCTAGAAAGCCCTGTCCTCCACTGCTGCAATGACAGATTCCCCAACCTCATCTGAAGTCCTTACCGAACCTACAGTCTCAGTCACATGAAATTGGAGTGAATTCTCGGTTGCAATTAGTGAATGCATAAGGTTCTTATGTTCATACATTGCAGCCTGACAAGATTTATGGCTTACATGGTTTTATATCCTTTTAATCTGGCATTAGCTCTTCTCAACCAAACATGATGAACTCCTTCACAGAAGAATCATTTGGTATGTTATTAACAACTTATGTTTTTATTGTTACTTCGCTATACATGGTTTGAGTGAGATCTTTTTAGGTTCCCATTACTTGAATGGATGCCGGAAATCACCTTATTGCAGCTGCAGATGCGGCAGTAGCTCACCTGGAAGAGTTGAAGAAAGAGACTTTTGATGCTATGGAATAAAATGATAGGGTGGTGTGTATTATTATTTTTAGTTGTCTTTTCCATCACACATTCATCCCTTCGTATAAATAAAAAAATCTAGGATTTGTATGGACGAAGACTTAAGCACCAACTTTGTACCCTTTGTGAACATCTATGTTATCCCTGAACAATATTATTATATTAAAATTTTCAAACATTCTTTTGATTGTTATTTTGCTCTTCCTTGTAATAAATATTTTATAATCTATTCTTTTTTTTTTCATCGCAACCGCGCCATGGCGCGGGTATTACACTAGTATATGTGTGTGTGTGTGTGTGTGTATATATATACATGTGTGTGTGTGTGTGTGTATATATATATATATATAGGGAGTGATTCCCTTATCCACACTCCTTAAAGTGTATTTAGTGCACAATTCTAGACCGTTGATGAAGATGGGATGGAGTGCAACGATTAAAAGTGATTTTTTTTTTGCTTTTTAATTTGTGGGCCCCTTTTTCCATAAAACACTCAATCTCTCCCACTCTCTCCCATTTTCTCACGTGAATCTCACCCATCCCATCCCCATTCTCTGTTTTTTTTTTAATTTAAATTGCTTTTTTACATAATTCATTCACCCCATATATATATATATATAGGGTTTACTTCAAATGTAAAAACTCCTTAACGTGTAAAATTTGCTTATCGCGTAAAATTAGCTAATGGGCCTAATTTAATTACTAATGGGCCTAATTTAATTACTAATGGGCCTTATTTAATTACTAATGGGCCTAATTTTATGAGTAGGATGTCTGCCCCCCCTCCCATGCGTGTGCCCCCCCTTGGCCCCCCTTCCCGGACCCGATTTTTTTTATTTTTAAAAAATAATTTTTTTTTTTTTTTTTTTTTTTTTTTTTTTTTTGCCCAGATTTTTTTTTCTTCCGTGATAGCACTTTCTGCTGTGCAAGTATAACTTGCTTTTGTGCACATATAACATCTTATTGTGCAAATATAAGTTTATTTTGTGCATACAAATAATTCATTATGGGGTAAATAGGTAAATGCGCATATTTCAATTATAAAATTTTTTAATTGAAATATGTTTAATTTATGGATAAATTGGTAAAAATGTCTATTTTTATGGATAAATGCACTTTTTCCCGTTTTCGATACCTTTTGTGCAACTGTGGAGTGCATTTGTGCAACTGTGGAGTGCATTTGTGCAACTGTAAAGTGCATTTGCGCAACTTTAATTTTGCAAATTTAAAGTATGATACAATTGTGCAAATTTAAACTACAATTGTGCAAAAGTAAGATACAATTGTGCAGATGAAGAATACAATTGTGCAAATGTAAGATCATAATGCGCATTAATAAGTCAAAAGATGTGCTTTTGAAATCGATGTTTTAATTTTGTTTTTTTTTTACTTTTGAGAGTTTGGTTTCACCTCTCGGCTAATTTAGGTTGATAGATGTAAGTTTGAAATCGATTTTTTTACGTATAAGCTTTTAAAATTAAAGTGCATAAATAAGATTAAAATGTGCATAATTAAGGTTAAAATGTGCATAACTTAGATTATAATGTGCATGATTAACAATTTGCGATTGTTGCGCTCTTGTCTATTATGTAACCTATATGGGATTTGAACCCACATCTTTTGTGCAAACGCACGTTGCTCTACCAATTGAGCTAATAGGCTAAATTATGATTTTTATGCTAAAATAGAAAAACTTAATCGACCTAAAGCATATTGGAATAAAATTTTAAAATTCAATTAGCTCATGATTCACAAACAATTTGACAATGCTATAAACATGAAATTAGCTCCAAATCAACCCAACAACACAACCATAGCATCAATTTCAGTCAATTTGGGCGTTGGTAAAAAACCCCAAATTCTAAAGCAAATCGCAATACAAAATTCCAAACTTCAATTAGATCATGATCCATAAATAATTTGACAATGCTATGAGCATGAAATTAGCTCCAAATCAACCCAACAACACAACCATATCACCAATTTAAGTCAATTTTGCTTTTTGCAAAAAGCCCCAAATGCTATAACATATCGCAATATAAAATTCTAAAATTCAATTAGCTCGTGATCCATAAACAATTTGACAATGATATGAATATGAAATTAGCTCAAAATCAACCCAACAACACAACCATATCATCAATTTCAATCAATTTGGCTTTGGGGAAAAAGCCCCAAATTCTAAAACATATCGCAACCTAAAATTCTAAAATTCAATTAGCTCATGATCCATAAACAATTTGACAATGATATGAACATGAAATTAGCTCAAAATCAACCCAACAACACAACCATATCATCAATTTCAATCAATTTGGCTTTTATCAAAAAGCCCCAAATTCCGCTCCTAAATCAAACCCTAGGTTTTAAATCTCAACCTAAATCATTCAAACAATCCAAATAACTGTAATAAACAAGTTTAGGGTTAGAAATCATACCAAATTCGTGTTGAAACAAAGAGAAAATCGGGATTTCGAAGGTATATTGAGCCAAAAACGTCGAACAGGTCTGTCGGGAGAGATGGGCTCGGTGTGGGCTCGGCTGGGCTCGAACCATGGGGGTTCCGGGCTCGGGGGGTGCGCCTGAGGGAGGGGGTTCGAGCTGGCTGGGGCTGGTGGCCGGAGGTGGCTCGTGGGTGGCGTGGGAGGCCGACAACCGAAGCCGCTGGTGGCTCGACGGTTCTGCGAGAGGTGTGCGCGTCTGGGCGCGTCTGGGCTCGAACCAGGCCGGTCCAGGGCTCGGGGGTTGCGCACCGGGGTGGGCTCGAGGGTGGCTGGTCGCTGGTGGCCGGAGGTGGCTCGAGGTGGGTGCGGGTGCGGGAGTCCGAGGGCTCGGGGGTTGCGCGCTTTGTATGTTTGTGTTGATTTGAAAATTTTATACGTTAAGCAAATTTTACACGTTAAGGACTTTTTACATTTTAAAGCTTCCCTATATATATATATAATTTTTTTTTAAACAGCCCTGAATTCGTTTACCGTAAAAAATCGTCAATTCAACCGAATAATTTTTTACATTCTACCGAATAATATTATCTTATCTTTTTCCATCCAGTTTAGATGAAAATTCACCAATTCCACTGAATAATTGGTCACATACTACTGAATCATGTATTCTTATTTAAAAAATTACACATATTTCACCGAA
The DNA here is from genome assembly GCA_037127255.1 of Persicaria tinctoria. NCBI lineage: Eukaryota > Viridiplantae > Streptophyta > Magnoliopsida > Caryophyllales > Polygonaceae > Persicaria > Persicaria tinctoria. Next base: position 60,538,173 of record JBANSL010000002.1, read on the forward strand.
CAAAACTCAATAACACATTGATTTCGAATTATAAAATACACACATTCTATTGAATAAGTATTCTTATTTCAACGAATAAATATAGATCATATCCTAATCACACTTTTATTTCGAATTACAAAATATACATATTCCATTGAATAATTATTCAGAATTCAACGAATAATGTCGAAAATCTAATATCTCAATAACAAAATCAGCATATTCTATTGAATAATTATTAACTATTCACTGAATAATATTAGTATTCCACCGAATAATTCACCGATGTATTGGCCGAACAATCTCTCGATTTCAAAACAAGATCGACCTTCGTCGGATTCGTCTTCTCCGACCTCCTCATCTTCGTCTCCAGTTGTTGCCGCTGGACCTCCTCATCATCATCCTCATTCACAGATCCGCCCCAACCATTGCTGTCGCGCGCTGGATCTGGCACCTCGTCATCCACCCCCACCTCGTCTTCCACCTCGTCTTCGTCTCGAATTGCCCAATTTCTTCCAATGGCTTCAGATTCAGATGCATCGGTTGGCCAGAATCGAAAAGGAGGAGAGAAAAGATTGAATTCGATACCTTATGCATCCCTTCGTCGACCCTGATTTGAACACGCTTCCTCCTACAACTCGCTTGGGCTCCTCGTCTTCGTCACCAACTGCTTCCACAGATTCAGATCTGGGCGGAGGATCAGGCAAAGGAGATGAAAACAACATGGAAATCGAAAAGGAGGGGAGAACCGGATTGGAACTCACCAGTATCACAGATTTACCGTCATCGTCGGCCTTCTCTGTCCCGACCTAGCCCAATTGTCCGGCTGCGCAGGGATCCTCTGATTCGGGTCCGCGCTCACCGGCTGAAGGGACGGGTCGCCTCCACTTGCCTCACTGCCTCACCTGGGTTCGCTCGACGAAGAAGAAGGCGGCCACCGTTCAGTCGTCCACAGTAACCTTCGCCAACCGTCGCACAGTAACCTTCGCCAACCGTCGCCACCACCGCCTTAATCTGCCGCCATTAGCCCTCCCTAAGTCGTCCTCCCTCCCAACCTCGCCTCCATCACCACCATCGCCCAAATATGCTCCATCGCCACCATCGTCCGTCCATCGCCACCACTGCCACGATATGATCCATCGCCACCACCATCCAGATATGCTCCATTGTCCTCCATCGCCGCCAAAAATCAACTCCCCCCATCGCTTCCGATCAGCAACTCCCCCCGTCGCCTCTTCCTACCATCGCATCCGCTCAGTTCTTTGGATGTCCCCATCGCCTCTTCAGATTTAGGGTTTTCGCAACATCACACGCGCTTAACGCACCTAAGGAGAGTTTGAGATTAATTTAACCCATTTTTTTTTAAAACACCCATAATACGTGGCAACAATCTAACCTTCCATTTCATATAGATCAACGGCCCAAAAACGTGCACAAAGTACACCCTAAGAAGTGTGCACTTTATACCCTCTCTCTCTCTATATATATATCCATTACTATAAAAGCATAAAAGCACGGGGAGAAGGAGGGTAGAGAAGATCCTGGCCTCTCACCTTTGGAGTTATCTATGGCCCATATTCACCCTCAGCCCAATTCACTGTAGCTGTTAAAATTGTGAAATTGTGGCTGAATGAATTTCATCAACGGTCTGGGTTGTTTGATGCCTACTTTACTAATATACCCTCAGAGTTTGAATTTAAAAATATTGATTTTTTTTATTTAGCAGGACTTTTCGGTCCTTTCCGTCGTCTTCTATCTCAGACTGCCTCTGGGTTCTCCTTCTCCAGCTGCCTTGCTTTCCGCCTCTCTTTCTTCCGGTGCCTTTCCTTCTACAAGCTTGTACACCAAAGCCATCTCCATCTCGGTTCTTGGCCTGGCATTCTCAATCTCGCTCCCTTCTCTAGGCGATTTAGTTCGTCCTTCGGATTCGAAATCGAATCGAATCGAATTCAAGGCTCTCTCTTCTCGTCTGTGCCATCTGTCAGTGCTCTCTCTTACAACATTTTAACCCATAGAGTGGTGTTTGCAGAATTTTACTCACTTAAGATTGGTGTTTTTGTGCAGAAATTGAAGGTTGGATTGGTATGCATACGGGAGTCCATGGAGAAGCAGGAAAGGATGACATCAAGGTCAGTTTTTCTAAAGGTTGAGTAGTTAGAATGCACCGTCTATTCTCAATTTCTATTTCTGTTTTTGCCATTAGTAATGTTAGGATTAAGCTTCTTGTTTAGTTCATTTATAATTGAATTTTCATTAACCGTGTCTGATTTTCATTAATTAGCTTATATTTAGGTTTGAATCCTCACATGAGAATAAATAATTGTTTACCTGATTTGATTGGACTAAAATGAAATCGAAATTTGAACGAGGAGAGGAATATACTTAGTGCGATCATTGCAACTGTTCAATCTGGTTTACAATCAGCGAGTTCGCGAGATTCATGATGTAGGTGCAAATGGTTTTGTTACTTTTTTTTTTACGGTGAAGTGGTTTAATTTGGCAAATCTGTGATTATTAAGACTGCATGAAATATGTGATTATTTAGACTGCATGAAAATTAGAATGGTATCGAACAATGTCAAATTCCTAGGACTTTATACTTTATATTTGCATTAAAATCCATGTATTCTCTTTGATTTGTTTGGATGCACTTATTACAAATTTTTTATTTACCCAACTCACTCCTTTTTTACTCCTTGGAACTGCATTCTTTTTGTTTTCATTAATCATTTAGATAGTGATGACTTTGTTCCCTTCAATTATCATGTGTCTTCCCATGATGCTTGAATGGAAAACCAGGATAATTCTAATCATGATTGTCAAAATCTTAGTGCTTTTACCGAGGGAACACATGTAGTTTGAAATGAAATATTTTCTTGTTTTAGGTGCAATTTTGATCAGTGATAATAACTTGGATTTTTAGATGACTTGTTCAAAACTTGGAGTGCTCATGTCATATCAGATGCATAATTATGCTTTTAAATATACTCTTTGTAATAAGGAACTCTGTGAAAGATTTAATTAAATATAGTTCCTCTTTAGTTTTTAGAAGTTTATTAGTTATTCTTTTCTCGCATATGGGACCTAGGAAACCCTTTTCTAACCTTTTTTAACTGTACCTAGATCGTAGGAAAGCAATTGGAGAGCATGTTTGGGTGAGCAACTTTTGGTATTTAGGAGGTCTTTCTTTTTGTCTTTTTCTCTTTTCATTTGTTTGCATCTCCGGATCCATATAAGGAAGAAGCTTATTTCAGGAGGGTTCAGTTGAAATCATAAAACAAGACTGCAGTTACTCACCATTCAGAACTTAAAAATTTGCCTTTGTTTAATCGATCATTGTTATATGAAGATGCATATGTGGGTATATATAGAACTTAAATAAATGCATTTTGAGCTGCTACCTACATGGATGTGTTCATTCTTATTTGGAGAAGCTGAATAAGTCTTTCAAGTTCTAGGGGTTTATCTCTGGTAGTTGTTATTTTAATAAATTATTGTTTCATGAGTTTAGGGATTTGGAAAATAGAACACGTTAAAGGGGATGTTAAGAGGAAAGATGATTAACAGTTTAGCACAAGAGACAAGAGGATACCTAATATGAAAGGTGAAACCCACTTCAAAGGAGAAGCTGAGTAACATCTTATTTGCTTATGCAACGAGTCAATGGTCAGGAGGTAGTAGTTGTAGGTGCTATTAGAGTGTTGATGCTCTTCTCTCCTCATGGTTCCTTTCCATCACCGCCCTATGTTTGATTTGTCTCTTTGTTGGGGTCGCATCTGTAGACATCTTCTCCTGCTGTCTTCAATTCAGAGCCGACAAGTTTTCCGACTGGCCCCCTCCCTCTTCTCCGCCTCCAAATCAAAGGTTGTCCTACCCGTTGCCTTCTCCGGTTTTGATTTGTGCCGCTGTTAATTGTTTGTAGGTTTGTCTCATCTCTTATGTGGTTGATTAGAACATTTGTTCCTTTGCCTTTTCGTTTTCATCGCCTTTGCCGCTTCAGTTGCCTATTCTTATATGGTTAGTTCTTACTACTTTTTTTCCCTGCTTTGGATTCGATTTTGATCATTTGGAATTTGGTGTTATTGATTTCAGCCTCAGACGTCGTCTACTCACTGTCCTCTCTCTAATTTCTAATTCTTCTGTGGCATCTTCTTTGTCTCTTTGCATGACCAAATTCTTCAGATGCTTGTGGGTTTGTTTGTCTCCATGTGTATGTATATGCTTGTTTGAATTACTTTTACTTGAGGTTATGCGCAGGGGTTCGTCTAAACTTAGCAACTGATTGTTGAATTTCAAACAAAGTGAGTTGATGATGCACTGTAGATGCTTCATAAAATGTCTAGGAAATATCATCCCAAAATTTACTATCTGTGGTTGTTTAGATTAATATTGATTTGTATTTGGTTTAGTGTTTAAAATGTTAGCTTTCTCTACAACTATAATTATTGCTTTGATGTAGTATATGCTTGAAACCATTCTTTTTATAATAACAACCAGCTTTCTATGTACTGTAGCATGCGTCCAAAATATTGCCAATGCTATTTATGTATTTTAAAAAACAACTCTCTTTTACTTGCTCATTTGAAGCTATATTTTCATACTGCAGGCCACAACTACATTGGTTTCAAGCATTTTCTTTCAGGATTACTTTGTGAGGGTCATGGTGTAGCTGCACGTATGTTTGGCAATTTAGGTCCAGGCCCAAGCAACATTTCCACACAGGTGAGAATGCCAGAATAGACTTTTATAATGGATTCTAATCCTTCATTCTATATATCCAGTTTTCAAAATGATGCACTGTGCTCTCATTTATGATCAGGTTATTCACATGGTGGGTGAAAACACATAAATTATTAGTGCTGGTGTTGGTGGAGGCACGACAGGCAACAAGATACCTACCTTGGAGGAGTATGGAAAAATCTGGCAGAGAAGGTCCTTCGGTTCTTCTCATTTGTATTAAGAATCCTAAAATCTATTTTCGATGTAGGAATTTGAAAAAATATGACTCTCATTTTCATTTCTATAGGCCAAATTGGACCCTATAGTTGAAAGGCAGCCACAAATACAACATGTCGCACTGAGATCAGCAGCCATCCAAGTATAACATTTGTCACTCACCATTTCTTTATACGTAAACACAAAGCAGTGACCACGAGGGAAGGGGAAGAAGCAATCTCACCGGTAGATTTTGGCTATAGTCGTTCAAACAAGGTAATTTTTTTCCCTCTCGAATCGAGCTCTCTTTATTATTCTTTCAGTTTCAGTTTTTTCAATTACTTATTATGATTTGTTCAACAAATTCCGTTTTCCCTTTTTTCTGTTTCAGATTCGATTCCCAAATTCGTCTCCAAGCTCCTTGCTGCTCATTTGCAGAACTGTAGTCGCCGCCTATAAATGCCACATCTCTTTCTCCCTTAGAAATTCTGACTCCACAGGTGAGACCCTCAAAACGCTTTGATTATAATTTATTACTCATTGATTTCTTCAACTAAATTTGCCACATTTTGGGGGTTTTCAGTTCTTAGTCTGTTGGTAACATCAAATTTGTCCATTCCACTTAATGAACTAAACTCTGTTGATGTGGAGGTTTCTTCGGGTTTGGATTCTCACAGATCAATTGGCTCGGCTCAAATCGCTACCGATCACAGAGCTCTTTCCCCACTCGTAATTGGTATGATTATTTTATATGATTTAAACCATCTGATAATTAGTATGCTTATTTTATTTGGTTTATGCTCATGTTCTGTCAACCTACTTTTGCTGGTTTATACTCGTATAAAGGTTTATGGTTAAGCTTTGTCATCAGAGATTTTCCTCTAGGCTCTTTTGCATTCTGAACCTCTGTCAACCTACTTTTGCTGGTTTCATACATTCAAACTCCATTTTCGGCTGTTCGCAGGATTTCTGTTTCTAAGACAGAATTTTGTCCAAACCTTTGACTCTTTCAAGCCCTTCCCTGACAAAAGTTGATTCCGACTCCATAATTACATTTTTCCCCTCTTTTTGAGCAAGATTCTTATCAAAAACCTTTGCTACTCCAAGCTTTTGTTTGAGAGAATCAACTCTACCTTCAGCTCTGTCACAGTCGCACTTCCAATAGCTTTTGTCTAGATTGTTGAGTCAAGCAAATTCTTCAGTTGAACCAATTTTTCTTTACACATGCTTGGGATGATAATTATGTATTTATGGCCCCTTGTGAGTATTGGATTTATCTGACTATTTTTCTTTGTGACTCTTCCTCCAAAATTCTTGCTGAAATGTTTCTTTAAAGTTTCAATGTAAAGGCTTTACTTGTTGCCAAAAGTCATGTTTAACTTTTGCTTCTAATATTTGAGGATGGACAAACACTTTATAATGAACTAGAAGTTGTTGAACTAAATTTCAACTTGTGATTAATCTATTGATCCAAAATAAATAGGCACTCAACATGTTTGAGCATCATTGAGCAACTCCTTATCAAACTTTATTTATTTCATTTTAATATGAACTCCAATTCCACCCTTTCATTTAGTTTAAAAATAATGTTCGAACCAATGAATTTTTGTCCTACGATAGTCTATCTCCCTCAACTTATTTTTTTGCTGCAATCTTTGTGTAAATCTTACTTTTGTGTACACTTCCTCAGCTGTTCATATTATGGGCAACATCAGAGCTGCATTCCATGTTTGTTGATCAACGTAGCCTTCAAACATAGATTTATTGAAGTCCCAACTTCATTGTTTGTTCAAGGACCATGCTCTCAAGCAAAGCCAAACACACCTGACAAAGCACTGTTCAGCCAATCCCCCGAGGAAATGTTCATGTCAAGAAGGCTTGGTAACCTCTCAATAAATGATGCCAATGGTGTGAAAGTGAGCCCGAGGATATTCACCTCGAAGAAGTTCATGATGCTTCTACGTCTGTCAACGGTGTTCAGGTTTTTAAAGAAAACTAAGGTTGGTTTTGTGATCTCTTGATGTACTCAAAGGTTGAATGTGCAACCTACAAGGGAAGGTTGTTTTGCTTGGCTTTTGTTTTTCTTCATAGTCACACTATCCGTTGTTGCATATTGGTGTAAATAAATCCCGGGACAAATGGTGCCTACTTAACGAGTATACATGTGATAGATTTGTCCCCTTGGTTCTCACATTCAACTTCGAGGCATGCGAAGCACGCTCCCCCTTACCTAGTATAAAGTAAATTTGCCTTGTGTTTGCGGTGGACTTAAATGGGGTCTGTTACTGTTACTAAATAGTTATAACTCGAAGAAAACACTAAAGGCAAGTATTTATCGGTGGAAATGCTCCTACCAAACATGCCCTAACAAGGATTTTTGAATAACTCTACTTCTACAACTACTTACTAGATTAGTACCAGCACAGTTGTGCGGATACTTTTTATATAATAATTTTATACAAATATAAAACATTTATATAATTGAATAATATATTATATAAATGCCCTAACAAGGATTCTTATCACTTTATCTAAATTCCTTTTAAAATTTAAATAAATTTCATATTAACCCCCGTTCAACTAATGATTTTTCTTTACTATAGTTGCATATATTAATTGAATAATATATTATAAATTCCAAAATCCATTATATTTCACAACTAACTAAAATAAACTAATTATTTTTCTTCATAAATGTAATAAAGTAATTTATTACCTGAGTAGACCTGAGCATGGGCCGGGCGGGCTTGGGTCGAGCCTTGACTAAAATTTTAGCCCATTACACCGGGTCGGGCTTGGGCCAGGCCCGGTATTTGGGCCTAGTACATTGTCCAAGCCCGCCCTCTTTGCCGGGTCGGGCTGCCCACCGGGCCAAGCGGGCCTCGCATCTCAAATTCATTTTTTGCCCGAAATCGAACAAAAAAAAGTGGAAAACTTCAACATTGTATAAATACTTTCAAATGCGAGGCAAATCTGGACAATATTAGCTTACTAACAAATGTAAATCAACGTTATAGTGTACCAATACTTTCAAGCGACACTTGGGCTATGCGAGAGAGAGCATTTAGGGTTTTTATTTCTCAATTGGATTTGATTTTGAAGATGAGAGCGTTTATGATTGAGAATAGTTAGCACTTAGCACTAGTATGACACCTGCAATATAGTTATAAATTATAGAAATTATGTATATATGTTTACAATACTCTATATACTCTATATAATTATAATTATATATAATATTATTATAAAACCAGGATGGGCCATCGGCCCGCTTAGGCTTCACCGGGGACATGGCCACGGGTCACGGGTCGGGCGGGTCGACCCGTGACCCGCCGGGTCAGGGTCCACGGGTCCAAGGGTCAGCTCGGGTTGAGGGTCAGGGTTAGGGTCGAGGAAAAGATAACCCGTGACCTGACGGGTCCGACCCGCCGGGTCAACCCGCCATTTTAAAATACTTTTTTTTAAAAAGATTTATTTTTAATAAAATAAATTTATAATTATTATGTAAATTATTATGTAAATTATATAAATTATTATTAGAATAATTCATAATATTACATAATGTAATATGCAATGACAATGTGAGACTTAGCACCCCCATGCTTCTTCTTTTACAGACTTAGCACCCCCCTTTTCCTCTAGTTTTCAATGTGGGACAAGAACAAGGGTAGAAACTAGGAACTACACCATGTCTTCAATCTCTACCATTCGGTTTTTAATGTCAATCCATACTTATAAATCATTCTATATCATTCTATATGATACTAAGTTAGGAGTCTTTATGATATAATTTCAAATAATACAAATATTGTTATTGATAAAGCCGTTACACTTGTATAGATCCTCATACCCTACTTGTCATTCCCACAATCCAACCTTTTCTTTCCCACATCTAAAGTGTGATGAAATATTGGGAGTGGAATGAAGATATCTATATATATCTTCCCACATACCATGTTTTGTCAACCTTAAATCTTTCCATTTCGAAAGTGTGGTGAAAGACTTGAGTTGAGTTTTATTTTGGGTTTAAAACATTTTTTTTATATAAAAAAAAATGGTTGACCCGGCGGGTCGACTTGCAAAACTCGTTGGGTACCCGATTTGGTGCCACGTGGCCGACCCGGCAGTCCGACCCGCCGATCCTCCGGGTCACCCAACCCGCCGACCCGTCCCAACCCCGGGTCAGGGTTAGGGTCACCCTCCTCGGGTTGTCGACCCGGCGGGTCGGACCCGTGGCCGTGTCTACTTCACCCTCTGCCCAAGCCCGACCCTATGGGCCTACCGGACTGGGCCCGTCGGTCCACTTGGGCCAACTACTCTGTCCAAGTCCGCATATTTTGTCGGACGGGTTGGGCGGGTTGACCCATGTTTCCTCAGGTCTATTACTTGACTATGGATTATACTATATACACACATACATACATATATAACCTTCATTGTGATCATTAAAATGAGAACAATTGATTAAAGTAAATATATAATCAAATTATAACAAAGTAATTTATTAAATGGATCTAAATGTTATTTATATATTATCCCATGAATCAAAACTACAAAAGATTATATGTTTTCATTGAAAAAAGTAGTTTTAAAAGAAAATCAATCGGTTAAGATTTAGAACGAGAAAATAATTAATTAATTATTAATTTAAATAAGTAATTTGATTTAAAATAAATAATAATTTATTTAAATCTAAAAAATATTGAATTGGTTTTTAAACAAATCTATATTAAAGGAGAAGCCACCACATGGCCTAAGCGACTTCTCCTTTAGTATTATTAACTAGTTCAGTACTCACACCTTGTGCGAATTTTTTAGCTATATATATATATATATTGCTTATTTAGATTATTAATTATTATTGACAAAAAAAGATTATTAATCAATAGTATAATATAATACTAAAGGAGAAGTCGCCTATGACATGTGGCGACTTCTCTCCTCTAATGTAGTGTTAATAATGTTTGACGAGGGCTATCTCGAGGCTTGTAACTTGTAGCATGGTTCCGAAATAAATCGCACAAAAGCCTTGTCTCTCGTTTCACCCAAAAAAATGTAGTGTTAAGTATATAATGATTAAATCATGTTTTCTAACCAAATTGTAAAAACATATAGCTTTTATTTTAAAAAATTGTTAGGAATTTTTATTTTTAAATTTTTATTCTAAGTTATAAAAAGAATCCTAAAAGATAAAAAAAATTCAAAATTTAATAAAAAATTGTGTAAATTAAATATACAACAAAAAATTGTAAAACATAGTTGAATTAAATGTTTACCCTATAATTGTTTAAACATGCTAATTACAAACCGAATTGGGTATTGATAATGTATATCTAAGATAGGCATTATAGGCATTTTCAGTTTAGTTAGGTTGCACTTCGTTCATAATCTGTAGTTAATTTGCATCTTGTGATTATTCTGGAAGAAGTCGGAATCTGCGCAAATTTGTGGTTACTTTGCAGATTGAATGTGAACACATTTGGGAGATGCAACATCTGGAAGGGAAATACAAAAGACATTGGAGAGAAGCAAGGAAGGAAGAGAAGAAAGGAGGACTTAGAGCTACTCGTGGATTTGAAGATGAGGATATGCAGCGAGACATGTCGCGGCCGCAACATGCATGCCGCAGCCGCAACAATGGAGAGTGCCGAGGGTATGGAAAAGCAGCCGATGCCGCGGCCGCCGCATTTGTCGTCAACGTGCCGCGTTTCGTTTAATTAAAAACCTAGTTTTGTGTTAGTTGTTTCATGGTCGACTTAGACTTTTAAAAGGTCGATTTATGTTATTTCTCTTTCCCTTCTATTCTATTCTATGTTCATCAGACAATTTAGAGATTGAGCGATGTCTTCCATGAGGAACTAAACTCATCTGTTCTACCTACAATTTGAAGCTTTATTTGGATTGATTGTGAGTTTCTAATTCTCGTTCCTTGTTTCCCATATTTGAATGCTTCAACATCTTTGTGCTTGATTGTTTATTGTTTTGTTCTTTCTTGTCTGGCTAACTAGTTAGATCAATTCAATTGTTAAGGTTTTGTAGATTCCTGGTTGTAAACCTTAACCTAAGTGGCAAACTTGTTCCTTTAGGGCTGATTGAACTAATTGAATGAGTAGGAAGTTGAATGTGTTGTTAAATCCCTCTTTAGGGAATGAAAATACCTTGGCTAATCTCTGAACTTAAAGATATAAAGTGGGTTAAATCCTTCTTTAGGGACTGCTCGATTGATAAGGGTTGCTAGGATTGGTTGGACTAGTAACTATATTAGGTCGGGACAAGGGCATTCATAGGAAACTTTAATAGGACGAGAAGAAGTTACAAGGATCGTTTCAAACCAAATAAAGTGGAAAATTATAGGTAGAATTGCTTCTCATAATTGTTTAAACCAAATTCATTTACTTTGCTTTAATCAATCCGCTTTGATAAAAGGCAGATCTTTCACACTCTTAAAAAAAACCCCATTTGGTTACTTTAATTGGCATCTAAATCATACTTGAATAACAAATTTCCATGTGGATCGACCTTTATTACTATACTAGTTATAGGTTTGAGTTTTCTTTGACTGATCAACGACAGGTTTTCCCTCCGTCAGGTATTATACCCAAATATTATTTTATTAATTTATCCTATATTTGAAAAGGAAATGGCACCAATTTAATTACCTCATCTGTCTCATAATTTAAGTTTTTTTTTGACACACTTGTTAAGAAAAACGACCAGCCCCAGGTCCTGATGACCCACGACCTCTCCCAGCCGAGCCTCTGGCTCTGCCTCAACCTCCTGATTGACCTCCGGCTAACGCACCACCTCTCCCTTGCCCCGAGGAATAAGTTAGAAGTTGGGGCGGAGGAGCGGCGGGGAGTCTCTGTGCTAATGTCGCTAGTGGGGTCCTACCACCCAGAGGTCAACGAGCTGCTCTGCGTCCCATGTCTCCATAAGTATAGCATCTAATAGAGTGACTAGGACAGTCCATCAAATAGTGCCCTGGCTCAGAGCACCCATAGCATGAGATGCTCCGGACACTACTGTATCTGCAGGCTACTAGCGGTGCTGAATATGGCGGAGCTCTCGTCAAGCCTCCTCTGAATCCTCCTCGGAAAAATCCTCGGGGTCTCATATCAGTCCTAGCGTTCGCTGACCTCAACCTCTTCGCCTCGGGGCAAGAGGGGGCATACACAGTAGTAGTTAAGATCCTCTGCTGCTCGTACATCTGAACGACCTCGAAAAAGCGATCAAAAGAAATAGCTCCCAAGCTCGGCGTGTGCAGAATAATCTCCGGGGGTAGTCTCATAGATAACAAGTGGATATGACTCTCGTCGGTGGGGCAAAGGTGGGCACAGTAGATGAGCTCCCTCTTGAACTGACAGACAACCTCAGAAACTAAAACAGATGGGTTGTAAACAACGCGCATGAAGGTGACCTCTCTAGCTGTATGCGTCCCCAGTGGGCAAAACTCTCTCATCATCAGTGCGCGAAACTTGTCCGAGTTTGATCAGTTCTATTTGGATGAAGGAATTGCTTGACACCATACAATCATGGTCGCACCATGACAAAATTGTGTAGTTGAGCAGACGAACCAGACACTACTAGAGAGAGAGAGGTGCATACTCTCTAACACTAGGCTAGATAGAAGATTTTGAGAAGTGTTTATGACTACATCCTATTATCTGATTAGCTATGAGTCATACATATGCATTCAGTGCAAAACTCCTACGGAGATGGTAAGGTAAACCTGCAAATTACTTAGATTTGAAAGTTTTCGATGTATAGTTTATTGTCATGTCAATGAGGGTATGTTAGAGCGAATAGCTAAAAAGAGGGTATATGTGGGCTATGGAGATGAAGTTAAGGGATTCAGAATTTGATCTCCATTAGAGAAGAGGGTGATTCGGAGCAAGAGTGTAGTCTTCGATGAGAAATCCATGCTTAGAGCTACATAGAGTCCTACATCTGCTACAGAGAATAATAGCATTGATGAATGGGTAGAGTTGCAGAGACATCAATTTGCAAGCACATGACGTAAACCAAGGGCTATAGGTAGCTAGAATATATAGCGTTAGCAACTAGACCACCACATATTGCTCTGGACCGACCCTAGAGGGTTGGAGTTAGGCCAGCTAAGAGGCATGACTTTGATGATATGGTGGGTTATGCACTATAGGTTGCAAAAAAGGAGTTGGAGTCAATCTACAAGAATCAAACACGGGATTTGGTTATACAACCTCCAAGTACAACGATTATAACTTACAAGTGAGTGCTCAAGAAGAAAGAAGAAGCATCACTTGTATAGTGAGTCAACTATAAGGCTCGAGTTGTTGCTAGAGGCTTGAATCCGAGAGAAGGGGTGAATTATAATTATATTTTCTCACAAGTGGTGAAAGACACTTTCATCAAACTATTACTAGCAATAGTAACATACCAGGCTTTGGAGAATGAACAGTTTAATGTGAAGAGATTTTTCCTGCATGGGGAGTTTGAGGAAGAGATATACATGACTTGACCAGATGGTTTTCAGATTTCTGGAAAAGAAAACCATGTTTGCATGATGAAGAAGTCCTTATATGGACTTAAGTAGTCTTCTAGGCAGTGGTACAAGAAGTTTGACAGTTAGCTTCATCAGAAGTGAATATGATGTTGTGTTTGCTAAAACAAACTGCAAGATAATTAGCTCATCTATATTGTATTATATGTAGACAATAAGTAGATTTTTGCCAAGATGAAGTGTTCAGAAGTTGAATGACTCTCTCAGTACTAAGTTTGAGATGAAGGATCTAAGGGTATGTCAAAAGATACTAGGGATGAAGATTCTTAGAGACAGACAGAAGAAGATGGTTTTCTTGTCACAGAAAATCTACAGCCAAAAGGTGCTGGCTAGGTTTTGTATGTCCTCTTCCAAGGCTATTGACACTCCTAGTGCTACCAATGTTCATCTCTTTATTTGGTTTTCTCCTTAACCATATATAAATACCCGGGTTACGTTTCGTAGATCGGATACCTTCGTTCGGATCTTGCAATCCAGATACGAGTCGAGATTTCAAACCTTTATAAACATCAGTATTAAAGCGGGGATTTTGAATCCCAAAATTATCGTAGGGCCGTTGGGTACCCTTAACATATCCTAAGGTCTAATTAGCGAAAATTAATTTAAGGAAAGCGGAACGAATTGAAAAGAGAAAGTAAATACAACTTGCCACAATGGGGCCGGGTTAAAACCAAAACCATAAAGCATAATTAAATAATACTTAGCCAGATTAGCGGTTAGACCGGTTCTTTGATTTCGCCCAAGGAGATCCCCGTCACAGAAGCAAGGAGCAAGTAAGAAGTAAGTACCTAACACTATCCACGAAGTCAGGCCCAGTAATCGCATGTGGGTCATCTGACCACGCTGAGGCCATATAACATGCCTATACCTAAATAAATGATGATCTAATTCAGTATAGGATTTAATTACACAAGCATGCCTTCAACAGATAGAATAATATGCGGAGAAAACTGTAAAGGGCTCCAGAGAATGCCAAGTGACTTATCCCTCTCTTACTCCATCCCCTTTTTCATTACCGGACCTGGCCAGTACGGTACCCATTTCCTCGTGGTGGTGCACAAACCACGACATCATCATCATCATCTTCAAACATAACATAATATAAATCAAGCTCGCTTGATGGTGCTGGGCTATCATATCATGCTCATATCGACGCGAATAACTCAGGGCAAACCCGATGAGGCTGGACTACCCTATGACCCCAGCAAAGACTCTAGGACTTCACAGATAACGACCGTTTTGTTTTCAAACACACAAAGTAGCCAAATGCTCATTCACAATGCAATCCTATGATGATACTACATGACATGCTTTATCATATGAAACACCTATACATAATATGACACATCAGGCAAGAGGTCCAGGTTGCTGAGTAAGTCCCATAGGATACTTACCTGAAAATGTCGAACAACAAAAGATAACGCAAGCAAAGTACAACCAATAATAAACACCTATAATCATATAAATAACACTACGAAAAAAATTTAAATTTGCTTCGAAAAAAAGCTGTGGCAAAAGCCCATCCTAAGGTGGCAAAAGGCTTCTAGCTTCGGCTATGCGACGGCAAATGGGGGGTGGCAAACCGAGCGGTGGCAAAATTTAGTAGCTTCGGCAAATAGCCGTCGCAAACCAATTAGTCACGGCTAAACGACGGCAAAGCGACCCCTATTAAAAACATCCCACATTTTCCACGGCAAGTAGCCGTAGCTAAAGTGTGGGTAGAAAATTAAAAAAAACCCCCTGCTTTTTAGCCCGGATTATTCCAATCCGGGCTAAAAAGTACACACAATTTATATATAATAAAATTTCATTAATTATACAAAATTTACATATATAATAAAATGTCAAAACTACATATTTTATATACAATAAATATATAAAATTTACATATAAAATAAAAGGTCAAAAACTACATAATTTATATAACAAAAAAATGTCCAAACCTAATTTTGAGCATGGAAGATTTTTCATTATAAGATTTTCACATGAAAACCCAACCTCTACTCAAAATTGTCCAACAATGTCGACCAAGACAAGTAGCCTACCGTGACATTGACTCCCTTGTTGACACCTTGTGGATGTTGGGCATTTATGAAATAGTTGAAGTGAATTCAAGACACTCAATAAATCAGAAAAGAGAGAACATATATACTTGACAAAATCATTCTGAAGGAATAGCTAGGTGCCAGATCCAAAATATTGGCTCCATTTTTTTTTTGCAAGATGACCAGCAATTCAAAATAAAATAAAAATAATAGCTATAAACCTATATCACAGCCGGTAGATCACACACTGTATCTTATCCGGGAATAACATTTTAACTGAAACTATTTTTAAAAATTCAAATAAATACTCTACAATGGTAACAAAGTAACATAGTATCAAACCAGTATCTCAAATGCAGAAGAAATAAGACTCGATTGTTGCTCTCACCTGCAAAGTGATCACATCATCCTGGTCTATGACTAAAATCTGCTTGCCCAATAAATAAAGTATAAAATAAGTCGATGACTACAATAAAAAGGGTGGGAAGAAGAAAAATCATTAACAAATTACCTCAATTGAAGAATGATAATCAACATCCTTCTCTTTTTCCGCCTCAACTTCCCCAATTTTTTTAGGCCAACAAAATAGTCATTCTTAAGCACAAAGCAAACAAAAATATTATTAATAAGATATTCATATTAAAAGATATTTATATGTGAGCAAATGGCCTATCTAACTTCAAACTTTTGATAAAGAACCTATTTCCCTAATCCAAGCAATGAGGGCAGTAGCTCCACATGTCTAGCATGGATGGATGAATCAAAGTGGAGTTCTAGTTTCTAAATCATAATGTTAGGAATATAAAATATAATGAGACATATAGGATACTTCCCCAAATGTCAGGGACTAAATCATAGTAGTGTTTTAGGAGGATGCTTTAAGTTTTACTCGATGTCAACTTTGTCCAAAAATAGGGTATTGGAGCTACAAGTGATGAGCCATTTATGAAATAGTTGAAGTGAATTTTTATATTTTCTAATGAATATAAAATTAAGCAGCTGATTAAATATCAAGATTTCACGCTAGGCTTTGGCTTTTAGATGCAGATGAAGCAAATGAAACTATCAGATTATGAGTAAGAGTGAAAATCACTAAGTGGTGCAGATATTAGCAATTATAATGGATGTGTACCAAGTGAATTGAGAGCTTGAGATCAAGCTGTGCAAAACTGATGGGGAAATAAAGGAAGAATTTCAGAAGAAGATGAAGGTGTTTAAGGCCAAAGTAGGATTCAATAATTAAAAGACCTAACCATTGGCTAGCTAGAAAATAGAAGATTGACAATGAAAATCAACTAAAACTCCTGGGTCAAGACCTGTGCAGATGAGTGCCACAACCAAAAAGAATAGAATGCCAGCAAAACTACAAACAAGTACCCGTACATCACTTGACAGGTCTTTCATATTATCTTCTGAGAGCTTTTTCTCCTGTCAGGGGGAAAAAAAAGTTGAGTTATCACTATTCGCAAACAAGAAAAATCGAATCACATTTCAAAAATAAATCTAAAAAGATAATAATACATGTTCCTAGACTTAAGGGAGAACTGTATCTCTATACATGCCAAGGTTGACACCCTCTATTTGACTTAAAACATGAAGATTCGTCCGAACCTGAGAACGAAATATATAGAGCAAAGTACAAGTCTCGTAAGTGTTCTAGCCACCATAGCTGAGTGATTTATGAGTTTCATGATAGTGATATTATCAAACACTAAAACATAAAACCGCAATACAATAACGATAGAAAGGTATAAAGTTGCCAAACAAGAGACACAACAACATCTCCATTTTTCCGGGTTTCTTATGAAATCTCCACACTCCACACAAAGCTAGGGACATCAAAGCTTTCCAGATTCTTGAACACATTTTCCAATATCTTATCATCATCATCAACAACATATATTATTACTAAATTAAATACATACCATTACATATTCGTAGTTGCTAGCTCACATATAACAAAAAGCTAGGGACATTAAACAGAACAAGATTAGTAAAATTGAAGGGGTCCTTGTATATAATCAGAAATCCCTTTTTCACTAAAGCCACAAATTATTCTTCCCTAACTTTATGAACAAGGAAATGATGAAATTGCATAAATGGGTAATTAATTTATCGAAAAAAAATAAAATAAAGAAAGAGGATTAAAAGGGTAAAGAGAGGGAAGAAGAAAGAATGATCCACGTGTCTATCAAAAACAATGTAGACTGGTGGTATAGGCAATTAGCAGCAGCAAGAAATCCTTATTGTCCATGTCCTGCACATAACATACATCCATATTATCAAGTCTTGAAAGCGTAAGATATATATATATACATATATACATATATATATATATATATATATATATATATATATATATATATATATATATATATATATATATATATATATATATATATATAGAGGAAGCATATCAGGTAAACATAATAATTACACAGAAATGCACTAATCAAAGTCAAACATCACAGGAATAGAGTGCAATACCAGCACACTTAACCTTATATACCAGTGCATGAATAAAATTCAGTTAAAGTGATGTCGTGACTAGTTACTGAAAAAGGAATTGGAATTTATCTTGGTTTATTGCTTTGGATGCACGAAACAGAATGTTATGATGTATGGAACGAAATGAGAGTTTCACCTAGAGCAGATGGATTGCTTTGCCCTAGAGCAGTTTGGAAGTGTTCATTAGTAAAAGTCGCCGAGTTCAGAATCTCTGCATCAATTATGTCATTTTCAAGACCAATCCCATCCATCTTCTCCCTGATAGATTGAAGCGGTGCTTTAGTGCACAAGGCAGCCAAATCAGCACCAACATAGCCATGAGTCTCCTTAGAAATTTTTTTCCAGATCAACCTAAGTAAAACACAAAATAGAAGAATTCAGGAGCTATTAACAAAAGACACCAGAAATATAGTTCAAAGGTAAGGGTTTAAGACTTATATTCTCAGCCATTTTCATGTTCTTCGTGTCGCATAAAAGTAGAGCAAAATCTGCAATAATTTATTTATACATCAACAAAAAAAGATTATGGGATAAATTCATAATAAAAAATTGAGAACATTCTTAGCCTAATTTATCATCCTTCCTAAATTGAAATCATTCCTATGATAATAAGAAAATTAAACAGTCACATCTTATGAAATGCGAATCGTTGTGGCAAAGATAGAGTAAGTGAAATATCATGGTATAGAGTATATCAGTGCAGTAGGTATCAATTTTACTAATGAAACTAAAAGTAATTTGTTGGTGATCCCTAATGAGAAACGCATACTAAGAAACTATAGGCAAATTTGTTAGCAATGACACATGAGCAATGCATATTAAAAAAATAGTAAAATATACATGTCAATCATGTTTAGCAACACAAAATACTCACGTTTGAGGTATGCATCAAAGAGATTCCCATCCCTCAATGGTGTTTCAGTATGACAAGATAGCTCTCAAATTATCCCTTTCTCTTCAGTCCACACATCAAACTCTTCTCTTTTCTTTTCATCTTCCGTATGGACTCATAAGTTCAATTCCATTTCGAGCCATATGTAGACTTTGTTATTAGTGGTTTAAAAAAAAGGGGTCTTCCTAAATTGTTCTCATTAGTCCTACTTGAATTATTTTGTTTGATTTTCCTAGCTTGTAACAAACGATTCATTCAGATAGGAGAGGGAGAGTGGCCCACTGACTTGATAGTCATGTCACAGCGGACAGACGAGATGATCCTGGGGATGGATTTTATGGACTTCTCCGGGGCGATCCTCAACCTGAGGACCCGTACACTTTTCATCCTCGCGGAGGATGGGTCTGAGCACGAGGTGTGGGGGAACGACCCCAAACGGAATGGATCCCAGAGGAGCGCCGTTCGAGGGCTACACTTCTAGACCAGGGATGCACGAGCTACTGGTGTTACGCTTTAGAGGTGGATCACGAGCGACCCAGCCTCACAGATGTCCCCATTGTTAGTGAGTTTGTTGACGTTTTTCCAGATGAGCTACCGGGACTTCCGCCACAGCAAGATGTTGATTTCGCTAAACAGTTGGAGCCAGGCACCAGGCCGATTTCGAGGGTCCCGTACAGGATGGCGCCGACAGAGATGGCCGAGCTGAAGACACAGTTGGAGGAGCTAGCCGGGAAGGGATACATCAGGCCGAGTGCTTCACCGTGGGGAGCACTAGTGTAATTCGTGAAGAAGAAGGATGGGTCGTTGAGGCTATGCATAGATTACAGAGAGTTGAACCGGGCTACGGTGAAGAACCGTTACCCGTTTCCAAGAATAGAAAGACTTGATGGATCAGCTACAGGGAGCTGTCATCTTCTCGAAGATAGATTTGCTTTCGGGTTATCACCAGCTGTGGGTGAAGGCAGAGGACATCCCAAAGACGGCCTTCAGGACTAGATACGGACACTACGAGTTTGTGTTTATGCCGTTCGGGCTAACCAACGCGCCAACCGCCTTCATGGAGTTGATAAACAGGGTGTTCATCGATTTTCTTGATAGATTCATGGTGGTATTTATCGACGACATCTTGATCTACTCGAGGAGCAGAGAGGAGCATGCTAAGCACCTGAGGATTGTGCTGAGGATTCTGCAGAAGCATAAACTGTTCGGGAAGTTTAGCAAGTGTGAGTTCTGGATCTCCGATGTGATGTTTCTTGGTCATGTTATATCCGCAGCAGGGATATCAGTAGACGCATCGAAGGTTGATTCTATCGTTGCTTGGGAGGTCCCCAAGAACATTAGAGACATTAGGTCTTTTCTAGGTTTGGCTAGCTATTACCGACGGTTCGTCGAGGGCTTCTCCAGCATAGCTAGGCTGATAACGCAACTGACGAAGAAGGGAGTACCCTTCGAGTGGAGTCCGGCATGCCAGACCAGTTTTGATCTACTGAAGCAGAAGTTGACATCCGCGCCAGTGTTAGCACTACTAGAGGGGACGGAGGACTTCGTGGTCTACACGAATGCTTTGAGTTCAGGTTTAGGTTGTGTGCTACAATAGAGGGATCGGGTCATCGCTTACGCTTCACGCCAGCTGAAGCCAGGGGAGGAGTCATACCCTACGCACGATCTTGAGCTAGCCGTAGTGGTACATGCGCTCAAGATCTGGAGGCACGATCTGTATGGCACGTCAGTGAGGATCATAACCAATCACAAAAATCTGAAGTACATTTTCACGCAGAAGGAGCTGAACATGCGTCAGAGGAGGTGGCTCGAGTTGATCAAGGACTACGACCTCGACAG
The DNA here is from genome assembly GCA_037127255.1 of Persicaria tinctoria. Classification (NCBI taxonomy): domain Eukaryota; kingdom Viridiplantae; phylum Streptophyta; class Magnoliopsida; order Caryophyllales; family Polygonaceae; genus Persicaria; species Persicaria tinctoria. Next base: position 60,558,913 of record JBANSL010000002.1, read on the forward strand.
CGTTTATCATCCCGGGAAGGCCAATGTAGTGGCCGATGTGCTGAGTAGGAAGACTCGTCCGGAGGTTACTTTATCGAGGTTGACAACCCAGCTAGAGTTGCAGAGAGATCTTATGAGTTGCGGCATCGAGGTCTGGTCACGGAGAGAGAGTGGTCAGTTGAGTTTCCTCGAGATACAATCTGAGTTGATGGATGACATTCGCCGAGCCCAAGGAGAGTCTTCACGGATAGCAGACATTCGACAGCGTATGACCCAAGGTCACTGTAGAGCATTTTCTATCAGAGAGGATGGGATGTTGACGCTATAGGGTCGAGTTGCAGTGCTGGAGGTGCACGATCTGAGGCAGAGGATTATGCGAGAGGCGCATTCTACTCCTTATTCGATCCACCCGTGATCGAATAAGATGTATCAGGACCTGAGGAGGACCTTTTGGTGGCGTAGGATGAAGGTCGACATTGCAGGATTTGTAGCGAGATGTCAGGTCTGTCAGCAGGCGAGGATTTAGCACCAGAGACCCGGAGGGATGACCAGATCACTTCCCGACCCCGCGTGGAAGTGGACCGATATTACTATGGACTTTGTCACTAGGCTCAGGAAGGACGTCCGAGGCTTTGATGCGATTTGGGTGATGGTCGACAGGTTGACCAAGACCGCCCATTTCATTCCGATTCAGGAGACATGGTCTGTGTCTAATTTAGTCCGAGCTTTTATACAACATATAGTGAGGTTGCATGGGGTTCCCGAGAGGATAGTATCTGATAGAGATGGCCGCTTCACTTCGAGATTCTGGAGGCAGGTGCACGAGGCTCTGGGGAGAAAGTTGCATTTCAGCACGGCCTATCACCCGCTGAGAGACGGGCAGAGCGAGAGGACGATTCAGATGCTGGAGGATATGCTGAGGGCTTGTGTTTTGGAATGGGGTAACCTTTGGGTTCGGCATCTTCCCCTAGTAGAGTTCTCGTACAACAACAGCTATCATTCATCGATCAGGATGGCTCCTTTTGAGGCGTTGTACGGGAGGCGATGCAAGTCGCTTATCTGCTGGGATGAGTTTGCAGACCGAGTAGGGACACTACCACAGTACGTGCAGGAGGCGACAGATCAGGTCAGATGGATTCGAGAGCATCTGAGGGTTGCGCACGACCGATAGAAGAAGTATGCTGATATGCGCAGGACTGAATTGGCCTTTGAGGTTGTAGATCATGTCTGGTTGCGAGGGTCACCGACGAGAGGGATCTGACAATTCGGGATGAAAGGCAAAATGAGCCCTAGATATGTGGGCCCATTTGAGATCCTCAAGCGAGTAGGAGAGGTTGCTTACAGAGTTGCTTTACCGCCCCGTTTGGTTGGTATATATGATGTCTTCCACGTGTCACAGCTGAGGAAGTACGAGCCAGATCCGAGTCACTGATTTGACTATTCCGGATTAGAGATAGCACTTGACCATACCTTTGTGCAGCATCCGATTGCTGTTCTTGACCGCCGGGTCAAGAAGCTGAGGCGCAGAGAGGTACCGTTGGTACTTATACAATGGGCTAGGAGGAGCCCCGAGGAGGCTACTTGGGAGAAAGAGGAGAGAATATGGGCGAGCTATGGAGATGTATTAGATGAATTACTATCGTCATATGTACAGCCACGGGCAGATATAGTTTTGACTACGTGAGTGGCCGGTGAGTACCTGGGTGGGGGACACTTAGCCGTACTATGTGTGATTGGGTGTTTCCCTCTGTGATTGAGTGCGCATTTTCTGTGATTGATATGCGTGGTGGGGCACATGAGAGGTCCTACATGATGTGATTATCATTGATGTGTGATACTTTATGATATATGACTGATATGATATCGTTATGATTATGTGATTGTTGTGAGTATGGTTGACAAATGATGGTATGTCAGAATGTTGAACCTTGGAAAGGAATAAGGCATATCCTTAGAGGTGGATGTTAATCAACCCTCTGTTTTGATTGAGTCATAATGAGATCATATGTTTGATCCTTAGAGGTTGATTTTTTATCCACCCTCCCGTTGGGAGAATAGAATGTCGGGCATCGGGTTTGAACTTTAGAGGTGGATGACCACCTCCCGAGAGAGAAAGTCGAGCGGAGTCTAGAGGAGTCTAGGCCAAGTCGTGTCGGGATGCCAACGCCTTTAAATCAAAATTGATTGAGGAATGATTGAGTTTAAGCTTCCATGATCCGGGTAAGGTCATTGTGCTTCGCGAAGTGGATACGGACTTTCCGCGACGACCATCGTGGAATTTTCACTAAGACCTAGCGGTAGTGTGATGATTCTCTCGAGTTGTGATACTTTCGGGGTTGAGGCGAGATGTGACGGGGTCGATCGTTCACATGCTCGGTGACGCCGTTTGAGAATATTACGATCGTGACAAAAGCATCATGAGATTCTTGGACGACGCATCCGACATGATCGCGTGCCTTTTGTTCCGATCCAAGGACTCAAAGTTTAACACCTTCTCCACCGGTTTAAATCTTTTTGGTCTCGGGGACGAGACTTGTTTTTAGAGGTGGATGATTGTAAAGACCGAAAATTTTAATTATGATTAATTAAGATTTAAATAATTTCCGAGGGATAATTCGATCAATTATCCTTCTTTGACGATTTTAAAATCCTGAAAAAATTTAAAAATTTTGGATGACATATTTTATATGGAAAAAGGATTACAATTCCAATCTAATGGAATTCGTATGATAATTTTCCGAGAAATATTAGTGACGCAAAAGCCTTGTCATCCGTTTATATCGGTAATTTTCGTAACTTATCACATTTCGGGACGTTGTTTTAACATTAAATTGCCCTCCAAATCACCCCATTTCAGCCCTTTATATGATCAAATATGAGCCATATGTTTTTGCATTAAACAAATAGAAGCCATGTTGGATGAATGACTTGTTCCTATTTGGCCACTATTCTACCTAAGCCTTACTAACTCCTTGACCAACTTTGGCTTCACCTTTTGGCTCTCTTAAAGCCACATTTGTGGCCTCATTCAGCCACTCTACACGCCAAAAATCAGAGAGGAATGAAGAAGGAAAGAATGAAAAAGAAAGAGAGATCGAGCAAGTTTGCCCTAGCAACCTTGCCACCTTCAAACACACATAACTCACTCCCTCAACCAAATTGGTTGATTCTTGAAGCCAACCACCCCTCTCCTCTATAAGCCAGACTCCAAGACTCATGAGGAGCTCATCCAAAGAAGCCCCACCATCACTTGATAGGAGAGAAGAGAGAAGGAGAGCCTTGCTCCATTTTAGGTCCATTTTGGACAGCCTTCACAAGAAATAGTATAACTCCCTCCATACTCATCCAAATTGAGAAAACTCGGTGGCCATGGATCCATCTTGAACCCAAATTTCCATACATATCTCAAAAACAAAAATCCAAGGTCGTTTGCCCATCTAAAATCGTCCATATTTGGAGCTGTATCAACCTGTTTTTGAAGGGTCTTGAGAGTTTGACTTGATTTCTTGGTAATAACCCTTCCTTTCTTCCAAAACTGAGTTCCAACATGTGTTATAGCTCCTTTTCTTCAACTTTGAGTAAGAATCTAAATCATGTTTTGGGATTTTTGGTGACAAAATGGTAAGGTGTTTGAAAGGTGCTCCGAAGGACTCCCGAGGGTGTTCTTGAGTCATTTGTGTTGGATTCTTCAAAGGTAATCCCTCATCCGCCTCCCCCTCTCTAGGAATAGATCTTGTGTTCTTGGAAATGGCTTAGGAAGTGGAGCCTCTATGTGTTTTTGGTTGCGTTTTGTAGCAAACATCACGAAACAAAATGGATATATGTGCCTCTGTAATTTGGACTTTATTTCCAATCCAACGATCTGATCATGCTGAAGTCTTAATATGATGTTTATGCAATGTTATCTAACTGTCCTTAAAAAATTAGGGCGATCCAACAGTTGGATCAAGAGTTATTATAATTTTAGTAGCCAGTGTTTATAATGACTCGATTAAAAAACTTGGTTAAGGGAATGCTAAGAATATGGTTAAATATATGATGGCATAACCGAAACATAGAGCATATAAAATATAGATATGAAGTATACCGATAACTTGGCTTATGATCCGATAAGAAGAAAATCGATTATGTGATATTACGATATAGATTATAACTGGTTAAGTCCGGATCACTTAACCAAAGTGCATAATCTATAGAATCGTGAATCTCATATGGATGTATGTTGATTATTAGGTTGGTCACCAGGCATTAGAATACCACCTAATGAGAGCTTAATGAAATTACTAGGCTCTCGTTGATTGGATCATTGGTTGCGCATTTTATTGCTTGCTTATTCTTCGGACTCTAGGTAAGTCCCCTGGACTTAGTCATGGTGGATTTATGTGATACTCTTTGTCTTTTCGAGAGTCTTCATGCATCACATGACCTAGTAACATGTTTAGGAATATAAACTGGTAAAATGACGTAGGATGAAGTTAGTAAATCCAATAATTCATATGTATGATATGTGTCTATGGTAGGACGACCGTCAAAATCTGAATAAATGACTTATACTCGATGGAACAAGAATGAAATGATGAAAGACTTATGACGAGAGAGAATGAGTATGTTTGAGAAGGATGAGTACGTTTGAGAAGATATTATGATATGATGGTGATGATGATGATAATGATGATTATGATGATGATATAGGCCCTTGTGTGTTTATTTCGCATCTATATATATCTATACACTTGCTTATGTGTTACATTTTAACATTCATGTAGTTTAAGTATGCCTCTTTATATGGCATTGAGTGTGCATATTTCCGATGATTGACCCCGATTTATTTCTTGTTTTTAGATTCAGGTACCCCTTACCCGATATGACCCCGATTTATTTCTTGTTTTTTAGAGTGAGGGAGGCGCTTGACACTCGTACTCTTTTGCTCATACGTTTTATCGTTTTGACCCGGCGCGGCCGTCGCGTTTTGTTGTATTTATGATTTCCGCTTTTATTTCTGTTCGAAACGTTTTCGCGATAGTCTAGGATAGGTAAAGCCTCCAACGGGCTTACGATCTTTTCGGGTTTCGCAATCCCCATTTTTTGACAACTACATCTTCCGCTTAAATGAACCTAATAATAACTCGTACTCGGTCGTAAGATCCAAAGCTTACGGGAGAAGATCAAACTTCTCCTATAATGTTCCCCGATAATCTAGTATTCCGAATCTTATTTACCTTCTAAGTAGGTTTATGGAGGTTAATTCGGATACTTAAATTTTGGGTCGTTACAATAGGGAGAGAGCATCCAGAAGAGTATCTGCTAAAGAAATTGGATCTTTGTGCTTTTTTATTTTTTTAATTAATTATTCATCCGCCACGGCAAACTCTGGTAGTCGCTACCGTAAATGGAAAAATGAACTCAATAGCCACGGCAACCCTTCTTGAAGCTACCATCAATGGTTATTTTCTCTTTTCCACGCCCCCTTGGCTAATGCTGTGGCAAAAGGGTATCAATTGCCACGCCAAGCGCTTGCCGAAGCAAGCGAGGGTGACGAATTTTTTTTTTTTTGTAGTGTAAATGACATAAGCTAATGAACTATCAACCATGCACACAAAAGCAAAGTCCCAAAACGTTTTTAAAACCAAGTGAGAGTAAAACTATTTCAAAATCCTTCAAGTACCTCCATCCCAACCAAATCCATTTCAAAGTCTGTCCGATATGATAAACATCAACAAGGCCATTCAATAAATCTCATCAACAACATTCCCAAAATCATTTCCAAAACCAAACTCGATCATAAAACTAAGTTAAAGAATCCCGACAAGAAAATGAAATCCTTCAATACATTTTGCAAGCATAAAACCCAATAGTTCAAACACCGTCAAATCATCCATCATCTAAAACATATTCGAAAGGAATCGGGTCAAAAATCGACAAGAGATGCCAAATCATAGGGTAGGGGCTGGGCCAAGCCATTGGGGGCGTGTTGCAGTCGCGATAGGGTCGTGACAGAGATGACCCAAATGACACAAAAAGAAGACCTCAAACAAGGACTAGAAGGGAGAGCGAAAGAAGGATTACCTATCCTTTTTTAGGCTCCTTGAAATCTTGAAGAAAGAGAGTCATTTGGCTTCAATTCAACAATCTCTTGCTAGGACAAGACCTAGGAGAGGTAGATTCAACTTAAAAGAAGACCTTTACAAAGATTTAGATCCAAAACGAGAGGATTTGAAGAGAGAAAACTCAACTTGCTCAAAAACAAAGAGAAAGGAGGGAATGGGCTCAACCCACTTCAAAAGTTATTAGATATCACATTTTCTTAACCTCATCAGGTAGAGCGGAGAGTGAGGAGCAAGTAGAAACAAACGGGGAAGAAAACGGAGTTGAAATGAAGGAGAACAAAGGATTTTACCGAGACGTCGCCAAATCTGGGTTCGTAGTCGCGGCGGCGAAAGCCACTATTTGTGGCGGCGAACATGAACTCGCGGCGACGAACATGAACTTGCTCTTCTGGGTCCATACTCGCGGCGACGAGAGGGCCTAGTCGCGGTGGCGAGATTGCCCATAAATGGAAGATGAGAGGAGATACTATCTAGGGTATGAGAACCAGGAAATAGAAGATGAGAGGAGAGAGACATGGATTCACCGAGTGAAAAGTGAGGATTTTGAGTTGTTTTGGATTTTGGGGTTTTTTACCTTCACGTTGGAATCTTGGAGGCTAGGGTTTCTTGTGATGGCTCAGAATTTTGTGGCTTGAGAATCTCTTTGGGGATTGGTGCCCTTTATATGGGGAATAGAGACAAAGGCCTATTAGGATTTTAATTAGCTAGAAGACAAAGAACATAAAGAGGAGAGAGAAAGAGAGAGGGAGAGAGAGTGTATGTGTGGCGTAAGGGAGGAGAGAGAGAGAGTGATTCCACTCTTCCGACCTTGAATCCCGATATCCCATCTCGGCATCCGACACCCCGAAATCCGATGTTTTGAAAATCCGACCGCGATTCCAAATTCATTTCAAACGACACTCGAAATCCTCAAAATCAAAATCCAATAAATAAGATTTAGAATCCGTCAAATTGAATCTTCAAAGCTTGTCGGGATATTTTTCAAGGACTTTCTGAAAATAGAAATTGCTCGAGGATGGGTTTTTCGGAAACTTTCCCTTTTTAGAAATTCCCAAAATCCGGTCGTTACATTCATTCACCTCCAAAAACAAGTCTTGTCCCCGAGACTAAAGCTTCAAAACCATATAATTCATTCAACCAAGAAGTTCTCTTTTCTCCAAAACTGTTTCAAAACCTCCCAATCTCGAATCGACCACCCAAGTCGAAACTCGAGAGGTGGATACATCCACCCCTAAGGGCTAACCCCGCATTTCCTTCCTAGATTCCATAAGCATTCAATCATCATTCTCAACTCAATATGAACATAAGTAAATTAACTCATCAACTCATAATGTCATTCGCCACCTCTCTTATGACAAATCTCAACATCAATCATGATAATCTCAACCAATCGAACTTTCAACCACATAACATGTTTACCCATAACATAAATCATACCATCCTCCAAAAACACGCCAAAAAGTATATCTATATCATACTGAAGGCATCACAAGTGCATCATCGAATTCTCATAACTTATTACGCAAGCACACATGTCAAGAGATCAATGGGTTAGGTGTCATGGAGTTAGTACGCCACTACAAGTCAAATCTCACGATCGGATATCAACATCGCAATACCAGTAGAACCAGTTACAACAAGGGTTTTTCATTTAATGAACACATAACTCACATAATCATCTTATCAACCTCTCCAAATTTTATCAACGAACCAAACTGATTGTCAACACATTAACACAACAAGATCATGATATTCAAGATTCAGTAAAAGGGAAGATCTAACCATATACTAAACATCAAAATGTTAACATGCTCACAAAACATGATTTCAACTCATTATAATGCCACATAATGATCATTTAACAATCATGCACCATTATCTCATATATACAACTCATAGTCATACTCCAAGTCATATTCATCATTTAACATATCAATAATCACTACAAAAAAAAACAATTTCGCAACGGCTGCTTCCTGTGGCTAAAAGACCATTTGTCGTGGCAAAAGAGTAGTAGCCACGGGAAACTAGCCGTGGGCAAACCTTTGGTGGCAAAAGAGTGTAGCTACGGGATTTGCCATCGCTATGATGGTAGCCACGGGAGTAGCCACGACTGTAGCAAAAGCTGGCGAAGCCAAGACAAAATAGATGCGACGGGTGGTTGCCGTGGCTACTAAACTCTTCCCGCCAAAATTTTTGGCGCTTTTTTCTGTTGCGACGGTATGATGCCGTTGCTAAACTTATCTTGTATCTTCCCTTTTTTCCCTGTTTACGACGGCAAGTTGCCGTGGCCAATGGTAAGATTTTCCCTGTTTTCCCTATTTTACCTATTTCCTCCCTATTTCATTCTAATTATCTGATTTAAGCAATGATAACCACTTCACAAATAGATTACAACCATAATACAATCTTCCATATAACATTAGATTAAACATTTGAAAGTATATAAAAAAAATATACTGCCAAGTTCAGAGTTTTAGCATTCCTACAAAAAATGTGAGTTTACACATACATACAAGGAGCCAAGTAAAAGCATAGTCCTTATGTCAATGAGTCCTCGCCATCTCAACGAGCAGCTTGTGAAGCATCTCTTTCAACTTCTCCATATGGCATGCCATGCCCTTGGTTCAAGGAGAAGAGAGATGATCTTCTATGGATGGACTCTGCACAAGATTTATTCAGTTAGCATCCATGTTTTCCTTTATTCAGTTAGCATCCAAGTTTTCGAATAGGAAAGTCATTTTAAATAGAAAATGCAGAAACAAAAGAAGATTCACCAATAAGAAAATCAAGATGATGAAACAAAAGCAAGACATGTATCAAAATGATTAAAACCCTTGAGAAGGATGACTACACTTAACGTCCATAGACCAAGGAAGAACACATGACAATAAAGGAAGGCCAAATCCAGTAATAAGTGTAGTGAGGAAGGCATTTACTGGATTTCTAGACATGGTAAAAATAGCAAATATTGGATTTTTGTAAATCTTTCTTGTCCATCTTGCAGAATCGATCAATTTATTTCTTCATTGACATAAACCAGGTCTTAAAAAGAAGTATCATGAGCCTCAGACATAATAAGCAGCAAGGGATATCAAAATAGGATTCTCTATAAGCTTTTTCCTAGTAGTTAGTTGCTCACTGTGTTTGTAAAGTAAAAAGATCACACCAAGAGGAGATGCAGAATTCAGAACTCTAAACAAATATAATCCAATAAGATCTCATTTATTTCTAGAAAAAAAAAGGCTAATGAAGGTTGTTTAAGAACTATAATACACACAAACAATAAAAAATGTTAAGATGTATGCAACAAAACAAACATATAAACAACAAGAGCATTCTTACTCAAAGATAAGCTTGATCCCCATTGGAATAACTCTTTGCTCCTATCGTCATTTTGCACTATCACTTCTATGAAGCATAGGCTATCCTCCGTTGGTCCAGTTGCTGTTTTTGATTGCTTCAATAAGGTGTCTTCACATGTAACCTATAATTGCAGTTTTATGAATTAGAAAAAAAAAGGCATATAAATAAGCCTACATGGAAATGAATAATCATCCTTATATAACAAATAACAAGCTCCTAATCAATCCACGTTGCTTCTGATTCACTCTAGATGGCAATCTTTTGCAATATGCTCTCTTTTCGCACATAGGAGTATAATAATAAAAGCTGCCCTGATATTAGGTTTCAGTTACCACAACATAAAGCAATTGGGTAGGTTCATCTAGGTTTCCTAAACTCTAATCTCATCACAAAATTTCAATGAAAAAGGAAATTATGTCTCATTTAATATTCCGATAACACCTCTAGACAAGAGTTTAAGATGATAGAATATGGAGGCCCGATATCATTCAAAGCCTCAACCCCTCTACCCAATTTCATCATAAGATTAAAAGTAAAAACAAAAAAGTTCAAGATTTTGCTTCTGTGCACAAGGGATCATTTTCACTTGATAGCCTAGGGTAACAATCCAATGCATTACCCAGAATGGTTCTCTGAAATTTTACCTTCAAACTGATGTGATGATCCACCTAAAGCTAAAGCGATCCCTTGCATGATTTTCCAAGAAAGATCTGCTAGAGTGCACAGAAAATCTTGATTTAGTGCTACATATTAGTAAAAGACTAAAAGGTATATACCGTGGTAGGATGAATACATGTGCATAGCTTGGTATATTCGTCCATCGGTGACTTAAAATTAAGAGGATTGGATGGCCTGCACAAGAGTGCATAACACTACTTCATTACATAATTCTCAATCTCAAATAATTTTTTTGCATATACAAACCCTGCATGTGTTCAAGTATATATCATCCACAGGACCACAACTAGGACAAAATCCCACAACATAAGAAAAGAAATAGAGAAATGATAACTTCTCATAAAATAAGACCGTGGTCACACCATACCATAAGTTAAATCCTTCCATTGGTTTACCAATATCTCCATACCTTCATGGTGTCATTTCTTTGTAACACTGATTAGTTGGAAAAAAAAATAAAAAAGAGAGTAAAATTATCACAATATGCAGTTCCAAGCGTCATGCCAAATTTGTTTATAGATAGAGTGACACATTAAAATAAGATAAAGATTTTTGCTATTTTTATTGGCATAGTCAATGATCAAGATAAGGCAAAACAAGGTAATAGATGGTACTAATTATGCTGAGGAGGCATATATTCATACCTAACAGAGCATCTCCCCGGCCAACAACATGTTAAATTACATGAAATCTGGCTTGACTTCTTTTAATGCTACAAAAGACTTTTAGAAATGAAAAGCAAGGATAGACTACATACATCAATAGCTTCATGTCGATCAAGCACTCCTTTGGTTACATTATCTCCAACTTCTTGGTAGCCCCTGCAGTCAGTAGTTTGCAATTTGTCACTGACTTTATTTTAGCATTATTTAATAGTGCTGAGAAGAGGCAAAGCAACTGGACCCTGTGTCACTGGACAACTTGATCTTAAGCTTTTCTTCAAGGATTAGATGGAAGAACTGATGTGCAATTTTTCTAACTTGTTTGATGAGAGAATCTAGAATGTCATGACCTTTCTAATGAGCCAAAAAAGAAAGACAACGATGCGAAGTAAGAGTTTTTTCCTTTACATGTATGTTTCAGAGAGATGACAGTATAATAACAATTAGTAAACTAAACATGCTAAGACGAATAATACAATTTCTAACTCGTGAAGATGCAAAATTGAGTATTATCCATTGAAAAACAAATGCAAGATAAAAAAAATAAAAGCGTCACGGATATGCCTACCACGAGATTACAAGCAAGCATGATATTTTCTTTTGCTATTGTTTGAGCTTGGTAGATTCTAGAAACTAAAATATAACTATATGTGAGAATGTGAGACGTATTAAATAATCTCAAGTAGCCTTATTGATCAAGTATAACTGTATGTGAGAATGTCATATGTATTGAGTCAAATCTATCACTTCAAAACTCGGATAGAGTTATTTAGTTCATTTATAGCTTTTGTTTCTTCCTTTATATCATTGCACTTGTGATGTTTTTAAATCAGAAATAAATGAAGAACACAGATGCAAGAGACCAAATCAGGGACAAATGGAATGGTGAAGAACACAAAAGTAGAGAATCAACCACCAAGAGACAAAAGAAGAGGATAAGAGAGGCAAAAAGGTAAGTAATTGAATTAAATGAAACAAAGGATTGCATTGATCCCAGGGGCGAGAAGTGAAACCACAGACGAACCCACCTGCAACAAACGATCACAAAATAAGACAAAACCTTAATATCTAAAATTGCGTTAGAAGAAGAATTGATTTCAAATTACTCAGAGAAACAAAGGGGTTGAACCAAAGAAATAACATAATTGTATTGTTGCAAAAAAAAGTTAGTATATTCAATAAGAATGAAAGAGTAGATTGAGGTAAATGATTTAACATGGGATCATTGGAAGAATTAACTTACATAATAAAGAAGATAACAAACGAATATTGTAACTATGTACATTACACAAAAGTGAATCCAAAGCCTGTCACAATAGCTAAATGAAGTTCATAACGTCATTCTTTCTGTCAGTCTTAAAACAAGTAAATTTAACATCAAAAAATAAAAGGGATTTACTTCTTTGAGCCACTGTCTACATCGGAGATTGTGAATATGTCCAAGGAATCGCTAGAGACAGTCGCAATTTGAACTCCTCGAGCTGATCACCAGAGGAATTCACCAGAAGAAGAATGAAGACTCCAATAATCCCGGCAACAGAAAATATCCTCAAACTGCACAACAAGCAAGTGAGAATCTGTGTATCACCTGTTTGATAATATTATTACATAGAACAACTGGAAGTTGTATCCTAAGTGAGGATCTGTGCATCACCTGTTTGAGCGACGAGAGGGAGAGAAGGGACTGACATCAGTCCCACCACCACCGGTAGTCACCAAAACCTAAGAGAGGACCAAGGACGTGAGATCCCGAAATTGGAGAAGCCCCAAATCAAACCCTAGCCAACAAGTAATTTTTCCCCCAAATCAAACCCTACCTTCAGTAATCAAGCTCTTCACTTGAAATGAAAGGGGTTTGGAGAGACTACCTAATATGGAGATGTTGAAGATCTGAGAAAGGTATCTCCTTCTGTCAACGACGGCCAAGATCTGAGAGAAGTATCGATGGTGTGGGGGCGGCGGCGGCGTGCGCACAAATAAAGGGCGATGGTGATTTGGATCTGATGAGAGAGAGGTCGAAGAGTGAAGTGGAGAGGGATTGGTTTGAAGAAAGAGCCAGAGAGAGAGAGGCGAGAAGCCATCGTTGAGGCCGAGGGGAGGGAGATCCAAGAGGGATACGAGGAGAGAGGTGGTGATTTTAGGGTTGGATAGAAAGCCCTTGTTTTACACAAGCGGGAATTAGATCGCCCAAACAACAATATTTTTTTTTTCAAGTTTTCACCAAAAAAATAATAAATTTTTAAGTAGAATATAGTATTGCATGTTCTCTTTTTTAATTTCTTTTTACTTTTTTTTTTATTTCTGTTTTTAAACCAAAAAAAAAGCTCGCTTAATTTAGCCACAACATCCCGTGTCGTAGCAAATTTCAACCAACTATGGTAACATTAGCTACGGGACTCCACTGTCGTGACTATGCCATAGTAAAAACCAACTCAATTGCCACGGCAAGCCTTGCCGTTGCTATCATCTTTGGTAAATTTGATTTTTTGTTACCCATTGGCCACGACAAACCCTTGTCGTTGCTACGCGCGGTGGGTAATATGTTTTTTTTAGCGAATCATGCTTATCAACCATATAATACAAAATCACGCTTTCACATAATAACACATCATTATCTCATGTATCATATAACAACACATCCTATCATGCTTCTAAAATACATAACAAGATAGCAAGCATCCATATATCATGATAAAACTTGCCACTATCAATTAGATTTAAATATTGCATATTAACATATAATATCATTCAATATCAGGTTCATCATGGTCACTATCAAACATCATGGAAGTACATATTAACAAATCACATAATCAAGGAAATTCTCACATCATCATCAGTTAAAATAAAACGCAATCCCCGACCGCTCAACTCCAACTCTCAAGGCACGACCAATCTTCATCTAGGCTTACCAACATTAACTCAGAAAAAATCCCCTAAAGAAATCCAAATTCATTTCGATACTCCAATCTCGCCCCTCATTCCACCAAGCACCCCCACACACCATCCACCTCGAAGAACCCAACTCCTATCTCTAACTTCACACCCGAGTACCCTCTCATACTATATCCTCAATTATCTTAAAGCCATTTTTTACCCTTCCCACCATTCCCAAGATATCACAAGCATCATGCCCTACTAACCGAATCTTCTCTAGAAAATTTATCGATCACTGTCTAGCCGACCTATTGCTAACCATACCCCCACCCGAGTTTCACCTAAAAGCTCATCAGAACCACCAAGCATTTCCTCTCATAAATCCCAAAATTCACTCGGTCTTACCTATGCCAACATCCCTCTCTCGCGACTTACCTCATAATACCATCGATCATCCTAACCGCCCAACATTCTTTCATCAACCAACAACCAATCCACGAGAGAACCTCACCCACATGATAAAAAAAGAAGCAATCATGAACATTATTGCACATAAGGTCTACCACATATCACTAGTATTCATAATAATAGCATCATGAGTTCATTATCAATTATTGCAACTATGTCAAATACCTCAATTTACCGTCATGCTCAATATTTATTGCAAGACATCATGTATGAACATAATCAAATCAAGTTATCAAGTTTCATTATAACTTTATCAAGTAAACGATTCATATTTATCAACAATTGCATTTCATAATTATAGGCAAGGAATTTAGATCGTGTTTAGAAAGTTAAAGTATCAACACATCAATACATCATGGCATGTTATAATTGTAAGGCATCGAATCACGTCATCATAAATAATTGACAATCAAGCAATATTAATTATCAAGTTAGCACTTCAACACGTTAACTTCATCGCCAAGTCAGTGTAATATCGCCATCATCTTCAGAAAGGGTTAGCAATTCGAACAGAGGACACTTTTGCTCGCAAGTCATGCCGTACTCAGTAACCACCCTCGAAACGTGCTTGTCCCGCCGACACCGTTGATCCCGAGGCCCATGGGTTATGGACCCACGCTTTCGCTGTGCTACTCTAGCGCTATCCAACTTCCCATTTCCTCTTCCATGCGGTCGCTCGTCTAATATATCACGTAGGAGTCCAAGTTAGCGGAGATAGGGGAGGGACAAGAGCGGACAACCCAATGTTCCTTTGGAAACAAACACTGACCAAAACTAAAGACGACAACTAGAGACAAAACTCCGACCCGAGAATAGCAACGATGCCCTTATAGAAGTCTATTAGGTTATAATCGCGACAAGCAAACACGAATTTCATCATGAAGCATATCAATCACACTAATCCACACTAAAATGTACCTATTACAAGGGTGAAAACATTTGTATTTACTTACAAAGACACAATCGAGTCCTACACTCATGCATGTGAGATAAGCTAGTAGTATATTATTCCAAGAAAGTGGATATGCTTAGCAACTTTAAACAAGAAATACGGGATTCATAGCAATTATCATACATATGAACAATACAAAGGCATGGTATATGCCTCAACAGGTGAGGTCAAATATAGCATGGTGAGGTATATCGTGACAATCAGATTAAGCGTCATAGGATAACACATGAGAGCAGCGTAGTAACTATTACATCTGACAACAACGATCATGGAATAGGTCAAGAATGGCATGTATTTATACAACGAGGTACATTTAGAAAGCACATGTCCTACATGATATTAGCGATACATGATGTGATAAAAGCATAATCAAGAGTCATTAAAAAGAGTTCAACATAATGTTCACGAAACATGAGGCATCATCAAAAGTAAGAAGAAGGACATCACGGGCGACAAATTATAATCATGCTAGGAATGAACCGCCATAGGGCACATATAATGGTACAATAGTTATCACATCATAGAATAATTACAACATATAACCATTTAGCGAGTCATATTGGGAAGCATAAGCCCTACATGATACTAATACCACACATCGAACATGAGCACAATCAAGGCAATTCGACTAAATTCATTCTAACGTTCATGCGTATGCGAAATCATGATATAGCGTGGTGTGTGATCATGCGAGGTGCCAAATCATACATATATGCAAGCACGAGATGAATTCATAGAATAATAGGGAAACACTACCGAGCGATAATATATAAGCATGCTAGGATAAACCATCACATAAAGCAAATCGATCATCGAATTCAACATCAGTCTAATCATGAGTAAAACAATATAAAAGGACAGAAAGAGGGGAGAACCACACTATCAACGACCTAGCTCAAGAGGAAATCCACAATAATGTAGGCAAGATATAGATTCGCACAAGTCACAACTAAGGATCCTACATGATGCTAAAGAATCAACATAACATATGATACATGCATGCAACTAATCATGACGATGCACAAGAAATCAATTCAATCGCATTGTAATGATATAGAAGCATAAGGAAAGTTTAACGATGTATAATACAAGTCTAAGTAATGGGCAATATGACTAGGGTACGGGGGCATGAGTGCAAATCAATACATATTAGGATAAACATGCATTAATCAAAACTCCATTATACCACATATTCTCCATTCAGAGCAAGTAACACACACAGTATTAACTTGGAAAATAATCAACAACAATGAATCCGACGAATACAAAATAGATGTCCATGCTATAGACTCTTGTTACAAAAGGAATAATAAGCATCGACGCATCATCATCTAGCATACTAAGGAGATAATTTACAGGCATTCATACAAAGAAGAGTTGATCACACTATCATGAACATAATCCAGGAGAAAACAACAATCAGATAGATTCATATCATGTGGTTCATGCTTTCAATCAATCATTAGCACAATTAATACAATAGGTCAAGTAGGCATGCTATGACAACATATAATCATGATAGTAAGCAAGACACAACATCAGACTTTAGCAATGTAACTAATCGCAGATGTAATAACATGAGTAGCTTTGTACTAGTGGTTATTCACAAAGCACATGTCGGAGATTACAAAATCACGTCATGAATTCAGAGAGAGCCACCATTTCAACCGGACGAAGATCCCAAAGGGCAACCATTGAATTTCCCCAACTGACTCATCACCTTTCTTTCCCGTGGGACCCTGGTATGACTCTTGACGGCAAGAAGACATTGGTTAATCATCATAAGAATCGAGAATGATAATCATAGAAACACCTTACTCTCTGACTCATAACGACGTCAAGAACCATCTTCCAATACTCACTCAGTCAACCCTCATGTCCACACATGATTCCCGACACAATGTGTTTACCAACCCAATTTCCCGTAGAGGACAGTGACATCAGGGAGAAAGATTTGATAAAATCGTCAAGGGGTGAACATAGTGGAAGGGGCTGTCCCACACAAGATGGGCTTGACCATATAGAAATAAGGATACTCCTGCTATCCCGTTTGCACAGATCGGTCAATACACATTTCATGGTTAGGACATACCAATCAGATCTTTAGCATAATAAGCACTCAACATAGTATCAGTCAATGACAATTATAATGATCTCCTTCAAGGGAGATCACACTCAGGCTCAATTAATATATAAAGCACATCAAGCTATCTATTGCCGCTCTTCGAGGAGCGATTGACCAGATGGGCAAAACTTCGCGATCTCTACCTAACTTGCCACTCAAACCACCTCGGTGCAATTTCTTGGAGTCTTCAAGACCCATCTATAAAGATCAAGCTCATATTTTGCCTACCCATTCCCAACTACATCCAATAATAGGGATGGTCTAACGTCTTTCTACCCACTCGATCCCTTCTTTAGTTGGTTTCCATCTTGTATAATAAGGCAAGTTCATACTTAGTCCAATTGGGTTAGGCATATTAAGTTCATTTTTCACCTTTAAAATCCTTTTTCAAAAGTCCTTGATATTTGTGGGCGATTTTAAAAACATACACTCGACCCTTGCGTACCCGAATTGCAAAACCTCACTCTGATACCAACTTTGTAACGGGACAGATATAAATACCTGGGTTACGTTTCGAAGGTCGGATACCTTCGTTCAGATCTTGTAATCCAAGTATGGGTCGAGGTTTCAAACCTCTATAAACATCAATATTAAAGCGGGGATTTCGAACCCCAAAATTATCGTAGGTCCGTTGGGTACCCTTAACTTATCCTAAGGTCTAATTCGCATAAATTCATTGAAGGAAAGCAGAACGGAAAGCGAAAGTAAATACAACTTGCCACGGCGGGGCTGGGTCAAAACCAAAACCATAAAGCATAATTAAATAATACTTAGCCAGATTAGCGGTTAGACCGGTTCTTCGATTTCTCCCAATGAGATCTTCGTCATAGAAGCAAAGAGCAAGCAAGAAGCAAGTACCTAACACTATCCACGAAGTCTGGCCGATATGCCATTTCTCATCAACAACATTCCCAAACTCATTTCCAAAACAAAACTCGATCATAAAACCAAGTTAAGGAATCCCGAAAAGAAAATGAAATCCTTTAATACATTTTCCAAGCATAAAACCCAATAGTTCAAACTCCGTCAAAATCCCATAAATATTTAGTAATAAAATAATATCCCAAGATCTCGCTTTTGAAATCATCCATCATCTAAAACATATTCGAAAGAAATCGGGTGTAAAATCAACATGAGAGTCCAAAGCATAGGGTGGGGGCTTGGCCAAGACATTGGGGGCATGTCGCGGTCGCGAGAGGTCTATTCTGCCTCTGGTCTAGGCTTCCATCTTCACCGCGACGACCATGGTTTCGCCGCGGCAAGATCGAAACAACTCTTATCCATTTTTGCTCGTTCTTGCTTGTTCTAAATCAGTTTTCATTCAAACTTGTTTTAAAACATTTTAACCTCAATGCAAAACCCAAATAACACAAAAATGATTCCAATAGACACACAAAAGAGCTCAAACAAGGACTAGAAGGGAGAGCGGAAGAGAGATTACCTAGCCTCTTTGAGGCTCCTTGAAATCTCAAAGGAATAGAGTCATTTGGCTTCGATTCGACAATCTCTTGCTAGGAAAATACCTAGGAGAGGTAGATCCACCTTAAAAGAAGACCTTTACAAAGATTTAGATAAAATAACGAGAGGATTTGAAGAGAGACAACTTACCTTGCCCAACAACAATGAGAAAAGAGGGAATGGGCTCAACCTACTTGAAAAGGTGTTAGATCTTGAGTTTTATTGACCTCATAAGGTAAAGGAGAGAGTGAGGAGCAAGTAGAAACAAACGGGGATGAAAACGGAGTTGAAACGAGGGAGACCAAAGGATTTTACCAAGACGTCGCCAAATCTGGGCTCTGAGTCGCGGCGGCGGAAGCCACTATTCGCGGCGGCGAACATGAACTCACGGCGGCAAACATGAACTTGTTCTTCTAGGTTCGTACTCGTGGCGGCGATAGGGCCTAGTCGCGGCGGCGAGATTGCCCAGAAACGCCCTACTTCGATGGAAACGACGATCTGAATCTTATTTTGGGTTTGTTTTCTTGAGAGGAGATCTTCTTGAATGAGTTTAGCAACTATCTAGGGTATGACAAACAAGAAATGGAAGATGAGAGGAGAGAGACATGGATTCAACGAGAGAAAAGTGAGGATTTTGAGTATTTTTGGATTTTGGGGTTTTTGATCTTGAAGTTGGGATTTTGGAGGCTAGGGTTTTTTTATATTCAAGTTGGGATTTTGGAGGCTAGAGTATTTTTGGATTTTGGGGTTTTTGAGAATCTCTTTGGGGATTGTTGCCCTTTATATGGGGAAGAGAGAGAGGCCTATTACGGTTTTAATTAGCTAGAAGACAAAACCCATAAAGAGGAGAGAGAAAGAGAGAGGGAGAGTGAGTGTATGTGTGGCGTGAGGGAGGAGATAGAGAGTGATTCCGCTCTTCCGACCTTGATTCCCGATATCCCATCCTGACATACAATATCCCGTACTCCGACGTTTCAAAAATCCGACCACGATTCCAAATTCATTTCAAACGACACTCGAAATTCTCAAAATCAAAATCCAATAAATAAAATTTAGAATCCGTCAAATTGAATCTTAAAAGCATGTCGGGATATTTTTCAAGGACTTTCCGAAAATAGAAATTTCTCGAGGACATGTTTTTCCTAAACTTTCCCTTTTTAGAAATTCCCAAAATCCGGTCATTACATCAGATTCGTTTTCTCACCAGATTCGTCTTCGGTTGTGCGTATTATCCTTCATCCTCATTTGAATATATACTCAGGTGGTCTCTGATGATGCCATTGAAAATCACCCCTTAAAGAAATACAACTTATGACGTTAGAAATAGGTCACCCCTTCTATAAAAAGACAGAAGACATCGGGGCAAACTATGTTCTAGTACCCGCCAAGTGATCGCGAAGCAAGCAATTAACAACAAAAACCATACTACATCGCGACCATTAACACCTTACGCCCTATTAAGCAGCTTGATGGGCATAGCCTACTTCGTTGGCATCCCCTCCAAAGCCTAAAGCCTAAGCATGAGGGCATGTGTTACACATGTCCTCAAGTAATCCACGAGGTCGCTGACCAGCTACTAGGTTAACCCCCTATAAATACCCGCCATAAACCCACAACACAAGGATCCGATTTTGGAGGAAAGAAGTAGAAGAGCTCTGCATTCTCCTAGACCTAAAACCCTTGGAGTTGTGTTTTTGAGATCCTTGATCGGAGAAGAACACATTTGGAATTAGAACATCATCTTAACAAACCATGCCGACTGCTCACCCAATCTTGGTTTGAAGCACGACAACGACAACATCGGCAAAAAGGCCCACAACTGCAACACCAGGGACATGTCATTGCGCTCGAATTCCCCGGCAGCGCTCGACCTGGTTCACAGAGACGAGCCCACTTTCCCATCTGCCTTTTGAGAAGTGATACGTGAAGCACCTGTTCCCAAAAGACGGACGGACTTATCTATCGCCAAGTACAAAAATGATACACTAACCCTAATGATAAGCTAAACCAATTCACAACATAAATGTGGATGAACGAAGACAACGATCCTATGTTCTGCCAATCGTTTCCATCTACATTAAGCGGGGTGGCTTTGACATGGTTCACCAATCTGACCCGATCATCCATCAACAACTTCGCACAACTATCAAGCACATTTTTCGCTCATTTTGGTAGTGCTCATACAAGAAAGCGGACCAAGCTACACCTCAATTCCATCAAGCAAGGATCATTTGAATCTTTGGGGAATTTCTTAAGCAGATTCAACAATATGGTGGTGCAAATCCCAAAGTTTAACCAAAAATTTGCAAGCACTATATTAATGGGCAACACGGACGAAGGCGATTTCAAGATCTACATGTTCCGAAAAGAATCTAAAAACTATGATGATTTGCGAGAGCTCCTTATGATACAAATCCACGCTATAGAGGCTACTAGTTCCAGCTTGCGACCCATTGATACGAAACCCTCTTTTTACCACAAGGTCGCAAACAAGTATCGGAGGAAAAGAGGGTTCGATAACCAGCAGTGCAACAACCCTCATTCACAGTACCCCGTCGCCTCACCACAGGCTGCACAACAAGAAGTACAATACAACCAATGAACCGGCCCGAGCCCTCATGACGCCCCAATAAATGTAATGATGGCACACCTTAATGAGATCTCTCCCCTATTTATAGAGTTCCACCGGCTCTTCCTAAAAAAGGCGTGCTCTTGAAAATCTGCCCCCCCCCCCCCCGATGACTCTCAATCAACCCATCGTGCCACCGCGACAATACAACCCTCCTATCGCTCTGCCCTGACAATACGATCCCATGTACGCAGCTAGAGGAAGAGGAAGGGGATCATGCCCTCAAGGCCGAGGAGGTCGGAATGGAAACAGAGGAGGAAGGTACCGGCCCACACCAAGAGATACGCGAAACGCCCCCGAAGCAAATTCCTCACGAAACCGGCCCGAACGTTCCAACAGGGACAACCGAAACCCGTCACCCCTAATGGGTGCATTAACACCATTGCGGGAGAACCCGCCTCCTTTGCCACTAGCAATAAGAAAAGGAAAAACAATGAGAGAAAGGTCAGGTAACCCCCTTCCAAAGCTAGCATCAGACAAGCGTCCACTGAACTTGCGGTATTAAATTTTCCTTTTTTCTGACGCTCGTGACCTCAGGATGCAACATTTGGATCCCAGGGTCATTCATGTGCAGCTAGGTACCAAAAAAGTCAAGCGAGTAATGATAGATACTAGATCTTCGGTGGACATTCTTTACTGGAGCGCGTTCGAACAACTAGGGATCGCAAAAAGTGCATTGTGTCGCTATTCAAGAAAACTCGTCTCTTTTTCAGGAGATGAAGTCGGAGTAGCTGGAACCATCAAACTAGCCTTGACACTGGGGACAACCCCTAATAGAAGAACTCAAATGATAGAATTTATTGTAGTTCGACTGCCGTCTATTTACAACGCCATTATGGGCTGAGTCAGTGTTTTCAAATTTCAGGTCGCGTGCTCCATCTACCATTTTAGCATCAAGTTCCCATGCGCTGATGGAAAGGTAGGCAAGGTCTGGGGAAAGTAGGCGGAAACCAGAGTTTGCTACCTAGCCTTGCTTAAAAAGGGCCACGGACGAGTGTTTGCAATTGACAAAAACATGCCAGGGGTCACTAAAGGCAGATGCAACCAATGATAGTGACCAGGAAGCCACATCCGAGAAACAACAAGCAGAATTGAAAGTAAGACATGAAAAAGTGGCAGAAAAGATCATTGAGGAAATGGTCGCTTTGTTTTCATTTCTAGACAACACTGAAGCCCTCTACTTTGGTCACAGGTTGGTAGGCTCTGCCTTTGACTGTGTTAAGGAGATATTGAAAAATTCTTCAAATGTTTTCATCTTGTCACATCAGTATTTGAAAGGTCTCCCTCGAGAGATCGCGGAACCCTCTTTGAGACTCAATCATGATACAAAGCCTGTATACCAATGAAAAAGAAAGATGGCCGCTGAAAAATCCGAAACAGCGAAGCAAGAAGTAGATAAGCTCCTACATGCTGGGTTCATCCGCGAGATAAATGACTCAACTTGGTTGTCAAATGTGGTCTTGGTAAAAAGGAGAAGTGGCAAATGGAGAATGTGTGTGGATTTCAAAGATCTAAACAAGAGCTTGCCCTAAAGACAGTTACCCTCTACATTCCATTGATGAACTAGTTGACACCACCGCGGGGCACGCAACACTGAGTTTTCTCGATGCATACTCAGGCTACAATCTAATCAAGATAAGTCCCCGCGACGAAAAAAAGCATCGTCTTTATCACCAACCAAGGCATTTTTTGTCATAAAGCAATGCCTTTCGGCATCAAGAATGCTGGTGCAACCTTCCAGCGAATGATCGAGAGAGTTTTCAGACCACAACTTGGAAGAAACATTGTAGTTTATGTTGATGACATTGTAGTCAAACGTTTGATAAAAGAAAGTCATCCTAATGACCTCCAAGAAACCATCGATACCCTTAGAAAGAATTGTGTCTGTCTGAATCCAGAGAAGTGTGTATTTGGAGTCAATTTTGGGAAGTTTCTAGGTTTCATGATAAGTCACCGAGGCGTCGATGCGAACCCTTCGAAGGTTCAGGCAATACTCGACATGGCCTTGTGGTGTGAATTGTTGTGTGTTTCACCTCGCCAAAAAGAGTAACCCAACCCAACAACACAACTAGCAAACTAGTAACTAGTATAGTGGAATAGTAAGGGATCAATCCCACAGAGAGAATACCTTTCCAGTATATCAAATTACTATCAGAATCGAACAAGATCAAGAAGTGATTGAATATCAAAGTAGGGGAACTCAACGAAAGTAGCAATGGTGAATTTGTGATGATTATGAGTGAGATAGTTTCCCCTACAATTCATCAACAATGGTTATGTCTATGATCCTTGACTTTATCTATATTTCCTTGTTTGATTAATCTGATGGTGGATCAGTCCAACTCTAAGCAATGCAATAGTAACAATCACACAAACAACCAAAGAGAGGGGAACAACTCCCTAACCCCAACTGCATAGCGTCAAAGGAAGTCTTTCCACCCACCTTTATCACAAATACCATGATTACATTCCCAAACTCCAGATTCATCAGAATGATCCTTAGGGAGAGTCATCTATTCAGGCTTCCTTTACCTTAAATCTTTGTAGAATTTGGAGACGAAGTTCTGGACAAAATTTTGTTGTGCTCTCCTCTAAACCAAGAATTCCTCATGTTAGTTGAAAGAGGTGGAGGAGATTGTTTTCCTCTATCGGAAGGGTGGAGGGAATTGGCGATAGTAAACAATCTAAGAATAGAATATTGCCTCATCTTTGAATAGGAAGGAGAGTCACACTTCGACGTAGTAATAGAGCAACCAGGACCAGAGGAGAACGAAGATGTTTTCCACGACCTCCTTTTCTATGAAGAAATGTAGAAATCACCTAAGTCTACTCAGAATAAACACATTCTTTAAACAAAACATTTTACTTCCCATCCCAACAAATAAATAATTTTAATCTTATGCTACCTTTAGCATTTTAATATCTACAAAATCAGCAAACCCTTATTTGTGTCACATCATGGTTTATTATCATAAAATGCTCAATAATAGGAGATTGGTAAGGGTTTCGCAAGGAGAAACAAAGATAATAGCAAGCAATCGTCACACAAGGAAACGAGAAATAAGAAAAAGAGCAAAATATATGAACTTATAAAAACAACAGGTAAAAAGGGAAATACTACCGCAAACCAGAGTAATGCATCAAGCAAGCAAACACCAAAAACCGTGGTAACATTGTTTTCTACCAGCATACCAATCTAAAAAACAGCATAATACCGTGCCAAAACCAACAGAAACAAGTCTTTAAGCTCAATCCCCAAGCCCCCAATCTTGATGTTTCAGACTGGGCTTAAAGATTTCCACAGGGACACCGCGTTGAGAAAAGCGAACCACACTTTGATGAATACCGACCTTCATCTCTTCAACAAAAGTAGGCATCAAACGCTAGGCCAAAATATCCTCGCCAGCATTAGACCCGAGCAAATCATTCACCCATTTCTGACCAGCTTCGGTGGTAAAATACGGGCCCAATATTGCCTTGGTCAACGACACGTCGACGTCAGGGTTTTTGAGGTTTGCTAGCTCTTCATTAGCAGTAGACAATTGGCCTCTCAGCAAATCCAGTTTGACAGTGGGATCACGAACCTGATCTGCGAGCCGAGCTCCTGCCTTTGCTTTCTCATTTAAAGTGTCCTTCATAAATGCGACTTCAATGGTGTGCGTCTCCTCAGTTTCTGTTTTTGTCTTCGCGAGAGTTGAAATCTCATCTCTCAACTTTGTCATCTCCAAAATGGTCTCCTCCCTACTACGGCACGCTTCTCCCAGGCTCCTTTCTAGCTCTTAGACTCGATTCCTCAGACTCTCGATAATGGAGAGGTCGGATTCGGTGCTCTTCAAGTTATCCAGTTCATCCTCCAAGACAACTACCCTTTTGTTAGCAAGGACTCTCTCTCCTTTCCACTCTGCCTCATTTTCTCTTTTTCCTTTTTCAAAGCCTTCGCGAATGAGTCACAACGATTCTCGACCTCGTCCTAATCAAACCTCCCCTGAAAACACAAAAACATAAAGATCTGCGTATAAACCATTTAGAAAGAAAACAGAAGAGAAATAATTTCGATGATCGCTGCCTCACCCAATCTGCACTTTTTTAGTCGTTCGCAATCAAAACATCAACACTCAAACCTTCTAAAAACGATCTTTTAGCATAGAAACTGTTCTTTGGCGAATTCAGTTTGTTGCATTCAGGAAAAAAAACCCCGGCTGTAGATAGGAAGAAGTCACGGTCCCCTCAGAAGTAACATTAACCATGCGTTCGCTCAAACCGATCACGGTAGTAGTGATTAATGTTTCATCCAGCTTCCTCTTTTTCTTGGACTCGGTTTTGGACAAGCGAGGCTTTGCGGGGACAACATGTCGGTCTTCCGAGTCAGAAAGGACAACCTCATTCCTAAGTTGCCCAACCTCATGGTGAGAGGCAATCAAGGGAGAGACCACATTTTTCCCCTTGGCCGAACTCTAGGGGATTTCGGGAACAAGCAAGGTTTGTCGCGGAGCTGTGTCAGGCTCTTCCGCCTTAGACTCCAATGGTTTTTTGCGAAATCAAGGCCAAGTGCAACATTTCTGCTAATGAAAATAAAATACTGAATGAATCGAACAAATCCTCAAAAGAAAAATAAAAATAGAGAAACACGGTGCACATAAAATCGTGACTGAACAACAAATCCCCCACCAGAGGAGTGAAAAATAGAGAAACATTATGGACATAAAACCGGAGTGGGGTGACAATTTTCCTATATTCCCTGAGCCCCTGAGGTCGCAAGAAGCTTTGTTCCCATTGTTTGGAATAAGGGGTCTCTATTTTAGAAAACTTGTTATAAATCTCGAGGTCCCGACGAAAGTTCAAAAATGACCTAGTACTATCCCTCACCAGAAACTACTTTTTCCTCTAGTCAGTACCGCTGGACAACCTATCCAACAGTTTCGCCCCAAGGGTGAGAATATACAAACAGCGAACCACTTTCTGAATAGGCATAAAAGTTGAAAATGTTCTAAGGTTGGCTCCTCACGAATAGTCGCGCATCTCATCATATACACCTCGAGAAACATCCAGGTGTTAAAAGATAGGTGAGTCGGGCATAGGTTTATCCTATCTAAGAATTGGCGATAAAAAGGATGTAGTGGGAGACGGAACCCTTGCACCAAACGACTAAACTTAACTCAATTCCGGTAGGCCATGGGAAAAGCCTTGACACGATTCTCACATCATCCAAAGTCATCACCGAGTGCTCTCCAACATCCTTCCTAGTTCTCTGAGCTGGGAGAATTTCCCGGAAAAAACCAAGGGCTATGGTGGGGGTGTTGGTGGCTCAAATCGATCGCAGAAACTACATTCCGCGATCTCTTACAACATGTATGGTGGTACCGAGAAATCACCCCTCACCACGTGAGCTTTCTTTTTCCCATCTGCTGCCCCATGACCCCTTCGTTGAAGAACCTTTTTTCTTTTCCTCTCAGAGGTAGAAGCTTTACCCCCACGATTCTCTTCACAAGCAACAATTGACCAAGAGCAGTAGTCGAGATCCCTCTTCTTCATAGGTTGTTTTACTTTTCCTGACAAGTGGCTCCGGTCATCGCGAGATTTCTTCATGCCACAACCGCCACCCTCAACGATGCTACGGACGAAGCGGTATCCTCTATGTTTCCTTCAGCCCTGTGACTAGAAACCTCCACAGATTCACCCTCAACATCCGTGAGCACAACTTCAACATTTTGACTATCACTGATCGAACTCATGACTAATTGACCTCAAGAAAAGCCTGAAAAAAACACGAAGTTCAAAATTAGTAAGGGGAAGGACGTCCATTACCTATCGCAAAGCCATAAGAAATGGTGCCAAAAATCTTCCCAAAAATGGACTTTGGTGACGTGTCGCACACCCTAAAGTCAGGAAGATAAAAGGTCACCCATCGGAAAAGAAATTTATGGTTTATTAATTAGAATGTAATTTTCCTAGAGATGCCCCCTCCCTCTTTTTTCCACCATCTAGGAAGGGGTGTTCAAGGTAGGGGGAGGTGAAAGGTTTATATCTCTGGGAAAATTACCTTCCCAGAAATCCTAAATACCCCCGAAAAGCGGAAAAGCACCAATGAAAAGGACCTAACCACCGCACGCCTACCTCTCTAAAAAGAGAATAACCAGAATGCCACCCCTACAACCCACCTCAGAGGGAGGCGGAAAAGAAATCAGCAAAGTGATAAACCTACAAAACAAGATAAAAGAAGTGAATTTACCTGAAAGACAACCGGGAGTGCTAGGAGATGAAAAAGTTGCCAGAAATTAGCAAAAGTCCTTTAAAATCCGCTTTCCAACCTTTCAGAAACTTCCTTGGAAAACAGGTAATGAGGATAAGAGTGGCAATCTTTCATAGGTGTGTAGGGTCACCCCTAGATAAAAGAAGTGCATTCCCTTTTCATAGTCTGTGTAGGGTCACCCCTAGATCGCTTTCCTTGGGTCAATCTTTCATAGGCCTAAGTTGGACCCCCAAAACTACCGGCCCAATAAAAAAAAATCAAACAAGGATCATCGTTTTTATCGAGACTCCATCCCGACTATTTTCATGTTCGCGATTAAGTCCCGAGGAGTTGTGACGATGCCATAGAAAATGACCCCTTAAAGAAATACAACTCATGACGTCAGAAATAGGTCACCCCTCTTATAAAAGGACAGAAGACATCGGGGAAACTATGTTCTAGTACCCCCCCCCCCCCCCCCCCCCCCCCAAGATAGCGCGAAGAAAGCAACAGCAAGAACGATACTACATCGCGACCATTAACACCTTATGCCCCATTTAGCAGCTCGTTGGGCATAGCCTAGCTTGCTGGCACCCCCTCTAAAGCCTAAAGCCTAAGCGCGAGGGCATGTGTTACACGTGTCCTCAAGTAACCCACGAGGTCGCTGACCGTCATAAACCCACAACATGAGGATCCGATTTTGATGGAAAGAAGTAGAAGACCTCTGTAATTATCCTAGACCTAAAACCCTCGGAGTTGAGTTCTTGAGATCCTTGATTGGATAAGAACGCATCTAGAATTAGAACATCATCCGAGGAAACTTCTTCTAAAGACGACGATTGAACAGTAATTACTTGATTTCGACTTATAACGAACGAGCCAATTTTCATCCGTCCTAATTAGAGTTGTAGGTAATTCGGGATATTTTTTTCCGCCTTGAGGTAATAAGTATAGGTGAAATTCCAGGATCACGTCAGTCTCAGACTTATTTTCTCGTCGAATTCGTCTTTGGTTGTGTTCGGCGGCACCTCCCTGGAGGCGGTTGTCCTCGCGGGTTTGTCGTTGGTCATTTTCGGTTGGAGTAGCCTCCTTCTTCACCACCTCTCTCCTCCTTATCCAATCGAGGGCTTACATCCCCAATCCCACCCTCCCAGTCTACCTATTCTCCGGCCTGGCTAGCCTCCCTTCTCCTTGCCTCCCTCCTCCCTACTGCGTCGAGGGGTTTAAACCCCTAATCCGACCCCTCCCAGACCTTTGTTGCCTGTGTCTCGTCGTGTCCAGCTTTCCCGTGGCCATCAACATGCCTACCCACTTGTAGATTTGCCCTTTTGTTTTCTGTGCCCGAAGATGGCCAATCGTGGTTTGAATGGGCTCGGATCACTTTCTTTGGGTCAATTGACTTGTCTTGGTCCCAAAGCTACCCAAAAACACAAAAAAAAAAGAGAATGTAAATTACCCTAATTTTACACACACACAGAGAGAGATTTTTATATATTTCTCTTGTGTGTGTGTGTATAGGTAAAAGTTCCAGGGAAACGGAAAATACGGTGAAGTGGTGAAACGAATGAATATTGTGTTACACTAGTATGAATATTATGTGTATAGATATGACTATATGAATATTGTTGTGTGTGAATATGAATATTGAATATGGCGTTATTTATTTTATGTTATACATGTATAAATAATATCATATTCATATACTCATATTTAATTTACATTATATCCATGTTCGAATAACTTACTATTCATATATTCATTCGAAAATAACATAATATTCATATGAATACGTTTCGCCGTTGTATTGAGAATTGCGTTTTTTTTTTCATTTGAGGTCTTCAACATGACAAAAAAAATTAAAACATCCACATAAACATGGATTTAGCATCTTGATTCTTTTCGTGGGTAATCAACAAATATTATGAAGATTTTTATTTGCAATCCCCCCTACCTAGTTAAAATTAGCACTGTTTAGAATTTTATAGTATTGATGTTTCAGTGTTTTGAACATATTATACATACAAAATTGTACGTTAAACTAGAAGCAACAACTACTTAAGCTTAGAGCATCCTAAATTAAAAAAACATTGTCATATTAAAAAAATTTCTTACTCGAGAAAATTCAGAATGATCGGAACAGGGCAAGCAAGTATTTATTTCAGGTCAATTTTCATTTTTATTTAAGCTTATTTGCCCCAAATGGTAGAGTGATATGCTCGATCATAAAGATGCGAGTTCAAATCCCGCATAGGCTACTACAATAATTTAGTTTCTAACCGATGGGTATTAGGAGTTAGGGAAAAAAAACATCAATAAGTACAAAGAAAATGATGTTTTGATGTATTTAGACATCATTTCTTATATGAAAACTTATTTTAATATTATATATATATGCACAAAAAAATCATTAATAATTGATGTCTATTTGATGTATTAACATCGGTATTTAAAATATAAACAAAGTTTATGTGATGTACGAAGTATTTAAACTTTTCTCGCCAATGAAATTGTGTAATTATTTTGTCTAATTTCAGATAAACAAAGAACGATAAAAATAATATTCCCTCCCTAAATGATATGTTTAGTATGAAAATGATATTTCATCGTTAAATGGTTAATTAACAAATTTGACATGTTTGACATAACTTCTCTAAACATATGACGACAAATTTGGAATTTGTAACGATGTTCCCCCATACAAGTAGTAACGAAAGTGATATCTCCTCCCTAAATAGTTGCTTCAATGACAACAATATTTATCATAAAAGATGAACATATGGCGAAGAATTTAAAATTTCCTCGTTAATAACTTTGAGCCATGTTCTCTACTTTTAAGAAAGCAATATCGACGGAAATAAAATTTCCTCGCCAACTAATACATTTAGCGACAAATTATTTCATCAGAAAACACATACTTTTAGCGAAATTACAATTTTTTCCAGCAATACAGTTGGCGGATTTTACATAATTCCTACGTAACATATAGCGGCAAATATTTTAATTCCTGGACGAATGTATTTTTTAGTGATGAATTCGTTCCTCGCTAAAAGCTCCAAATTTGTCGCTATTTTTCTTATGGTTTAGGCGACCATTACATGATAACAATTAACGATGAACTGAAACATTTATCGTTGAATGTCACTTTTAGCCAGCAATGTAGGTTTCTCTCTAAAGTTCATGTTCCTGATTTAGGAGGAACATATATGTTCGTCGCCAAATGCCACATTTACCGAGGAAAAAAAATTTGACACTAAATCTTTTGTCGCTAATAATCATTTCTGTTGTAGTGATCACATTTTCTGATTCATCAGAACCTTATTTTGGAGTTGTGATAGGCCTGCGTGCCTTGAACTCTCCCATTTTGTGTTTTCTTTTTGTGTTTTATGTGTTCGATCAAGCTATGTTTGATTGGAACATACACTCGTTTGTTTATTTTAGCTTTGAAATCTTGTTGAGTTACGCTGCGTTAACTTAAAAGGGCTCAAGCTCGGATGTGTATGATCCTTTGGATCCCCCCATTCTTTCATTATATTTACATGAACCCCCTTCATCCGTACTTAGTGCCAGAGGGGGGGAGAGGGGGAGTTGGTTTTAAAAAAAAATCCCGCTCGAAAGGGCGTGTATTAAATCCCGATAGGGTCTAGATATATTACTTAAATAAGAAGTAATTGTGCACCCCGAACGTCCTGTTTGGTTCCGGGAGTTCCGTTCACATTTTCGACGGTTGGGTTGCAATATCGGGTGTTCTGTTTGATCGACAACGGATCGTGATTGTGTTCGTGGTCTTCGAAGATCATTCATTTAGGTGGGCCGAACGTCGGCGATCCACACTTTCTCAAGAGTTCCCCTATCTGGTTGGGGTACTGTCGTGAGTCTTTGCACTCTCCCGCGTTCTTGACACTCGTGGCGCGTCTTGTTTCCACCGACTTCTATGTTGGCTGACATCTTGTATGGACTGATTGGGTCTTTCATTTGTTCTGTTGATTTGTCTTATTGTGTTATAGTTGTATTGTCAGTTTTCCATTTGCCGACTTGTTTGGCCTTCGAGTTTTAGGTATATTTGACCTCGAATTCTGACCTAATTAAAAAATAAATAAAATAAAGTAAAGTAAAATAAAATAAAATTAGAGCATGCAATCGCAAGTGAGGAGGAAACTGCTTTGACCAGGGAACCTAGGCGTGTTTGGCAGGTGTCCCCTTTTGGTTTCCACCCAAACCTACCTGGACCATTTTCAATCTCGGCATAGAGAAAGAAGAGGTCAAACCAGTGTGCGCCAATCTGTCAGCGACCTGGTTGACGTCCCGTAGCGTGTGGGAGAAATCGATGGTCTCGAAGGATTTGCAGAGGTCGAGAACATCGGTAATCACCATCTCAATAGTCCACAGGCAAGTACCGATTCCATGTAGGGCGTTGATAACGGTCAGACAGTCTCCTTCCACCACGAGCCGCGAGATCTCACTCAGGCACGAGGCAGAAGAAACATTAGTTTATTATTTGATGCAAAATTTCATATTTCCTGCAACCATACATTCAATGCTTAATTAACGGAAAACTTATGTGCGTGCATACATTACTATGTGCTCTAACTTTGACGGGTTTTTTTTTCAAAAATTATTTTTTTAGGTGGTATTGAATTTTAATAATATGTACGTGCAGTTGAATTTTAGCAAGGTGACATTTCAAATGTATCCTTATAAATGATAATCAATTTAAGATTCGAAACTGTCTCATGTATTGATTAAACTCAAAATAATCTCACCTGATCGAACAAACCCGACCCAAGTAATTAATAAAGGTATTAGTTTTTAATTGAAGATAAATTTATAATTTATTTAAAGTTGAAAATCTGAATTAAAGTATATTTTATCTTTAAACTTTGAAAGTAGTTGCAAAACTGTTTTTTTTTTTTTGGGTAATATAAAAACAAAGTCGAAATAATTTGAGGTTTAAAAATGTCTCGCGGTAGGAACCATATGTAGTCCATCGCCATGATCGCATTATATGTGTGTCTATTCTAAGTGGCGGAAACTTTTTGGGGTGGGAGGTGGCCATGGTCCTATTGAGCGGAAAAAAAAATCAATATTATATGTTATATGTTCTTTAGTTTACATGATAAATGATTTATATTTTAACTAGGAAGTTAAAGGTTCAAGGGAAGGCCTTCGTGATGGCCTTCGTTTAGCATGGGAGAAGATGTTGGAAGTAATGCATATAGAAGGTGGGTTTTAAGGAAAGTGCCCTTTGGACATCCTACATCCCACATGGAAAGTTCAAGGGTATCCTAAAGGGTTTTTAAGGAGTCTCTTCCACTACCTATATTGAGAGGTTGAGGAGGAAATGGGACACCCACACGCGTGCCCGCTGCCGTCCGTCCCGGCTCGGCGATTGGAGTTGGAGTTAATTTTTTGCGGGAAAAATTATTATTGAGGCCGAAGATATTACGGATTAGCTTGTTCGTGCTTATCCGCGAATATCTATTTTTTCACTGGAAAATTATCTTTTTTCCGATATCTTTTACAACCGGTTTTGGATGAGCACATATCTTCTGTTGATAGACTCGAATCTCTCCTTTGCTTGCGGGCTAAGGAGGATTTCGGAGCCTATATAAGGAGGGCTAGGGCTCTGCTTTTCAACACAGCGAACACAATCGCCTCTCTCCCTCTCCTGTTTTCTCCTACCCTTTTCCCGTTCTGAGCGCCTGTTCCAGTTCCAACTTCTCTCCCTCGAGTGCACCTGTGAGAGAAGACGGTGAAATCCTTGGGGGACGTTGCCTCGCATACGATCTGCACCTCTGTCGGGGGCAAATACGTTTCTCATTCAGTGGCTCCCATACCACGCTTCACCGCAGCCCAGCCCCTTCACAGAAACCAAGTTCGGCCTACATCCCTAACGCGTTTGCTACTTGCTGTATTAACAGGTTCCAGCAGGGTCATCATCCTACAGTGAGAAACGTATTTTTAAAAGTAGGATCATGGCCGCCGTCGAGATCTCCTACAAGAAGCCGCTGCTCGATCTCTCAAAGCTGGAGCCTTTGGATGGCTCGAACTACAAGCGCTGGTCCCAGAAGATGCTGATCTTCTTTGAGCAACTGGAGATTGACTATGTGTTGCTGCAAGACCCACCCGCCGCCCCTGCGACTGCTGCTGTTGCTGATGGCGATGCGCCTCCCAACCCGCCTGCGCCTTCTGCGGAGCTCGTGAAGTACCAACGCGACAACAAAACCGCAAGAGGCTATCTGCTGAACCACATGAAGAACGCTCTGTTCGACCTGCTGCTGATCCAGAAGTCTGCTAAGACTATCTGGGAAACCCTAGACAAGAAGTACGACACCGACGATGCTGGGAAGCGCAAGTACGTGACTGGACAGTGGATCCAGTTCAAGATGGTGGACGACAAGCCAATCATGGAGCAGGTGCATGAGTACGAGAATTTGGTAGCGGATATACTGGCTGAAGGGATGAAGATGTGCGAAGTTCTTCAGGCGAACGTCCTGATTGAGAAACTGCCTGAATCATGGGCACGCTGCCGCAATCACCTCAAACACAAAAAGAAGGATCTTACCTTGGAGGAACTCGTCAGCCATCTGAAGATTGAGGAAGCAAACCGGCTGAAGGAGAAGGAGACCTCCAACACTGCTGCTGACACGGTAAAAGCTAACATTGTTGAAACTCCGCAGGTCAACAAGAAAGGCAATAAGTCGCCTTTCAACAAGAAGAACAAGAAGGGCCCTGGAGGACAAAACAACAAGCCTGCGAAGTTCAAGAAAAACAACAATGGAGAGAAGCAGAACAACACAGGCTGCTATGGTCGACAAGGCCACAGGGCGTTCCAGTGCCGTGAGAGGAAGGATGCTCAGTATGCTGTCCAAAAGAACAACGGACAACAGGACAAAGGCATTGCAAACGTCGCTGAAGGTGTTGCTCCTGAAATCATCGCTGCAGTGGTCACTGAAGCTAACATCATTGGGAGCATGACCGAATGGATTGTGGACACTGGGGCCACAAAGCACTTCTGCGCCAACAGAGAGCTGTTTGATGAGTTCGAACCTGCAAGCGGAGCTGAGCAAGTCTACATGGGGAACTCAAGCCAGTCAGAGGTGCTGGGCAAAGGGAAGGTCTCGCTGAAGCTCACCTCAGGTAACATCCTGAGCCTGCAGAATGTCTTTTATGTGCCTTCCCTGCGACGGAACCTGATCTCTGGAGGGCTCTTATCTCGAGCCGGGCTAAAGGGAGTCATGGAAGGTGACTCTATAGTCTTGTCCAAGAATGGAAAGTTTTTAGGGAAGGCTTATAAGTTTGGTGAATTGTTTGTTTTGCAAACTGTTGTTGATTCTGCTAATATAGCTTCTACTTCCGCTTATATCGTTGTTGATGTTGATCTTTGGCATGCTAGATTAGGTCATGTGAATGTTGAATCTGTGAACAAATTGCATAAAATGGGCCTAATCTCAAACTTGGGTAATAATGATCATAAAAAATGTGAAATTTGTGTGGAAGCTAAGTTCACCAAGAAGCCTTTTAAACCTGTAACAAAGAGGTCCACAGAATTGCTAGAATTAGTTCACACCGATCTAGCTGATTTTAGGAACTCTGAGAGCAGAGGTGGTAAAAGGTATTACATCACATCTGTAGATGATTATTCTAGATACACCAAGTTGTATTTGCTGAGATCTAAGGATGAGGCAGAGAAAATGTTCTTAATCTACAAAGCTGAGGTAGAAAACCAACTTGATAGAAAAGTTAAAAGACTTAGATCCGATAGAGGTGGGGAATATGGGACAACGTTTTTGAAAGAATTTTGTGAGAATAATGGCATAATTCATGAAGGTACAACACCCTATAGCCCTCAATCGAATGGAGTAGCAGAAAGAAAGAACAGAACTTTAAAAAACATGATGCTTTCTATGCTTGTGAGTTCTGGGTCACCCGACTCTTTGTGGGGTGAAGCTGTTCTTTCTGCAAACTACATTCTTAACAAGGTACCCCATAAGAAGTCAGACAAAACCCCTTATGAACTATGGAAAGGACATCCTCCTAACCTAGGGTTGATGAAAGTGTGGGGGTGTTTAGCTAAAGTTGGGATTCCTGCTTTTAAGAGAGATAACCTTGGATCTAAGACTATTGATGCCATGTTTGTTGGTTATGCTGAGAACAGTGCTGCCTATAGGTTTATGTGCTTGCATGACAGATCTATGTGTGAATATCGTGATGCTGAATTTTTTGAGCATATTTTTCCTTTGAAGAAAGATCATGATAGTATTCCTGCTGTTTCTGAACCTGCATCTTTGTCTTTACCTGCTTCTATCAATATTGATGAACCTAGTGAAATTAGAAGAAGTAAAAGACGTAGAACTGAAACTAGCTATGGTCCTGATTTTGTGACTGCTTTCTTAACTGAACTCCGTTATTTAGATGAAATCAATGAAGCTCTAGTTTATGTTCACATGATAGAGGATGAACCTAGAACATATAAAGAAGCTATGAGTTCTGTTGATGCTAGTTTTTGGAAAGATGCTATAAACAGTGAAATTGAATCTATCACAAGTAATCACACTTGGGAACTAGTTGATTTGCCTAGAGGTTATAAGGCCATTGGTTGTAAATGGATCTTTAAGAGGAAACTTAGAACAGATGGTTCTATTGAAAGATTTAAGGCAAGACTAGTAATCAAAGGATTCACACAGAAACATGGAGTAGATTATCTTGACACCTATTCTCCTGTAACTAAGATTGCAACCATTAGAACATTATTTGCTTTAGCATCTAATTACAAGCTCTTAGTACATCAAATGGATGTAAAGACTGCTTTTCTGAATGGTGATCTAGATGAGGAAATATACATAGAACAACCTCCGGGTTTTGTGGTTCCAGGTAAGGAGAATAAGGTTTGTAGGTTAAAGAAATCTCTCTATGGCCTAAAGCAAGCACCCAAACAATGGTATGAGAAATTCCATAACACTGTGTTGAGTTTTGGATTTGTCGTTAGTGGATCTGATGCATGTGTTTATACCAAGATGTACAATTCTGGTTGTGTTATTGTGTGCCTATATGTCGATGATATGTTGTTATTTGGCACTAACATGCATGTGATAAATGAAACCAAAAAGTTTCTTTCCTCTCGCTTTGAAATGAAAGACTTAGGTGAAGCTGATGTGATTCTAGGTGTTAAAGTAACTAGAACTAAAAATGGCTTTACTTTGTCTCAATCCCATTATGTAGAGAAGGTATTGAAAAAGTTTAACAACTATGATGTGACGCCAGTTAGGACCCCATATGATGCTACCATAGAGCTAGTGAAGAACTCAGGTATAGGTGTTTCCCAAGAGGAATACGCTAAAGTGATTGGGAGTCTAATGTTTTTGATGAACTATACTCGACCTGACATTGCTTATGCAGTAAGTAGACTCAGTAGATATACACATAATCCTAGCAAAGAACACTGGATTGCACTTAGAAGGTTAATGAGATACCTTAGAGGCACTCTTGATTGAGGATTACATTTTGAGGGTTTTCCCTGCGTTCTAGAAGGATATTGTGATGCAAACTGGGTAAGTGGGACTGATGAAATTTGCTCCACTAGTGGATATGTTTTTACATTGTGTGGTGCAGCTGTCTCATGGAAATCTGCAAAGCAGAGTTGCATAGCCCAATCGACGATGGAGTCAGAGTTTATAGCTCTAGACCTAGCAGGGCAAGAGGCTGAGTGGCTGAGAAGCCTACTGGCAGATATACCAATGTGGAGGCATCCAGCTCCTGCGATTTCTCTACACTGTGACTCACAAGCTGCCATTGGAGTAGCAAACAGCGGAGCGTATAATGGCAAGAAGAGGCATATACGTATTCGACATGAGGCTGTGAGGCAGTTGATAAGAAATGGGGTACTCTCTTTAGAGTATGTGCGGTCAGAGAGGAACATTGCAGATCCATTGACCAAAGGACTTTGCAGAAGGCTAGTCCTTGACACGTCGAGGGGAATGGGGCTAAAGCCCGTGAGAAGAGGAATCTGTGGCGGAAACCATTAATTTGGTCGAACGCAAGCCATGGAAAGACTCCTATGAGATACACATCTCCCATTCCTATGGCAAGTGTATAGTAAGGTTGAGCTAACGCTCTTAATGATTCTATAGCCCAGGCATTGGGTGGTCCTTTCGGACGGACTTGATAGATCACCGAACAACGAATGAGAGGTTGAGCCTTAGAGCTCTTAATAACTTCATAACCCATTGTGGGGGTATTCTCTATTGAGACAGATATGTTGAAGTTACCTACGTGAGTGTGAGGGATTGGCAACCCTCCAAGGTGAGACTTAGGGCAGTCCTCACTAGAACACTCATGAGTACCCAAGGTGTGCCAAAACTTGGATGTCTTATGTGATAAGACTTAGCGGAACGTTACAGGACCCCGTGGAAGGTGTGTGTTGCTGGTTTACCCCGAAGTGGAGGAATTCAAGGCCTCTGGCCATTCGCTCTAACTAAAGGATTGCTAGTTTCACTATGTGCTGATTCAAGTCGCAAGACATCAGCATTTAAGCACTAACCTCGACACGCTCAGAACTTGTTTTCAAAACCTCAGTTTTTAAACCCTTCTATCTGCATTTGTGGGGGATTGTTGGAAGTAATGCATATAGAAGGTGGGTTTTAAGGAAAGTGCCCTTTGGACTTCCCACATGGAAAGTTCAAGGGTACCCTAAAGGGTTTTTAAGGAGTCTCTTCCACTACCTATATTGAGAGGTTGAGGAGGAGATGGGGCACCCACACGCGCGCCCGCCGCCGCCGTCCGTCCGGCTCGCCTCGGCTCGTGCTCGGCTCGTGCTTGTGCTCCGAGATCGGAGTTGGAGTTAATTTTTTGCGGGAAAAATTATTATTGAGGCCGAAGATATTACGGATTAGCTTGTTCGTGCTTATCCGCGAATATCTATTTTTTCACTGGAAAATTATCTTTTTTCCGATATCTTTTACAACCGGTTTTGGATGAGCACATATCTTCTGTTGATAGACTCGAATCTCTCCTTTGCTTGCGGGCTAAGGAGGATTTCGGAGCCTATATAAGGAGGGTTAGGGCTCTGCTTTTCAACACAGCGAACACAATCGCCTCTTTCCCTCTCCTGTTTTCTCCTACCCTTTTCCCGTTCTGAGCGCCTGTTCCAGTTCCAACTTCTCTCCCTCGAGTGCACCTGTGAGAGAAGACGGTGAAATCCTTGGGGGACGTTGCCTCGCATACGATCTGCACCTCTGTCGGGGGCAAATACGTTTCTCATTCAGTGGCTCCCATACCACGCTTCACCGCAGCCCAGCCCCTTCACAGAAACCAAGTTCGGCCTACATCCCTAACGCGTTTGCTACTTGCTGTATTAACAGATTCCAGCAGGGTCATCATCCTACAGAAGAGTCATAGGAAGGTGATCGTCGAGGCGGATTCATTGCTTGTGGCTACGCTCGTTAAGAAAGGCGTTGGAGATTGTCATCCGCTATCTAGCCTGGTTCGTCAATGCCAGAGCTTGTTATCCCGAGACTGGAACATCCAGTTGAGGCATGTCTATAGGGAAGCGAATTATGTCGTGTACTCCCTTGCTTCTTTATCGATCTCTATCCTTTTCGGTTGGTTTGTATGTTTTTTCTAAACCTCCAGTAGATATCGTTACTCTTATGGACGAAGCTATTCAAGGGAAGACCACTTCCCGTATTGTTCCTGTGTAGGCCATTTTCTACTTATATAATTTGAGAGCTTGCTCTCACGTTTTCAAAAAAAAAAAAAAATCTTTATATCCTAATTTTAAAATACTCCGTAATATTTAAAAATCTCAAATATTTAATTTTTTTTGGGACGCACCGCATAGATAGTTCAGATTCGACGATTCCTTAGACTAAGTTGGAATTAGCCAACTATTTCCTGTAATCAATTTTGTTTTGTCAACTACTTTTCAATTTTGCGATAACATGATCTGATATCTAAGTTGGAAGCTTTTATGATAACATGATCTGATATCGATAAATTAAAAGTATGTAAGTAGATGAACTAGAGAAGGTAATTTATAATGCACAACATACTGATTGGAAAGGTTTGATAGGGCGAATGGCGTGCGACGACAGAGAAGAGCAGAGCAAGAGAGCCACCATCAGCAGGGGCAAGGCCAAGTACTTCGCCATATATATATATAAGGTTGATGATCTATTCCGAGTAAAAATTGTTGTATATGGAATAGGTCGGAGTAAGAAGAAGGAGATGGAGATTTTGGTGAAAGTTAAGGTTGGGGAAGATGGGAGGGTTGAATTGAGATGAGGAAAGAGGAGGGGTTTTATAAAGAGTCGGAACATTATCATAAATTAAATCAATATTTGAAATTATGTACATGTGTGTGCAGGGACGGAACCGGCGGTGGGCTGGTATATGTTACAGCCCACCCCATTTTACTAGTAATATATATAATATAGGTATATACGTATCACATTGTTAGAATAGTCCATTTAATTGCCAGTTTACAGGGGAGCGCTGGAGGGCTGGAGTCCTGTGTTCGAATCCCCCTTCCCTTCCACAATAATTAATTGATACCTTTTGCTACTCCTTCCATTTGGTGGAGGCCCACGGCTGCCAGATCATCTTCTGCTAGCCACTTCCATTTGGTGGTGGCGGCATTTGTTAAATACTGTAAATCACAAGCTAGCCATTATTATTTTCTTATCACTAAAAATTAGTCCGTAGTGAGAATAGATAAAAAATATGGATTAATTTCATATGAGTATTTGAGATATATATATATATATATATATATATATATATATATATATTACATAATATTTGATAAATAATTAATTCTATTATTGCTAATCTAAACCTAGATAAAAAAATATCTTTAATTTTTAATTCAATAGAGATAGACAGGAAAAAAATTAAAATTATATGCAAATCCAGCCTACCCAAGATTGTAATCGTGGTTCCGTGCCTCTGTGTGTTGTATTTGTCAAAGGTGTGAATATGTAGTACGTTTTGACTACTTTTATATATTCGATAGGGGTCCCAATTCCAGAATGCTAGCCATTTTTCTTCTTCTCATCTAATATTAGTCCATATTTTATATTTTATTTATTATCGCTTTATTAACGACTCTTATCCCAACGACTTCACTGGTTTTATATATTATACGAGATTGGGAAGATCAACATATATATATGTTACTATGCGGAATATCATATATGTCATTTTATTCTTCATGTCATTCCTTGTTATTTCCGTCATTCCCCTTTCTATTGTGCTTGTTTTGTAATAAAGAGACAAGTTTACCATGTGACTAGCGCATGACTTGCCACCTATATAAACCTTGATGGAACATTGCCTTAAGTAGGGTTTTGGGATTGGTGAAGTACTATGAGTGGTGGCATTGATGGCATCCCTTTGCATATTCATTTTCTGTCATGAAATCTGATCATTGTTGTTGTGGTTTTTGCTGTTTTGCCTGTTAATTTGTTGCTAGATCAGCTTCCATTGCATTATTTTTTATGGTATTAGAGCTGAGGTTCGGCTAAGTGTGGTGTGGTTTGGGTTCCTGATCTAATTTGTTGGACGACCTTAAGGCTTATGTCGTCAAGCGCAACTGACAGATATTATGTGGCCAAGCAGTTGTGTTTGAGGGGATGTGTTGAGAATATGAGTTGTGGGATAGATCACACATTGATTATAAAGTGAATTCATGTCTTGCATATAAGTGGGTGGGCTACTCCTCCTAACACCAATTGGTTTAAGGATGGAACCCCACTCGACTAGTGTGCTCGACTTGGTTAATCGTGCATGTGCACTTAGCTGTGTGACCCCCCAACACGTTGTCAGGCCGGGCTGGACTGAGATTTGAATGGCTTGAGGCGAAGTATGAAAATGGGACCCTAATTCACACAACCATCAATTAGTTTCCCAAAAAAGCTAGGTACGTTACGGCAAGTAATAGTCAATATAAGACATCTTTTGCTCATAAACTACAAACTCGTTATGAAGAACAACTAAACTTAGCCTAAACTACAAACTCGTTATGAAGAACAACTAAACTTAGCCTAAACTACAAATATTTTATCAAGAACATATCATATAGGCAACCTATGCTCAGAATTCCTAAACAACAATTATTCAAATTTTGCATGGGGAAACCACTCAACCAATTGAATTGAAGCGTAAATTTAGGATTGTAAATTAATTAAAATCCTAATTCCTAAATCAGTAAAACCCAATTCCAAAAACCTAATTCATAATCCCTAATTACTAAAATTTAATTCCAAAATCCCAAGATAAGGAAATCAGTCAACCAGTTGCAATTTTGTCCATATTTTGCAAATTGGATTTGGAAATTGAAGGATATGGAAGAAATCAAGAGTAGCAAAAATACATGGGGCCTTTACATAAATATCCATAAAAATTGGCCAAATTACATGAGTATCCATGTATTTGAAAATTTTACAAAAGTGTCCATCCCCTTGCCCCCCTGCCCCCCTCGCTGGATCATTGACCGTTGACTGCTGACGTTTGACTGCTGACGTTTGACCGGTCAACGTTGACCAACTCCTTCATTTTATTTTTTTTATTTTTTATAAAAAAAAAATTTACTTGTCAGCACTTTCAGATATACAACTATAACCAGATGTTATGCAAATAGAATACTATGATATGCAAATATTATATTATGTTATGCAAGCTTAAAAAACCTTATGAGAAGAATATGCAAATCCATATGTATTTTAAAATTGCATTAATATATTTTATTTGCAAAAGTGTCCATCCCCTTGCCCCCTGCCCCCCCTCGCTGGATCATTGACCGTTGACTGCTGACGTTTGACCGTTGACTGCTGACGTTTGACCGGTCAACGTTGACCAACTCCTTTAGTTTTTTTTTTTTAAAAAAAAAAAATTTACTTGTCAGCACTTTCAGATATGCAACTATAACCAGATGTTATGCAAATAGAATACTATGATATGCAAATATTATATTATGTTATGCAAGCTTAAAAAACCTTATGAGAAGAATATGCAAATCCATATGTATTTTAAAATTGCATTAATATATTTTATTTGCACATAAGCACATCGCTCTACCATTTATTAACATAAAAGGCTTTAAAATTGCATTAATGTCAAACCCGATGTTGCTGACACCAACATTCCTGCCACCGTTGACACCGGTCAACGTTGACCGTTGACCGGTCAATGTTGACCAACTCCTTCAGATTTTTTTTTTATTTTTTTTTTTATTTTTTTTTTTATTTTTTAAACGTCAGCACTTTCAGATATGCCACTATAACCCGATGTTATGCAAATAGAATATTATGATATGCAAATATAATATTATGTTATGCAAGCTTAAAAACCCTTATTAGAAGAATATGCAAATCCATATGTATTTTAAAATTGCATTAATATATCTTATTTGCACAAAAGCACATCGCTCTACCATTTATTGGCATAAGAGGCTTTAAAATTGCATTAATGTCAAATCCGATGTTGCTGACACCAACATTCCTGACACCGTTGACACTGACATTGTTGACATTACTGGCACTTCTCACACTGTCACCACTAACATTGCGAACACCACCAACATTTTCCGTATTAGCGTTGACGTTAATGTCGGTTGACACTGACATCGGAGATGTTGACGCTGCTGACGCTGACATCGAAGATGTCGGCTGACGCCGACATCGATGTTGCGAACACTATTGACGCCGACGTCGAAGATGCTTTTTTTTTTGTTCCAACACTTCTTTTTTTTCGTGTAAGCACTACTCCCTCCGTTTCAAAATAAAAGTCGCTCGACTTTTTGCACGTGTTTTAAGAAGGTAAAAACTCTATAAAATATTATTTTTTTAATCAATTTTTTTTCCATAAATTGATACTTATTACTACTAAGAATCAATTTATGAAAAAAAATTGATTAAAAAAATACTCCCTCCGTTTCCTTTTAAATGACTTTTTCAAGTCATGCACGTAGTTTTATAACGATAAAAACTATATTAAATATTAATATTTTAAAAATATTTTTTTAATAATATTATACTTATCATCAATAAGTATGAGATTGTCGAAAAAAATATTTAAAAAAATTATTATTTCATATAGTTTTTCACACCTTAAAAAACGTGCATGAATAGTAAAAAGTCAATTAAAAGGAAACGGAGGGAGTAATATTTTATGGAGTTTTTACCTCATTAAAACACGTGCAAAAAGTCAAGCGACTTTTATTTTGAAACGGAGGGAGTAATATTGTTGACACTGTCACCATTAACATTGCGAACACCACTAACATTTTTCGTGTCAGCGCTGACGCTGATGTCGGCTGACGCCGACATCGGAGATGCTGACGCTGCTGACATTAATACTAATCAGCATAAAAGAAAGAACAGTTGTGCTACTATTATGTAGTACCTATGCAAACCTCAGATTCTGCTGACAAGTATTAGTTAAGGTCAATCTAAGGTGTTGGTTGAATGGCTTCTAATGTAAAATGCAGT
This sequence comes from Persicaria tinctoria, assembly GCA_037127255.1. Lineage (NCBI taxonomy): Eukaryota > Viridiplantae > Streptophyta > Magnoliopsida > Caryophyllales > Polygonaceae > Persicaria > Persicaria tinctoria. The sequence goes on from JBANSL010000002.1 coordinate 60,602,927, forward strand.
GGGATGTTGTGTTAATAGCTTGTAATGATTATGCACAACCAAAATCTGATTTTGATGTCAGAATGAATTGAATTACAGTAAAAATCTATTACACTATTGACGTTTCATGTAATCAATTTAAATTTGTGCCTTCGGCACAAATTTAAATTGAAATTTATGAAGTTAATACTCTTTGTATTGAAACTAAAAAGAAATTAATAGTGATCAATATAAAAGAAATACTAGTTGTGCTACTATTATGTTATCGCGTGCCTCTTCAACAGAAATACTAGTCTACATAAACCGCAATTCATCAGCATGCCATGTGTTGGTGATTTTACTAAAGCTGAGCAAGTAAAAGGTTTCTAACCTGGCTTTGATATCTCGAGGGCAATGAGTTCTGCAATGCCAGTTCCAGCCTGTGGTAGGAGCGAGATGCAGACAGCAAAGTCAATTCAGGACCACACACGTATACAAATGTCTATACAAAGTCCAGGATTTTTTCCCTTGGAGGGTAGGTAGCATGGTGAGATAGTGATGGTTGAATTTGAGAGGATCGGTTTCAGAAGTTTTAACTTTCCCTTTCTTCATCTAGTTGGATATGCTGCTCAGTTTTGATTAAATGAAGGGCCTCCTTTCTCATCTTTAGGAATTAACAAGCTCAAATAAAACCAGATATTATAAATTGAACAACTAATATAAACCTCGCCAGCTCCAAGGAATAAATGTGTTGTTTGCGAGAGATTTCCCCGTCATTTTCTCTGACCACACCCTACTTCATTTAATCCATGGCCAAATATGTCGAAGATGATAACGCACCTAATCAACAAAGACACAAGGCACTTTTAGAAGAAGCTTTACTGTCATTAGCAATGTCAATGCCTAAGCAGCTGGTGTCCCCATCAATTATTATGCAAGTATGGATCTACCCACCTGCATCTCTATTTCATTTATGACTACTTCATATTGAACTTGAATGATAATTTTTCAAGCTAGGGATTTGAAATGACTACTTCATATGGACAACAGGTAAATCAAAGTACATGCCTAGTTTTTGACCATCTGGAACTGCTGACAGAAAAACAAGATATTCGATCACTTGTTTTTAACATATTCGATCTTTATCTCATTTTTCAAAATATAGAAATTTGTTTTTTTTTTAAAATAAATAAATAAAAGACCCTTAGATTTTAGGGTATGCGATGATGACACACTTAAATGTATCAAATGACAACTTTGAATGTTTGGAATTATGATAGAGAGATCTAATCGCATGATCTGTCACTTGTCACTTGTGGTGTTTTAATGGCTTGGGATTGTATAGTGGTTAAATGAATTTATAACCGATTTTTAAATCAAATTAGACATTGCTTTAATTAGTTAATTCATTCATCAACCTCTATAAAATTCTGAAACCATGTTTGTACTATCCAAATAATCAATATCAGTGCTCTCAATTTCTTTAACCTAACTGAAGGTATGTATATATTATTCCTATTATTATTGGATTTCTCACACAATCTTTGATACATGTTTCATCAAGTATGCTAGTCCTAATTTTTAAGACAAACCATTTGTCATCAACTAAGAAAATGACCTATATAATGACAGTAATTCTGGTTTCAGTTTCAATCTGCAGAACTGCGGAACATGGCTGAGTGTTTTCCGGTTTCAGAATCATGGAATCTACGTTTTATAATAAACAAAAACACCCACCCTTGAAAAAACATGGGCAAACTTCAATAAAATAAAGTCCACACCTGAACAATGAAGTCCCCTTCTTGAAGTTTCTGAACACCTCCAGTTCTGATAAGTTCTGCAACGTTGTCCTGCAAGACATAAATGAAAGATGCAAACAACAAGATGCTACTCAGAACAAATCAAAAGATCTATACTCATGAAACAACATCAAAATGAACCATTTAAACCTCATTGTCAGCAAGACCATATAGTGCAAAAGCAGCATTATGCTGCACTGATGCATTTTTGGATTGAAGGAGCCTTAACAGTGGTATCATCCCACCCGACTGAACAATTCCTGCTTGGTTATGTGAATCCTGACAATAAGAAGAGGAAACAAGGCATTCAAAGGAGTAAGGAAAAAAACCAATGGAACCGGAAATATGAAAATAAGTTCATATACAGATGCTGATGAAGGTCTAACAAATGAAGATACAATAGCCATTCATTTCTGAAAAAGAACTCTCGAATCCTGCCATACCACAGCAAAATCCAAGGCACCATCATAAATTCCAGCAATGTGTTGTGCTAAGAGAGGACCTCTTAGGATAAGATTGCAAATAAGAAATTCCATAACTTCATAACCAATTTTATCAATTGAAGGGGAAGACGTAATGGAAGAGAATAGTACCAGCAAAATTGAGGAAGTGCTAGAGATCCGCAGACGATAGAGCGCCTGAGATCCAAAGACGAGGGAGCAGGGCCGGCCATGGGGGAGGGCAAAGCGGGCGACCGCCCTGGGCCTCCGATTTTACGGGGCCTCATTTTTTACTAATTTTAGTATATATAATAAAATATTTTTAAAATTAACACAAGTGTCTGTTGGCGTGGTGGTTGTTGAATTGCTACGGGACATGCATGTTTTCTTAAAGTCACGGGTTCAAATCCCATATTTAGCACAACTCTTAACATTCTAATATTTTTTTTTCTATTGGTTAGGTCGTCCCACTTATTTCTCTTCATTTATGTAACTAATTATGTGGCCTCAATAAATTTCATAAGGTCATAGAGTATCAAATTATTAATTCAAATTTAAATACAGCTAATCTTTTAATTTCATTTTATAATTATGTCATTCATGAACAATTTTAGTTTTATTAACATGGACAATCAAGAAAAAAATATTCATATGGTCATATCTATATTTATATTAATTGAATTGAATGAAATAATATGTTTCAAGGAGTTTTAGAATATTATTTATATATATATATATATATAGAAACACTAGGGTTTTGTGTTTAAAAAAAATGACACAAATTTAAACGTGCAGTATATAAATTATTTTTAATATTGTATAACTATAAATTTTATAGAGCAAAAGATCGATAAATATACTTTGCGTACGTAATCTGTACTATGGATTAAAACAATTTGTATAAAATTTTTAATATAAATTTTATTGGTGATTTTCTTAAAAATTCTTATTTTAAAGAGTTTTTTTATAATTTTCCTTAAATATCAACAAAAATAATCTAAATTCTTTTAACATACTCATCTTAAGATATAAAAAATAAATAAAAATTACATATAAAATTTATAATTTATAAAATTATGACCCGGTCCTCCAAAATTGATTGGACGGCCCTGCGAGGGAGCACAGTTGCCCAGAAACGCTGGAGACATCGGAGACGAGAGAAGCAAGTTGGGAGCATATAATGCAAGTTGGGAGCACAGTTGCCCCGCACGGCTCCGACTCCGGCGTGGCAGCGACCCGATCGGTGCTCAGCACCCGCAATCCTCAGGGCCACGACCACGAAGACGAAGAGAACTAGAGAAGGCCAGCAGTCTAGCTAGTCCTCCCCGTCATCCCAGCAATGTCGCACGGCAAGCAGATTCCGCAAACAGATCTCGACAAAGAGTGGTGTTAGTGGTGAGGGATGCGGCCGGTGACGGTGGTGAGGGAGGCGCCCGGTGATGGTGGTGAGAGCCGCAACCAGGTCGCCGCTGTACCAGGTCGCCGACATCTGCATCTTCTCCGTCGTCCTCGTTTCAATTCGTTCAGATGCAGATAAACGCCGCTCTACCAGGCCGCTTCTCCTCTTCTCTTCTGTATCCCGCCGATGATGGCGGCGGTGGCCTGAACGATTCGAGAGAGGGAGAATCAACGGAAGAAGGCGGCGACGACGATGAGGCAACGGTGGCGAGATATCTGTATCGTCTTCCTCCTGCTCGTCCTTCACCAACTTCAGGCGGAGATTTCTCTCTCTTTCACAAACTGGGGAATCAGATTAGGGATTTTGACAAAGAAGGGTAATATCATCAATTAATCATCCGAAATTATAAAAGAGGACACTTTTGTAAATTTTACAAAAGGTTGGACGAAACTGAAATTAGCTTCAAAATTTGTGCCTGCGGCACAAATTTCCTCAAAATACATCGCTTCGGTGAAAGCTCTTCCCTATTAACAAATCTTATTCCTCCATTTTTCTGTGTTAAATGGTGGTCTTCAGATCCCCGTTGCGAGCTCTCCCTAAACCGCTGAGAGCTCTTTTCCCTATTCACAAATCTTATTCTTCCATTCTTCAGTGTTAAATGGCGGTCTTCAGATCCCCGTTGCGAGCTCTTCCCTAAATCGCTGAGAGCTCTGCATTAATTTTCTGGTCAATATGGGCCCCTAGTGACTATTGGGCCTGAGGCAAGGGCCTGTTGGGCCTCACTTAGGCTTGGGCCTGCATGTCGTATGAAACACCGTTATTTAATATGGTAGTGTTGAGAATATTAGTTGTGGGATAGATCCCACATTGATTATAAAGTGAATCCAAACCTTATACATGGAGTGGGCTACTCCCCTTAACACCAATTGGTTTTTGGATGGAACCCTACTTAGGTGTGTGACCCCCCACGTTTTATGCCCCACCGTTATTTAATATGGCAGTGTTGAGAATATGTTGTGGGATAGATCCCACATTGATTATAAAGTCACTCCAAGCCTTGTACATAAGTGGGTAGGCTACTCCTCCTAACATCAATTGGTTTTAGGATAGAACCCTACTCATCTTGTGTTCTCGGCTTGGTTAATTGCACATGTGCGCTTGGGTGTGTGACCCCCCTCGTTTTATGCCCCACCGTTATTTAATATGGTAGTGTTGAGAATATGAGTTGTGGGATAGATCCCACATTGATTATAAAGTAAGTCCAAGCCTTGTATATAAGTGGGTGGGCTACTCCTCCTAACACCAATTGGTTTTAGAATGCAACCCCACTCGGTTGTGTGCTCAGCGTGGTTAATTGCACACACTACTAAAATTATTATGCAATTAGACATCACGTCTTTTAAGTCTATCAAGAAAACTCCTAATGTTAAATTAGTTTGTTATATCAATTATTAAATTTGAGATGTTGAAAAATATTTAGACACATCTGTCAAATTTTTTTAAAGATGTAAAATTGCTCATTCTTAAAATGACATTCAAACGCGCGGATTTTAATTTTCTAAGTTAAAAAAAGTGGTATTGAATGAAGTGCTAAGTTGAAAAAATTGAAGGGCTTTCAAATGTTGGAAATTTCTTAACTCTAGAAAAACTGGAGGGCTTACAAAAATCTCATCTCTCTCCACATTTTCAATCTCTCTTCTCTCCGGTTTATTCATCTTCTCTCTCTCAGACTCAACCCTCCTTCTCAGTCGAACCCTCCCATGGCTTCTCTCCTCTACCCAACCCTCCCATTGCTTCCCCCTCTTAGTCGCATTCCAATGCCTCCCTCTGTCTCACACTCTCCAAACTTCTCATTTCTCTCAACTCTATGTCTTACCCTCGCCTCATCACCGCCCCTATTGTCACCACCACCACCCCCATCGCCACCGCCCACAGATCTGAGATCTTTTTCTACCGAAACGCCAAACCTCACCACTCTCTCACTTTCCAACCTCCAAGCGAACAGTTTTTGCAACCCTCAAAACCCTCACCTCCATCCCAGAGCACCTTCTCCTCCTTCTCCATCGGCGGGGCGGCGGGGTATTTTCCACCACCAGGTCAACCCACCCTCCCCCCAAATCCACCACCTCTCCCTTGACCTCCCCTCCCCCCTCCTCCTCTGTTTACTCTCCCTTTTCCCCACCGTCGTCATTGCCGTCGCCTGTCGTCTACACTCACTCTCTCTCTCTCTCTCTCTCTCTCTCTCTCTCCCTCTCTCTCTCTCTCCCCCCCCATTATCTTCAGCACTAGAGTAGAGGTTACTCTAACGCCGCTGGTGTTCTCCTCCTCGTCTACTTTTGCCGGTTTCTCCCTTTCTCATATCTGAGTTGATTCGCCGGTGTTCTCCTCTTCGGTCGCCACTCCTATCGCTCTTTGCGATACCTCTTTGTAAAATTCAGGTATTCTATGCGAATCCCTTTCTTTTCAATTCGCGAGCCCTATCGGTGAAATCCAAGTTTCTCTTTCTCCGGCTCTCACATTGCATTTTAGGCTCCAATTGATTTTAGTTCGTTTTAGATTGACTGACTAAACCCTAATTTAGCTTCATCTTGCTCCAGTTAATTTCAGTTGTTTGAATTTGAGTAGCTGATTTATAGAGGGGGATTCAGCTGGATGAGTATGAGGTTCGTCCTATTAGATCTGGTTTTTGTAACCTTTTAAATCTTTTAATCACTCCCTCCGTTAATCGGGACTAACCATTATTTTAAGCCCCTCCCATGAAAGTAGCTTCTTCCTTAATATATTCATGTATGGATGATACATTCGGATCTTGATTTCTTTTTATCTGATTCGTTAATTCAGATTTCGTTGTTGTGGATGTAAAAGTGGTAAACAATTTCTAAAAATTCTGATTTAGATCTTAATTGCCGCCCGACTCCAAAATACCCAGCAACATCAAAAAAATTATTTAGCGGTAAACACTTTCTAAAATTTCCTTGAGAACCCCCCTCTCTTTTAAAAAATGATAATTGTAAGTGGATCTGATATATTGTGTTCAAATTTGATTGATTAGGGGTTTAAGAAGGAAGATCCACCAATTCAAATTTCAAATCAAATCGAGGAATGCAAAATCACAGATGTGGATCCAACAGCTCCAATGTCCCCTTAGCAATCTCCATCGGTATTCAATGGCAAAAATCAGATGGTAAATGATGAATATCTCATTTTGCTTTCTAACCTTAAAATCCCATAGACAAAGGAAAAGAGGTTCCCTTTATTGACCTTCCCACCACACCCGATGGCAGGAGGAGGTTGAGTTGGAAGGCATTTTGGAGGACCCTGTCATAGATATCCATAATGCGATTCGAAGGACCACCTTGTAGTGGTGGACTATGTGGGAGATATCTATGCTTACTGCAGAAAAATGGAGGTGATCTTATGAAAGCTCTCTTAGTTTTGACTATCTAGTTTAATGTAATTGAGAAACCAGCACATGAATAATTCCGGGTTTGGCTTATAAAATTATTTTAGGCCTTTAGCTGCCCCTCACTGGATTATAATATTATATCTCTCAACAATGTGACATTAACGAAAAGATGAGATCCATTCTAATTGGCTGGCTAATTGAGGTAGTACAGATCTCATGTTAGTATTGATTTTAATAATGTCAATACTTGAAACTAAAAACTGATAATGACATTCGAAAATAGGTACACAATAATGTCAATACTTGAAACCCATTTGAGATGGCCTATTTTTTTAGGCGGCTCATTTGTCAATCATGCTCTTATACCGATTTCTTTTTAGCATTAATCTTGATGATGATTTCATGTTAGTATTGGTTTTAATAATGTCAATCCTTGAAACTAAAAACTGATAATGGCATTCGAAAAGAGGTACACAATAATGTCAATACTTGAAACCCATTTGAGATGGCCTATTGGCCTCTTTTTTTTTAGGCGGCTCATTTGTCAATCATGCTCTTATACCATTTTTTTAAACATTAATCAGACTCATATGTCAATCATGATCTTATATCTATTTGTAATGTATGGCCAATCATGTGTGTTTTTAACATTCTAGTGCAATTTCATCTCTCTTGTACTCAACATATTGTCTAGAAACTGCTTATCATTTGTGCAATGCCATTCGTGAATTAAGATCATCTTAGTACATAAACATTTTGATATGATGTGATGTTGAGCTACTGACTTTTTCTTCCAAATATAGTTATCTTGTGTTACTGTATTGGATGGTCTAATTCTTTCTGCTAAGATGGCTCGTTTCATCGTGTTCGGAGATTGTATTAATTTGGGATCATTTATGGTGGTGTTTTTGTCAATTCTAATATGACAGAAATTTCTGTTTGAGCTCTCAATAGTTTATTATGTATCTTTTATGAGCTCTTTCAACTGCCTCATAAGTGCGTTGTATGTGTGCAGGATACTGTCTCAGAAGTTGTTTACTACAGCAGTAACTCGAGTTTGAGCGAGTTGATAAACAATTCATCATGCTTTAGGGGATTTTCGATTGTATGCACAATTCACTAATTTCTTACAAGTTACTGGCTTTCTCAAACTGTGTTCTTTACTATGATTGCTCCTCACTCACGTAGACTTGGCCTGTTCATACTCCACGACCAAACTTGCCGCTGATACCCCTCTCCTTACAGGTCAGGTAGGCAACATATAAATGAGCCTAGAATTTGAATAATATTTTATAATTTTAGTACAATTGAAAACGATTCACGGGTAATTTTATCAGCGGGTTCTTGATGCACTATTTCCCTCTGTACTTGGTAGGACATGTGCCATACCTGGTGCCTTCGGGTGTGGGAAAATGTAGTACTAGCTGTTAGATTTGGAATTTAAATAGGTTTAACAGTCTTTATGTATGCATATTTTCTGTTGTAAGAGCAACTCCGAGCTGCCTTTATCTTGCATATAGGCCAATTATACTTGCCTCCTGCCCCATGTTTGAATTGAACACAAGGTCACTTCTTTTTCTTCTCTCCCTTAAAATGTTATGAGATTACGCCATCTATTGATTTCTTTTCAAAATCTTGTTAGTAAGAATTCTGTTAGTACACATTGGTGCTTCATAATTTGGAATGAGTAGATTTGTTGAAATATGTATTAAATTAGCATATATTGGTGCTTATGGGAATTCTAAATGAATAAATCCTTTCAAATGTGAAATTTCTTTTTATGTAGAAGTGCTCAAAGCTAATGTTTGGTTATCATTTTTATTATGTAGGTTGAGATGCTCAAAGACAGTGGTTATCCTACTTATTTGGTTGCTCGATTGGCTTCTTTCCATGAGCGTGCTGGGAAAGTTTAAGGCGTTCGGGCTAGCCTAGCCTTTTTTTCAGATGTTCAAAACTCGCATACAGAGCCGAAGATCGAGATGAGTAATCATATCATTGGGTCTGTAGTTCTAGAAGGTCTTAGGAATCCCCATCAGACTACTCCAAATCTCATCTGAACAATTAGCATATTTCAACAATGGCGTGGGTTACCCGAGTTCGATACTCGGCAACAGCGACAAGAATTTGATGTGGGACGAACCTCGTCGGCACTTTCGCCATTTACCAAATAGTAATAAAAATCCAAACTCAAACACAAAATCAATAGATTAGCAAATCAATAACTTAATCAACCAATAAACTACTAGTATTGCAATTAAGTCTGATGTCAAACCCACAGGGAGAAACATTTCACTATTCAATAACTCTTAACAAGAATTCTTAAGACCAAACAATGATTTAGGAAGAATAACCACGATTGAAAGTAACCAATTTTATGATTGCAAAGTAAATCGATAATAAGGTAGAGAAAATATTTCACCTGTAATTATCTTGCAATGGATGAGATTCATGGTCCTAGGATTGTTCTTATCAATTACTCATAAACATATGTCTACTTGACTAAAGTTGAGAGATCAGCAGGGATACAATCATCATCTTATGCAATATCACTAAGGAGTATCATTAAAGACTCAAATAATTAGACCAAATGGCATATTGATTCAACGCAATTAAGTCGAACCGGAACAACCCTAGTGTAACGGCCCAGAATTATGATTTCCGGGTTACGTTTCAAGGGATGAAACCCCTTGTTCGGATCTTGCAATCCAGGTATGGGTCGAGGTTTCAAATTCATTTTAAGATTAGTAGAAAGAGGGATTTCAAACCCTAAAAGCCACGAAATTCAATTCAAATGAAAGTAAAGCGGAAGCAAAGTTAAGATACAAAGTGTCACGGCAGAGCCGGGTCAAAACCAAAACATAAGCGAATTATTACCATATATACCAAGTTAGAGAATTAACTAGGTTCTTCGATTCGCCAAAAGGAACCCCGTCATATAGACATCGAACACTCAAAATCTGCAGAAAATACCTTTAAAAAAAGAACGGGGAAAGGAGTCAGATCGAGCCACTCATGCGGGACCGGCAGTCCTCGCTGAGGCCACATAGTATGTGCTATACCTAATAAAGATGCTCTAATGCAGTACGAAAGTCAAACACACTAGCATGCTCCTAGTTCATAATAATGTGCAGAAATACTGTTAAGGGCCCAAGACAATGCCAAAGGGCATATCCCTCTCCTACCTCCACCCCTTTCCGATAGGGTGTAGATGGGCCAGCTCGTGAATGCATTCCATCATAATCGGGCAGCACGCATGCCTAACCCGCTCCACAATAAAGCCCACAGGCATCCCATAATATAAGGAAGTTCATGACTCGATTGACTCAGGGTACCCGATGAGGCTGGGCTACCCTATGACCCTAGCAAAGACTCTAGGACTATCACAGATAACGACCGTTCTGTTTCAAACGCAATAAGTAAGCAGATGCTCATTCAAGTAGTGCAACCTAAACAGGATACTACATGGCATGCTTTTATGCATATGCAACACCTAACATAAAATGTAACAACAGGCATGAATGTCCAACCTGAGTAAGCCCCCTAAGCAACTTACCTGAAGATGCAGAACAACGGGATAACACAAGTAAGGGCCCAAATGCAAGTCCAAAGCAATCCAAAAGCAATACACACCTATCATCAAGCCATTTCCATAAGCTATCGTGCTGACATTCATACATAGGAAACCCAAGTTCTCATCATACTCAAAACCAATTGATAGTAAAACCATTTTCCAAAATCTTTTCGATACGTTCGACATCGACCAAAACCATTTCATTTCCAATCAATCCCATCGATAAATCTTACCAACATTTCCAACTCATTTCCCAAAGTTTTCCAAACCTTTAAATCTCAAGTTATGTCAACTCATTTTTAAAACAATTTCTCAAATCATATTATAGAAATAATTCCGGCATTTTGGTTTTCCGAACACGAGTCCTTAAAAGACATGTCTGAAAACTTGAAAACTCCTTTTAAATAATCTATCATCAATATGTGACTAGCATAAAAATCAATTATATTTATTAAGAAACAATTCCAAAATTCCCAAATTTCATATTTAAAACAACACACCATACTTATCTCAAATAATACCACTTCCAAAATAACTTTATAATATAGAATAAATTTCATAAAATATATTTTCAGAAAATCTGAGTTTTCATGATACAATAATACTACAAATAAGTAATTATTAGCTTAGGATATAGCTTATATATATAATCATCAAAATATACATATAAGACATGATAAATACAAGAGGAATAAAACTCATTAGGCCCAACCCTTGACCCGAATTCAAGGCCCCAACCCGAGCCCAAAAGAAAAGAAAGAGAAAAGGATCCAGATTTACTACTCCCTTCCCACTGAACCCGGTTTCTCAAAAGTGATATAACCCTAATTACTCCCCCGGATCCGTCCCACTTCCCAACCCAACATAGAGAAAGAAGGAAGGACGGAGACGCTCACCTGTAACCTTGGACGCAGACGCAACGACGGAGAACGGAGGAGAATGAGAGGGCTCGGGCAATCAGGGTCCGTTCAACCTGAACCTTCACGCAGAGATTCGAAATGAAATTTCGACCATGCTTATCATAGGAAGGAGGAAGCGAGAGCAAGAGGGAAGGGAGGAGAAGAGCTTTACCGAGATTCAAAGTTTTCGCCGGTTCGCTCGCCGGATACGCAATTGACTCCAATGGAGATGGATTCGAGCCGATATTGGCCTAGGACGGATGTAGAGGGGTTAAAGGTCCACCTTTATGCGATTTGGAGTTGGAAACGGAGAATCGAAGGCTTACCACGGCTGGGATCGGAAACAGGGGAGATGGGGCGAGAACGGCGTCGACTTCACTCCTGGGTGGCTCCGAGCTCCTCCTGGGAAACCTCGGGAGCTCATCGTAGTCGGAGGAAGCCGAGGAAGGGATGGAGGCTGCTCGAGGAAGTGGACGAGGTTGGAGACACTCGGGTGCGGCTCTGGCGACTTCGAAACGGGGCTCTCCATGGCTCGCACGGCGAGGATGACGACGGGGACGAGGAGGCTCCCAATGGTGGTGCTCCTGATGACGGGAAGGAAACGGATGGTGGTGGCTCACGGTAGTAGACATAATCGGAGGAGGAAATGGTGGAGGCGAGGTTGTGATTCGGCGATGGTGAACTGGCAAGCGTGGTTTAGATTTCTGATTTTTGCAGACAGAGTAAAGAGGGGGAGAGAGAGAGAAAAGCTCCAATGTGGGTTGTCTTCAGATTTAAAACAAGGAGGAGAGAGGCCTATGAGCTGGGAGAAGGCTGACACCTTCCAAAAATGGGGAGCAAGCATGGAAAAAAAAGGAGGGAGGAGGGTGTTGATTAAACAAAATGGGAGGTGTTGGTGTGCTGCAAGGCTGCAATCGACAGTGAGAGGGAAGAAAGAGACAAATGAGAGGGGAGGAAAAGCAACTGGTCCCATAAAGTTGAATTTCAAAACACCCCAAAACAAATAAATCTCGAAATTCGTTCGCTCTACCTTATCCCGACGCGTTTAAAATATTCCTCAATTTTTCAAATTCGAATTTAATAAATGAAATCCGAACATTATTTTTCAATTTTCGGTATAAAAAAGCAGAGTATAACATATTTTAAATTTCCAATTTAAAAAATGCCGGAACTTGTTTTGAAATATTTAGAATAAAACCAATAGCTCAAGGACGGAAATTTCAAACCTCCCAAATCTTAGAAATCGGGATGATTATAAATCACTATTTTAATAATTTAATATTCGAATATTTCCCGGTCTTTACACCTAGATCACCCCTAATCGACATATACCCAACATAGATCGATCAATTGAAATCATCCACTACAAAGACAAAGAAATATCACTACTTCAATACCTTCGTTTGCTATGAAGAACACAACAACGAATTCATAGCTAAGATGCAATTCTTAACATGGTTATCAATCATAGAAAGGAACACAAATATCAACAATAAGCACAAGATGATAAATATGAATATGAATAACTATGAGTTTAGCAATCTATAGGCTAAATCTCTCTCTCTAATTGTGTTCATAGTCTCACAATAAGTTCTCTACACACACAAACCGATGGAAAATAACCTAATAAAGGCTCTCAAAAAGTCGGTAAAACCCTAAAATAATAATAATAAAATAATAGGAAATATAATCAACGGATCCGAAATCGCGAACCCTGAAAACCGGCCCACGGCGGGCGCCGTGCAAGAGGCAGCGGGCGTCACCATCTCAGTGCAGGATTCCCTCTTTTACTTCGATTGTCTTCAATGTCGTGCTTCCTTTCTCCTCCCTACCCTCTTCCTCATCCTCCACATGCTCAAAAACATGTCTCTTAAGCTCTTCTAAGATCCCTCTAAGTTCGGAATGTAATTCTGCGGAATAAACACTAAAAAGGCTTAGATTCCAAACTCGAATACTTCACAAGCAATATACGAAACTATACTCAAACATATGGAAAACTCTTATCTAAATGCAATAAGAAGTACCTATAATGCCTATATGAAATATACATTATCAGCCGGCCCCTCATGAGAATGATAGACTGGGTTGGCTAACTCTTCTGCCTCTTTTTTCCCTTCTTATAATTAGCAACACCCAAATCAATAGCCTTCTATTTCAAACTCCCACCAGAATCAGGTGCATATATAAGCTATTGTAGGTGTAGAAGAAGTAGAAGCAAGTGCAGAATCCAAAGCACTAGAAATCACCAAACCTTATGATATGAAAATTCTTCTTAACATGCCTCACATGATAATGAGAACCTTTTTGGGGTTGGGAAAAAAAGGCCCAGCAACACAATTAAAAACTTCATCAGCAACCTCTTCTTCAAACTCCATTCCAACCTTCCTTCAAAATGCTCTATACTTTGGATAAACAGGGGCTTGTTGACAAAGACAAGAATGCATGTTGATAATCAATGAAAGGAACAAATACTGAAAAATGATAATTACACAAAAGAATACTAACAATTAATGAAAGGTACAAATAAAAATCTTACCACTTCTCCGTTAAATAATGATAGTGCTTATTCATGAGTACTTTTGACATTGCATACCCAATGTAAGGAAGTTGGATTGTTAGCAACATAATTAAAGGTACACCCAAGCTTTTTAGCAATAAAAGGAAACACTTCCAAATTCTAAACTTGTTAAATGCACACAAAACAAGCTGACAAATAATTAGTGAAAACCAAAAGCGAATAAAAAAACACTTGGAATGCTAGAGGATATCCAAATAGCTTATATATCCCCCTAGCTTTGACACCTTTCTCAAAGAAAGATATTTTCTCAAACATTTAGACAAGACACGAAAACATTCACGACCCCAATGATATCTTTCAAAAATTTTGCCATCACATGCAAGAGCTAAATGATCCAATCTCATATCCTCATAACGTTTTAATAAAAACACCTTCTCAATAATTAAAAGCTTAGCCATCTGCAACTTTTTTTTGGAGATTTATTAGGTTCAAATTTAAAAATCTTAAGTATATTCACATAAAAAACCTTGGTCTTTTAAAAAAAAAATACTTTAAGTGGTAAATGATTATATTCAATAGTTGAAGGCCAATTATGGCATGGAACTTGGGTAAAGAAAAATGAGCAACAAAACCATCAACTTTAAACCACATTTCCATCTCTCTATTTGTTACAATTTTATGCATTACCATATGATGTATTAATTGAAAATTAAAAAACAATTTAATCCTAGAAGAAAAAATAAATCTTAACAACTATTCTTAAGATGTTGAAAATCAAAAGCGGACAAACCATCATTGATAATTTTACAAACATTAGGATAAGAGTAAAGATTACTACATGAAGGAAACCTCTCTTCAAGAGGTAACCAATATCTTATTTCCTACAAAACATTAACACGAACACATTAAACAAAAAAAGAACGTGAAGCCAAAAACTGCGGGCAAAAATAAACTTGAAAAATCAAAGGAAATACTCATATTGAACAAACTTTTATGGGATTCTAACTTAGAAAAGAAACATTCTACGCATAATAGAAGCCATTACAAAGGATTAAAACTAGGTTCATGAAATAGTTCATGAGAAGAAGAAAACTCTAACCGATGCAGTGCAAATGGTGATGACTCCTAGTGACATTGAGGACAACATAAAGGTGCCATTTGATGGTCCTATCACTTGTACAAGGGCCAAGAGGATTCATGATGCTACCAAGGCACTTTTCATTCGTTACCAAGGAACTATGGAGCAAGGATTCAGGCCACCTTAGATCACTTTGCTCAGGACTAAACCACCAGCATAGGGGGCGAGCTTGAGACCAAACACGGAGCTCATGAGGACTCAACAACACCCACCATGAAGTCGATACCGAGTGGAGAACAGGTCGATGCCGAGTCCTTGGGGGTCGACACAACATGTGCAAGGGTGGTCGGTTTTTATTTAATTAAGTTGGAACATTATTTTTAATTGTTATTATTTTATGCAATTAGAAAAATAAAGGTGGGATGGAAAATATATCTTCAAGGTAATTCCGTAACCACTAAGTCTAGTTATCTATCTTTTATCTAGATCCATTTATCTTAGATAGGATTTATTCATGTTATTTAATATTTTATCTAGCAAAAAATCTATCCTTTGCAAGGAGGAATTGACATACTTTGTTATTTAAAGACATTCTCTACAATTGAATAAAGTAGATTTGAAAATATATTGAAGAAACCTTTTTGGATAAAAAAGTTTTTCAATCTCCTAATCCAAAACCTTTTCAATCAAATTTATGTTCTTGTGATTTCATCATTCAAGGATCCAAACCCTAATTCCCAAACACAAACCCATTCATAAAAACAGAAGTTGAACGCCATCGCATAAGGGAGAGAAAAAGATCGTCGACACGCTTGGATCAGGCCCTGGCGGCGGTCGCGGCACGCTGAGCGGCGGGCGTTGCACATGCGAGCACTGGGCGCTGTCTTCTCCTGGCTTCTTGTCGCTGCTGCTTCTATTTTCCGTCGTTGTTTTCCTTTCGTTTGTGATTTAAGTGTTTTCTGTCGCTATTTAGTCCTTTGCTCATATTGATTTTTAACTTGTTCCAAATCAAGAGATATCCAAGAATATTTCAAGATCGAGGCAAATATGCGAAGTTGAAGGTTCGATAATGTATAACAAAGTAATATAAATATACTTAAGAAGGGGGGTTGAATAGAGTATGCCGGTTTTTCACAGATAATCTCAGGACTTTTGAAACGCTCGCAAAAACCCTTTGAGATTAGACTTAATCTATTCTCTAAAAAACTGAATCACAAACAAGTTATACAATTCAAAACAAATGCGGAAATATGTTAAAACAATAAGTAAAGGACGCAATAAATTATTAACGAGGTTCGACACGAACTTGGCCTACGTCCCCTCCTAGGGTTCTTCCACAACCCTAGGATTCAACCGGCTTTTATTGATTCACAAGACTTAGGATCCTAATAGCTCACCGAGAAGCCGCTCTCTTATACAACTGCAATCTAGTCGACTCACGTTCCCTTGGAGTCCTAGACCAATCTAGAAGAGCCTCACATCTCTCAGCTATCTAGTACAATCATCTTACACTTACTGAATCAATCACCTAGTGTCCACTTCCCGAGTTACAAACTCTCGAGTATAACACTCACTCGAAATATATCCTATAAGCTCACTTTGTAAATCTCAAATTCTTTGAAAGAAAATAAATGACTCTTAAGAACTAGCAGAGAGCACGCGAGGAAGACAGATTTGACTTGAAGGCTTGAGTGTATGAAAGCTTGTGTTCAACGAATGTGTTGTTGTCTTCCTTTCTTCCTTTTCTTTATAATGAACAAATCGGCGCCTAAGGATCTTCACAAACGGCTAGAGCGGATCATGGCTTGAGAGGGATTCTTCACGATCTTCTATTCTTGGAAACTTTGAAGCCATGATCTCCGATTTTATTCTCCATGTTATTCAGCTCAAGGAAGGAAATATAATTCGAAAAGCTTCCTGAAATGTTAGTATATATAAAATAATATCTGGAAGCATATAATAACATATAATAATATTCGGACATAATATAATAAAGTACAGGTTTTGTGTTTCATCAACACAACTGTAGCTTCAAGACCTTTGACACAAACAGTGTACCAAAGCCTTTGAAACTTATTCCGATTTTCATCAAAGGAGTGGAGTTATCAGGATTTATTCTTGATTCTGAGCCCACATGCGAAGGATCTAGATTCGCAACGTATAAAATGGTATCGGATTCTCAGGTGTACACAAGTTCTTTACTCTCTTGATTCTTTTATTTGAGTGATTATTTTTTGTACATATTTTTCTCACCATATCGTTGCATAAATTTCAAATCTTTATTCAACCCTAAAAATTGGCACTTTTATTTGGGTATTTTTTTTTGTTTGGATCTACAATTTGGAAGATACTGAGTTTTTGGTTGCAAGTTTTGATTTTTATTCCATGTTGCTACATATCATGCTTATGAATATGATTATTGGAATAGTATTGTCATGAACTTGCTCTACTAAAGAACCTTACTTTTCCATATTGTTAGCCAATTTCCTTTATTTCCTTTAATTTCGCTTACTTTTAGATCATGATAGCTTGTTTTTTAACTTTATTCTTTTTATTTCTACCGTCATTCTAGTAGGTTACATATAGCGACATTAGCTTCAAAAAAAAAGGAGTACAAAAAAAAAATAGAAAAGTATTTATCTTTACCTTGTTTGAGTTAGTAACTCTTGCATCTTGTTCTTTCTTTTTCGTTTAGCTACTTCGTTTGATGATCTAATTGGTTTGAAGAATCTCAAAGAACCCCTTATTGTGTGATTTTGTGCTGTGCTGACATAGGAGCCTTGGTCACACCCATCTTTCTCCAAACCGTGTTGCAACCGTCTTATAATAGTCGACGGAGTGTGTGCTCTTGATTGCCCTTGTGATTGCATTCATATTATTGCACTCTTACTGGAATTTTTTTGCATCACATTGTAATATTTGTTCCTTATATCTTAGCCACTGGTTCTTACTTTCTATCCTTGATATCCGAATTGAGGCTGATTTAATTTTGCAATTTGATAATCTATTTTTTTTGTAAACAATTTGATCATCTATTGCTACCTTCAATATTGCATAATTCTGTGTCCCGGGAAAGTTGCTTGAATACGGTGCCTTGTTTTATCGCCTAATTGATTTCTAAAATCTAATCACTCTTAGAATCAAAAGGGCTTGCATTGCTTGGTTTCCGTTCATTTGTCTCTTTTACTTTTTTCTCTCCTGATTTGTAAGAACATGTCGAAGGACGACGAAAACGCTTCTTCCCCTATTCCCCCTGGCGTCATTATAGGTTTTTCTTATTGCTTTTAGGTATTGGTTTTGTTATGTTTTGAGTCTAGTTCCGTTTATTACTTTTGGAGTATTCGAGTTCGAAATCTAGGCGTTTTTAGTGTTTATTCTACAGATTTACGTTCCGCCCTTGGATGCACTTTGGGAAGAGCTTAAGAAACATGTTTTGGAGCAAATGGGAGCTAAAGAAGAGATAAGAAGAAGCAAGGAGACACAATATTGGAATTCTTCGAAGAAATGTGAGGAACGTCGAGCACTGTAGGAACGGTGCCCACCGCCCCTTGCACGACGCCCACCGTTGGCCCAGATCCCGGAAAAGTGTATTTGGATCCGAAGACTATTATTTTATATTAATTCCCAATATTTCTTCTAGGGTTTTGCCGACCCTTGTGAGACCTTTTAAGGTTCTTTTCAGTTTATTTCATGTGGTGTGTGGCTATTGTGTGAGACGATGAACACCATTAGAGAGGGAGAGAATTGGCCTATGAGTTGCTAAACTCGTAGTTTCACCTGTGATTCGAAGACATGATTGTTTGGATTGTGAGGATTTGATTCTATTTAATTATTCATGTTCTTAGTTATCATCTTGTGCTTAATTTATATTTGTGTTCCTTTCTATGCCTGATCAACATGTTAGGAATTGCATGTCTAGCTAAGAATTCGTTGTTGTTTTGTCGATAGCAAACAAAGGCATTGATGATATTGATGTCTCTTTGTCTTTGTAATGGATGATTTCAATTGATCTATGTTAAGGATATGCGATTAGGATTGAGTTCGGTATGCGCCTATTTGTCTTGATTCTGTAGAGTCAATGTGCCAATTGGTCTTGATTACTTGAGTTCTTGATGCTATTCTTTAGTGATATTGAATAAGATGAGTGAATCTCTGCGAATCTCTCAACTTTAGTCAAGTAGACATAAGAATATGAATAATTAATAGATCAATCCAAGGACCATGAATTCCAACCATTGTCAGAGAATTATAGGTGAAATGTTCTTTCTACCTTGATATCAATTTGCTTTGTGATTTGCAATCTGGTTGCTTTTATGTATTGCTATTTGTCCAAGATCATTTCAAATGGAGCAAGGTGCATCTAGGTGCAAAAATAGATTTCAGCTTGTCCTCTCCATCCTTTCTCTTAGACTCTCGATCTCTATCGTACTCTCTCTGTTTGTTCTCTCCTTCCTTTCTAAAATGTCTGAACTCTATCTCCCTTAATCTCCTTCCCTTCACCTTCACCCAATCTCAACCCTAACCCAATCCTAATCGATCACCTCAAATTTATTCAAATCTCGATACCACATAAAAGAAACATTACTGATTTCAGCTTGTAAGGTACGCCATTGCAATTGACATATTACCAATTTACCTCTTTATTGGGAACATAATAATACACAAAAAATCAAGAGTTCATGAACTTAATCTATATATACAAGTATTTATATTATACTAATTATGTATCGGATAGGGAGAAAAAAAAATCTTAGTTATATCCAAGTTCTCAAAATGCATGCAGAAAAACAAAATCTAGTTCTTCAACTATCAAAATTTTGATTTTACTAAAAATAAATGGCTAAATCACTCGCTCACTGCCAACAAAATTGTCATAGAATCACAAAAAATATATAAGAAATTATAGAAATTAAACCTAATAGTTAAACCTTATAGTTTATAACTAAAAGCCTAGTATAAATCACAAAAAATCATGAACCCAACATATAGTCTGATAATCACAAAAATTGGAGAGATGAACTAAAAAAAATAGAAGTAACTTAGCATATAGTCTGATAATTTTTCAATTTATAACTAAAAGCCCAAATTTCCACATTAACCCATTTTTCATTCCAACCAACATCAATTAAATCTTACGGAGAGATGAACAAAAAAAATCAGTCAATCTAAACCTTCAAAAAAGATAAAATAAGGGTCAAACTTTCACCTTGAATCTTTCTAACATTGGAGTAATGGACCATTTTTCATGACAAGCAAAACCTTTGAATATCATAATCTCAAAAAACTAATTCATATGGAAGCATATTTGGGGAAAATATTTGATTTTACGATCATCATAATGAAACCCATATCAAAGCTTGCAATTGATAAAGAGGAGAGAAAAATAATGGTCAAAATTTCACCTTGAATCTTTCTAGGGAACTTCTCTTGAACTCCAGCAACTTGAGCGACAAAAGGAGTTGATGTGGATTAAATGGGGGGTTTGAGGGTTTCTGAAGGGCGAAAAATGGGAGAAGAAGACAGTGTGAGGTTTTAGGGATTTAGCGCTTATTTCACTGGTAATTGTTGGGAGGCGGCAAAGGAAATTAAATGGGCTGAGCAAATATGGGCTCCGCGCGCCTTTTGAAATTTGAGGTCCGTATTGAAACGGTTTTGTGAAGCGGCCCATGAACCGATTCAATATCCAAAAACCGTTTCAACACTACTAAAAAAACAGGATTTAGCAACGGAAAATAGTAACGAATTTGGCAACGAATGACCGTGGCTAACCAAATTAGCCACGGACTCAGCAACGGTCGGGCCATCCGTAGCCATATGCCTCGTGACTAAATTCGGGCCGATGTAGCAACGAAAAATAGCAACGAACGCATACCGTCGTGGCTAATTCCGTGGCTGGCTATGACTTATGAATGTCGTGGCTGTGGCAACGACAACAGCGTCAGAAATGGTCATCGCAAATGTCGTGGCTAATTTTGTGGCTGAGTTCATTGCTAATGTTGTTTCTTGCTTTAAGGTGGGCATCGTTGCTAAGGTTGTGGCTAAATTCGTGACTTACATTGTTGCGATTATTTGAAAACGCTATTTATACAATAGCGTTTTCAAATATATATAATGTTATAGCTAATGCATCCAAATACAAAACACGACATCATGTACATAATGTACACATCCAGAAATACTACACCTAACTAAGATAAGACACCAACACATCTTAAGAATCTAGGCACTAGCTTGAGCACTTCTGCCTTGTTCTTGCACCCAATGCTTCACCCTGAAAGAGCTAGAGATTAAACTAGAAGGAGGGAAGTATCCATTTTGTCTGCCCAAGTATGAAATTAAATGGCCCTGTTCAATTACAAAAATACAAAATACAAATCAAATACTAAATTTCATAAATAGCAAGTAAATATTTTTTTAAAAAATAACAAGTTTATAAACAAAACCATCAAAGATATACAATGCATCGATTCTAAATAACCTAGATCCAACCTCAATTAGACCAAATTCAACACATACACCCAAAAAAAGTTCACAACTGTTTAACCATGAGTAAGAAATCAGTAAAAAAACTCCCAATTTTTTAACTCTTTGATTTCGTATTGTATATCAACCCAAAATGAGAAAGACAAGCCGGATAGAGAGAGAGAGAGGGCGCAGAAAACTTCACCTCCCATGGCTGCTCCCATGGTCACTTTCCTATAATTCCCAAAATTTGTCAGATGAAAAAATGCAAGCAGGGAGAATTCGCTTCTAGGTATAAGCTTCTCTGTCCCAATTAGGATTTATCCCCAAAATCTCTATCATATATAGAAGAACAATACCAGAACCTCAACGGAGTCAGAAAGAACTCAGATCTGGAGAGAGTGAGGGAGTACCTTGGCTTCACATGTTACCACAGCCGGCGGAAATATGATGTCTCCAAAGTAGCCATATCTTTATGCATATTTTAGTTCCATAGTCGACATCGACTAACCCTAGTCGATCTCGACAAGACATGCCTAGGTGCCAGCATCGAGGAGCCTATGTCGAGAAACTGAAGACGAAGAATCGGACTCCACACCCAACTCGATATTGAGTACGGGTACTCGAAGTCGACAAAGACGTGGAGCCAGGACCGAGCACATCGAGAAGACTTGCCCGACCAGCCAAGCCAAACCTAGTCGACGAACCTCTCTACTCGATGTCGACGAGGTGTCCTCGAGATCGATGAAGGAGCTGAAGACCACACCTGAGCATGTTGAGGACCAGCTAGCCGAGACGCAGCAGTCGACCGACAATCCTACTCGAGATCGAGTAGACCTTTGTCGATATCGAGGAGACTTCTAGAGACGCGTTACGCGGTTTGATCAATTCTACTCGGTGTGGGATTACTTGGGCTCGAAGTTTGCCGAATTCTATCCGATCTATCAAGATACATCATGAAAGGAGAAGATCTATCCGCTTTAAGACTTTTAGATATATTTCCCTTTTAGATTTAAATTCTTTGTTGCTTTTATTTATCATTATGCTTTTAGATGTAGTTTTAGATATAGATAAAGATTTCTATCCTTGAGTAGCAAGGTTGAGAAGCCTATAAATAAAGCCCATAGGGCTGATTTTAGATGGATTCAATTTCGGAGAGAAGTAAGTAGGAGAAGTAGAGAGAGAGAGTGAGCGGCCGATTGGAGTTGTGAAGCGAGAGCGGAATTGGCTTCAAGCAGTTGTAAACTTTGGTTTATTTTAATGCAATTAGTTTTCTTTCAATCGATGATGTATGAGTTTGCGATGAAGCGCGAGTAGTCCACCCACTTCTAGGGTTGGGGCGAGCCCGACGATAGCCATGCGTGTTTGAGGTAAAGACCCGACTTTTATCGTGTTTTGAGCATCTACTACTTGTTTATGTGTTTATTACCCGTCTAATGGAGATCCATGCTAACAACTTGGATTGTAAACACAAAATTAGTAGAGACAATTAGGGTTTCTTGAAAGAGTTCTCTAATTGTCGGAAAAGGCGAAAGCTTGTCCTTTGATGCAATTTTCATGATTATCTGTTTATCTCTGTCTTATGCATGCTTGGTTATCGTTGTTGCAAACCCCAATCTTGGAAGTTCTTTTACATACAGTTTATTTCGAAGTCCCAAAGCCTTTGCCTTTACTTTATTTCTTTGTTTCGTTTTTCTGCCCTTACTCAATCTCGACCAAGTCTGGTCGACCTCGAGTTACTGATATTCGATCTAGCATCGCTGTAGCTTCTGTGTGCAGGTACTCGACGAAGCCCAACTCGAAGTCGACGAGGACTCTACTCAATATCGAGTACCCTCTGGTCGATATCGACGAGCCCCTGTGATTGCTACTCTGCTCGACTGGTCCGATCTTCTGTCGAGTTGCTGTACTCGAGATCGAGGACATCTGTTATCGACTTTTGTGAGATTTTTCCGCTACCTAGGATCCGCTGACATGCTTCCTCATGGATCGATCCTGACTTCCCGCTGCTACATTAGGAGGAGGTCTTGTAATTATTTGCAAGGGATGGAATCTGGTTTGCTGTGATTTATTTCTATTTTATTATTGCAAGTCTCGATTTCCTCCTACAACAAATTGGCGCCGTTGTCGGGGAAGCTATCATTCGCGCCTTAGGTAGTTAAATCTCACATCTGCTTTGAGTTACTATACAGGTGTATGCGCCGTTCTGGTCTACCACCTAAGTTTGACAACTTAGACGAACCAGAGCGTTACCTACACATCCACTCTAAACTCAAAAGGATCATGGCGGCCGCTGAAACACAAGAACAGCTGATTGCCAGGCTTACCAGGGAACTAGCCACTAAAGATGTTGCTATCGCCGCTGAGAAAGCAGCAAGGGAACAAGCAGAAGCTGAGCTTGCCCAATATCCAACTACTGCTGAGGATTATATGCATCCAACTCTCGTCGTGCCTGAATCGGCGATTCTAATCCCTGATAACTCTTTTGAAATTCGCACTCAATTTCTTATAGAGCTTAAAAATAATGCTTTTTATGGCAAATTTAATGAGTGTCCTCTTGAACATATTACCAATTTTTCTGACATGTGTCGTACTCTTTTTGAAGGTACAACGCTAGAATATGTCAAGATGAAAGCTTTTCGCTGGTCTCTCACTAGGCCTGCACTGAAGTGGCTTGAAGGGCTGAAACCAAGATCACTCACAACATGGGCCCAAGTAGAGTAAGAATTTCTGAACAAATTCTTCCCACCCGCCAAAACAGCACTTCTCCGCCAGAAAATCACCGCCTTCAAACAGAAGTCTAGGGAACCGCCAGCAAAGGCATGGGAACGCTACAAAGAACTACTGCGATCTTGCTCTACTCATGGACATCCACCCTACGTCATTCAAGAGATCTTCTTCAACTCTCTTGATCAAGTTACTAAGGACAGAATCAATCATTATACTCGCTACGAGTATCTGACGATGCCGCCAATTGACGCCTGGGGTGTGCTGGACAAGCTCACCAATTCTGATAACAAATATGGGCCAGCAAAGGAGATTGACCCAGATGTTAGAGAGCAGTTCTACAGAGACCAGAATCGCAAGCTCCTCAAGCAAGTCAAATATCTATCTGTCAATCAACCTTGCATCGAATGCGGATCACAGAGGCAAACCACTACTGAGTGCCCACACACAGAACAAGTCAGAATGGCAGAGACACATGAGGAGGCAGCTTACGCAGGGGGTCCCAATCGCTATATGCGAGATCAAAGGTTCTATCAACCACAGTGGAACCAAGGCCCTCCTAGGAATTCTACACCCTACAGAGCTCCAGGACATCTAGAAAGGGATCAAAAGAAGGATGATCTGCAGCTGATCCTTGAGGAGATGCGTCGGAATCAGGGCACCATCAACAACCAGTTCCAGAACATCACTACAAAATTTGGAGAACTGGACATCTGGAAAAGAGGAATAGAGACGCAGATGGGTCAAATCGCTGCACAGATCCCACGACCGTCCGGACAGCTCCCTGGGCAAACAGAACCAAATCCTAAAGGGAAAATCGGACACGTCGCAGCTATCAAACTCAGGAGTGGGCATCAATTACACGAGCTAGAGGTCGGGAAACAGCA
Source organism: Persicaria tinctoria (assembly GCA_037127255.1). NCBI lineage: Eukaryota > Viridiplantae > Streptophyta > Magnoliopsida > Caryophyllales > Polygonaceae > Persicaria > Persicaria tinctoria. The sequence goes on from JBANSL010000002.1 coordinate 60,628,071, forward strand.
AAGCAAGGCAAAGCAGCAACTCGAGACAGAGCAAAACCAACTCGATCTCGAGGAGGGTGTACTCGATATCGACAAGCCGCTACTCGACATAGACCAGAAGCTGAGCTCGGACTCCGCTGCGCAGACCAGCAACTCCAGGTCGACCACCCTACTCGATGTCGAGGAGCCCGTGGTCGAGATCGAGGAGCAGCATCTGGCCGACGTCGATGACTCTACAACACCTCCGACAACTGATCTGGCTCCGAAACAGAAAAAGCCATTGTCTTTCCCTTCAAAAGCACAGAAAGATCCCACTGCATGTAGGTTTACCAGATTTGTTAATATGTTGCAAGAACTGAATGTTTCTATTCCTTTTTTACAGAAGCCCTGCAAGAGATGCCTGGATATGTCAAATTTCTGAAGGAAATTCTGAGCAAGAAGCGATCCATTTCAGAGATCGCAGGCGAATGCAAAGTACTCCACTTCGCTGAAAAGAGACCTGACCCTAGTAAGTTTTCTGTTACTGTGGGTTTTGGACAATATAAATATGAGTCTCTGTGCGATTTATGAGCAAGTGTGAGCATCATGCCTTTATCAATCTGGCGGAAGGTAAAGATAGGATGCATAGAACCTGTGGATGCCAAACTATACATGGCGAACAATATAGTAGTCATCCCTACAGGTATAGTTGAGAACGTCCCTGTCCAGGTTGGTAAATTCTTTGTTCCAGCAGATTTCCTTATCATTGACTGTGCTGAAGATCCTACTAGCCCTATTATTCTTGGTAGACCATTCTTAGCTACTGCAGATGCCAGAATAAGTGTCAAGAATAGATCGCTCACCTTCACCATAGGCGATGAGGTTTTGGATTTCTCTTTTGGCCCTGCAAAAGAGGAAATTTCATGGCTAGAGGTGAAAAGCATCAGCAACTGCGGGACCAAGCAAACAACGGAGGGAAGCGCCAGCACTGTCCTCGAGGTCGACAAGAGCTACTCGATATTGACAAGGTCGCTACTCGATCTCGACCAAGACTTGTCGATGTCGACTTCCTCTACTAAGCCACTGACTTGCCAAGAGCCTAAGTATGGGGTTCCTGTACTCGAGGTCGACCAGCAGTACTCGATCTCGACTAGCCCCAAGCCCAAAGATTTCTGTTTTGGGTCCGAAAAGGTAAGTTCAGGTATGAATTTTACTCCCCCTCGGTCCATAAAGAAAATTATCAATGATTTAAGGGGAGATAAGACACCATGGCGAGAGAATCTGCGAAAACTAAGAGCTGGAAGGAAGAAGAAGAAAGAGAAAGGAGATGATGCAAGCAACCACTTGTCAGCTGAGCTTGCCTACTACCATCAGGACCTAAATGATCCAGGAGAAGGGCCAAGCATAAGCGGGCCCCACAATAATGGTCCTTGAGCGCAAACGGAGAAGTCGGCCTAGCGACTCTAAAATCTAGAGCATGTATATAGAACTTTATGAATTTTGGGACTTTTTAAACTTTTTGGTTTTTGTTGTTGGTTTTGGTTTTATGTCTTTAGAATATTTTATGTGGATAGTCTTGTTTCTTGTGCAATCTAACACTTTTAGGTCGGCAAGCATATAAGGATTGCGAAAAGTGGAATAAAGAAGTCCTTGAAAACAGTCAGAATCGATAAAGGCCAAGTCGATTACGACAAGGAGGAGAAGCACAGAAGTTACTCGACCTCGAGTAGACGTACTTGACATCGACCAAGCCAAGACACTCCTCGACTTCAGAATCCACTGGACGCAGAAAAGCTACTCGAGATCGACAAGGATGTCTACTCGACTTACACTGATTCGCCCTCCTCGATGTGTTATCCTGTGAGTTCCATCCTTTACTCTTGTTTTTTACAGTGTGGACACTGTATATTTTAAGTATGGGGTGGGGGAAGGGCTCATCATCATTATCATATGTGTTAGTTTTGCTTTTGGTTTTACATGGTGAAATTTAAATTTTTATGCATTCATGTTTAAATTTTATGCATTGGAGTCTTTTGCCATACTTTATTCTTATTTGCATAGAAAAAAAATAAAAATAAAAAATAGAAAATGTCAAAATAAAATAAAATAAAATAAAATAAAATAAAATAAAATAAAATAAATATGCATGTTTAAATTTTTGCATTGCTTTAGTACCTTAACTTAGATGTCATATGATGATAAATAATAATTAACTTGATCATGTAAATCCTATGGCATGTTTGGAAGGTTTCGCCTAAGTCCTCGAAAATGATTTTTATGTGGATTGTGAACTTATGATGAAATTGAGCACATATATATGATCCTAAGCTAAAGGTTAAAATCCAACAAAAATTATCCCAGTGAGAATTTTGGCCTTATAGGGAGAACATTAATCCCTCTGCTTTCTTGAGTGTATTTACTCTTCCTATGCATCTCTAAATGTTGTGATAGTTATTCAAAACCAATGCATTTATATGTTTATGTTAATGAGAATTAAATGATGGAGGCACCTTTTAAGCCAATTTTATCCTCTCTTTACCTACCATTATCCTTGCTTGAAGCCAGAACATTAGCCTGAGACTTTTATTGTAAACTCCACAAAAATTTCCTTAGCCGAATTGAGCCTAACCCCCATTTGAGAATTAAGACTTAGAGTTGGTTGGAAGAATGGTTTGTGGAAGGAATGAGCTTGTGTTTGATTTCAAGTGAGAAGAATTTTTGAGTTTATTGAGTTGTGGGTTGGTTTAATATTTTTATCTCGCTATGCATATAATGCAAAAGGATTTTTGGCTCACCCTATAAATGCACTATTTTTTATTAGGATATTTTTCGTTTTCAAAAAAAAATCGAAAAAAAAAGAGAAGGAAAGTTTGTGTTTATATGTTTGTGAATAAAGTGCATGAGCCAAATTTACCTTATTTCCTTTACTTTTGCAAGATTCATACTTTTGAGAGATTTATTGAGTTTGAGAGGTTATGTTCTTCATTGAGATGTGTTGAAGAGTTTGGTTGATTCATATGATTGAGAGTTATGGTCTGGTTGTGTTGGAGATTTAGGAGTCTTGATTCCCGAATTTTATTTAGCACCACATGGCCAAATAATTGCATACCTTATTATTTCTTACCAAGCCCCATTACAACCCCGCCGAATGGAATCTTCTTTGAAGACTTCTATTGAGCGAAGTCCTCCTGATATTTCTTGTTGCATTTTCATAATTGGTTGCGAAGTGGATACATATTTAAATTGCAATGTTTATGAGATTGGTTATGGAATTGAGTTGAGAGTCGATATACATAGCCTAAACACATTGAGAGCTGAGTGTAAACACATTTTTTTCTGTAAGGTTGGATTTACATTGCCTATGCCTATGGATCGCTCATATATGTGTGATGATGTTAAATTCACTTGTCTTACATTGCTACTACTTGAGATGTTGCTTTTGACAAAGGAGAAGACTTGAAGGATGTGATGTAGGTCTTCGTTATTGTTTGGTTATTGCTTGAGGACAAGCAAGTCTAAGTATGGGGTGATTTGATATCTCCAAAGTAGCCATGTCTTTATGCATATTTTAGTTCCATATTCTTTACATTTTGCATATTTTGGGTTGGGAATATGTCGGATTTATGTAGTATATGCTTATTTGTCAGAAATGGAGATCTACATAAGTTTATGTTTAATATTGCAGAATATGGAAATATTTCGGGAAAAAACCGAGAAGCGAGAACCGGAGCAAAAAGCTACTCGACATCGACTAAGCCTAGTCGATCTCCACAAGACATGCCTAGGTGCCAGCATCGAGGAGCCTATGTCGAGAAACCGAAGACGAAGAACCCGACTCCACACCCAACTCGATATCGAGTACGAGTACTCGAAGTCGACAAAGACGTGGAGCCAGGACCGAGCACATCGAGAAGACTTGCCCGACCAGCCATGCCAAACCTATTCGACGAACCTCTCTACTCGATGTCGACGAGGTGTCCTCGAGATCGACAAAGCAGCTGAAGTCCACACCCGAGCATGTCGAGGACCAGCTAGCCGAGACGCAGCAGTCGACCGACAATGCTACTCGAGATCGAGTAGACCTTTGTCGAGATCGAGGAGACTTCCAGAGACGCGTTACGCGGTTTGATCAATTCTACTCGGTGTGGGATTACTTGGGCTCGAAGTTTGCCGAATTCTATCTGATCTATCAAGATACATCATGAAAGGAGAAGATCTATCCACCTTAAGACTTTTAGATATATTTCCCTTTTAGATTTAAATTCTTTGTTGCTTTTATTTATCATTATGCTTTTAGATATAGTTTTAGATATAGATAAAGATTTCTATCCTTGAGTAGCAAGGTTGAGAAGCCTATAAATAAAGCCCATGGGGCTGATTTTAGATGGATTCAATTTCGGAGAGAAGTGAGTAGGAGAAGTAGAGAGAGAGAGTGAGCGGCCGATTGGAGTTGTGAAGCGAGAGCGGAATTGGCTTCAAGCAGTTGTAAACTTTGGTTTATTTTAATGCAATTAGTTTTCTTTCAATCGATGATGTCTGAGTTTGCGATGAAGCACGAGTAGTCCACCCACTTCTAGGGTTGGGGCGAGCCCGACGATAGCCATGCGTGTTTGAAGTAAAGACCCGACTTTTATCGTGTTTTGAGCATCTACTACTTGTTTATGTGTTTATTACCCGTCTAATGGTGATCCATGCTAACAACATGGATTGTAAACATAAAATTAGTAGAGACAATTAGGGTTTCTTGAAAGAGTTGTCTAATTGTTGGGAAAGGCGAAAGCTTGTCCTTTGATGCAATTTACATGATTATCTGTTTATCTCTGCCTTATGCATGGTTGGTTATCGTTGTTGCAAACCCCAATCTTGGAAGTTCTTTTACATACAGTTTATTTCGAAGTCCCAAAGCCTTTGCCTTTACTTTATTTCTTTGTTTCGTTTTTCTGCCCTTACTCGATCTCGACCAAGTCTGGTCGACCTCGAGTTATTGATATTCGATCTAGCATCGCTGTAGCTTCTGTGTGCAGGTACTCGTCGAAGCCCAACTTGAAGTCGACGAGGACTCTACTCGATATCGAGTACCCTCTGGTCGATATCGACGAGCCCCTGTGATTGCTACTCTGCTCGACTGGTCCGATCTTCTGTCGAGTTAATGTACTCGAGATCGAGGACATCTGTTGTCGACTTCTGTGAGATTTTTCCGCTACCTAGGATCCGCTGACACGCTTCCTCGTGGATCGATCCTGACTTCCCGCTGCTACATCAGGAGGAGGTCTTGTAATTATTTGCAAGGGACGGAATCTGGTTTGCTGTGATTTATTTCTATTTTATTATTGCAAGTCTCGATTTCCTCCTACAAGAAAATACTCCCGAAGAAGGACATAACCGGTGCCACTGGGAAGTCGAGAGGGCCGGCGGCGCTCCCAGACCCTCAACGGCTCACAGTTACTGGAGCCGTTGTGAGCACGGTTCGGAGCCTCTACTTTTGCCATTTCAGAGAGCGAGCGAAGCAACAGGCCACTAGGAAGTCGAGAGGGCCGGCGGCGCTGCCAGCGGCGAAGAGGTTGTCGGCGTCAGGAAGGCGAAGAGGTTGTCGGCGAAGGGGAGGTCGGCATCATGGACACGGTTCGTGGGAGGAAAGACAGGAAGGCGGCACTCCCGGAGAAATACTTGGAAGAAGGCGGCGCTCCCAGTGGCGAAGAGGTTGTCGGCGTCACGAGCACGGTCCGGCGAAGAGGTTGTCGGCGTCATTCTGTGTGGGAGGAAGGCAGGAAGGCGAAGCGCTGAGATGAGATCTGAAATTTTGGGGGAGAAAGAGGGGTCTGGAAGAATGGATGAGGGGGGCGGCGAGAAGTGTGTGGTGACAGGGTTTGTGAAAACTGAAATTAGGGTTATATCGTATTAGCGCTTCTCAAATTCAAGCCCGGGAAATTTCCCGCTCCAAATTCAATTAGGCGCTAAAAATAAAATTCGATAAAGGCTTCTTTTTCACCATTTACATCTAGAAAATAAAACTATCAATAAAACTATTTATCCTTAAAAATATATACTTCAGATGAGTTTTTATCAAATTTAATTAGATATCAATATGTTTTTATAAGATTTTAGCCAATATCATTAAACTAATTCATTACCCATATCTTATTAGAATTTTTAAAATATCAATATTAATATATATGGGTTTGGTATAAAAACAATTGATAGAAAAAAGTTTATAATTGCATATTATTCATACAAAAAATTACGAAATATTTCTTAGTTAATATAAGGTTTTATTAAACATTTATTAATTATTTATATGAGTTTTCCTCAACACATACTCTTATAGTATTCTAATAGGAATTTTTTAGTCCATATAAGGTTGTATTAAACATTTATTTCGTTCCTTATTCGTTATTTAGTATTCTCGGTCATAAGAATTTATTAGAATACTATAATGTTTTATTCAACACTTATAGTATTCTACAACTTTATTACTTAATATAAAGTTTTATTCAACACTTATACTAGTCTAGTAAGAATTTTCCTCAAAAGACAATCTTATACTAGTCTAATAAGAATTTTATTCGTTACTTATATGAGTTTTATTCGATACAAATATGAGTTTTCCTCAAAAGACACTCTTATACTAGTCTAATAAAAATTTATTAGTTAATATAAGGTTCAATTAAACATTTATTCTTTACTTATATGAGTTTTCCTCAAAACATACTCTTATAATATTCTAATAAGAATTTTTTACTTAATATAAGGTTTTATTCAACACTTATTAGTTACTTATATAATTTTTCCTCAAAACATAACCTTTTAATATTATAATAAGAATTCATTACTTAATATAAGGTTTTATTCAACACTTATTAGTTACATATGAGTTTTTTCTGAAAATACTCTCATAATTCATAAGATTTTATTAGTTACTATATGATTTTGTTCAACACTTATTAGTTACTTATATGAATTTTCCTCAAAACATACCCTTATAGTATTTTAATAAGAATTTATTACCTAATATAAGGTTATATTCAACACTTATTAGTTACATATATGAGTTTTCCTCAAAACATACCCTTATAGTATTCTAATAAGAATTTATTACTTAATATATAGTTTCATTCAACATTTATTAGTCAATCATATGAGTTTTTCTCGAAACATATATACTCATATAGTATTCTAATAAGAATTTACTAGTTAATATAATGTTTTATTCAACATTCACTTGTCACTTATATGAGTTTTTCTCAAAACATACTCTCATTGTACTTTCATAAGGTTTTATTAGTTACTATATATCATTGTTCAACACTTATTCGTTACTTATAAGAATTTTCCTCAAAACTTACTCTTACAGTATTCTCATAAGAATTTATTAGTTAATTTAAGTTTTATTAAATATTTATTCGTTACTTATATGAATTTTCCTCAAAACATACCCTTATAGTATTCTAATAAGAATTTATTACTTAATATAAGGTTATATTCAACACTTATTAGTTACTTATACGAGTTTTCCTCAAAACATACACTTATAGTATTCTAATAAGAATTTATTACTTAATATATAGTTTCATTCAACATTTATTAGTCAATCGTATGAGTTTTTCTCGAAACTTACTCTTATAATATTCTCATAAGAATTTATTAGTTAATTTAAGTTTTATTAAATATTTATTCGTTACTTATATGAGTTTTCCTCAAAACATACCCTTATAGTACTATAATAAGAATTTATTACTTGATTTAAGGCTTTATTAAAGATTTATTAGTTACTTATATGAGTTTTCATCAAAACATACCCTTTTAATATTCTAATAAGAATTTATTAGTCAATATAAAGTCTTATTAGACATTTATTAGGTACATATATGAATTTTCCTCAAAACATACCCTTATAGTATTATAATAAGAATTTATTACTTAATTTAAGGTTTTATTAAACATTTATTAGTTACTTTTATGAGTTTTCATCAAAACATATCATTTTAGTATTCTAATAAGAATTATATAGTCAATATAAAGTCTTATTAGACATTTATTAGTCACTTATATGAGTTTTCCTCAAAATATACCCTTATAGTATTATAATAAGAATTTATTACTTAATTTAAGGTTTTATTAAACATTTATTACTTACTTATATGAGTTTTCTCAAAACATACCCTTTTAGTATTCTAATAAGAATTTATTAGTCAATATAAAGTCTTATTAGACATTTATTAGTTACTTATATGAGTTTTCATCAAAACATACCATTATAGTATTCTAATAAGAATTTATTAGTTAATATAAAGTCTTATTAGACATTTATTAGTTACATATATGAGTTTTTCTAAAAACATACCCTTATAGTATTCAAATAAGAATTTATCACTTGATATAATGTTTTCTTAAGTATTTATTAGACACTTATATGAGTTTTCCTGAATACATACCTTTATAGTATTCAAATAAGAATTTATTACTTAATATAATATTTTATTAAATATTTATTAGTCACTTATATGAGTTTTCCTCAAAACATAACCTTATAATATTCTAATAAGATTTTATTACATACATTATATTGAATAAAATTGTAATAATTGAACATACAAGTATCAATTACAACCAATTTTGAAATTACATTACATTTACATATAAACATTTACAAATTCTTCAAATTAAATACCAATTCAAATCCTCTCCCTTGTTTGTATATGTAAATACCTACTTAAATATTAATTACACTACCTATTCATATATTTAAATTACAAAGGAACAATATAATATATATGTAATATTATGTAACTAAGTTAAACAAATTAACCTTACCATCCCACAAAAAAAAAATAACATTTGACCTCATTAATGCCCTCAACCATAAAATTGAAGGGAACAGACACGTGTCGACCCCATCTCTAGGTAGAGTACAAAACACATTAACATTTGACCTCATCCGTAATAGCCACGGATTTAGCCACGGATACAGTCGTCGCTAATTGAGCTCATTAATACCCTTTCATTCTATGGGCTAATTGGGCTTTCACTTCTGTTGGGCTATTGGACTCTAAGACGGGCCCGTCTCCGATTTCACTCTATACCCTATTCATGGACTATAATCAATCTACATAAAATTTAAGAGAGATAGTAATCTCATCCAGTCCGCCTAAACCATTTGCGACCAAGCCCACTTTGCAAATGTTCAATGATTTCCGATACTGAATAGCCACGGATTCTGCTACGGATAGTATGTCGTGGCCAGATCAGCTTCGAATATAGCCACGAATCAAACAGTCGTGGCTATGTTCGTGGCTATTTACGAGGACAATCCACCTTCTGAGCCACAAAATCAGCTACGAACACCAAGCTCGTTGCTATTAGCCACGACTTTGATGAGGTGGCATACCAGGAAGCCTACCAGCCACGAATATAGCCACGGCTATTAAAAACCGTCGCCAATGTCATTGCTATTGGCCACAAAGATAGCGTCGCCTAACATTCGTGGCTAATAATTCGTTGCTAAATCCTGTTTTTTTAGTAGTGCAAGAGCCCGCTTCAATATAAAAAACCGTTTCAATGCATTGTTGCATAAATCAGACTTTTTAAAACTGATGCTTGAACCGTTTCATAATGTCTGACAGATGCATTGAACCGTTTCATTATATTAAATTGTTGCAATAAACCATTTTAATAGCTTCTTAATGTAGTAGTTATTATTTCCTAGGATTAGATTTTCTATCTTTTCTATTTCTATTTTATCTAGATCTAATATTTTTCCTTTTATTTCTTTGATAGATATTGGAATGCAACAATTTAATATAATGAAACGGTTCAATGCATCGGTTTTTTCTCGTATTTTGGTCGTTTTTATGGAATGCAACAATTTAATATAATGAAACGGTTCAATGCTACCTCTACAACAAGCTCGTATTTTGGTCGTTTTTATGGATTTTCTACGGTTTTTTCTCAAGTTGCATCATGTCGTCTGCTCCTATTAAGAAAGATGTGCCGGCTTACTTCAATAATACTGATGTGCTATGTTGGAATGCACTTGGTAAGCACACCTACACGTCCACCATGTTCTATAATGAGATTACTTTGAGACAGTTGGGCCTGTTTTACTCGGTGCTAGAGTTAATGGCACATGATGGGCTGCGTGATTTTATTGGAAGAAGGGCTCCTACCTACCCTCGCTTGGTTAAGGAGTTCCTTACTACTTTGGAGGTGATATCGGCCAAGGATGTTCAATTTTGATTGCATGGAAGAGCCTGTAATTCTTCATATGCGGCGATGGGAGTTGCCTTTGGTATTACGAAGAGATGATCTAAGCAGTGGAATAATGCCATGCGTGTTCTTCATTCAGCAGAGATTTGGAGAAATCTGACGGGAACGCCTGAGAACTTCAAAGATTTCAGGCTTGATGATATGGTTACTCATCCTGGTCTTCGTCTTTGTCTTCGAGTTCTGGCTTTTACTTTTTATGATTCTGAGAGCACTACTGTTGTTAATCCCGGTGTGATTGATTTCATATATTGCCTAATTCCCAAGTCTTCAATTGTACCAGACTGGGTGTTCTTATTTCTGAAGATGTGTAAGAGGGTTCGTGACCAGCGCGACGAGAATTATCCTCTTGTCACCCCTTTTGGAGGCATGATCACACTCCTAGCAATATTTTATGGCGTTGATGTTAGTTCCCTACCGCCCATGAGTCACTCTTATACTTGGGATGTCGATACTCTTGTGTCTGCCCAGATGTTAGAAAAGCTGCAGTTACCAAATGATATTAAGAGATTTTGGTGGTTATATGGACCCCAACAGTCTTGTCATCAGTATATGCCTACTATTTTACCTAGCGGGTTGAAGTTAGTTTATTTCCGCCGAAGCCATGTTCTTGTTGATACTCATTGGCGGAAGCCTGATGACCTTGTAACCCCTACGAGCGATGTTGAAGATATGTTGATCGAGGTGACGCCGCTGGCGGTTCATGATGCTTCGCACATTGCCCGCCTAGAGAACAAATTTGTTGAGTATGAGAAGTGGCATGCAGATGAGTTGATAAAGCTTACAAAGTCCCATGCGATTCTGGTTGGGGAGATCGATCAATTACATGAGACCTGTCTTTTGTTGATGGATTTGATCAATCAGCGATCTGGATCACAGACCCCGCCTTCACAGTAATTGGTCAGTCATTTTCTTCTTTCAAGCCCTTTATTTTTATATTTTTCATTGTTCCTTTTTTTTGTTTCTATGCATTGAGGACAATGCAACATGTAAGTGTGTGTGGGGGGGGGGGGGTGAGATTGAAGTGAATTTTTTAGGTTAGTTCATATTTGAATTTCTGTTTTTGTTTTGTTTTTTTGTTTTTGCTTTTGAGTCTTTTTTATTTCCTTTATGTTTTTATTTTATGTTAAAGAAAATGAAAAAAATGAAAAAAAAACTGAAAAATGTCAAAAAAAGAAAAAAGAAAAAAAAAAGGAGTTTTGTTGGTTGTTTTGCATTTTGTGTTGTCAACAATACCCATTTAATTTGAGTTTGTCCTTAAATGATCTTATAAATCTCATGGAATTCTAGAATGATTTGATCTTATCCTGAAAATTGGTTTTTATGGGAAATATGATTAAGCATATATAATTGAGCATGTATGATCTAAGTTTGGGAGTATGCTTGGAATTTAACAAAAAATTATCCTAGTGAGATATTTTTGGTCTTATAAGGGATACATCTTTATTCCTTTTGCTTTTCTTGTGTGATATACTCTTCCTATGCATTTATCATTGAGTATTGCCATGGTTATCTATTTTCAAGGCCAATCATATACATGTTCAATGCTTCATAAGTTCAAATGATAGAGGCAATCTTTTAGCCCACAGTTATCCATATCTACCTTATGTTATGTCTTGCTTTGAAGCCAATTTGAGTCTTTAGCCTTTTTATTGTTAGCTCCACAAAATTATTATTCCTAGCCTATGATAAGCCTTACTCTTATTCCGAGGGAATTGAGATTTTGAGTGGGTTGTGGAATCTATTTTGGAGTTTGAGGAGAATGAAGCTAAAGTGTGGTTTTATGGTTTATGGTTTTGAGAAGATGTAATTTTATGTGCTTACTTAGTCCCTCATGTTTATGCATTTGAATTTTCATGTTCTTAGCTGAAGTTAAAAAAAAACTCCGAAAAAAGAAATAAGAAAAGAAAAGAAAAATAAAGAGTCAATTATCTTATGTTTGCATAATGAGGAAGAATTGGGATTTATGTTGGTTATGAGATACATTGGTTGGGTGTTGAGATTACATGATATGTAAGATGGTGAGATTTAAGATTTTTGGAGTTATTTTGATGATATTGAGAGATGTTGTGTATTTGTGAGCCTGGTTTATTGAGTTGGTTTGTGTTATGTTGGGAATATTGGAATCTTGTTTTCCCGGAATTTATTGCACCACATGACCAAATACAATTCTTTGCCCTTATGTTTCTACCAAACGCCATTACAACCCCGCCTAATCGAATCTTCTATTAAGGTTTCCATTGAGGAAAAGTCCTCTTGATGTCCTTATTTTTGCATTGACGTATCCGGTGGATATTTTTGTATATAAATGTCAATATTTGAGTTGACGCTTGTATATGGAATTGAGGTGAATGTGTGCTTAAAGCCTAAACACATGAGAGTGAGAGATACACATTTTATCCTTGGTAAGGTTGATTTTTGAGTATGCAAGCAACTTGATCGCATATATACATGTGATGATGTTTGTATGTTTGGTTCTATACTATTGATGATGTTGCTTTTGATGAGTTAAGTTGTGAAAGATTTCCTGTGAGATGCGTAGATGATGTTTTTCCTTATGGCTGCTTGAGTACAAGCAAGAGTTAAGTGTGCGGAGATTTGGTAATGCATATTTCATTTAGACATTATAGGTGATTCTTATTGCTTTTAGGTATTGGTTTTGTTATGTTTTGAGTCTAGTTCTGTTTATTACTTGTGGAGTATTCGCGTTCGGAATCTATGCATTTTTAGTGTTTATTCTACAAATTTACATTCCGACCTTGGATGGACTTTGGGAAGAGCTTAAGAAGTATATATGTTATGGAGCAAATGGGAGCTAAGAAAGAGCTAAGGAGGAGCAAGGAGACACAATATTGGAATTTGTCGAAGGAATTTGAGGAACGTCGAGAACTTTAGGAATGGCGCCCGCCGCCCCTTGCACGGGGCCCGCCGTTGGCCCATATCCTGGAAATGCGGTTTTGGATCCGAAGACTATTATTTTATATTAATTCCCAATATTTCTTCCAGGGTTTTGCTGACCCTTGTGAGACCTTTTAAGGTTGTTTTCAGTTTATTTCATGTGGTGTGTGGCTATTGTGGAGACGATGAACACCATTAGAGAGAGAGAGAGAGAGAGAGAGAGAGAGAGAGAGAGAGAGAATTGGCCTATGAGTTGCTAAACTCATAGTTTCGCCTATGATTCGAAGACATGGTTGTTTGGATTGTGAGGATTTGATTCTATTTGATTTTTCAAGTTCTTAATTATTATCTTGTGCTTAATTTATATTTGTGTTCCTTTCTATGCCTGATCAACATGTTAGGAATTGCATCTCTAGCTATGAATTCGTTGTTGTTTTCTCGATAGCAAACAAAGGTATTGATGATAATGATGTATCTTTGTCTTTGTAGTGGATGATTTCAATTGATCTATGTTGAGGATATGCGATTAGGATTAAGTTCGGTATGCGCCTATCTGTCTTGATTGTGTAGAGTCAATATGCCAATTTGTCTTGATTACTTGAGTTCTTAATGCTATTCTTTAGTGATATTGAATAAGATGAGTGAATCTCTATGGATCTCTCAACTTTAGTCAAGTAGACCTAGGAATATGAATAATTAATAGATCAATCCGAGGACCATGAATTCCAACCATTGTCAGAGAATTACAGGTGAAATGTTCTTTCTACCTTGATATCAATTTTCTTTGTGATTTGCAATCTGGTTGCTTTTACATATTTTCTATTTGTCCAAGATCATTGCTTGTCTAGAGTTATTGAATAGGAAATCGCTTCTCCCTATAGGTTCGACACCGGACTTCATCACTATACTAGTAGTTATTTGGTTTATCAAGTGATTGATTGCCTAACCTATTGCTCGTGTGTTTAAGTTTGGATATTATTAATATTTGACAAAGGGCGAAAGTGCCAACGACGTTCGTCCCGCGTCAATGCTCGCGATTCTCGTTAGGGGGAACGTTTTAATAAAGCTATGGCACAACAACGTGCTCATGTTACCACCCATATCGTGAACGAAGTCATGCAGATCCTCGAAGAGAATAAGAGGAATGAGGGTTCTGGTTCTACACCACCAAGCGGTAAAGTACCTCCTTCATGCAATTACACTTTAAGCTTAAATTTGCTACACCTAACCGTTTTGCACGAGAGGCTGATGATGATCCGTTAACCTCCTTTAACGGACAAACCCCCAACAAAGAGGAGCCACCACCTCGCCACCAACAATAACGGCAACAACAGACTAACCATTCTAATCCCTTGTTCGTTGGAGGTAACTGGGAGGATAGTCGCAATGATGACGATTTGCGTGACATGCCCTATCTGGAGAACACTTACCAATAGGTAGATCCTAATCTTGATGATTTGCCTAACCCTAATTTTGGTCGTCCTATTCTTGACAATGCCCAAGCCATCCAAAGGCGAGATGTGAAGATAAAGCTAGAAACTTTTGGTGGTGCTAATGATCCAGAGGCATATCTTGCTTGGGAGGATCATACTACTTATGTTCTTGATCATCTTTCGCTATGATGAAACAAAAAGGTTGGAGGTTGTTACTTTGCATTTGACAAGTATGACTCGCTCATGGTGGTTCTGCAATAGAGAAATCTGTCGTCGTCAAGATAAGCAACCAGTGTAGACTTGGCTACAACTGCGCTACTTGCTGAAAAAGAGACATGTGCATGAGGAGTACACAGAGACGATGAGGCTGCGTTTGGCTCAACTTCGTCAGGGCATTCGCTCCTATATGGAATACAGAGACGAGCTTGAACGCCTCGCTCATCAGGCTAATATTTATCTTACTGAACGTGCATTATGTACTCAATTTCTTGCTAGTCCAAATACTTCTATTCGCAATCCCTTATCTATTCATAGTATTAGGGATATTAATACTTTAACTCAAAAAGAACAACTTCTACATGAGCAACGACAAAGGGCAAGGATCGAGCAATCTTCACAGGGTCGCAGGTTTGTGCATTTTGCTTCTTCTAGTCAATACAAAAATTATTCAAACCCTTCTATGCAGCAAAAGGGAGTTCCCAACTCACCTAGAAAGGGTTTTGAAGCTCAAACTAGAAGAGTTGATGCACCTCCTAACAAAGAACGCACCAAAGAACTTTGTTGCTTCACTTGTGAAGGTTCTGGACATGTGTCTCGCGATTGTCCTCAGAAGCGAAAGGTTCTCCTTAATGACTTGGGAGACCACTACTATTAGGAGGAGACTTTAGAGGAACCCATAACTTCAAACGAAGTGGAGGAGGACACGGCGAGGGATCACAACGAGGAGATCGATCCTACAGACTTTCAGGACGCTCTTTGCGTAGTCAATCGCCGAGTCCTACACATTCATGAGGATCTCTTGGCTGATCAAAGAGAGAACAACTTCCACAACAAGTGTGTCGTTCGCAATGCTACCATGAACGTCATCATCGATGGAGGAAGTTGCTGCAACCTCATCAATGAAAAGTTGATTATTTGCATTTGACTACAACTCCTAGGTCTACTCATGATGTTCTTAATGGTATTACTGATGATAGTTCCAATATTATGGTCACTAAAAATGCTTAGTTTCTTTGTTTATTGGTTCTTATCATGATCAAATTTTATCTGATGTCGCTAGGATGGATTGTAGTCATATTTTACTTGGTCGTCCTTGGCCTTAGGATCACTCTGTCATACATGGTGGTCGTGTGAATACCTATTCTTTCAATTTTGATGGGAGGAAAGGTACTCTCCTAACCTTGTCTCCTCCAGCTGTTTTGAAGGAACATGTGCGCACGTGACAACAACAGGACACCCAGAAGGAAGCCCAGAAGGTAATTGCTGGCCGCAAGCTGAACCCCGCTGCCACGAATAAGGCAGCGGCCGCGACAGCACATGCGGCGGCCTACGCATCCCCACCCACAGTCGCGGCCTCCTCAGCAGCGACACCCTCTTCTTCATCACCTTATTCCTCGTCGTCGAAACCCTCTTCTACCTCGCTCAAGGGCTCTTTTGAACGATGATCGTATGTCTCTCAACCCCAAAAACAGACAGTTACGTGGAATACTCATCGCGTTCATATCCTTTTGATTATGAAAGGAGTTTTACTTTATGTTTTACATTTGAGTCGTATTCCTGCACCTATTGCTACTCTTTTTCAGGATTATTTAGATGTGCTTCCTGCTGAACTACCACAAGGCTTGTCACCCATTAGAGAGATTGAGCATCATATTGATTTTGTCCCTGGCGCAACCTTGCCTAATAGTGCCGCTTATAGAGCTAGCCTTGAGAAAACAAAGGAGTTACAACGCCAAGTCACGGAGCTTAAGGACAAGGTCTTTTTTCGCGAGAGCCTTAGTCCTTGCGTCGTCCCTGTTATCTTGGTACCAAAGAAGAATGGCTCATGGCGCATGTGTGCTAATTGCAGGGTAATCAACCAAATAACAGTTAAGTATCGTCACCCTATTTCTTGTTTAGATGATATGCTTGATGAACTCTGTGGTGCATGTATTTTTTCTAAAATTGATCTTAGCAGTGGCTATCATCAAATTAGGATTAAACATGGAGATGAATTGAAAATGACTTTTAAAACTAAGTATGACTTATATGAATGGTTAATGATGCCTTTTGGATTAACTAATTAATACACCTTCTACTTTTATGAGGCTTATGAACCATGTTCTTAGAAGATACTTAGGAAAATTTATCGTTGTCTACTTTGATGATATCTTAATCTATAGTAAGAACCTTTATGATTATATTGGCCATTTAAAATTAGTATTTGATTGTCTTAGAAAGGAGAAATTATATGCTTATTTGAAAAAGTGTTATTTTGCTTCCGAATCTACTATCTTTCTTGGCTTTGTTTTTTCTGCATCTGGCTTTAAAGTAGACGAGGAGAAGGTTTGAGCTATACAGGAGTGGTCCCAGCTGCACACTCCTACCCATATCCTGATGAGTTTCCCCTTGAGGATCCTTAAATCTCAGTACAAAGTAAGTCGGAACAACCCTCCAACCAGCCGGTGGAAGATAGACGATAGAGATGGATTTCAGTGGATTATTTTTGGTAATTTTGTGATAATGATAAAACTCATATTTGGGGGAAAACAAAGTAAATTTTATAAAGGATAGGTGAACAAAAACATGTGGATATGACTCACCACAAGTTCTTGAACAAAGATCAAGTACAAACGGATATTAAGCACCGAAAATACAAGGTCGGGCCTTCGATATGACTCACGAAGGAGATGAAGTTTTTAAGATTCAAAATAAGGATATAAACCTGGTGTTAGATGATAAATTTCGTGCCCTCTAATGGCTATAAGGTCTGAATAATATAGAGGAAGTTTTTGGACCGCTTGTGCATGCTCGGGAAAAAGGTGGTTGGCATTAAATGCAATCTTGGAAGTTGTTCTTTGCACAAAAGCACCAGCTGCATGGGGGGTGTATTCCTTGATGCATTCTCTTCCCAATGTGACTTTAAATGCATGAGAAGTTTGAATTTGGATCAGATTTGCCTCCATAATCAACATCGGGAACCGAGGCATTCCTGGGCTTCTTGGGCTGCGGGTTGCGATCTTCAATTTGTTTTAAACTTGTGAATGCTTGACCTTGATCTTCATAGTTTATGGAAATGGTTAAGAGTCCTTGAAGAAGGTCGGCTTGAAGACGTCTTTCCCGAGTTCCAGTGATGGAACCGAGAGGCTGCTCATTTGATGTGTCATTTGGAGCTTCGGTAGGTCTTGCTTCTTGATTGATCATAGGTGTGATCACATCATCCTCCCTTCCTTGAAAAGGATTCGACCTCGAATCAGACCCGTCATCTTGTTCATCATCACCTACAACAAAAGAAGACAAGTCAGCAACATTGAACACAACATGAACACCATACTCACCCCGGGAAGCTCCATTTTGTAGGCATTGTTGTTGATCCTTTCAAGAACTTGAAATGGGCCATCTCCTCTTGGCTTCATCTTGGAATTTCTCAATGTAGGAAATCCATCATTTCTAAGGTGAATCCATACAAGATCACCTGGTTCAAAGATGACTTCCTTTCTTCCTTTGTTAGCTTGATACACATATTGGGTAGTCCTCTTTTCAAGTTGCAAACGAGTGGACTCATGTAAACTCTTGATGTGCTCAGCTTGGGTTGCTCCTTTAACACTTTCTTGATCTTTCATGGAGTGGGAAACCAAGTCAAGAGGAGTTATAGGATTCTTTCCATACACAACTTCAAATGGTGTCTTCTTGGTGGCCGAGTAGACTGACCTATTGTAGGCAAATTCAACAAAAGCAAGACATTCTTCCCACCTACGAAGGTTAGTTTTCAAAAAAGATCGAAGCAAAGCACCAAGAGTTCTATTCACAACTTCAATTTGTCCATCCGTTTGAGGATGACAAGATGTAGAGAAAAGCAACTTAGTTCCTAGTTTAGACCAAAGTGTTTTCCAAAAATAACTAAGAAACTTAGCATCACGATCAGAGACAATGGTCTTAGGAATTCCATGCAATCTAACAACTTCTTTAAAGAACAAATCAGCCACATGAGAAGCATTGTCGGTTTTATTACATGCAATAAAATGAGCCATTTTGGAAAACCGATCAACCACAACAAAAATAGAGTCTCTCCCCCTTTTGAAACGAGGAAGTCCTAATACAAAGTCCATGGAAATGTCTTCCCAAGGAGCATGAGGAATAGGCAGGGGAGTATACAATCCATGTGGATTCGATTTTCGACTTAGCACTTAAACAAGTAGTACATGCAACACAAAACTCCCCTACATCCCTATGCATGCGAGGCCAAAATAAGTGCTCCTTCAAAGTATTCAAGGTTTTGGTAACACCAAAATGTCCCATTAAACCACCTCCATGAGCCTCATGAATAAGCAATCTACTAATAGAACTACTAGGGATGCAAAGCTTTTCACACTTAAAGAGATAACCATCGTGTAGGTAAAACGGATCACTACTACCCTTATCCATGCAAATGTGATAGAGTTCACCAAAATCAGCATCATTAGCATATAATTCACGCATGAAAGCAAAGCCTAACCTTTTAGCATCTAGGGTAGAGATAAGAGAATACCTCCTTGAGAGTGCATCAACCACTACATTGTCTTTCCCCTTCTTGTACTTGATCACATATAGGAAAGCTTCTATGAATTCAACCCACCTAGCATGTCTCTTGTTTAGTTTTCTTTGGCCTCTTAAGAACTTGAGTACCTCATGATCAGAATGGATGACAAACTCCTTAGGCAAGAGGTAGTGTTGCCATGTTTTGAGCACACGAACAAGAGCATACAACTCTTTGTCATAGGTAGGGTAGTTCAACTCAGCGCCACTCAATTTTTCACTGAAGAAGGCAATGGGGCGCCCTTCTTGCATCAACACTCCTCCAAGGCCAATGCCGGATGCATCACACTCTATCTCAAAAGTCTTCGAGAAATCTTGTAAGACCAATAGAGAGGCATGGGTTAGTTTCTCCTTAAGAATTTCAAAAACTTGTTCTTGTGGTTTATTCCATGTGAATGGAACATTCTTCTTAGTGAGCTCCGTCAAGGGAGAAGCCAATGTGCTGAAATCCCTTACAAATCCACGGTAGAACCCCGCTAACCCCAAAGTATGGAATGATCGTGGGAGTAGGCCACTCTTGGATGGCCTTAACCTTTTCTTCATCAACCTTCAATCCTGTAAAGGCTCGGATTTTTAAATCCTAATTTTTACGGAAGAAAAAATAAAGAAAGAATTAAAAATGAAATTAAATCGGTTGTAAAACTCGTTTAGCGGATTCCGACCGGAATATAAAATTTGACGAATACTTTCTATCATTTTATCTCGAAAATTCAAAATAATTATCGGATGGCGATATCCTTATCGATTTTAAAAATCTAATAGATCGAGGAAGCAAGATTCGGGGAAACTAACATTCGAAAAACTAATTGCGGGATTCAAAATTCACGTATTCGGGATTTATTTTCGGGTATTAGTTAAACCAAGTCAACACTCCACCCTCACCCACTCCCATCACCTCACCTTACCCTTCAAATGGAACCTATTCCCTCCCTCTCCCATCACCTTCCCGTCGTCACCACCACACCTCTGACATCACCTCCCCACCCACGCCATTCCGCCTTTCACCATCATATATTCCCCTCACCGTTCCGCACCTTCAACCACCACACACGCCGCCATCTCCTCTTCCTTCTTCCCTTCTTCCACCTCAAGCTGCAAGCGGGAGGTCCCACGTACCCCTCGGAGCCACCAGAAGCAACGGAGCCACCACCGGAGCAGCCACGAGAGCCACCGCAGCCCCACTCCCTTCTAAACTCTGTTCGATCGCGAACCAAACTTCCGGTAAGCCGTTCTCACTCGTTTTTTATCGGAATCGCCCTCGGACTTCACCATCACGCTCACCCATGCTCGATGTAGGTCCGACGAGCCATCGTAAGCCATCGACGACGCCCAGAACTCCGATCGAGAGCTCCGAAGTCGCGAACATCCTCGGTGAGCAATCAAACCTCCTCCTTTTTCCTTGGTTTGTTTTGGTTCCTTCATGTCCTTGAGTGACCGAAATAGAGAGTCGGGGATGGGTAGGAAGGGAGAGGCGAGCCCGAGAGCTCCAGCGAGCTCGAAGGCGGTGAGGCGAGCGTGAGCTGCAAGAGCAAGCGCGGGACCACGAGTGGGTTGCGAGGGACGCCGGGAGCGAGAGCCTGGAGACGACGCGAGGCGAGGCGGAGCTGAGGGCGCAGGCTGGCTAGGACGAACGAGAGCCGAGGAGCCGACCGCGAGCAGGGTCGAGCAGTGCAGCGACGTCGAGCAGCGCAAGGAAGCTTGGCGCCATGGCGGGAATTTGATTCGAAATGAGGAAGATGAAGTTGACGTGGCTTGTGGGCTCCCTCCTTTTCCTAACTTATATATTTGTTATATAACCGGTTGGGGATTAATAGTTGCGGGTTCGGTTCAGTTCGGTACGTTTCGGGTTATCCGTTTATTATTTAACTAATTAACGGTAATTAAAATATATTATAATAGTAATTGAGGATTTAAAAGATAAATTATTATATTTTGGGAGAATTATAAGGGTTGATTTATTAAATAAAAATGGTTTGGATTTAGAGGATCTGAAAATATTTTATAAAGGGATTTAATAAATGGTATTTAAAATATCATATAATATTATTTGGACTTGAAGATTTAAAAAAGAATTTAGAAAAGAATTTCAAAGATCGGAAAGTAATTTAATGAATAATTGAAAAAGGATCTTAGCGAGTATTTTCAAGGGTCGGAATTCTTAACTGTTTGAATTGGATTTCAAAACGGTTTTGGAACTAACTTGGGAATTATACTTGTTCAATGACTAACTAGCATGATAATATGATCGTTTGACTAACAACATGATATTTGTGACTAATAGCAAGAATTGTGGTGATTTATTATAAGAGATTAAATATTGGGTACTGATGATGATGATGATATATATTCGTATGCAAAGTATGAGTGTAAAATGATAGTATGCGAATTTGGCTAAGTATGATATGGAGGTTATCTTAAGCTGATGAGATGACGGATTATATATGTTGAATACGGTATGAGATGATGAAGCGAGATGAGAAATTGAATTAAGACATTAATGTTGTTGATGATGAGATGGTTAACCTATATATGCTTTATGTGAATCTTGTGTGTGTTATTTGATATGCTTTGTGTAAGTTAGACTTAGACTCATTATGTTACTTATCTTCTAGGTGAGCTCTAATCTGCCTGGATTTGCTTGATTGCTATATTGCTTGGGTTATGCGCTTCTCCAGGTAAGTTCTTTGAACTTACTCATGATGGGCGCTCTATGCACTGGGTGTTATATAGTAGGCTAGTGCTCATGCACCATACGACTTAGAATCACGCTTAGGATCTAAAATGGAAACCATATGACTTGCTATATGTCTTTGCTAGAAAACGGCCGTTATAGGTGTTTATCGGATGTGACCTTTTTCTCTATTCTTGTCATCTTAGTGGGGCTTATTATAGAAAGTTGCTTGCACTTGATGGGTGAGGTAGGCTTTTTGGTAATAAGTCGCCATAAGACTCTTAGAGCATTAGGCCTTATATGGGTGTCGTTGTTTGTCTTCCCTTCATAGTTAGTAGGCTCCTTACGTAGGGACGGCCTGCACCGTGGGTGAGGTAGTTCCCTTTGAAGGGAGTTACTAGAGGATTCCTTATGAGCCTAGAGGGACATGCTATTTTGGCATTTCTTGAAACTGCGCGCCTCTTTATTTATGTCCGCACTTAATTATTCGTATGCTTGTCTGTTTAAGTTCCGCTTTGCATTACACATTTCATTTTAGGAATAGGATGCTTATTATATGCCTCTCAGAGTGTGTTTACACACGCGCATGAGTGACCTGATGATTGACCCAGATCCCCCTCATTTTTTTTAGATTCAGGTAACCGCTAGCCGCTATCTTTGCTTATATGGATGTTTGGCGGGTTCAGACTTTTGACGTTAGATTGAGAGCTCGAGAGACCACTAGACTTCCTCTCTTATACGTTGTTTTGTCCCGGCTATGTCGTGGCACCTTTGGGAAAGCTCTAAGAACATGGTTCATCAATCGCATAAAGGTGCTAGGAGCATTAGTTAAACCAGAAGGCATTACTAACCACTCATACAAACCATATTTTGTCTTGAAGGTTGTTTTCCATTCGTCCCCTTGGTTCATTCGAATCTGGTGGTAGCTACTCTTCAAATCAATCTTAGAAAACATGTTGGATCCATGAAGTTCATCAAGCATATCATCTAGGCGTGGAATGGGGTTCCTATACTTGACGGTGATGTTGTTGATGGCTTGACAATCAACACACATACACCATGATCCATCTTTCTTAGGAACAAGGATGGCGGGGACTACACGTGGACTTAGGCTCTCACGCACATAGCCTTTCTCCATAAGTTCTTGCACTTGTTTTTGAAGCTCCTTTGTCTCAGCTGGATTAGTGTGGTATGCAGCCCTGTTGGGTAGTGTTGCTCCAGGAATGAAGTCAATTTGATGCTCTATTCCCCTTAATGGTGGAAGACCATTGGGAATTTCTTCCTGAAACAAATCCTCAAATTCCTGCAATAAACTGGAAACAAGTGGAGGTAGATCATTTAAATCTTGAGAAACAAACAATTTATCTTTGAAAAGAACAAGAAAACATGTTTTACTCCCCTGAATTGCATACTCTACTTCTTTTGCCTTAGCTAGGAGAATCTGGTGAGAACTAGCCATGTTTGAACCAATAGTGAGCTTTTTCTTTTATTTTCTTCTCTCCAAGTTAGCTACATGGTCAGCAACAATCTCATGAGGGGCCATAGGATGAAGTGTAATTTTCTTACCTTCCATTTGGAATGTGTCCTCATTGGTGACTCCATTATGGATGACACCACGATCATATTGCCACGGTCTCTCTAAAAGAAGGTGACATGCTGCCATGGGAGAAACATCACAAATGATCTCATTTTTATACCCTCCAATTGCAAATGCAATCATGGCTTGCTTGTCAACTCTTAGAGGTGCCTTGGAATTTAGCCAATTCAAGGTGTATGGTTGCGGATATGGCCTGCATTTGAGGTTAAACCTAACTACAACATCTTGATCAATAAGATTGCAACAAGATCATCCATCAACTATCACACTACATACCTTGTCTTTGATGAGGCATCGAGTATGGAAGAGGGTCTCTCTTTGAGTGGGCAAATAAGGAGCATCATTGCAGATCAATGCTCTCTTTACCACAAAACATTCTCCAACAGCCGCATTAGCATGAATCTCCTCTTCCTCATCTTCTAAGGTTGGCTCTTCTTGGATCTCCTCCTCAAATTCATACTCTCCTTGATCATTGTGTAGCACATGCTTTCGAGTAGGGCATTTCCTAGAGAAATGACCGCTACCCAAGCACGAGATTCAGATTCACCCCTTGGATTCGGAACATTAGGCTTGTGGCTTCTTGGGTCTTGGCTTGGGGGTTGAGCTTCTTGTCGTGTGGATGGCCTAGGGGGGCTCACTTCTGGGCTCATTTTGTCGTGGAGTTGATGAAGCTCCAGGGCTAGGGTTTGAGCTCCAAGGTTTAGAGCCATCTGTTCCTTTTTGCCGTTGAAGGTTTTGGTACACTTGGTTAGTGTAATGCAACACCTCCTCAACTTGAGTTCCCGCGCCAAAACGCTGCATTTCAACATGTGAAGCAATATCTAAATTCAGCCCACCAATAAATTTTGAGATTACATACCTCTTGGGAAAGCGGATTCCCGATCTAAAAACAAGCTGCTTTAGTTCCTTGTAGAACTCATCCAGAGTGCGGGACCCTTGCTTGATGCATTCCAATTTGACTTGGACACGATCCACATAATCTTCGGGCATAAATCTTTCTCTTAAGGCTGTTTTGAGATCCTTCGAAGTGGTGATAGGAGGGTATCCCATATAGGCTCTCTCTTGCTTTTCTTCTTGCCACCATGAGTATACAAAATCTGAAAAATGAATGGTAGCAACAACCACCCTTTGAGCATCATGATAACCATAGTAATAAAAAAATGGACCCAACTTTGGACTCCCAATCCATGTATGCCTCAACATCGGAAGTTATGGAAAATGGAGGGATGGTAAGCTTTACGCCATGGTGTTGATCTTGCCCCATATCTTGGTGATACTCACGCTCCTCATTTTGGTACTTCATATGAAACATGCCATCAAATCTAGCACGTTGAGCTTGTGGATTGCTTCGGGGCATCATAAGTGGTTGAGTTTGTTGCGGGTGTGGTGGATCTTGAGCATAATGAGATCGTTGGATCTTGAGCTCCCTGCGATCATTAACACTAATGTTATCATCAAAATCAGTTTGGTAGTTATGTGGTCGTCGGGGCCATGTCTCATTGTGAGGGCCTCTTGTTTGACCACACCCTTGTGGAGTCCCATTGGGCTCGCTCTCATTACCGGAGTCATGTGACTCATCATTTCTACCATTGGTTCTAGTACTACTAATTCTTTGATCAATCTTTTCATCTAGGGCTCTCAGTAGGTCAGCGCTAGTCCTCTCATACTCTTCTCGTCTCGCAGCTACATCTTCTTCCCTAGATTGTCGAAGAACGACTTGCATATCAGCTAGGGTGATAGCTCTTCCTTCATTCCATGAATTAGACATGTTTTCCTACACAAAAAATGTTCAAACAAAAGGAAAAACAAAGAAGAATCGAGAAATAACAAAAACATGCAAACACGTTAGGGTTAGAAATCAAAAGATCTCCCTCTCACCTCCCTCATATTCTTTTCACTCATGAATTTTTCTTTTGGGGGTGAAACTCTCCCTCACTTTGAATGTGATCTCACTTCACTCAAAATTCAGATTGTAAGCACACAAGTATGCAAACGGTACTTCTTCAAGCAAGCGATGTGAGGATAAAAAGAACAAAGTGATAATATAAGATTTGTGATCATTTTTTTTAAAATTTGATCATTCTCTGAGCACGAGAAAACTTGCACTAGGACGATATCTTGTTAACAGTCATTAACGGAAAGCTTTACATTGTTCCTCAACTCTGTACATATATCATTATTTCAACTATATATAGCTTATTATTGTTTTTCTTTAGGATGACGACACATCTATTTTCCTTTGTATAGATGATATAGCTTATTATCGTGAGTATTTTTTTCTATATTTTTTTTAAAATCTAGCTTCAGATTATAATCTAGATATAGTTGTACCACCCTAAAACAATAGAGTAGTATGGTGTTGGTGGAGCGGTGTTCATGTTTCATGGTTATTGCAAAGTCTCGAGATCTAGTGGTGGTGGTGGGCATTGGTAAAATCCATCATTGTAGTTGTTTAATTCTTATTATTCTTCATCTACATGTGGTGTGCATGTTTATAATGAACCTTTCCGTAATGATGATATTTCCCTTTGCAGAGGGATACTACTGGTTTGACAACTAAGAACACAGAACTTAAGCTTCGTTTACATGAGCAACAAGCTCAGCTGCGAAATGGTAAGCCTTCTGTTGTTCATCTGATTTATTTTGTCATCAATGGCATACCTTGTTGCATCTTTCTGCCACCAAGTGTGAAAAAACATGTTCCTTATTATTGTTCTTGGGTGCAGCTCTGAATGAAGCCTTAAAGCATGAATTATAAAGGATGAGGGTTGTGACTGTTGAAACAAGGAGCCCCTTCGAGTCATTCATCTTGGGAATGCACAACATGCCATACAATGCTACAGGCTACTACTCAGTCCCACAACAATCCATATGTGTTGGCCAGCAGACAATGCAGTTTCCACCACATCACTCTCAGTCACAAACTCCCGAGTACTTGCAAACCGACCCTCTTGGAAGACTGCAAGGGCTGGACATCAGCAGCATCAGAGAATCCCCAATCCCCTTTGTCAAGTCCGAGGACCCCTCCATGTCTGCCAGCGAAAGCATCTAAAGGGTACGAAATCAACATTCTTACCGGTTAGATTGATCTGTCTATAGACTGACCCTTTTCTTTTTAATCTCAAGATAAGTTATGATCCGTTATTTTTTCATTGGTCTTTTTAGTACCCCCATCTCAGGGACCAGAAAATCCTAACTTCAATTCATCTTTTCGAGAAAAATCCCCATGAAGGGGTCACATTCTGTCTAGTTTCACCCCTTTAGATTAATGGAATTAGTTGATGGAGCGATGGCTAACCATGGTGAGTGAAAGACTCATTCTCCATGCATTGTGGCCGAAACATATAGAAGTTAGGTTGAGCAAATTTGAGGAAATGAGGGCCATCAATGAAGAGACGTTGTGCATGTTATTTTTGCACAATATTTTTATAAAATTGCACGAATGTATTTTATTTTTGCAGTTTTGAATGTTATATGATAAGGAACAAGTATTTGATTCTCTATATCTATTCTAGCTCTTATCAAAGCAAGTCATGGTTTAAGATCAACTCTTTCATTTTATCATTTTTTATTGTGTGGGATATGTTGCTTCAGGTCAAATTTTGAAGTTGTGGGATATGAGTCTTCTTCTTTTTTTAAATGATAAGTTCAATTTCTTCATTGCTAAATGTTCAATTTTTGTTTGAAAAAGTGCAAGTATAAAACGGAAAAGTGCATTTTTAGAACTCAAATGTTCTTACCTTGTCCATATTTGGGTTAGCTTTTTACTTGTGTTAAGATCCATAAGCTCAATTAGGAATGAGCGCCTGTTGTTCAGGATGTTGGTGGTTCGACTCCACCTGGATCTATATACTCTAGCCCGCAATATTTATTTGTATCTAGCCCACAGTACTATTTGTACCTACTTTTCTCTGATTTTATTTATTTATAGTTTTTAATAACATATGTTGCTGTTATTCGTTTTTAATAACATACACAGCTTAAATACTTGACCAAGGATCAATTGCTATTATTATATAAAAAAAGGCTTTAAGAGGGGTCAAGGTTGAAGTCACACATCGTGGAAATATGCGGAAAAAATACAGGATATCAGGATTGACATCACAGGCAACTTGTGAGCTCACGTATGGATAAATATACATTGTGTATCTGTTGTTACCTTCATTGAATTTATTTGAAGTGGTGCATTTGAATGCTTATTTTTTTGCATTTGTGCTTATGGCTTTAGAGTTAATAATGATTTTTTTTTTCGTTTAACTTCCTTTTTCTATCAGTTTCCAAGGTAAGACTGGTACGCTCAAATCAGTGGTTTACTACTTCCTTGAGACCTATGGTTTTATCACCCAGCATACATACTGGCCTTGTCTACAAGTTGGCAATCAGCAGCGTCCGAATTTTTTGCCTATGGAGGTTTGCCACCCTACTGTGATTTTTTTAACTAAATATATTCTTACAAATTAGTAATGATGTCTATAACAGGTTTTGATGACACATAATCTGACTTTAAATTATAGGTATGCAAGATTGTAGAAGGACAAAGGTATTTAAAAAGATTGAATGAATGGCAGATTACTGTCTTCTCAATGTTACTTGGCAGCGTCCTCGTGACAGGGAGGTTGATATTTTGCAGGTTTATACTTTTTACTATAGGATTGTATTTTGCTTTATCAATATTGAGTTCATATTGTTCCTTTTCTTTGGTATTTATCTACATAATTTTATGTTGAACTGTTCACATAAGTCAACTACTTTATACTGTATTCAATTACCTATGTTCAGCGATAACCCCATTTGAGTTCGGCGTGAAACCACGCCAGCTCTCCAAACCCTCCCCTAATGGCCGCCTCCGTCCAAGATTAAGGGAATAAAATGAACGGGCAACCGGACAAAACCTGCAGTCATCAATATGATCAAGATACATAGTAAACCGATCATGTAACAGAGAAGGCACAAATAGAAACTATCAATCAAATGTAAGATAAAACAGCATGACAATATTCTAAATGTGCACCATTGTATTCTAAATTTACACAATTGTGCAAGCACAATTGTATTCTAAATCTGCACAATTGTATCTTACTTTTGCATACTTGTATTCGAAATGTGCACAATTATATTCTAAATCTGCACAATTGTATCTTACTTTTGCACACTTGTATTCTAAATCTGCACAAATGTGCTCTTTTTTTTCCCGTATCATCACTTTTTGAAATTTTATATTGGTGTGCAAATATAAGTTTATATTGTGCAAATATAATATTGTGTTGTGCGAATATAATTTTATTTTTTGCAAATATAATTATAAAGTGATAAATGTTGTTAGTTGTAACCAATTAAATTGAAGGAAACGATGGAAAATTCTTCATGAATAATATTCAAATAGCCCTTATGAAAATAGAACTCAGATAACACAATGGATCCTTAAAGGAATCTATACTGAGATCAATAAATGCAAATTCTATGGTCATCTTCTCTAAATTAGTAATTTGACAGATACAATCTTTGATCTAGACAAAAAATTCATTCACTCAAGGCCAACTATTTGGTTAAAATCATTTCTAGAACTAAAAAAAGCTCAATGCAATTTCACAAGCAACGACAATGATGAATGGAATCCCAAACCCATATGTGCAAACAAGCAAAACACACTCTCTGAAGCTTGTGATCACTTCTCTCCTACTGCTTTAGCTAGTCTCTTGCATGTTAAGGCTCTCTGCTCCTCTATGTTTTTCGACCTCGCTACCTTCTCCTCGTACTGCTTCTCAAATTCCTCGAATAACTCAGCATCCATCTCCTGAAAACATCTTCCGGATATTGACAGTAAGCCCATGGATCACTTGGTTCTAGTGACTCTGAATGTTCTTCTCCAAAGTGTCGAAGATGATGGGGAGTATAAGCCAAGTGTTCTTATAGTGCATTACTCTGTCCCTCGGGCTCACGTCTTTAGCTCAAACACCGATGCTTGTGTTGTTTTCTTGGCAAACTATGACACCGCCTCAACGGTGAAAGTCGCGTTTGGCAATGCTCAGAATAGTCTGCCTCCTTGGTCTGTTAGTATCCTCCCTGATTGCAAGAAAGAAGTTTACAACACTACTAAGGTATGCGCCAAACAAGGCTTAAATCCAAAGATTTTTATTTGCTACACTACCTTTTTGTGGTTTAATGCATCACATTATGTAGGTGACAGCACCAAGTGGAAATCCGAAGATGACACCATTGAGGCAATTGCTATGACTCTTTCTGGAAATTTTCAACGAGAGATTGTCGCAGGTGACATACTTGAATAAAACAGCACCGTTGACATACCAACGATTCAATCCAGTGAATCAAACAAAATAGCACTGCTGACATGGAGCTCAATCTCCCCCATCCTCTTCCTCTTATACTTGAGCTTCCCCTTCCTATTCCTCTAGATTAAAAGAATTTCTAGAAACATTTGAAGCTGTGATGACAATAAATGAGATTTATATTAATATTTGAAGAATTTCTAGAAACATTTAGATTTAAGGTGAAATTTAGATTTAAGCTTAAATTTCTGGAAACATTTAGAATATGAAGCAAGGTGTTTGTGAGAAACTTGACATACCACGAAGCACGTTTTGAATCTCTCAAGAAGTTCATTGGGATCAGCTCTAGTTTTCTTGTATACTCCAATCCTGTTCAGTTCCTAACATATTTACATGTACGAAATCCAGTCATATAAATGACAAAATCTGACATAGAAGACGGAAATAGAATTTGAAATTATGCGGCAACCTACATACCTCCACCCATGTTGCCAGTTTAGGCCTTCCAGCAATCAAATCATACTTCCACACATCGGTAAGAACCAACTGATGAGCATAATGGAATCTACTTCATTTGCTTCACAGAAACTGATTAGAACCAGATAATCAACCCTAAAAAGATAGATACACTCATTTGACTTCTGAACATTCAAATCTCTAAATAAAAGTGTGCAAGATAGAATAATGAGTTTAAGTAATCCTAAACATGACGGCTCAAATTCGTCCATCTTTTAGCAATTAAACATCAGAGACAATCATACAAGGACAAGATAATACACAAGTGATACATCATGAATCCTCTACAAATTATCTACAAATTTCTTTCCAATCACATAATATTTTATATAGCTTTTAACTTTTTAAGGTATGTATACGAAATAAAATCTTCATAATGTGAAAGCCCTGCTAAGAGGAGATCGGTTTATATCCTACATTTAATTCATATGGGTGACCAATGAAAGAGTAACAAATGACGTGTTTTTTGGTGATATGTGTTTACACGTGAATACATATTTAATGGAAAATACATGGATGACTCCCATAAGGGTGACAATAGGGTAGTTATGTAAATTCCACAAAAAAATTCAAATGGATAAAAGGAAACTAAAATCTGAAAAGTAGGTAATGAGTACCCTACTTCTAGCCTAAGTTAATTATGATGTTTTTAATTTTACTTTTCCTATCAAATATATATTTGAATTGCAAATTTACATTTTATTCAATTACAAACTCTCAATCTCCAACCGGTAATACACTTCTCCTCACACGTTTTGGCCAAAATGAAGAGCTAACTCGCCGGAATTTGTGGTGGATTGTCGGATTCAATGTGTTTACCTTTATTTTTCATACCAAAATGACACATGCCACCTGATGTGCTCGGGAACTCTCCGAGCCGCCAAGATCGACGACGAGGTTCCTCCTTTATTTGAAGAGATGAACTTTCTACTAGTAACCGGATATGTATGGCATAATTCGCAAGCCTCTCACCCTTGAACCTCCCACACTCGATCTCAATCCTCTCGGAATCGCACTCTGAGGATCTCGACCCTTCGACACCTTCGCCTCTCACTAGGGTGTCTCCCTCGGCATCTCACCAAAGGGTTTTGTTTTTAGCATCTCACCAAAAACATGATCCTTAACCCGGAATCAAAGGAAGCAAATGTGCTCAACTTTTAACTCAAAAATTCAACTTGTATTAAAAATGGGAAACCTTCCACAATATATAGAAGAAACTCTAGCCTCCTATGTGTTTACAAGCGATGTGGGACACTTTTTAAATAGAAAAATTTAAGAAAAATCTAAAAGTCTAAATCACATCATCCTCCCCTCCTTTGAAAAAGATTCGTCCTCGAATCTTGCGTTGCCTTTCCGAAAAATACGATACGCACCTGTACGTTGGATCTGCGCAAGGTATCGATGGTCGGTCCCGCAAAAGCTCCTGAATCCATAAGGCCCTTCCAAACGGTACATTACGCCCCTGTACGTTGGATCTGCGTAATGCACTTCAATGGTTGGTCCTGCACAAAACTCCAACGGATGGTTGTGGATGCTTGTCACAACAACACAAAAAGATTGAGGAACCCTAGCCGGAAGCTCTGATACCACCTGATGTGCTCGGGAACTCTCCGAGCCGCGAGGATCGATGACGAGGTTCCTCCTTTATTTGAAGAGATGAACTTTCTACTAGTAACCGGATATGTATGGCAAAATTTGCAGGCCTCTTACCCTTGAACCTCCCACACTCGATCTCAATCCTCTCGGAATCGCACTCTGAGGATCTCGACCCTTCGACACCTTCGCCTGTCACTAGGGTGTCTCCCTCGGCATCTCACCAAAGGGTTTTGTTTTTAGCATCTCACCAAAAACATGATCCTTAACTCGGAATCAAAGTAAGCAAATGTACTCAACTTTTAACTCAAAAATTCAACTTGTATTAAAAATGGGAAACCTTACACAATATATAGGAGAAAGTCTAGCCTCCTATGTGTTTACAAGCGATGTGGGACACTTTTTAAATAGAAAAATACAAGAAAAATATATGTCTAAATCACATCATCCTCCCCTCCTTTGAAAAAGATTCGTCCTCGAATCTTGCGTTGCCTTTCCGAAAAATACGATACGCCCCTGTACATTGGATCTGCGCAAGGTATCAATGGTCGGTCCCGCAAAAGCTCTTGAATCCATAAGGCCCTTTCAAACGGTACATTACACCCCTGTACGTTGGATCTGTGTAATGCACTTCAATGGTTGGTCCTGCACAAAACTCCAACGGATGGTTGTGGATGCTTGTCACAACAACACAAAAAGATTGAGGAACCCTAGCCGGAAGCTCTGATACCACTTAATCTGCTCGGGAACTCTCCGAGCCGCGAGGATCGATGACGAGGTTCCTCCTTTATTTGAAGAGATGAACTTTCTACTAGTAACCGGATATGTATGGCAAAATTTGCAGGCCTCTCACCCTTGAACCTCCCACACTCGATCTCAATCCTCTCGGAATCGCACTCTGAGGATCTCGACCCTTCGACACCTTCGCCTGTCACTAGGGTGTCTCCCTCGGCATCTCACCAAAGGGTTTTGTTTTTAGCATCTCACCAAAAACATGATCCTTAACTCGGAATCAAAGGAAGCAAATGTGCTCAACTTTTAACTCAAAAATTCAACTTGTATTAAAAATGGGAAACCTTACACAATATTTAGGAGAAACTCTAGCCTCCTATGTGTTTACAAGCGATGTGGGACACTTTTTAAATAGAAAAATACAAGAAAAATATATATGTCTAAATCACATCGTCCTCCCCTCCTTTGAAAAAAATTCGTCCTCGAATCTTGCGTTGCCCTTCCGAAAAATACGATACGCCCTTGTATGTTGGATCTGCACAAGGTATTGATGGTCGGCCCTGCAAAAGCTCTCGAATCCATAAGGCCCTTCCAAATGGTACATTACGCCCCTGTACGTTGGATCAGCGTAATGCTCTTCAATGGTTGGTCCTGCACAAAACTCCAACGGATGGTTGTGGATGCTTATGACAACAACACAAAAAGATTGAGGAACCCTAGCTGGAAGCTCTGATACCACTTGATGTGACCCGAGGACCGGGATCGACCAAGGCTCGAGCTTTCGAACACTCTTTTTGTGGGACTAATTTTTGTGGTTTATGAAAACTGAAAAGAAGGGATATGTGAAGCAAGATTCGCAGGCCTCTCACCCTTGAATCCCCTACACTCGATCTCAATCCTCTCGGAATCACAATCCGAGGATCTCGACCCATTGACACCTTCGCCTCTCACTAGGGTGTCACCCTCGGTCTCTCACCAAAGGGTTCGCTCTTAGCCTCTCACCAAGAACTCGATCCTTAACCCGGAATCATAGGAAGATATTAGTGGCTCAAACTTTAACTCAACTAAACTTGACTTGATTTAAAATGAAAGTTTTACAAGAAATAAATAGGATGAAAATATAGCCCCCAATCATCGCTAATCGATGTGGGATTTCTTTTAATAGAAATAAAAGCATGAAAATCGTCCATATTTGAACTACTGAATAGAATGTAAAATACGAGCATCTTCAAGGCTAATTTAGGAGAAGTGTTCTTCATGAAAGTTGTAGCCACTTAAAATAGCTTTCCAACAAGTACTCACCGGCTTCAATCAGAATTTTATATAGCCCGAACGAGCCAAAATACCATAGTGTCGCCATGCTGTTTTCTCAAACGAGAGTTGATATTCGGCCCCGGCAACATAGCTTTGTAAGATAAAGGATTCGAGCTCATTGATGACTAGGATCACATCATCCTCCTCCCCTTGAAAATGATTCGTCCTCGAATCCGTGATGGAAACAAGCGACTCCTTCGGACATGTTTCTTCTTCCTTGAACGGATCTTGAATCCCCTCTTCTTCTTGAATCGTGAAAGGCAAGCAGGACGGAATGAAAGAAGTCGAATCTAGCCACTTACTTGACATCGAATTCAAAAAGCTAGGCATGTCGGTTGTCATTCGTTTCTCCTTCATGGAAAGCGCAACCTTGGGAACTTGGATGATTTCCTCATATTTCTTAAGCTCATGGTTGACCTTCGCAATCTCAATAGGAACATCATCGGACTTGCCTTCTTTAATCTCAAGCGTCTCGCCCATGTCCGTAGAGGATGTCGTCATTGAGGAGGGAGGTGGGGCTGTTTTGGGCTTTGATAGAGTCGAGCCCAATTTGTTGATGCCTTTTCGCATTTCCCGTACTTGTTGCATTGAGTCTTCCGCGAGCTTGCGGATCTCTTGCCAAGGTGGTTCAACCTTCTTCTTACGCCGAGCCTCATCCTCTCGAGCCCTTCTCTTTCGATATCTCATCCGAAACTCTTGATCAACTACATCATATGTAGCACCATCCATGTCGCTCCAATGAAGATACCCATCATCAAAGGCTCGAATAGCCCATCGAATGTACTCTTCGGACAAAGGCTTGGAACTCGCTTTCTTGAACATTTTGACAAACCTCCAACAGATGGTTATGGATGCTTGTGACA
Source organism: Persicaria tinctoria (assembly GCA_037127255.1). Lineage (NCBI taxonomy): Eukaryota > Viridiplantae > Streptophyta > Magnoliopsida > Caryophyllales > Polygonaceae > Persicaria > Persicaria tinctoria. The sequence continues at coordinate 60,662,966 of JBANSL010000002.1, forward strand.
ACAATACAAAATGATTGAGGAATCCTAGCCGGAAGCTCTGATACCACTTGATGTGCTCGGGAACTCTCCGAGTCGCCAGGATCGACGACGAGGTTCCTCCTTTATTTGAAGAGATGAACTTTCTACTAGTAACCGGATATGTATGGCAAAACTCGCAGGCCTCTCACCCTTTAACCTCCCACACCCGATCTCAATCCTCTCGGAATCGCAATCTGAGGATCTCGACCCTTCGACACCATCGCCTCTCACTAGGGTGTCTCCCTCGGCATCTCACCAAAGGGTTTTGTTTTTAGCATCTCACCAAAAATACGATCCTTAACCTGGAATCAAAGGAAGCAAATGTGCTCAACTTTTAACTCAAAAATTCAACTTGTATTAAAAATGGGAAACCTTACACAATATATAGGAGAAACTCTAGCCTCCTATGTGTTTACAAGCGATGTGGGACACTTTTTAAATAGAAAAATATAAGAAAAATCTAAAAGTCTAAATGACATCATCCTCCCCTCCTTTGAAAAAGATTCGTCCTCGAATCTTGCGTTGCCTTTCCGAAAAATACGATACGCTCATGTACGTTGGATCTGCGGAAGGTATCGATGGTCGGTCCCGCAAAAGCTCTTGAGACCATAAGGCCCTTCCAAATGGTACATTACGCCCCTGTACGTTGGATCTACGTAATGCACTTCAATGGTTGGTACTGCACAAAACTCCAACGGATAGTTGTGGATGCTTGTGACAACAACAAAAAAGATTGAGAAACCCTAGCCGGAAGCTCTAATACCACTTGATGTGCTCGGGAACTCTCCGAGCCGCCAGGATCGACGAAGAGGTTCCTCCTTTATTTGAAGAGATAAACTTTCTACTAGTAACCGGATATATGTATGGCAAAATTCGCAGGCCTCTCACCCTTGAACCTCCCACACTCGATCTCAATCCTCTCGGAATCGCACTCTGAGGATCTCGACCCTTCGACACCTTCGCCTCTCACTAGGGTGTCTCCCTCGGCATCTCACCAAAGGGTTTTGTTTTTAGCATCTCACCAAAAACATGATCCTTAACCCGGAATCAAAGGAAGCAAATGTGCTCAACCTTTAACTCAAAAATTTAACTTGTATTAGAAAATGACAAGCCTTACAAAATATATAGGAGAAAATTGTTGCCTCTTAAGTGTTTACAATCGATGTGGGACATTTTTTGATAGAAAAATAAAGGAAAAATATACAACCCTAGATCACATCATCCTCCCCTCCTTTGAAAAAGATTCGTCCTCGAATCTTGCGTTGCCCTTCCGAAGAATACGATACGCCCATGTACGTTGGATCTGCGTAAGGCATCGTTGGTCGGTCCCACAAAAGCTCTCGAATCCATAAGGCCCTTCCAAATGGTACATTACGCCCCTGTACGTTGGATCTGCGTAATGCACTTCAATGGTTGGTCCTACACAAAACTCCAACAGATGGTTGTGGATGCTTGTGACAACAACACAAAAATATTGAGGAACCCTAGCCGGAAGCTCTGATACCACTTGATGAGACCCGAGGACCGGGATCGACCAAGGCTTGAGCTTTCGAACACACTTTTTTGTGGGGCTAATTTATGGAATATTTGGAAACTGAAAAATGGGATATGTGGAGCAAGATTCGCAGGCCTCTCACCCTTGAACCTCCCACACTCGATCTCAATCCTGTCGGAATCGCACTCTGAGGATCTCGACCCTCCGACACCTACGCCTCTCACTAGGGTGTCTCCCTCTGCATCTCACCAAAGGGTTTTGTTTTTATCATATCACCAAAAACACGATCCTTAACCCGGATTCAAAGGAAGCAAATGTGCTCACCTTTTCACTCAAAAATTTAACTTGTATTAAAAATGGGAAACCTTACACATTATATAGGAGATACTCTAGCCCCCTATGTGTTTACAAGCGATGTGGGACACTTTTTAAATAGAAAAATATAAAAAAAATCTATAAGTCTAAATCACATCATCCTCCCCTCCTTTGAAAAAGATTCGTCTTCGAATCTTGCGTTATCCTTCCGAAAAATACGATACGCCCCTGTACGTTGGATCCGCGCAAGGTATCGATGGTCGGTCCCGCAAAAGCTCTCGAATCCATAAGGCCCATCCAAATGGTACATTACGCCCCTGTACGTTGGATCTGCGTAATGCACTTCAATGGTTTTTCCTGCACAAAACTCCAACAGATGGTTGTGGATGCTTGTGACAACAACACAAAAAGATTGAGGAACCCTAGCCGGAAGCTCTGATACCACTTGATGTGCTCGGGAACTATCCGAGTCACCAGGATCAACGACGAGGTTCCTCCTTTATTTGATGAGATGAACTTTCTACTAGTAACCGGGTATGTATGGCAAAATTCGCAGACCTCTCACCCTTGAACCTCCCACACTCGATCTCAATCCTCTCGGAGTCGCACTCTGAGGATCTCGACCCTTCGACACCTTCGCCTCTCACTAGGGTGTCTCCCTCGGCATCTCACCAAAGGGTTTTGTTTTTAGCATCTCACCAAAAACATGATCCTTAACCCAGAATCAACGGAAGCAAATGTGCTCAACTTTTAACTCAAAAATTTGACTTGTATTAGAAAATGACAAGCCTTACAAAATATATAGGAGAAAATTGTTGCTTCTTAAGTGTTTACAATCGATGTGGGACATTTTTTGATAGAAAAAAAAGGAAAAATATACGACCCTTGATCACATCATCCTTCCCTCCTTTGAAAAAGATTCGTCCTCGAATCTTGCGTTGCCCTTCCGAAGAATACGATAGGCCCCTGTACGTTGGATCTGTGTAAGGCGTCGATGGTCGGTCCCGCAAAAGCTCTCGAATCCATAAGGCCCTTCCAAATGGTACATTACGCCCCTGTACGTTGGATCTGCGTAATGCACTTCAATGGTTGGTCCTACACAAAACTCCAACGGATGGTTTTTGATGCTTGTGACAACAACACAAAAAGATTGAGAAACCCTAGCCGGAAGCTCTGATACCACTTGATGAGACCCGAGGACCGGGATCGACCAAGGCTTGAGCTTTCAAACACTCTTTTTTGTGGGGCTAATTTTTGGAATATTTGGAAACTGAAAAAAGGGATATGTGGAGCAAGATTCGCAGGCCTCTCACCCTTGAACCTCCCACACTCGATCTCAATCCTCTCGGAATCGCACTCTGAGGATCTCGACCCTTCGACCCCTTCTCCTCTCACTAGGGTGTCTCCCTCGGCATCTCACCAAAGGGTTTTGTTTTTAGCATCTCACCAAAAACATGATCCTTAACCCGGAATCAAAGGAAGCAGATGTGCTCAACTTTTCACTAAAAAATTTAACTTGTATTAAAAATGGGAAACATTACACAATATATAGGAGAAAATCTAGCCTCCTATGTGTTTACAAGCGACGTGGGACACTTTTTAAATAGAAAAATATAAGAAAAATCTATAAGTCTAAATCACATCATCCTCCCCTCCTTTGAAAAAGATTCGTCCTCGAATCTTGCGTTATCCTTCCGAAAAATACGATACGCCCCCGTACGTTGGATCTGCGCAAGGTATCGATGGTCGGTCCGCCAAAAGCTCTCGAATCCATAAGGCCCTTCCAAATGGTACATTACGCCCCTGTACGTTGGATCTGCGTAATGCACTTCAATGGTTGGTCCTGAACAAAACTCCATCAGATGGTTATGGATGCTTGTGACAACAATACAAAATGATTGAGGAATCCTAGCCGGAAGCTCTGATACCACTTGATGTGCTCGGGAACTCTCCGAGTCGCCAGGATCGACGACGAGGTTCCTCCTTTATTTGAAGAGATGAACTTTCTACTACTAACCGGATATGTATGGCAAAATTCGCAGGCCTCTCACCCTTTAACCTCCCACACCCGATCTCAATCCTCTCGGAATCGCAATCTGAGGATCTCGACCCTTCGACACCTTCGCCTCTCACTAGGGTGTCTCCCTCGACATCTCACCAAAGGGTTTTGTTTTTAGCATCTCACCAAAAACATGATCCTTAACTCGGAATCAACGGAAGCAAATGTGCTCAACTTTTAACTCAAAAATTTAACTTGTATTAGAAAATGGCAAGCCTTACAAAATATATAGGAGAAAATTGTTGCCTCTTAAGTGTTTACAATCGATGTGGGACATTTTTTGATAGAAAAAAAAGGAAAAATATACGACCCTAGATCACATCATCCTTCCCTCATTTGAAAAAGATTCGTCCTCGAATCTTGCGTTGCCCTTCCGAAGAATACGATAGGCCCCTGTACGTTGGATCTGTGTAAGGCGTCGATGGTCGGTCCTGCAAAAGCTCTCGAATCGATAAGGCCCTCCCAAATGGTACATTACGCCCCTGTACGTTGGATCTGCATAATGCACTTCAATGGTTGGTCCTACACAAAACTCCAACGGATGGTTGTGGATGCTGGTGACAACAACACAAAAAGATTGAGGAACCCTAGGCGGAAGCTCTAATACCACTTGATGAGACCCGAGGACCAGGATTGACCAAGGCTTGGGCTTTCAAACACTCTTTTTTATGGGGCTAATTTTTGGAATATTTGGAAACTGAAAAAAGGGATATGTGGAGCAAGATTCGCAGGCCTCTCACCGTTGAACTTCCCACACTCGATCTCAATCCTCTCGGAATCGCACTCTGAGGATCTCGACCCTTCGACACCTTCTCCTCTCACTAGGGTGTCTCCCTCGGCATCTCACCAAAGGGTTTTATTTTTAGCATCTCACCAAAAACATGATCCTTAACCCGGAATCAAATGAAGCAAATGTGCTCATTTTTTCACTCAAAAATTTAACTTGTATTAAAAATGGGAAACCTTACACAATATATAGGAGAAACTCTAGCCTCCTATGTGTTTACAAGCGATGTGGGACACTTTTTAAATAGAAAAATATAAGAAAAATCTATAAGTCTAAATCACATCATCCTCCCCTCCTTTGAAAAAGATTCGTCCTCGAATCTTGCGTTATCCTTCCGAAAAATGCGATACGCCCCTGTACGTTGGATCTGCGCAAGGTATCGATGGTCGGTCCCACAAAAGCTCTCGAATCCATAAGGCCTTTCCAAATGGTACATTACGCCCTTGTACGTTGGATCTGCGTAATGCACTTCAATGGTTGGTCCTGCACAAAACTTCAACAGATGGTTGTGGATGCTTGTGACAACAACACAAAAAGATTGAGGAACCCTAGCCGGAAGCTCTGATACCACTTGATGTGCTCGGGAACTCTCCGAGTCGCCAGGATCGACGACGAGGGTCCTCCTTTATTTGAAGAGATGAACTTTCTACTAGTAACCGGATATGTATGGCAAAATTCGCAGGCCTCTCACCCTTGAACCTCCCACACTCGATCTCAATCCTCTCGAAATCGCACTCTGAGGATCTCGACCCTTCGACACCTTCGCCTCTCACTAGGGTGTCTCCCTCGGCATCTCACCAAATGGTTTTGTTTTTAGCATCTCACCAAAAACATGATCCTTAACCCGGAATCAACGGAAGCAAATGTTCTCAACTTTTAACTCAAAAATTTAACTTGTATTAGAAAATGGCAAGCCTTACAAAATATATAGGAGAAAATTGTTGCCTCTTAAGTGTTTACAATCGATGTGGGACATTTTTTGATAGAAAAAAAAGGGAAAAATATACGACCCTAGATCACATCATCCTTCCCTCCTTTGAAAAAGATTCATCCTCGAATCTTGCGTTGCCCTTCCGAAGAATACGATAGGCCGCTGTACGTTGGATCTGTGTAAGGCGTCGATGGTCGGTCCCGCAAAAGCTCTTGAATCCATAAGGCCCTTCCAAATGGTACATTATGCCCATGTACGTTGGATTTGCGTAATACACTTCAATGGTTGGTCCTACACAAAACTCCAACGGATGGTTGTGGATGCTTGTGACAACAACACAAAAAGATTGAGGAACCCTAGGCGGAAGCTCTGATACCACTTGATGAGACCCGAGGACCGGGATCGACCAAGGCTTGAGCTTTCAAACACTCTTTTTTGTGGGGCTAATTTTTGGAATATTTGGAAACTGAAAAAAGGGATATGTGGAGGAAGATTCGCAGGTCTCTCACCCTTGAACCTCCCACACTCGATCTCAATCCTCTCGGAATCGCACTCTGAGGATCTCGACCCTTCGACACCTTCTCCTCTCACTAGGGTGTCTCCCACGGCATCTCACCAAAGGGTTTTGTTTTTAGCATCTCACCAAAAATATGATCCTTAACCCGGAATCAAATGAAGCAAATGTGCTCAACTTTTCACTCAAAAATTTAACTTGTATTAAAAATGGGAAACCTTACACAATATATAGGAGAAACTCTAGCCTCCTATGTGTTTACAAGCGATGTGGGACACTTTTTAATAGAAAAATATAAGAAAAATCTACAAGTCTAAATCACATCATCCTGCCCTTCTTTGAAAAAGATTCGTCCTCGAATCTTGCGTTATCCTTCCGAAAAATACGATACGCCCCTGTACGTTGGATATGCGCAAGGTATCGATGATCGGTCCCGCAAAAGCTCTCGAATCCATAAGGCCCTTCCAAATGGTACATTACGCCCCTGTACGTTGGATCTACGTAATGCACTTCAATGGTTGGTCATGCACAAAACTCCAACTGATGGTTGTGGATGCTTGTGACAACAACACAAAAAGATTGATGAACCCTAGCCGGAAGCTCTGATACCACTTGATGTGCTCGGGAACTCTCTGAGTCGCCAGGATCGACGACGAGGTTCCTCCTTTATTTGAAGAGATGAACTTTCTACTAGTAACCGGATATGTATGGCAAAATTCGCAGGCCTCTCACCCTTGAACCTCCCACACTCGATCTCAATCCTCTCGAAATCGCACTCTGAAGATCTCGACCCTTCGACACCTTCCCCTCTCACTAGGGTGTCTCCCTCGGCATCTCACCAAAGGGTTTTGTTTTTAGCATCTCACCAATAACATGATCCTTAACCCGGAATCAACGGAAGCAAATGTTCTCAACTTTTAACTCAAAAATTTAACTTGTGTTAGAAAATGGCAAGCCTTACAAAATATATATGAGAAAATTGTTGCCTCTTAAGTGTTTACAATCGACGTGGGACATTTTTTCATAGAAAAAAAAAAGGAAAAATATACGACCCTAGATCACATCATCCTTCCCTCCTTTGAAAAAGATTCATCCTCGAATGTTGCGTTGCCCTTCCGAAGAATACGATAGGCCCCTGTACGTTGGATCTGTGTAAGGCGTCGATGGTCGGTCCCGCAAAAGCTCTCGAATCCATAAGGCCCTTCCAAATGGTACATTACGCCCCTGTACGTTGGGTCTACGTAATGCACTTCAATGGTTGGTCATGCACAAAACTCCAACAGATGGTTGTGGATGCTTGTGACAACAACACAAAAAGATTGATGAACCCTAGCCGGAAGCTCTTATACCACTTGATTAGCTCGGGAACTCTCTGAGTCGCCAGGATCGACGACGAGGTTCCTCCTTTATTTGAAGAGATGAACTTTCTACTAGTAACCGGATATGTATGGCAAAATTCGCAGGCCTCTCACCCTTGAACCTCCCACACTCGATCTCAATCCTCTCAAAATCGCACTCTGAGGATCTAGACCCTTCGACACCTTCCCCTCTCACTAGGGTGTTTCCCTCGGCATCTCACCAAAGGGTTTTGTTTTTAGCATCTCACCAATAACATGATCCTTAACCCGGAATCAACGGAAGCAAATGTTCTCAACTTTTAACTCAAAAATTTAACTTGTGTTAGAAAATGGCAAGCCTTACAAAATATATAGGAGAACATTGTTGCCTCTTAAGTGTTTACAATCGACGTGGGACATTTTTTCATAGAAAAAAAAAGGAAAAATATACGACCCTAGATCACATCATCCTTCCCTCCTTTGAAAAAGATTCATCCTCGAATCTTGCGTTGCCCTTCCGAAGAATACGATAGGCCCCTGTACGTTGGATCTGTGTAAGGCGTCGATGGTCGGTCCCGCAAAAGCTCTCGAATCCATAAGGCCCTTCCAAATTGTACATTATGCCCCTGTACGTTGGATTTGCGTAATGCACTTCAATGGTTAGTCCTACACAAAACTCCAACGGATAGTTGTGGATGCTTGTGAAAACAACACAAAAAGATTGAGGAACCCTAGGCGGAAGATCTGATACCACTTGATGAGACCCGAGGACCGGGATCGACCAAGGCTTGAGCTTTCAAACACTCTTTTTTGTGGGGCTAATTTTTGGAATATTTGGAAACTGAAAAAAGGGATATGTGGAGCAAGATTCGCAGGCCTCTCACCCTTGAACCTCCCACACTCGATCTCAATCCTCTCGGAATCGCACTCTGAGGATCTCGACCCTTCGACACCTTCTCCTCTCACTAGGGTGTCTCCCTCGGCATCTCACCAAAGGGTTTTTTTTTTTAGCATCTCACCAATAACATGATCCTTAACCCGAAATCAAATGAAGCAAATGTGCTCAACTTTTCACTCAAAAATTTAACTTGTATTAAAAATGGGAAACCTTACACAATATATAGGAGAAACTCTAGCCTCCTATGTGTTTACAAGCGATGTGGGACACTTTTTAAATAGAAAAATATAAGAAAAATCTATAAGTCTAAATCACATCATCCTCCCCTCCTTTGAAAAAGATTCGTCCTCGAATCTTGCGTTATCCTTCCGAAAAATACGATACGCCCCCGTACGTTGGATCTGCGCAAGGTATCGATGGTCGGTCCGGCAAAAGCTCTCGAATCCATAAGGCCCTTCCAAATGGTACATTACGCCCCTGTACGTTGGATCTGCGTAATGCACTTCAATGGTTGGTCCTGAACAAAACTCCAACAGATGGTTATGGATGCTTGTGACAACAATACAAAATGATTGAGGAATCCTAGCCGGAAGCTCTGATACCACTTGATGTGCTCGGGAACTCTCCGAGTCGCCAGGATCGACGACGAGGTTCCTCCTTTATTTGAAGAGATGAACTTTCTACTAGTAACCGGATATGTATGGCAAAATTCGCAGGCCTCTCACCCTTTAACCTCCCACACCCGATCTCAATCCTCTCGGAATCGCAATCTGAGGATCTCGACCCTTCGACACCTTCGCCTCTCACTAGGGTGTCTCCCTCGGCATCTCACCAAAGGGTTTTGTTTTTAGCATCTCACCAAAAACATGATCCTTAACTCGGAATCAACGGAAGCAAATGTGCTCAACTTTTAACTCAAAAATTTAACTTGTATTAGAAAATGGCAAGCCTTACAAAATATATAGGAGAAAATTGTTGCCTCTTAAGTGTTTACAATCGATGTGGGACATTTTTTGATAGAAAAAAAAGGAAAAATATACGACCCTAGATCACATCATCCTTCCCTCCTTTGAAAAAGATTCGTCCTCGAATCTTGCGTTGCCCTTCCGAAGAATACGATAGGCCCCTGTACGTTGGATCTGTGTAAGGCGTCGATGGTCGGTCCAGCAAAAGCTCTCGAATCCATAAGGCCCTCCCAAATGGTACATTACGCCCCTGTACGTTCGATCTGCATAATGCACTTCAATGGTTGGTCCTACACAAAACTCCAACGGATGGTTGTGGATGCTGGTGACAACAACACAAAAAGATTGAGGAACCCTAGCCGGAAGCTCTAATACCACTTGATGAGACCCGAGGACCAGGATCGACCAAGGCTTGGGCTTTCAAACACTCTTTTTTATGGGGCTAATTTTTGGAATATTTGGAAACTGAAAAAAGGGATATGTGGAGCAAGATTCGCAGGCCTCTCACCCTTGAACTTCCCACACTCGATCTCAATCCTCTCGGAATCGCACTCTGAGGATCTCGACCCTTCGACACCTTCTCCTCTCACTAGGGTGTCTCCCTCGGCATCTCACCAAAGGGTTTTGTTTTTAGCATCTCACCAAAAACATGATCCTTAACCCGGAATCAAATGAAGCAAATGTGCTCATTTTTTCACTCAAAAATTTAACTTGTATTAAAAATGGGAAACCTTACACAATATATAGGAGAAACTCTAGCCTCCTATGTGTTTACAAGCGATGTGGGACACTTTTTAAATAGAAAAATATAAGAAAAATCTATAAGTCTAAATCACATCATCCTCCCCTCCTTTGAAAAAGATTCGTCCTCGAATCTTGCGTTATCCTTCCGAAAAATACGATACGCCCCTGTACGTTGGATCTGCGCAAGGTATCGATGGTCGGTCCCGCAAAAGCTCTCGAATCCATAAGGCCCTTCCAAATGGTACATTACGCCCCTGTACGTTGGATCTGCGTAATGCACTTCAATGGTTGGTCCTGCACAAAACTCCAACAGATGGTTGTGGATGCTTGTGACAACAACACAAAAAGATTGATGAACCCTAGCCGGAAGCTCTGATACCACTTGATGTGCTCGGGAACTCTCTGAGTCGCCAGGATCGACGACGAGGGTCCTCCTTTATTTGAAGAGATGAACTTTCTACTAGTAACCGGATATGTATGGCAAAATTCGCAGGCCTCTCACCCTTGAACCTCCCACACTCGATCTCAATCCTCTCGAAATCGCACTCTGAGGATCTCGACCCGTCGACACCTTCCCCTCTCACTAGGGTGTCTCCCTCGGCATCTCACCAAAGGGTTTTGTTTTTAGCATCTCACCAATAACATGATCCTTAACCCGGAATCAACGGAAGCAAATGTTCTCAACTTTTAACTCAAAAATTTAACTTGTGTTAGAAAATGGCAAGCCTTACAAAATATATAGGAGAAAATTGTTGCGTCTTAAGTGTTTACAATCGACGTGGGACATTTTTTGATAGAAAAAAAAGGGAAAAATATACGACCCTAGATCACATCATCCTTCCCTCCTTTGAAAAAGATTCATCCTCGAATCTTGCGTTGCCCTTCCGAAGAATACGATAGGCCGCTGTACGTTGGATCTGTGTAAGGCGTCGATGGTTTGTCCCACAAAAGCTCTTGAATCCATAAGGCCCTTCCAAATGGTACATTACGACCCTAGATCACATCATCCTTCCCTCCTTTGAAAAAGATTCGTCCTCCAATCTTGCATTGCCCTTCCGAAGAATACGATAGGCCCCTGTACGTTGGATCTGTGTAAGGCGTCGATGGTCGGTCCCGCAAAAGCTCTCGAATCCATAAGGCCCTTCGAAATGGTACATTACGCCCCTGTACGTTGGATCTGCGTAATGCACTTCAATGGTTAGTCCTACACAAAACTCCAACGGATGGTTGTGGATGATTGTGACAACAACACAAAAAGATTGAGGAACCCTAGCCGGAAGCTCTGATACCACTTGATGAGACCCGAGGACCGGGATCGACCAAGGCTTGAGCTTTCAAACACTCTTTTTTGTGGGGCTAATTTTTGGAATATTTGGAAACTGAAAAAAGGGATATGTGGAGCAAGATTCGTAGGCCTCTCACCCTTGAACCTCCCACACTCGATCTCAATCCTCTCGGAATCGCACTCTGAGGATCTCGATCCTTCGACACCTTCTCCTCTCACTAGGGTGTCTCCCTCGGCATCTCACCAAAGGGTTTTGTTTTTAGCATCTCACCAAAAACATGATCCTTAATCCGGAATCAAATGAAGCAAATGTGCTCAACTTTTCACTCAAAACTTTAACTTGTATTAAAAATGGGAAACATGACACAATATATAGGAGAAAATCTAGCCTCCTATGTGTTTACAAGCGATGTGGAACACTTTTTAAAGAGAAAAATATAAGAAAAATCTATAAGTCTAAATCACATCATCCTCCCCTCCTTTGTAAAAGATTCGTCCTCGAATCTTGCGTTATCCTTCCGAAAAATATGATACGCCCCTGTACGTTGGATCTGCGCAAGGTATCGATGGTCGGTCCCGCAAAAGCTCTCGAATCCATAAGGCCCTTCCAAATGGTACATTACGCCCCTGTACGTTGGATCTGCGTAATGCACTTCAATGGATGGTCCTGCACACACTCCAACAGATGGTTGTGGATGCTTGTGACAACAACACAAAAAGATTGAGGAACCCTAGCCGGAAGCTCTAATACCACTTGATGTGCTCGGGAACTCTCCGAGTCGCCAGGATCGACGACGAGGTTCCTCCTTTATTTGAAGAGATGAACTTTCTACTAGTAATCGGATATGTATGGCAAAATTCGCAGGCCTCTCACCCTTGAACCTCCCACACTCGATCTCAATCCTCTCGAAATCGCACTTTGAGGATCTCGACCCTTCGACACCTTCGCCTCTCACTAGGGTGTCTCCCTCGGCATCTCACCAAAGGGTTTTGTTTTTAGCATCTCACCAAAAACATGATCCTTAACCCGGAATCAACGGAAGCAAATGTTCTCAACTTTTAACTCTAAAATTTAACTTGTATTAGAAAATGGCAAGCCTTACAAAATATATAGGAGAAAATTGTTGCCTCTTAAGTGTTTACAATCGATGTGGGACATTTTTTGATAATAAAAAAAATGAAAAATATACGACCCTAGATCACATCATCCTTCCCTCCTTTGAAAAAGATTCGTCCTCGAATCTTGTGTTGCCCTTCCGAAGAATACGATAGGCCCCTGTACGTTGGATCTGTGTAAGGCGACGATGGTCGGTCCCGCAAAAGCTCTCGAATCCATAAGGCCCTTCCAAATGGTACATTATGCCCCTGTACGTTGGATTTGCGTAATGCACTTCAATGGTTGGTCCTACACAAAACTCGAACGGATGGTTGTGGATGCTTGTGACAACAACATAAAAAGATTGAGGAACCCTAGCCGGAAGCTCTGATACCACTTGATGAGATCCGAGGACCGGGATCGACCAAGGCTTGAGCTTTCAAACACTCTTTTTTGTAGGGCTAATTTTTGGAATATTTGGAAACTGAAAAAAGGGATATGTGGAGCAAGATTCGCAGTCCTCTCACCCTTGAACCTCCCACACTCGATCTCAATCCTCTCGGAATCGCACTCTGAGGATCTCGACCCTTCGACACCTTCTCCTCTCACTAGGGTGTCTCCCTCGGCATCTCACCAAAGGGTTTTGTTTTTAGCATCTCACCAAAAACATGATCCTTAACCCGGAATCAAATGAAGCAAATGTGCTCAACTTTTCACTCAAAACTTTAACTTGTATTAAAAATGGGAAACATTACACAATATATAGGAGAAAATCTAGCCTCCTATGTGTTTACAAGCGATGTGGAACACTTTTTAAAGAGAAAAATATAAGAAAAATCTATAAGTCTAAATCACATCATCCTCCCCTCCTTTGAAAAAGATTCGTCCTCGAATCTTGCGTTATCCTTCCGAAAAATACGATACGCCCCTGTACGTTGGATCTGCGCAAGGTATCGATGGTCGGTCCCGCAAAAGCTCTCGAATCCATAAGGCCCTTCCAAATGGTACATTACGCCCCTGTACGTTGGATCTGCGTAATGCACTTCAATGGATGGTCCTGCACACACTCCAACAGATGGTTGTGGATGCTTGTGACAACAACACAAAAAGATTGAGGAACCCTAGCCGGAAGCTCTAATACAACTTGATGTGCTCGGGAACTCTCCGAGTCGCCAGGATCGACGACGAGTTTCCTCCTTTATTTGAAGAGATGAACTTTCTACTAGTAATCGGATATGTATGGCAAAATTCGCAGGCCTCTCACCTTTGAACCTCCCACACTCGATCTCAATCCTCTCGAAATCGCACTTTGAGGATCTCGACCCTTCGACAACTTCGCCTCTCACTAGGGTGTCTCCCTCGGCATCTCACCAAAGGGTTTTGTTTTTAGCATCTCACCAAAAACATGATCCTTAACCCGGAATCAACGGAAGCAAATGTTCTCAACTTTTAACTCTAAAATTTAACTTGTATTAGAAAATGGCAAGCCTTACAAAATATATAGGAGAAAATTGTTGCCTCTTAAGTGTTTACAATCGATGTGGGACATTTTTTGATAATAAAAAAAATGAAAAATATACGACCCTAGATCACATCATCCTTCCCCCCTTTGAAAAAGATTCGTCCTCGAATCTTGTGTTGCCCTTCCGAAGAATACGATAGGCCCCTGTACGTTGGATCTGTGTAAGGCGACGATGGTCGGTCCCGCAAAAGCTCTCGAATCCATAAGGCCCTTCCAAATGGTACATTATGCCCCTGTACGTTGGATTTGCGTAATGCACTTCAATGGTTGGTCCTACACAAAACTCGAACGGATGGTTGTGGATGCTTGTGACAACAACATAAAAAGATTGAGGAACCCTAGCCGGAAGCTCTGATACCACTTGATGAGACCCGAGGACCGGGATCGGCCAAGGCTTGAGCTTTCAAACACTCTTTTTTGTAGGGCTAATTTTTGGAATATTTGGAAACTGAAAAAAGGGATATGTGGAGCAAGATTCGCAGTCCTCTCACCCTTGAACCTCCCCCACTCGATCTCAATCCTCTCGGAATCGCACTCTGAGGATCTCGACCCTTCGACACCTTCTCCTCTCACTAGGGTGTCTCCCTCGGCATCTCACCAAAGGGTTTTGTTTTTAGCATCTCACCAAAATATGATCCTTAACCCGGAATCAAATGAAGCAAATGTGCTCAACTTTTCACTCAAAACTTTAACTTGTATTAAAAATGGGAAACATTACACAATATATAGGAGAAAATCTAGCCTCCTATGTGTTTACAAGCGATGTGGAACACTTTTTAAAGAGAAAAATATAAGAAAAATCTATAAGTCTAAATCACATCATCCTCCCCTCCTTTGAAAAAGATTCGTCCTCGAATCTTGCGTTATCCTTCCGAAAAATACGATACGCCCCTGTACGTTGGATCTGCGCAAGGTATCGATGGTCGGTCCCGCAAAAGCTTTCGAATCCATAAGGCCCTTCCAAATGGTACATTACGCCCCTGTACGTTGGATCTGCGTAATGCACTTCAATGGATGGTCCTGCACACACTCCAACAGATGGTTGTGGATGCTTGTGACAACAACACAAAAAGATTGAGGAACCCTAGCCAGAAGCTCTGATACCACTTGATGTGCTCGGGAACGCTCCGAGTCGCCAGGATCGACGACGAGGTTCCTCCTTGATTTGAAGAGATGAACTTTCTACTAGTAACCGGATATGTATGGCAAAATTCGCAGGCCTCTCACCCTTGAACCTCCCACACTCGATCTCAATCCTCTCGAAATCGCACTCTGAGGATCTCGACCCTTCGACACCTTCGCCTCTCACTAGGGTGTCTCCCTCGGCATCTCACCAAAGGGTTTTGTTTTTAGCATCTCACCAAAAACATGATCCTTAACCCGGAATCAACGGAAGCAAATGTTCTCAACTTTTAACTCAAAAATTTAACTTGTATTAGAAAATGGCAGGCCTTAAAAAATATATAGGAGAAAATTGTTGCCTCTTAAGTGTTTACAATCGATGTGGGACATTTTTTGATAGAAAAAAAAAGGAAAAATATACGACCCTAGATCACATCATCCTTCCCTCCTTTGAAAAAGATTCATCCTCGAATCTTGCGTTGCCCTTCCGAAGAATACGATAGGCCCATGTACGTTGGATCTGTGTAAGGCGTCGATGGTCGGTCCCACAAAAGCTCTCGAATCCATAAGGCCCTTCCAAATGGTATATTATGCCCCTGTACGTTGGATTTGCGTAATGCACTTCAATGGTTGGTCCTACACAAAACTCGAACGGATGGTTGTGGATGCTTGTGACAACAACACAAAAAGATTGAGGAACCCTAGCCGGAAGCTCTGATACCACTTGATGAGACCCGAGGACCGGGATCGACCAAGGCTTGAGCTTTCAAACAGTCTTTTTTGTGGGGCTAATTTTTGGAATATTTGGAAACTGAAAAAAGGGATATGTGGAGCAAGATTCGCAGGCCTCTCACCCTTGAACCTCCCACACTCGATCTCAATCCTCTCGGAATCGCACTCTGAGGATCTCGACCCTTCTACACCTTCTCCTCTCACTAGGGTGTCTCCCTCGGCATCTCACCAAAGGGTTTTCTTTTTAGCATCTCACCAAAAACATGATCCTTAACCCGGAATCAAAGGAAGCAAATGTGCTCAACTTTTAACTCAAAAATTCAACTTGTATTAAAAATTAGAAACCTTACACGGGACACTTTTTCAAGCGATGCGGGACACTTTTTAAATAGAAAAATATAAGAAAATTCTATAAGTCTAAATCACATCACCACCTTAATCTCAATTTAAAAAAAATTATGGATCAAAATTGCCATAATCGTCCAAGATTGATAACAATCGTACAAGAATTAATAGTTACAGAGTATTAATCTCTGCACAAGTTCATACTTATATAATACTACATTTTCTTTATTGAATATGGTAATTTTCAAGTCCATTAATCATTTGTATATATTTTTTACGTTATCATATCGTATATCACATTTACTTGTATAAAGTTTAATATTTTGATTCAATCTAATTATATATGGAATTCACTATAATATAAATAATATATGCTTCCTTTTATATGATTGATTAAATATCATAAAATAATGCTATAAATCATGTCCTAACTCAAACTATGTGAACTCGATATTTAACATAAATTTTACATGGAATGTGTCAGGTTAGATTTTACATCAACAATTGTAATATCGATTAGTATTCTTAAAAATAAAATTTTAATAATATAAGAAATAAATATTTTAAAAACATAAAAGAAAATATACTTTATATCCAACTTACATGCATATAGTATAAAGTTGGGAATATATTTGGGAATCAATTAAACCAATAAACATTTTGTATAATTTATTTTATAAAGCATATTTTGGTAATGTTGTCAAAAATTGAAATAAAAAATTTTGAAATACAGTTATTAAAAAAAATGAATAATAACAGTGTTTTTTTCTGAATAGTAACTGTTTTAAATTGGAGCATAATTTTAGATTTCCTAGTTTAATTTTTTTTTTTTAAAAAAAATCTTCTAAAATTGAGGGTCGAACCAATGACCTTAGGTTGGATAGTGACATTGTCTTATTTTTCAGTGTTTTTTTTTTCAAATGCTACTATTATTGCTTCTAATCAAAGCCCGCAGGCCTATCGGCAAGCCGATGCCAATTATTCTATCCAATTGAAATTTACGGAGCAGCAGGTCACCCGACTATCCGCCAGCGTTAGATTGGAAATTGAAAAATGACTCTCTTTTTTAAAAATAAAAAATAAAAATAAAAAATACATAAATTGGTATTGGTGGAGAGTATCACATGGATTTCGAGTATGGACCGTTAGATCAATGTAAACGGACGATCAAGATCTCTTCACATTCAAGGATACTCTACACATCAAATTTAGTTGGATGAGTAACCACGGGATGCACATACCTCAATGGTCACAACATCTCCTATGCACTCCATCAACCCGATTTCGAATCTTTGTAGAAGTATAAATCCCCTTTTTTCTCTATTTTTCTTTCGTTCATTTATTTTATTTTTTTTCTACATTCTTCAATATTCAGTAAAAAAAGTGAGTGTGCTTAAGTCATTATATAATTAACAATACTTTTAAAAAAACTAATAAAATTATATTTTGAAGTTACATATGTATATTCAAAATAATTAAGTTCCATGTGATTATTAATCACGTTAATGAAAAGTATTAAGGGAGCAACAAGCCGCCCGGCTATCCGCCAACAAATCTTGTTTTTTCCTTTTTCCTGAAGCATTGCTTTGGAAATTGAAAAAGGTCTTTTTTATTAAAAAAAATACAAAAATTGGTATTGATGGAAAGTAGTTCACATAGATTCCGAGTGTGAGCCGTTAGATCAATGTAAACGGAGGATCAAGATCTCTTCCCACCCATATAGAAATTGGTTTTGGCTGAATTTTTTTTTAAAAGGCTTTTCCTCATTGCTTGTAGCCACCCATACTTTATTGTTTTTGTTAAAATCAGCACCCTAAGTCTTTAATAATTGTCCATACATTTCTCTTTACTCCAAATCAGCACCTACACTTAATACATTTCTTACCAAAATTCGTAAACTTAAAAAGCAATGATAATTCAAATTCATAAAATATATATGAATTTATAACATCTAATATCATAAATTTTACTCGAGAAAAAAAACAAGAAGGAATCAAAACTGTACAATTGGTACTTATAAACTCAAATTAATAATTTTAATATTATATATGTATTTTGAAATAATTTATTTGTCAGCATGTTGGGTGGGTGATTGAAGAAGGTTAATTGCACAAAACGGAAAACAAAAAGAGTCGTTTTAAATGATGTAGACATGATTTAGGGTTTAGGGTTTGGGGTTTAGGGTTTAGGGTATTTTGATCGATCGAGGTAGTTTATTTTGATCAAACATTTTTTAAAAATATTTTAAGTACAATGCGAAGTTTATTAAATATATTTTCTCGATTCATCAAGAGAGTACTTTGATTGATCGACGTAGTTTAATTTGATCAACGTAGTTTTGAGATTTGTCATTGAGATTTGAAATCAAGATTAAGATCAAGATCGACAATTGATATTGAGATTTTATATTTGAGAATTGAGAGTGAGGTTTGATATTTGAGATTGATATTAAGTTTGAGATTGAGATCGCGATTTGAGATTTGTCATTGAGATTTGAAATCAAGATTAAGATCAAGATCGACTTTTGATATTGAGATTTTATATTTGAGAATTGAAAGTGAGACTTAGTATTTGAGACTGAGATTAAGTTTGAGATCGAGATTTGAAATTGAGATCGAGATTTGAGATTTGTCATTGAGATTTGAAATCAATATTAAGATCAAGATCGACTTTTGATATTGAGATTTTATATTTGAGAATTGAGAGTGAGGTTTGATATTTGAGATTGAGTTAATGATTGAGATCGAGATTTGAGATTGAGAATAAGATATATTATTATAATTTTAGATATAATCGATTTAACAAAATAAAAAAAAAATTATATTTGACCATATAAGTTGTATAGAAATTAAAAAAAGATGTATAGATAAATAAATTATTTCAAAATATATAAAATTTTATATTTAAATATATTAAATAAAATTGAGAGTTGAGAGTGAGGTTTTCATTTTTTGGTCTTAGTTTATCACCATAACGTAAGTATTCTATAACATTACTACATATAATTCTCTAATTTATATATGAATTTCTAACGTGTTTTTTTTATACACACTACTACATATAATATTATAATCCTCTAATGCAACATTTTAAAATTTTTACTTTTTTAGGATATTTAAACTAATTTAATTAATTTATTAAATTTACCTAATAAATTTAATTTGAAAATTGTATATATTTTTATTTATTATATTTGAAATTTTTTCCAATTACATTATGTATAAAATATTTCAAGAAAATTTGAGAAGCTAATAATTTGGAAAACATTTTTTAAAAATATTTAAGATGTTTTTGAATATATAGTTTGCGAATTTTTTAATCAACCAGCTAAATGTGATAACTTTATTTGGCGGACTTTATTTGCGCCTAAAATTTGGCCCAAAATTTGTAAATCCCTCCAGACGATTAAAACCTAAATCTAGAATTTTTTTTTGGAAATGGCTAAAAATCGTAAAATAATTAGGGAAATAGCCAAATTCCAAAACATTTTAGCGTTTTAGCCAAAACAGGGTAAAGTCGTTGTTTGTAACAGCGACTTTACCTAAAGTTTTAAAAAAATATATTAAAAAATGTAAGTCGCTGTTTCAAACAGCGACTTACATTTTTTAATACTGGGAGAGTCGTTGTTTCAAACAGCGACTCTCCCTTTTTTATTTTTTTTTAAACTTAAAAACTATCTTCGCCTGGCAATGGAAGACGATGAAGGGCACCAACAGTTACCAACGTCGCCTCCGCCTTGGCTATCTCCTACCACCTTTGCCAAGGCCCTCTCCTACCGTTACCGCCTCTGCCTCCGCCTGGGCTCTCTCCTACCGCCTCCGTCTGGGCAACAGCAATGGAAGAGGAAGGGCACCAACAACAATTCTCTCATACCGCCTCCGCCTGGGCTCAGCAATTACCGCCTCCGCCTCCGAATTAGGATTCCTCGCTTCCGACTTCGGCTTTCTCGATCGCAAATCAGCGAACCTCGCCTCCGAATTCAAAGATTTCGCAGGGATTTCGCAACAATTTCAATCGATGTTTTGCTGTTCGAACATGTTTTGTTCTCCGACCTCCCTGCCTCCTGTTTTGCTGTTCGACTTCTCCGACCTCTCCGAAGGCCTGGGCTCACCGAGAGTAATTACCGCCTCTCTCCGATTGTTGTTCATCCTCTTCGGTGTCTTCTCTGGCTTCGTTGTCTAGCGCCGGTGGCTCATCTATTTCGATGGCGGATGTCAAGGCAGAGGGCTGGGGCCGGGGTTTGTGTTCATCGTGGATCTTTGTACGACCGAGGATGAGCTTCGCGCGTCGTAGATCAAGGTTGTCGGAGAATTCGATGGTGGTAGGTTTGGTTAACTTCGTTTTGGAGAAGGTCAGAGGAAGGTTTTGGGAAAAAAAAAAAAAAAGGGAGAGTCGATGTTTGAAACAACGACTCTCCCAATATTTAACCTTTATTTTAGTTTTTAAATAATTTAATTTCTTATATTTTAAAATTAATATAAAAAAAAACAAAATAAGGTAAGTCGCTGTTATAAACAACGACTTACTTTTTTTAATATTTTTTTTAAAACTTTAGGTAAAGTCCTATTTTGGCTAAAATGCTAAAATGTTTCGGAATTTGGCTATATCCCTAATTATTTTTCGATTTTTGGCCATTTCCAAAAAAAATTCCTAAATCTATTCCTCCCCTAACCCTCGCCGCATCTCGATCCCTCTCTCGCTGTCTCCCGCCATTGAAGGCTTCCTTCAAGCTCCCATGGCTACCTTTCTCCCTCCTTCCATCGCTGCCTCCTTCAACTTAAAGCAACCTCCTTCACCTTCCTTGAACCTCGCCTCCCTCTACAGCTACTCGCCCTCTCTCGCCTTTCGCCCCTGCTTCTCTGTCCCTCTCACATCTGCCCTGGTGAACGAAGATGGAGGTCCCGGTCGATGCTCGTCCGCTCAGACCCGGAGGCGCCACCGACGAAGGTACTCCGTTGCGCTCTAGATCCGGAATCTGGAGCTCTCTTCGACCATCTCTTCATCTCTTTCTTCCTCTCAAACCCAGATCTCCCTCTTCCTCAAGTCCGGCCACCTCTCGATGCTCTCAGTCGAGCAGCCCCAGTCCGGCCATATCCCGAGCACCCTCTTCGGCCACGACGGGTCCAGCCTCCTCCAGCGCCATGGCATGTACTAAAATTTATCTCCTTTCTATTTAGTTTCATAGTATGGAAATTTTACTCAGGAATTAGCATAATTTATCTCTTTGCTATCTTTTTTTAGTACTAAATGAAGTCTGAAAATAGATTAGGCTGGTACCAAATTGAAATTAGTACATAAATACCTTGCCCGTTCTTACTATTTTAGAATACCATTTCTATCCTGCAGTGCCAAGGAAAAAATTGTCGTGTTCACTTGTGATTGTAGCACTGAGGCTCTTGAGAGAGCTAAGGAGAATCTAGAGCATGCTAACATAGTTTGTGCTGAAGTCCGTTTCCACACGTTCTGTTGTGATTTCTTTACTGCCGGATTCCCTCAGTGGTTGGCCTGTAATTTTGTAAAGACTCGGATTTTCAAATCCTAATTTTTTGTTTCCGGAAAAAGAGAATTAAAAAGGAAATTTAATCGGTTTTAAAACTCGC
Source organism: Persicaria tinctoria (assembly GCA_037127255.1). Taxonomy (NCBI): domain Eukaryota; kingdom Viridiplantae; phylum Streptophyta; class Magnoliopsida; order Caryophyllales; family Polygonaceae; genus Persicaria; species Persicaria tinctoria. The sequence goes on from JBANSL010000002.1 coordinate 60,684,731, forward strand.
TTAGCGGATTCCGACCGGAATATAAAATTTGACGAACAATTTCCGTCCTTTGACGTCAAAAATTCAAAATAATTATTGGATGACGATATCCTTGGCGATTTTAAAAATCTAATCGATCGAGAAAGCGAGATTCGGGAAAACTAACATTCGATGAATAATTACGAGATTCAAAATTCACATATTCGAGATTTATTTTCGGGTATAATTTTTTTACTCTTAACCATTTCAACACTCAAACCTCCCACCTAATCTCTCCCGACCTTACCCTGCAGCTCAACCCATTCCTCCCCTCTCCCTATAATTCTAGCTGGAAGGACCAATCTCCTCACACACAAGCCCCTTCCCTCCCACACTCATCCATCATTCTGCCCATCAACATCACCCACCGTCACCTCTCGCTCCCTCCGATCATGAACACCACCGATTCTTCTTCCTCATCGTCCCTGGTAAATAGATGCTTGATGTACTGATTTCCTGGTAAATAGATTATGGGTTATATATATGGTAGTTCTTTCTTCTTGAGCTTGAGTCGTGGGATTCTTCGGTGAGACGGGTCGAAAAGTGGTAGGTGGATTGAGGTCTTCGGATTGGGTCTTTGGTTGTGTGAGATGGGGGTGCAGGAATGATGCGTTAGTTTGAGTAGAGCCGAGTGAGTTGGGATGTGTCGAAGATAGTGGTCTGTGAGTATAGATGAGCTTCCAGGTAAGTCTTAGGTGAGCAGTGGGGCTAGTATGGCGAGATTTTGAGGGGGGTGCCCTAGTGAGAAGTGGTAGTCTAGGCAGGTAGTGTATGCGGCTAGTATAAGAGGGTGGTTGGCTGAGGTCTAGACTAGTTTCATTAGAGTGATCTTGAGATTAGGTGGGGGTAGAGGTAGTTAGGATAGTTCTAGAGGTGGATGGGTAAGCTAGTAGTTGATCGGAGGATTCTTGAGGGGAGGTGTTGTGAGAGGGACTGGTGTGTTAAGGAAGGTGTCTAGATAGTCTATGAGCAGAACGTGGGTGGTGTCAAGGATGATCAATTAAGGAATGTCTGAGGAATTGTAGAAATTGGGACTAGGTGATGTGTGCTGAGAGTGGGGGCGATTTCGGTAAGGGATGAAGTTGAGGAATTTCCTGGGAAAAGTAGTATGAGGTTGCTTGGAAAATTATCGATCGAGGATATCAGGGTTGTTCATGTGATGAGTATTTGGGGGTTGTTTAGCTAGGATTGGTAAGGCTTGGGGAATTTATGAGTGAAGGATCTCTAGATGCGTTGTTGGAGGATTTTGGCATAGGGAATGAATCAGGATTTATGAGTGGAGGTCATTGTGGCTATTGAGGTAATTGAGGATGTGAGATGAATCTTCGAGGAAAGGGTGGTAGCTATGCAATGATGTAGTTTAGATTCCTAGTAAGACTGCGGGCTTAAGGTTGAGATAGAGAGATTATGTGCATGGATTTGGGAACTAGGCAAAGCAGAAGGTATTGAGGACGCTAGAGAGATTTTTGAAGGTTGGTGAAGTTGCGATGCTTAGGAAATTCGGACGAGGATGTCATAGGAATTTGGCGAAAATGATGATCGGTACATAAGGGTGTAAGTGGTAGAGATTTCGAAGTTTAAGGAAGCGCGCTCTGAGGCAATTTGGGGAAACTTGCAGAGTTGAGGGAACTATTCTAGGTAGAGTATGCCGGGAAGAGGATCTAGAGTGGGTCGGCTTGTTTGTCATGGTGATTCATGGTTGGGAGTAGCACGAGATGGATTTCGGCGTTAGAGTTTGTCGAGAGTGTCATGCGTGAGACGATTAGTATGAGTGGGATTCTTAGAGGTGGATGGTTAGTGAGAGTGGTTAGTGGTGTGGGGAGTATGATTAGGTTAGCAAGATGATTCGAGATGTCTCTTTGGGGGATGATGTTCAGGCGGAGTCTTGAGCGCCTAGGAAGAGTAAGCGAGATTGTTAAGAAGCGTCTAGATCGATCGTGAGGGAGGTTAAGTTAGGGACTTGGGATCTCTCTGAGAAGGCGAAGATGGGACCGTTAGAGGACCCCAAGGAGGAGGGTGCGCTTGATAAGGAGTCTTGGTAGTTGGTTGAGTGGTTAAACTTGTCGGATCAGGAAACCGTGTGATTGGGAACTCCGAGAAATAGTTTAGATGGTCGAGTGGAAGGTAAGACTTGAGATCGGGATGTCGAAATGGATTGGCCCTTAGATGGCTTGACGGAATAGGAGTTGGGATACCTAGTAGTGGTTTGGGTTGGTAGACCTTGGTGAATTTGATCTTAATGCAAGAGCTGATGGGTAGTGGTCGTGTCTTCTCATGATTTATAGCTATAGGCAGGTTCTCTTGAGGATGTGATCTACCGTACGCTTTACTTGGGGTTGATTGTGGTGAGAATTCTATGTTATAGACGATGTTGATTTTATGGTGTATTGTCGTTGACAATAGTACGTGAACTATTAGTACTAACATATCCCCTGAACTCGATGGAATGCTAGTGTACGGAAGTACTTGTTTGTCTCTAATGTGATGACGCTTGGTAGTAGCATGAGTATGATGTGCATACCTGATTGATATGATGTGCTTATTTGTTTGATATGACGAGCTTATCTGATTGATATGGGGTGTCACTTCTATGAGATGATGTGATAATTCCTACCATGGACGATACGATGCTAGATATATTACGGTATACGATTGTACTTGACGTGTTTATGTCATTCTATTAAACGTGAGCTATGATTGCTATTATATATACGATCCATGATGATCGAAATGATGGAAGCTGGAGTATTGGAATTTGATTCTGACTTGGAACCTAGGAAGAGAATATGAGATAAGCCCTTAGAGGTGGATGGTAGAATGAACAGAGAAGTTGGAAATGATTTTGGCTAAAGTCGAACTTGAAATTTTGAATGGTGTTCAGAAGAGACTGACTTGGATTTTAAGAAACTAGTGTGACTCTAGTTTTCATTATAACGCCCCACGAAGTGGATATAAGTATTTGAGTTATGATATGGCCAAAGAGTCGGAGTAAGAATGTGGTAGGGGCCCATATTAAATTCTTACTACGGTCTATTGGGGATATTATGATCGCGACCACGATACTGTGAGGATCTCATAGGGGCACTTATGAGGTGTTCACGGGATCAATGACATGATCCTTGGACTCACCGATTTCAAACTTCATCCCTGTTTTCAAATGATTTCAGTCTCGGGGACGAGACTTGTTTTTAGAGGTGGATGATGTAAAGACTCAGATTTTCAAATCCTAATTTTTTTCCTGAAAAAGAGAATTAAAAAGGAAATTTAATCGGTTTTAAAACTCGTTTAGCGGATTCCGATCGAAATATAAAATTTGACGAACAATTTCCGTCCTTCGACATCGAAAATTCAAAATAATTATCGGATGACGATATCCTTGACGATTTTAAAAATCTAATCGATCGAGAAAGCGAGATTCGGGAAAACTAACATTCGATGACTAATTACGAGATTCAAAATTCACATATTCGAGATTTATTTTCGGGTATAATTTTTTTACTCTTAACCATTTCAACACTCAAACCTCCCACCTAATCTCTCCCAACCTTACCCTGCAGCTCAATCCATTCCTCCCCTCTCCTTATAATTCTAGCTGGAAGGACCAATCTCCTCACACACAAGCCCCTTCCCTCCCACACTCATCCATCATTCTGCGCATCAACATCACCCACCGTCACCTCTCGCTCCCTCCGATCATGAACACCACCGATTCTTCTTCCTCATCGTCCCTCCTTGCTTCTTGAACGACAGCAACAGAAGCTTCAGCCCCACCTCCCTTAACACCTCCAGCAGCACCGAAGCCACCCAGGAGCCACCTACCATCACCGACGAGCCCCCGAGGCGCCTCGTTCCCTGTTTGATCGCGAACCGAACTTCGGTGAGTCATTCTCCTACGTTTTCGATCGTGACCGCTCTCGAACTCCATCATCACCCTCACTCATGTCCCACGCAGGTCCGACAAGTCACCGCGAGCCTCCGACGACGCTCAGATCTCCGATCGAGAGCTCCGAAGACACGAACTTCCTCGGTGAGTTCCGCCTGTTCCTTCCTCTATTTCTAATCGATTTCTAATCGGGGTCGGGCTAAAGGTGAGTGTGAGTGTGTGTGACTTGAGTGCGGAGAGTCGGGTGGGCTCGTGAGCCCCGGTGAGCTCGAATTAGTAACGAGCGAGGCAAGGCAGAGGGCGCTGGAGAGAGCGAGGCGAGAGCGTGGGCGCAACGAGCACGTGAGGAGCGAGGAGCGAGAACAGGAGGCCGAGGCGAGATGGAGTTGGGCGCCGAACAACAATCGGAGAAGGAGGCCGGGAGGTGTAGCTCGGCGCCGGCGATGTGAGCGCATCCATGGCGGTTCCTCGTTTAAATTTGGAAGAGAAGAAGGCTGATGTGGATTCGTGGGCCCCTTTTGCTAACATTATATATATTGTGTTATTTGTTAACCGTTTGGGATTTAAGCGGGTTCGGTACGGTTCGGGTTATCCGTTTATTATTTAACTAATTAACGGTAAATAAAATATATTATAATAGTATTTGAGGATTTAAAAGATAAATTATTATATTATTGGGACTTAAAGATTTATAAAGAATTTGGAAAATAATTTCAAGGTTGGAAGTTAATCTAATAAATAAATTTAAAAGGGAATTTAGCGAGTATTTTCAAGGGTCGGAATATATAACTATTTAACTGGGATTTGAAACGGTTTTGAAACTAACTTGCGAATAAGACTTATTTGATGACTAACTAGCATGATATTATGATCGTTTGACTAACAGTATGATATGTATGACTAATAGCATGACTTGTGATGAATATTATATGAGATTAAATGTTGGATAATTATGACGATCAAGTAGGATTTTATATCACACAAATTATGTCTTATGATTTTGATGAACCGTTGAGATATATGCGAAATTGATGTATATGAACATGTGGAATTGGTTGAATGATTTATGGAGAACGATGTGATCTTGGGGAGCGGATGACGCGGTAATAGGACTTTCATAATATGTTACTTGTTCTATTGATTGAGGTGTTCTTGAGTGCTTAATAGTTGGATGTAGACTTATGTATATTCCATTACGTACTAGGTGATACTCTGTGATTGTGACCAATGTGTGCTGGATTCTTCTATTGCCGATCTGCTAGCCAGGTAAGTACCTCCGGGGCTTACTCAGTAACCAATACCTCCTGCCTGATGTGTCATATAGTATGTAGGTGTTGCATATGCATAAGAGCATGTCATATAGTATCATGCTTAGGAATTGCATTTACGAATGAGCATCCTTATTCTGTATGCGTTTGAATACAGAACGGCCGTTATATGTGAGTCCTAGAGTTCTTGCTAGGGTCATAGTGCAGCCCAGCTTCATCGGGTGTTGTCCTCCTTGAGTCATTTATATACATCACGAGATACGAGATGGGCATGAGATATGATATGATGATGAGATATAATATGATGATGAGATTTGATATGATTATAGCATCGAACTGGCCAGTCTCCACCTTGTCTGGAAGAGGGGTGGTGGTAAAAGAGGGATATACCGCTTGGTATTCTTTGTTAAGGCCTTCCTCAATATTCTGCACATATGTATTAGGAGCATGATAGTGTGGTTATATTTCAGTACTGCATGAAGGCATCCTTTATTCTAGGCATAGGCGTATTATATGTCCTCAGCGCGGTCAAAGAACCCGCGGGCGGACTCTTGGCCTGACTTAGTGGTATAGTTTCAGGTACCCGATACACTCCTTAATTTCGTGCTGTTATGACGGGGTCTATTCATATGGCGGAGAGTGAGTGGTTGAAACCTAACTTCACTAGATTCATGCTTTTGGGATTTCTCCCTAATTGTACTCTATTTTGACCCGGCTCTGCCGTGGCACTAGTTGTATCATTTTCAGAACTTATTCCCTTTGCATGATAAATGATTTTCCGCGTTGTAGACTTAGGACATGTACAAGGGTTTACCCCGGGGTCTCCAACGGACCTTTCGGATTTGGGTGCGAAATCCCACTTAAAACTGCACATCTTCGATTTAAAACCTTCAACCTGTACTCGGGGCGCAAGATCCCAACGAGGGGTTTTATCCCTCGAAACGTAACTCGGGAATCATAATCCCGGGCCGTTACAAAGCCGGTACTTACTCAGTAACCAGTACCTCCTGCCTGATGTGTCATATAGTATGTAGGTGTTGCATATGCATAAGAGCATGTCATGTAGTATCATGCTTAGGAATTGCATTTACGAATGAGCATCCTTATTCTGTATGCGTTTGAATACAGAACGTCCGTTATCTGTGAGTCCTAGAGTTCTTGCTAGGGTCATAGGGCAGCCCAGCTTCATCGGGTGTTGTCCTCCTCGAGTCATTTATATACATCACGAGATACGAGATAAGCATGAGATATGATATGATGATGAGATATGATATGATGATGAGATATAATATGATGATGAGATTTCATATGATTATAGCATCGAACTGGCCAGTCTCTACCTTGTCTGGAAGAGGGGTGGTGGTAAAAGAGGGATATACCGCTTGGTATTCTTTGTTAAGGCCTTCCTCAATATTCTGCAAATATGTATTAGAAGCATGATAGTGTGGTTATATTTCAGTACTGCATGAAGGCATCCTTTATTCTAGGCATAGGCGTATTATATGTCCTCAGCGCGGTCAGAGTACCCGCGGGCGGACTCTTGGCCTGACTTAGTGGTATAGTTTCAGGTACCCGATACACTGCTTGATTTCGTGCTGTTATGACGGGGTCTATTCATATGGCGGAGAGTGAGTGGTTGAAACCTAACTTCACCAGATTCATGCTTTTAGGATTTCTCTCTAATTGTACTCTATTTTGACCCGGCTCTACCGTGGCACTAGTATTATCATTTTCAGAACTTATTCCCTTTGCATGATAAATGATTTTCCGCGTTGTAGACTTAGGACAGGTACAAGGGTTTACCCCGGGGTCTCCAACGGACCTTTCGGATTTGGGTGCGAAATCCCACATAAAACTGCACATCTTCGATTTAAAACCTTCAACCTGTACTCGGGGCGCAAGATCCCAACGAGGGGTTTTATCCCTCGAAACGTAACTCGGGAATCATAATCCCGGGCCGTTACAAAGCCGGTACTTACTCAGTAACCAGTACCTCCTGCCTGATGTGTCATATAGTATGTAGGTGTTGCATATGCATAAGAGCATGTCATGTAGTATCATGCTTAGGAATTGCATTTACGAATGAGCATCCTTATTCTGTATGCGTTTGAATACAGAACGGCCGTTATCTGTGAGTCCTAGAGTTCTTGCTAGGGTCATAGGGCAGCCCAGCTTCATCGGGTGTTGTCCTCCTCGAGTCATTTATATACATCACGATATACGAGATGGGCATGAGATATGATATGATGATGAGATATGATATGATGATGAGATATAATATGATGATGAGATTTGATATGATTATAGCATCGAACTGGTCAGTCTCCACCTTGTCTGGAAGAGGGGTGGTGGTAAAAGAGGGATATACCGCTTGGTATTCTTTGTTAAGGCCTTCCTCAATATTCTGCACATATGTATTAGGAGCATGATAGTGTGGTTATATTTCAGTACTGCATGAAGGCATCCTTTATTCTAGGCATAGGCGTATTATATGTCCTCAGCGCAGTCAGAGGACATGCGGGCGGACTCTTGGCCTGACTTAGTGGTATAGTTTCAGGTACCCGATACACTGCTTGATTTCGTGCTGTTATGACGGGGTCTATCCATATGGCGGAGAGTGAGTGGTTGAAACCTAACTTCACCAGATTCATGCTTTTGGGATTTGTCCCTAATTGTACTCTATTTTGACCCGGCTCTGCCGTGGCACTAGTTGTATTATTTTCAGAACTTTTTCCCTTTACATGATAAATGATTTTCCGCGTTGTAGACTTAGGATAGGTACAAGCGTTTACCCCGGGGTCTCCAACGGACCTTTCGGATTTGGGTGCGAAATCCCACTGAAAACTGCAAATCTTCGATTTAAAACCTTCAACCTGTACTCGGGACGCAAGATCCCAACGAGGGGTTTTATCCCTCGAAACGTAACTCGAGAATCATAATCCCGGGCTGTTACAAAGCCGGTACTTACTCAGTAACCAGTACCTCCTGGCTGATGTGTCATATAGTATGTAGGTGTTGCATATGCATAAGAGCATGTCATGTAGTATCATGCTTAGGAATTGCATTTACGAATGAGCATCCTTATTCTGTATGCGTTTGAATACAGAACGGCCGTTATCTGTGAGTCCTAGAGTTCTTGCTAGGGTCATAGGGCAGCCCAGCTTCATCGGGTGTTGTCCTCCTCGAGTCATTTATATACATCACGAGATACGAGATGGGCATGAGATATGATATGATGATGAGATATAATATGATGATGAGATTTGATATGATTATAGCATCGAACTGGCCAGTCTCCACCTTGTCTGGAAGAGGGGTGGTGGTAAAAGAGGGATATACCGCTTGGTATTCTTTGTTAAGGCCTTCCTCAATATTCTGCACAAATGTATTAGGAGCATGATAGTGTGGTTATATTTCAGTACTGCATGAAGGCATCCTTTATTCTAGGCATAGGCGTATTATATGTCCTCAGCGCGGTCAGAGTACCCGCGGGCGGACTCTTGGCCTGACTTAGTGGTATAGTTTCAGGTACCCGATACACTGCTTGATTTCGTGCTGTTATGCCGGGGTCTATTCATATGGCGGAGAGTGAGTGGTTGAAACCTAACTTCACCAGATTCATGCTTTTGGGATTTCTCCCTAATTGTACTCTATTTTGACCCGGCTCTGCCGTGGCACTAGTTGTATCATTTTCAGAACTTATTCCCTTTGCATGATAAATGATTTTCCGCGTTGTAGACTTAGGACAGGTACAAGGGTTTACCCCGGGGTCTCCAACGGACCTTTCAGATTTGGGTGCGAAATCCCAATTAAAACTGCACATCTTCGATTTAAAACCTTCAACCTGTACTCGGGGCGCAAGATCCCAACGAGGGGTTTCATCCCTCGAAACGTAACTCGGGAATCATACTCCCGGGTCGTTACAAATTTATGTCGGGAATCAGAAAAACCTTTGTGTTGCTATTTAGGTTAGATTTGATAAAAAATTATGTTTTATTCAGCTCTCTTGATCCTAGCAACTTATGATCAATTTATTGGTTTTTGGTTATGGATTTTCAATTTCAGATTTTTTTTTGATAAACTGGTTTTTCAATTTGAGATAATGCGATTTCAGAAGGTAATTTTGCAAGTAAACTGTCTTTATCAGACGAAGAAAGCAGTTGCATTGGTGGCATGGATTTCATCACTTTGGTATGTGTTAATGTGCTTCTTTTGGTCTATTTGGCTTAAATACTATGTCTACGCAATAGAGCTATAATTGGCAGACATGCCAAAGGATCAACAAAACACAAACAAGGGACACATTATGATACGGGGTTAGCCGTAGGTTGGTCCGATCTTCGACAACAAGCAAGAATAATCAAGAACTTAAAGAACGCAGCAAGAAATAACAAGAAAGATGCAAGATTTATGCAAGACTCAACAAGAAAGCAAAGAAACGCAGCAAGACTCTCAAGAATCGATCAAGATAGGGCAAGATCGACCAAGAAACACCAAGAACACCAAGATCCAAAGGCTGGACTCAATGTCGACTCAAAGAAATAACAAAGACTCGATAAAGATAGTAAAGACTCGAAATTTAAGATGCAAGAATTGAAAGACACGACCTGATAAGGACTGAGTCGATCTATGCAGCGCAAGATAAAGACCCCAGGCCTCCTCAGAGGGTAGGAACCAATACCAATGCCTACACAACCCGCCTCTACAATCCGACACAATCAAGCGGACAACTTGAAGCACCAGAAGGGGGCTTGTGAAAACTAGGATCACCAAGTCTTGCGAAGTTGATGAACACAAAGCAAACCAAGCTGAGATTATCAATCGGTTGAGATCGCGAAGAGCACAGCTCTATTCGGCCTGATCTCTCTCTCTAAGGTGTTTCACACGTTTTGAGAAGTAAGATTTCAATTATCAATGTTCCAATTGAATTACAAAGAAGAAAACGAAATATATAGGCCATAAGGCTGATGATGGTCGGCCCTTATTGATAGAATAAGATAGATCTACTAACTAATGGGCTTTAAAATAAATCTAAGAACAAAAATAAATAAGGTTCCTAAAAAGAATGATTTAAAAAGCCCAATTCAGCCCAATAATGTTCATAAGCTGATATTAGACATAACACTTAGGAAAATTCGGTCTAAGCATTGTCTAAGGTGGCTCGGCCTCTTCATGCACTCCAATGCACATATATGTCTTCAATGTAGGCTCGGGGAGTTGAACCTTGCTCGAGAACAAAGCATGACCCACAAAGTTGAATGAGTCTCTCTGAAGCTTCTTAGCTCTAGCTCGAGTCATTGGCCCTTCTCCAAGTATAATGGGTGTGTCTGGAGCTGTAGAAGATGGTCCCGCATCAACCTCCCCTTCTTGAAAAGGATTCGACCACGAATCCAAGTCTTCATCCACCGCAAAGTAAGGGATTAGATCGGCGATGTTGAATGTAGCGCTCACGCCCATGTCTCCAGGAAGCTCCAATTGATAGGCATTGTCGCCCACTCTCTTCTTGATCCGAAATGGTCCATCACCACGCGGCGACAGCTTGTTCTTCCGTGCTTCTGGAAACCGCTCCTTCCTCAAGTGCACCCATACAAGATCTCCAGGCTGAAATGTGACCAAGCGACGTCCCTTGTTGGCCTTTTTAGCATTGTACTCAGCCTTTAGCTTCAGCTTCTCTCGAGTTCGTTCATGCAGCTCCTTGATGAACTCGACATGCTTACCTGCCTCAAATGATTCTTTGTCTCTCATAGGATATGGAGTAAGATCAAAAGGGGTTAGTGGATTAACACCATACACACATTCAAATGGACTGATTTTAGTAGCCGAATGCATGGTTCTATTATAAGCAAATTCCACATGAGGTAAGGCTTCTTCCCAAAGTTTCAAATTCTTCCTAATAATGGCTCGTAGGACAGTAGCAAGGGTTCTATTAGTCACCTCAGTTTGGCCATCAGTTTGGGGGTGGCTAGAAGTAGAGAATAGCAATCTAGTTCCCAATTTATTGCATAAGGTACGCCAAAAATGACTTAAGAATTTCACATCCCTATCACTAACAATAGTTTTTGGCACACCATGCAACCTAACTACCTCTCTAAAGAATAGATTAGCAACGTTGGTAGCATCATCAGTTTTATGACATGCAATGAAATGAGCCATTTTAGAGAACCTATCCACTACCACAAATATAGAATCTCTCCCCTTCTTAGTTCTAGGCAACCCAACTATGAAATCCATGGATATGTCTTCCCAAGGGGCTGATGGGGTTGGTAGTGGTGTATAAAGGCCATGGGGCATAAGCTTAGCTTTAGCTTTAATGCAATCTATGCATCTCTTAAGGCAATGTTCTACATCCCTAAGCATATGTGGCCAATAAAAGTGTGATTTCAGTGTGTTATAAGTCTTATCCCTTCCAAAATGTCCCATTAGGCCACCACTATGTGCTTCACTAACAAGTAATAACCTCAAAGAACATCTAGGAATACACACTTGATCTTTTCGAAATAAGAATCCTTCATGTATATAGAAGCTGTCATTAGGACCCTTTTCTAAGCATTTTCGAAAATGTTCACCAAAATCTAAATCAGATTCATACAATTCCTTTATGTAAATAAAGCCTAAGACTCTAGAATCCAAAGTGATTAAAAGTACACGTCTTCTAGCTAAAGCATTAGAATCGAAATTAGCGACTAGAACATGTCTCCTAGATAATGCATCAGCTACCACATTGTCTTTGCCTTTCATATACTTAATTACATAAGGAAATGTTTCAATGAACTCCATCCATCTTCCATGTCTCCTATCAAGTTTATCTTGGCTTTTAAAATGTTTTAAAGATTCATGATCAGTCCTAAGAATAAACTCGCTAGGCCCTAGATAGTGAGACCATGTCTTAAGTACTCTAAACAATGCATACAATTCCTTATCATAGGTAGAGTAATTAAGACAAGCACCTTTCAACTTTTCAAAAAAGAAAGCAATAGGCTTACCTCCCTGCATAAGGACTCCACCAATTCCAACTCCGCTAGCATCACACTCTACTTCAAAGGGCTGAGTAAAGTCCGGCAAAGCTAATAGAGGTGCGTGAGTGAGCTTGTCCTTAAGGGTGTTGAATGCTTCCTTCTGAGCTGCTCCCCATGTGAATTCACTCCGCTTTTTCGTGAGCTCAGTGAGGGGTGCCGAGATGGTGCTGAAATCTCGAACAAATCGACGATAGAAGCTCGCCAATCCTTGGAAGCTGCGTACATGGCCGATGTTGGTGGGTGTTGGCCATTCCTGGATTGCCTTGATCTTAGCCTCATCGACACGCAGTCCTTTCGAACTCACTACAAATCCAAGAAAAGACACTTGTTCATGACATAATTCACACTTCTTTAAATTAGCATACAAGCGTTCAATTCTCAGCGTTTTAAGCACTTCTCTAAGATGTGATTCATGTTCATTAAGAGACTTGCTATAAATCAGAATATCATCAAAATAAACAACAACAAATCTTCCAATGAAATCTCGAAGCACATGATTCATTAAACGCATAAAAGTGCTAGGAGCATTAGTTAAACCAAAAGGCATAACCAACCACTCATATAACCCAAGCTTAGTCTTAAAGGCTGTTTTCCATTCATCACCTTCTTTCATTCTAATTTGATGATAGCCACTTCTAAGATCAATTTTAGAAAATATAGAAGCTCCATGTAACTCATCTAGCATATCATCTAATCTAGGAATGGGGTGACGATATTTAATAGTAATGTTGTTAATAGCCCTACAATCTACACACATTCTCCATGATCCATCTTTCTTAGGGACTAATAACACAGGCACAGCACACGGACTTAAGCTAGTTCGAATATAACCCTTGTCCAACAGTTCCTGGACTTGGGTTTGGACCTCTTGGGTCTCAGTGGGATTCATACGATACGCAGGTCGATTAGGCAATGCAGCCCCTGGAATAAGATCAATTTGATGCTCAATTCCACGAATAGGGGGTAGACCTGGTGGTATGTCATCGGGAAACACATCTTTATACTCCTCAAGTACAGCGAGTATATTGGCTGGAAGAGAAGCTTTAAGCTCTTCACTCAACATATTCAAGCTCTTAATGAGATGCATAAGGGTGGTTTCTCCATCCGCCAATTCGTCTAAAAATGTACTCTTGGAAGCCATTAGTACACCTTTAGGCCGAGTTTGAGGATCCACTTGGCTCGACTGAGCCTCCTGATCTAACTCACCTTTACTTACCTTCCGCTTCTCAATCTCATCAGCTACTTGCGTAGGCGTCATGGGTTTGAGAATGACATTCTTTCCCTGAAAAGTAAAGGTATAGCGATTAGTAAACCCATCATGAATAACCTTACGATCAGATTGCCAAGGACGGCCTAATAGAATATGACAAGCTTGCATAGGCACAATATCACATAAAACATCATCTTCATAATGTCCTAGCTTAATATGCACTTTAACTTGTCTATGAACTTTTAATAAGCCACAATCATTCATCCAATGCAATTTGTAAGGTCTTGGGTGTTGGACAGTAGGTAAATGCAATTTGTCAACCATTTCTTGACTAGCTAAATTACAGCAACTACCTCCATCAATGATCACATTTACAACCTTTCCTTTAACTAGACAACGAGTATGAAATAAGTTTTCTCTTTGATTATCTTCACATGGTGTAGGAACAACACTTAAAACTCTCCTAACAATCAAAGATTCTCCATGTTCATATTCAACCTCATTATCATCATTTTCATAACAAACAAGGTTTAGGTTCTGATCATTGTCATTAGCATGCTCATCCGGTTCATCACAAGAATTTTCAGATTCATATTCTCCAAATTGATTAACCATGAGCGTTTTCTTATTCGGGCAATCCTTCATATAATGTCCTCTACCTTGGCATTTAAAGCATACAATGTCTCTAGAACGAGTAGTAGAAGGATTAGGATTACTCCCTTTGGGACCAGTAGATGTCCCAGACGATTCTCATCCATTCCATGGACCTTTTCCTTTGTCAAGGGGCTGCTGGGATACTCGGCTATCTCCTCTCCCTTGGGGCTGGTTTGGTCGATCTCGTGAACCACCTTCACCACGCCATTGGGACTGATTTGGCCGAGATTGGCGCCATTGGGGCTGCTGCACACTTGACACTCTTCCTTGGCTCTTATAACGTTGTCCCTTTTCTACTTTCATAGCTAGATGTAAAAGTTCAGTAGGAGTAGTATAGGGAAAGTAATCAATTTCATGAGCTAAGGCGGGATGCAAGATCCGAAGGTATCTAACATTAGTTTTATCGTGAGTTTCTACCACATTAGCTCGAGCCATAGCTTCTTGCATAACATTAAATGTCTCCTCAACAGTTTTACTACCTTGTTTAAGGTTTTCTAATCTGTTTAATAGCTCTCTATCATAATGTTGAGGTACAAACCTATTTCTCATTACTACTTTTAACTGTTCCCACGAAGCAATAGGTGCATCAAGGGATCTTCTTCTTTCCTTAACAAGATTATCCCACCAGATTAATGCAAAACCTTGAAACTCTAGGGAAGCTAATTGCACTTTCTTAGGTTCTGAGAAATTATGACAATTCCAGATTTGCTCCATTTTAATCTCCCAATCAATATAAGCATCTGGATCAGTTTTACCATCAAAAGGAGGAATCTTTACCTTCACCTTGCCTATTCCGTCGTCATCATTGAACCTAGGGGGGCGGTTCTGATTTCCCCTTTGATTCCGTCTCGGGCGTCGCTCCCAATACTCCTCTTCTTGGAAGTCGTCATCTTGCTCCGAGTAATAGTATTGCTCTTGATAGCCTCGACCTCTTCCCCTTCCTTGTCCTTTTCCTTGCACATGAACAAACCCATTATTCCGATCATTTCTCCCACCTCGTGGAGAGTTGTTTTCATTAAATAAAGGATTATCTAAATTGACATTAACATGAGGATTAGGATTAGGGATAGGATTTACGACCTCTCTTTCATTGTTGGGTATCTCCACTCGCTCTTGCTGGCCTATGTTGTTCGAACCACTAGGCCTAGAGCTTTCCCACTCCGCCATCTTAGCTTGCAACGCAGCCAAGGTATCCGTTATAGTGGCTATGTTGGCCGTCAAGTTGTTGAACTGCTCGGGTGTGACAGTAGCACTCGAGTTCGTGGCATCGTTACCACCATTGTTTCCCTGATTGTTAGACATGATAAAAAAAGACAAAAGAAACAAAGAACTAAGTTAAGGTTAGTAAAAACTTATAAACAGCTCACAATTGTGTTTCGCTCACACTCCCTCTCTTGATTGATATATCACGCTTGCTAGGGCAATCCGCTTTGGGCAAATCAACAACCAAGCAAAAAAACAAAGCAATCAAAGTATGTAGTGAATGAAACAACTCAGAAGAGTACTCAACAAGGGCTGTAGTACTCGATGCAAGCAAGTAAAGGACTCGACAGACTCAAACAAGCACTCACAAGGGCTGTAAGCACTCGACACAACACTAGGGAGACTCGGCAAGGGCTGAGATCTCCTCGACACAAGCACAAGAGCACTCGACAGTGGGGAGAAGTGCTTCGACACAAAGAGAAATAAAGAAAAACAAAAGAAAACTTGGGAATCTACCTCTTTTGATTGAAAACCTTTAAGTTAGGACGTTGTAGTTGCAGGGTAGGGTTTCAATTTTGTGGAGGTGTATGTGTTTGGGATTTAGGGCTGTCGACTAGGGCTGAGAGAAGGGATTCACCAATTGTCCTTGGGAGCTTTCTTGCACTAGATCAACAAACTCTATCTCTTTTTTTTTTTTTCAACTTACTTTTGCCCCTAGTGAATTTTATCCTCCTAGGTCCAAGTTTTAATGGAAATTTCGAAACTGATCTTTTTTTTTTTTTTACTTATGAAACTAATGCAAGAAAAGACTCAAAATAATAGATAGGACTCGAAAATTATGAAAGTGGTGGTGAATAAATAAAATTTCCAGCCCTAATGCAATGATATAGATAGAATGGCTATTTTAGGGAATAGGATCTATCTTTATGCCTTAATAGATATTTGATAGATATAATGAATTAAATCCACCAAAAATCAGAATTTAAATAGGCAATGGATAAATAAAAGTAGATATAGATAGATCAAAAGTTCCAAAGATAGAACAAAGTAACAAACTAGGGTTTTATCTTGTGTGGTAGGTGAATGTCGGCCAAGCTTTGGCTATGGGGACACTATGTGCCGTCGGCTAGGGTGTACACAAAGAGATGTGTGCACTGACTTGGTCGACTCCACGGTCTCGGCTAGGCTTTGTGTTTGGGCTAAGCAACCACAACAATCACAAACAAACAAGATTAGTAATTTAATCAAAAAGAAAGCAAGAAGTAAATAACCAAAACAAGAACTGACTCTATTTTTGTGTTTTTTTGTGTTTATGAAAAGAAAAGACTCAATCTTGATGTCGGAAACCAAAGCTCTGATACCAATTTGATACGGGGTTAGCCGTAGGTTGGTCCGATCTTCGACAACAAGCAAGAATAATCAAGAACTTAAAGAACGCAGCAAGAAATAACAAGAAAGATGCAAGATTTATGCAAGACTCAACAAGAAAGCAAAGAAACGCAGCAAGACTCTCAAGAATCGATCAAGATAGGGCAAGATCGACCAAGAAACACCAAGAACACCAAGATCCAAAGGCTGGACTCAATGTCGACTCAAAGAAATAACAAAGACTCGATAAAGATAGTAAAGACTCGAAATTTAAGATGCAAGAATTGAAAGACACGACCTGATAAGGACTGAGTCGATCTATGCAGCGCAAGATAAAGACCCCAGGCCTCCTCAGAGGGTAGGAACCAATACCAATGCCTACACAACCCGCCTCTACAATCCGACACAATCAAGCGGACAACTTGAAGCACCAGAAGGGGGCTTGTGAAAACTAGGATCACCAAGTCTTGCGAAGTTGATGAACACAAAGCAAACCAAGCTGAGATTATCAATCGGTTGAGATCGCGAAGAGCACAGCTCTATTCGGCCTGATCTCTCTCTCTAAGGTGTTTCACACGTTTTGAGAAGTAAGATTTCAATTATCAATGTTCCAATTGAATTACAAAGAAGAAAACGAAATATATAGGCCATAAGGCTGATGATGGCCGGCCCTTATTGATAGAATAAGATAGATCTACTAACTAATGGGCTTTAAAATAAATCTAAGAACAAAAATAAATAAGGTTCCTAAAAAGAATGATTTAAAAAGCCCAATTCAGCCCAATAATGTTCATAAGCTGATATTAGACATAACACTTAGGAAAATTCGGTCTAAGCATTGTCTAAGGTGGCTCGGCCTCTTCATGCACTCCAATGCACATATATGTCTTCAATGTAGGCTCGGGGAGTTGAACCTTGCTCGAGAACAAAGCATGACCCACAAAGTTGAATGAGTCTCTCTGAAGCTTCTTAGCTCTAGCTCGAGTCATTGGCCCTTCTCCAAGTATAATGGGTGTGTCTGGAGCTGTAGAAGATGGTCCCGCATCACATTACTTACAGAAACTGCAGGAGCCCTAGAAACCCACAACCACACTTCTACCAAGTCCACCAAGAGAGAATATCTATTGTTGGATTTGGTGGAAGACTGGGCTTAGGCAAAAGCCTATTACAAAATGACATTCTTGAATGTCTAACGCAAAGGGCTTATCCCTTATTTATAATAAAACTCCTTCCCATGGGCACTCTTTCTCCCTCACAGTTTTACCAAATTGCCCCAACACCCTTCTAGCATAGCCTTGGTTCTTCTACGCTTTTCCAGGAATTAACCATGTGTTTAACACTATAAAACTATCCCATCCCCTTCGTATGAATTATGACCTATCCATAACTTGTATGAAGTTCTCCGTGTTTGGGAACAATATATAGATGATTTTGTTGATACACTTAATCCATCTATCTGGTTTTCACATAAACATCTTAATTCCATGAAAATTGCCTTATGCTTTAGTTGTGTATAGATAATGTTGGGCTTGAATAGTTAACGTTGCTTCACATGTTGTTCGTCAGATATTTACCCTATCAGCGGCACCGTCAGAAAGGTTGCCATTGGCCATCAAAGAGTGTTTTTCTGTTTTGAAACACGGTGGCATACTCTTTTTCAGAGATTATGGTAACGCACTAGGTACATTAGATTCATGATTAGTGCTATTAATGAACTGCTTTGTGGCTTTTATATTACCAAACTTTGCAACAGTATATTTTCTTACAACATATAGTTTTGGTTGCTGATTCTATACTTGTGGACGTTTCAGGCCTTTATGATATGACCATGCTTAGATTTCAGCCTGACAAAAAAGTGGGTTTGAGGGAGTATGTCCGTAATGATGGTACACTCTCATACTTCTTCAGTTTGGATGTTATAAGAGATCTTTTCCTTGGTGCTGGCTTCATTGAGGTATGGTATTGTAGCTTATTGGCTATCTGAAGGCGTAGTACACTCCTTTGTCCCGAATCCAGATGATTAGGTGTATTATTTAGATAATTTTTTTTATCTATGTACGAAAATGAAATAAAATTTTCAATATCTTCAAATGGGATTCTAGAACTTTCCTCATAGTTTAGACATTGCATAAGAAGGGTATTTTCCTGCATTTTAGACAAACTCGATGCGAATGGATAGTGCGATTTCATACCGACTTCTTTGAAGAAATGAAAATGCTCTCCTTTTTCTCTTTTGGCGTCAAATGAATGCTGTATTTTTTGTATGTTGTGCAGCTTGAACTTGGCTACTGTTGTATCAAGGCAGTTAATCGCCAAAAGAATAATAACAGTTTTTTTTTTCTGAATAGTAACTGTTTTAAATTGGAGCATAATTTTAGATTTACTGGTTTAAGTTTTTTTTAAAAAAAAAATTGAGGGTCGAACCAATTACCTCAGGTTGGATAGTGAAATTGTCTTATTTTTCAGTGTTTTTTTTTCAAATGCTACTGTTATTGCTTCTAATCAAAGCCCGCAGGCCCATAGGCAAGCTGATGCCAGTTATTCTATCCAATTGGAATTTACGGAGCAACAGGTCACCTGACTATTCGCTAGCGTTAGATTGGAAATTGAAAAATGACTCTCTTTTTAAAAAATAAAAAATAAAAATAAAAACCTACATAAATTGGTATTGGTGGAGAGTATCACATGGATTTCGAGTGTGGACCGTTAGATCAATGTAAACGGACGATCAAGATCTCTTCACATTCAAGGATACTCTACACATCAAATTTAGTTGGATGAGTAACCACGGGATGCACATACCTCAATGGTCACAACATCTCCTATGCACTCCATCAACCCGATTTCGAATCTCTGTAGCGGTATAAATCCCCTTTTTTCTCTATTTTTCTTTCGTTCATTCATTTTATTTTATTTTCTACATTCTTCAATATTCAGTAAAAAAAAAAAGTGAGTGTGGTTAAGTCATTATATAATTAACAATACATTTAAAAAAACTAATAAAATTATATTTTGAAGTTACATATGTATATTCAAAATAATTAATGTAAAGGCTCGGATTTGTAAATAATAAATTTAATAAATAATAAAATAAGAGGGATTTAGGTAAAAAATTTGGATATTAGAAAATCCTCATCTTCGCCTTAAAAATCGTATTTTAAAATCCTTCAAGCGGATTCCGGCCTAATTTTGAACTTTAAAGGACAATTCCGTCATTTTACCTTGGGATTTGAAATAAACTTTGGATGTTGACATTTTTGAAAATTTGAAGCATTATTTTAATTGAGTCGGAATTAGATTAAGAGAGCGGGTTTTGGGATTTAATTTCTCGGGTATTGAATTTTATTTGGGACCACTGCTTTTGTCTCCTCCCTTATTTCGATCAGTCAACTCTTTCCCTTCCTCTAAATTTTTCTGCAATGTCAAGACAAATAATAAGGTCTTTTCTTTAATCCAAATCCAAACACAGCTCATCCCTTCCTAATTGAGGTAAAACCTTATCTCTATGCCCCTCACTCCTTTAATTGATTCCACTCTTTTGGAAAACCAACAAAATTGCATTCCTCCTCTTGAATTTGGTAATGGAGTCCTTTCTCCTTCAAAGAAAATCAGAAACACAGTACCCCATCCCCACATTTCATTTCACCTCCATCTCCCCTTGAGTTCTGCCAAGAGCACAAAAGCTCCGCTCCTTCTCCCTGGTTCATCAGCTCGGCCACCACCACCAGTTTCTTCCGCCGCCACCACCCTCCTCGCCGCTCAGCAGCCGCCGGAGATCTCCCAGATCTGCCTCGCCGTTTTTCGTCGCCGCCGCGAGCCAAGCTTACCCTGTTCGCCATTGAAGGACCGAGCACATTGCTCCTCCTTCCTCCGAGTTCGAAGGACACTAACAGCGACCCTTTGACGTCCGTACGAGCCGCCAGGAGGACCCCTGCAGCCGCCGACGCTAGCCCGGGCACCTCCCTTCCCTGTTTCTCCCGATTCGAACCGCCGGTAAGCTCGTTCTCTCCTCCTTCGTCCTCAAATGCCATAAAGGTCGCGTCTTTACGCCTATTCCTCCCTCCCTAGGCCATAGCCGACGAGCCTCCACCCCGGCGAAGCTCCCCGAGCGATTTCGAATCCTTCCCGGCGGAGATTGAAGACCTTCGGTGAGCACTCTCTCCTCTTCTCCTTCTTGCTCGTCTTTATTTTGGGTTGTCGAGGTAGGTTATCGGAGAGCTGTGATTGATCGGAGCTCAGCCCCTTGCCGGCGAGGTCCCGTCTTCCTTTCCTTCTCTCCTCTCCGTTCCATCGCTCTCTGTTCTGATTCGGAGCAAGAGCTGTGCTCTTCAGAGGAAAGGGACGACCTTCCTTTTCTTTCCTTGTGGGCTTGGGATTGGGCCTGACCCGTTTCCTTCTATTCGGGTTATATCACTTTGTGTGGGGTTTTCCAGTTGGGAAGGGTATTGATCCGGGTTTGGGACTAGGCTCTTGGGTTGGGCTATTTCCTTTGGGTTATTTTGAGTATTGCGTGCTATTATATAATAATTGTGCTTATTTCGTTACATGCCATATATTTAAAGATTATGCTTGTATGAAATTATTGCTAGCTTATCGCATTATATGTATTTCCGATTTTGTGAAATATATTTTTACTGGAATTCTAATATTATAACCTTAATTCTTTAAAGCGTTATTATTTGAAAATTTATTTATTTAAGGTGTTATGTTAGTTATATATTGTTGAAAGGTATTATTTAAAATGAGATCTTAAGTTCGAAAATATCTTTTAAGGATTTATTGTTGGAAATTTCAAAACGCCGGAATTACTTCTATAACATGATTTTGAGGTATTGGTTTTAAGGTTTAAATGTTAATGTTGGGATTCCTTAGTTTGATGATGTTGGTTTGAGAAGGTAATTAGAAGAATGATTTTGGTTGATGTTGATCGTATCGAAAAGGTTTTGGAAAACGGTTTTACTATCGGTTGGTTTTGAGTATGTTGAGAACTTGGGTTTCGTATGTATGAATGTGAGTCCGGTAGCTTATGAAAATGACTTGATGATAGGTGTGTATTGCTTTTGGATTGTTTTGGACTTGCATTGGGCCCTTGCTTGTGTTATCCTGCTGTTCTGCATCTTCAGGTAAGTTCCCTAGGGGGCTTACTCAGGTTGGACATTCATGCCTGTTGTTGCATTTTATGTTAGGTGTTGCATATGCATAAAAGCATGCCATGTAGTATCATGTTTAGGTTGCACTAATTGAATGAGCATCTGCTTACTTATTGCGTTTGAAACAGAACGGCCGTTATCTGTGATAGTCCTAGACTCTTTACTAGGGTCATAGGGTAGTCCAGCCTCATCGGGTACCCTGAGTCAATCGAGTCATGAACTTCCTTATATTATGAGATGCCTGCGGGCTTTATTGTGGAGCGGGTTAGGCATGCGTGCCGCCCGATTATGATGGAATGCATTCACGAGCTGGTCAGTCTCCGCCCTATCGGAAGGGGGTGGAGGTAGGAGAGGGATATGCCACTTGGCATTGTCTTTGGCCCTTTACAGTATTTTTACACATTATTATAACTAGGAGCATTCTAGTGTGTTTGACTTTCGTACTGCATTATAGCATCTTTATTAGGTATAGCACATACTATGTGGCCTCAGCGAGGACTGCCGGTCCCGCATGAGTGGCTCGATCTGACTCCTTTCCCCGTTCTTTTTTTTAAGGTATTTTCTGCAGATTTTGATTGCTCGATGTCTATATGACGGGGTTTCCTTTTTGCGAATCGAAGAACCTGGCTAAATCTCTAACTCATTTTAAATGGTAATCATCCACTTATGTTTTGGTTTTGACCCGGCTCTGCCGTGGCGCTTTGTATCTTAATTTTGCTTCCGTCTTGCTTCCGTTTGAAATGAATTTCATGAGTTAGTCCCTAGGACAGGTTAAGGGTACCCAACGGCCCTATGATATTCTCAGGGTTCAAAATCCCTCTTTATTACTGACCATAAAAATGAGTTTGAAACCTCGACCTGTACCTGGATTGCAAGATCCGAACAAGGGGTTTCATCCCTTGAAACGTAACCCAGAAATCATAATTCCGGGCCGTTACAAAGATGGTATCAGATCTGAGGTTGTGCAATTCGGGTACACAAGGGTCGAGTGTATGTTTTGAAAATTGCCCACAAATTTCAAGGACTTTTGAAAAGGATTTTAAAGGGGCAAAATGAACTTAAGATGTCTAACTCAAATCGGACTAAGTAACGAACTTGGCTTGTTATAAAAGAGGAAAACCGACTAAAGAGGGACTGAGTGGGTAGAAAGGCGTTAGACCATCCCTATTGGATGTAGTTGGGAATGGGTAGGCAAATATCAGCTTGTTCTTTACAGATGGGTTGAGAGACTCAATGAGATCATTATGAGTGTTATTAAACTGATTCTGTGCTGAATGCTTGCTATGTTAGAGATCTGATTTGGATGCCTTAACTATGAAATGTGCATTGACTTTTTTGTGCAAACGGGATAGCGGGAGTGCCTTTATTTCTACATTGTCAAACCCAGCTTGTGTGAAACAACCCCTTCCACTATGTTTGATAACCCTTTGACGGTTCTATCGAGTCTTTTTCCCGGATGCCAGTATCTTTCACGGGAAATCGGGTTGGTAAACACATTGTGTCGGGAATCATGGTCGGATATTAAGCTTGCCTGAGTGAGTGTTGGAAGTTTTTGATGTCACTTTGAGTCAGAAGTAAGGTGTTTCAGTGGCTGTCTTTCCTTATTCTTATGATGATTAACCAATGTCTTCTTGTCATGAATGTCGTACCGGAGTCCCACGGGAAAGAGGGGTGATGAGTCGGTTGGGAAAGGTCAATGGTTGCCCTATAGGGATCTCTGTCTGGTTGTAATGGTGGCTCTCTCTAAATTGCATGAGATGATTTTATAGCCTCTTGCATATACTTTGCGAATGACCATTAGTATAGGCTGCTCCTGCTATTACATATGTGATTGATTACATTGCTTGATTATCGTGTTGTGTCTTGCCTTCCATCATGACTATATGTTGTTATAACATGTTTACTTGGCCTATTGATCGTATGATTGATTAGGAGGATGAACCATATGATGTGGACCTACATGATCGTTATTTCTTCTTTGATTAGGTTCATGATAGTGTGATCAACTTCCCTTTGTATGAATGCTTGTAGATGATTGCCTTAGCATGCTGGATGTTGACGTGTCAATACTTATTGTTCATTTGTGACAAGAATCTTTAGCACGCCCATCCATTTTTATTCGTCAATTGACTATTGTTGATGATTCTGCAAGTTAATATTGTTGTATGATTACGTGCGTAGGATGGAGAATATGTGGTATAATTGAGCTTTAATGAATGCATATTTTATCATGATATGTGTTGATCTGCACTT
This sequence comes from Persicaria tinctoria, assembly GCA_037127255.1. NCBI lineage: Eukaryota > Viridiplantae > Streptophyta > Magnoliopsida > Caryophyllales > Polygonaceae > Persicaria > Persicaria tinctoria. The sequence goes on from JBANSL010000002.1 coordinate 60,708,754, forward strand.
ATGCCTCGTATTCTAATCGTATTGCCCATTACTTGGACTCATATTATGCATCGCTTTACTTTTCTCATGCTTCTATATCCTGGAATATGATTGAGTGATTTCTTATGCGTCGTCATGATTAGTTGCATGCATGTATCATACGTTACATTGAGCTTCTAGCATCATTTAGGATTCTCGATTGTGACTTTTGCGAACTTGTATTTTGCCTACGTTGTTGCTGACTCCCTCTTGAGCTAGGTCCCTGATAGTGTCATTCTCCTCTTTCATATCATCCTAGGTGTTTTACTCATGATTAGACTGATGTTGAATTCGATGAGCGACTTGTTTCTCCTGATGGCTTACCCTAGCATGCTTACATGTTACCTCTCGGTAGTGTTTCCCTATTACCTTGTGTTATCATCTCGCACTTGCATTAATGTAAGACTTGGCACCTCGCATGATCACACACCACGCTATACCATGATTTTATATACGCATAACACATGAATGTTAGGGTGAATCTAGTCAAATTACCTTGATTGTATTCATGCTTGATATGTGCTAGTAGTGTCTCGTAGGGTTTATGATTTCCAATATAGCTCACTAAAGGATCACGTGTTGTACTTGTTCTATGATGTGATGACTATTATACCATATATGCGCTCTATGATGGTTCGTTCTTAGCATGATTATAATATGTCGCTCATGATGCCTTTCTTGTTATCTTTGATGGTGCCTCATGTTTCTTGAATATTATGTTGAACTCTTTAAATGACTCATGACTATGCTTGTATCACATCATGTATCACTAACATCATGTAGGACATATACTTTCTAAATGTATCTCGACATATGATTACATGTCATTCTTAACCTATTATATGATCATTGTGTGAGATGTGATAATTACTATGCCCCTCTTATGTGTTCCTGTATGACGTTTAGTCTCACTATTCTGATATACCTTGCCATGCTTAACCTCACATGTCGATACATATACCATGCTTGTGCATTCGTTCATATACATAACACTTGTCATTCTCATTAAATTCCACATGATCTCGGACCCTGTATATATGATCATTACTAGCTTCGCATAACTTGTTGGAAGTTGCTAAGCCTATCCGTTTCGTGGAATAATATGCTACTAGCTTGTCTCACATGCATCTTGTAGTACTCGATAGTGCCTTTGAAAATGAATACTAGCATTGTACTCCTTGAGATAGGTACATGTTAGTGCGAATTAGTGCGATAGATATGCTCCTTGATGAATTTGAATTACTTGTCGCGATTATAACCTAATAGACTTTCATAAGGGCACTGTTGCTATTCTCGGGTCTGAGCCTTGTCTCCAATCTTGTCATCCTTTGAGCCTTGGTTTGTATTTCCAAAGTGAACATTGGGTTTCCCGTGCCTGTCACTCCCCTATCTCTGCTAACTTAGACTCATCTGCGATACTTGGACGAGCAACCGCATGAAAAAGGAAACAAGAAGTTAGTTAGCGATGGAGCAGCGCAAAGAAAGCGTGGGCCCATAACCCACGGGCCTCAGGATCAACAATGTCGGCAGTACGAGCACGTCTTGTGGATTGCGGTTACCGAGTACGATAGAACTTGTAGGCAGAAGTGTCCTCCGTTCGAATTGCTAATCTTTCTGAATTTGTTGATGATATGGCACTGACCTGGCGATGGGACTTACGTGTTGATGTGCTGACTTGGTGATGACTGTTGCATGATTGTCTGTTGTCTATGATGATATGATTTGATTCTTTATAGTTCGAATGTGCCATGATGTCTTGATGTGTTGATACTCTGAGTTGTTAAGCATGATCTAAATTTCTTGCATATAAAATGTGAAATGCAAATGCTGAGAACCTGAATTGTTTATTAGATAAGATTATGATGAAACTTGCTAGCTTGACTTGATTATGTCCATATATGATGATTTGTAATAATGATTGAGTATGACGGTAAATTGAGATTTATCGACGCAGTTGCAATGTTTAATGCTGAACTATTGATGCTATTGATATAAATGCTAGTTGATATGATGTGGTCATTATGTGTAACAATGTCCATGATTGCTTCTTCTTGAACTTGTGGGTGAGGGTTCTCTTGTAGAGTGGTTGATGAGTGGTAAAAGAATTCTAGGCGGTTAAGATGATCGATGGTATTACGAGGTAGGACGCGAGAGAGGGATCCATGTGGTTAGCAGGTTATGATGCTTGTGATGTCTTGAGTAGTATATGAAGTGTGGGGAATGACTTTTGAGAGTATTGAGGACATAGTAATAGAGGGTACCTGGGTGTGAAGTTAGAGATAGGAGTTGGATTCTTAGAGGTGGATGGTGTGGTAGTGCTTGGCGGAAGGAGGGGAAAGATTTGAGCATCGAGATGAATTGGGATTCTTTGGGGAATTTTTGTCTGAGTTGACGTTGGCGAGTCTAGAAGAGGATTGGTCTTGGCTTGAGAGGAGAGATGGGCGAGTGGGGTTTGTGTTTTATTTTGACTGGTATGATGTGCAAATTTTCTTGATTATGTGATTTATTAAAATGTACTGACATGATGTTATATAGCAACCATGATGAACCTGATATAGACTGATATTCCATGTTTTTATGCAAATACTGAAATCTAATTGGTAATGACTAGTGTTATCATGATATGCATTACTACCATGTTGTACGTTTTAGAAGCATGTTATGATGTGTTATATGGATCACGAGATAATGATATGTTGCTATGTGAAAACATGATATTATATTATGGGGTGATAAAGCATGATGTTATGTTATATGATCGTTAAGCATGATTATGGATATGTTAAATGATGAATATAATTTGAAGTATGAACATGACTTGTATATATATGAGATAATGATGTCTAATTACTAAATGATCGCTACATGGCATTGTGATGAGTTAAGATGATGTCTGGTGAGTATGCTGACATTCGATGATCGATATGCTGCTTGACCTCCCCTTTTGCTGAATCTTAATGGCGTGATTTTGTTGTGTTGATGTGTTGACAATGAGTTTTGTTTCGTTGACTCTATGATGAGGTGATACTTTTATGACTTCTGATGTGATGTCGAGACATTTATTATGATTTTGTTATGTGGTTGAGATATGTATTATGACCCGTAGTAGGGTGTAGAGATGTTGATGTGACCTTGTGGCCCTGTGTTGGCATATGTTTGAGACTTGTCATATGATGTACTGATTGGAGATTAGTTGGTCATTTGGTTTTGCATTTCTTATGGCTTGTGAAGCTTGGTTGAATTGAGACTGATAACTTGTTTTGATTCTGGAAACTAGGAAGAGAATATGGGATTAGCCCTTATAGGTGGATGATTCCAACTCCCAACTTCTGAATTTGATTGTTTGGTATGCGAGGAACTAATCTGGTGGTTGGAAGATTTTGACGAAACCTTGATTTGAAATGATTTGACTTGTTTTAATGTAAGGTTGCTTTATTAGACGTTGGATTTAAAGACTTTGAACGGTTTTGAAAAAGAACCAACTTGGATTGTAAAAGAATGAACACTACCAATAATTTCAACGATTTTGAGGCTAATCTTTATTTTCAATTGCGGAATCCCTTTAAAAACTTTTCAAACCCGGGCAACTCTACGATACTTCACGAAGTGGATACTTGCATTTTATGGGGGCGCCTATAGGGTGCTAGCTAAGACCTAGTGATGCTATTGTATAATTTTTAGAGTTGTGGTACTTCCGAAAAGTCAAAGCGAGAATGTGATAGGGGCGCTTATCGCATACTTGTCAAGGCCAATTGGAGATGTCACGACCGTGACTAGGATGTTGTGAGAATCCCGGAAGACGCAACCGAGATGATTACAAGATCCTTGGACATAGTCCTTGAACTCATCAATTTGAACTTCATCCCCTACTCTATTTTGGTTTTAGTCTCGGGGACGAGACTTGTTTTTAGAGGTGGATGATGTAAAGGCTCGGATTTTTAAATAATAAATTTAATAAATAATAAAATAAAAGGGATTTAGGTCAAAATTTTGGATATTTGAAAATCCTTATATTCGCCTTAAAAAATCGTATTTTAAAATCCTTCAAGCGGATTCCGGCCTAATTTTGAACTTTAAAGGACAATTCCGTCATTTTACCTTGGGATTTGAAATAAACTTTGGATGTCGACATCTTTGAAAATTTGAAGCATTATTTTAATTGAGTCGGAATTAGATTAAGAGAGCGGGTTTTAGGATTTAATTTCTCGGGTATTGAATTTTATTTGGGACCACTCCTTTTGTCTCCTCCCTCCTTTCTCCTCCCTTATTTCGATCAGTCAACTATTTCCCTTCCTCTAAATTTTTCTGCATTGTCAAGACAAATAATAAGGTCTTTTCTTTAATCCAAATCCAAACACAGCTCATCCCTTCCTAATTGAGGTAAAACCTTATCTCTATGCCCCTCACTCCTTTAATTGATTCCACTCTTTTGGAAAACCAACAAAACTGCATTCCTCCTCTTGAATTTGGTAATGGAATCCTTTCTCCTACAAAGAAAATCAGAAACACAGTACCCCATCCACACATTTCATTTCACCTCCATCTCCCCTTGAGTTCTGCCGAGAGCACAAAAGCTCCACTCCTTCTCCCTGGTTCATCAGCTCGGCCACCACCACCGTCACCACCAGTTTCTTCCGCCGCGACCACCCTCCTCGCCGCTCAGCAGCCGTCGGAGATCTCCCAGATCTGCCTCGCCGTTTTTCGTCGCCGCCGCGAGCCAAGCTTACTCTGTTCGCCATTGAAGGACCGAGCACATTGCTCCTCCTTCCTCCAAATTCGAGGGACACTAACAGCGACCCTCTAACGTCCGTACGAGCCGCCAGCAGGACCCCTGCAGCCGCCGACGCTAGCCCGGGCACCTCCCTTCCCTGTTTCTCCCGATTTGAACCGCCGGTAAGCTCGTTCTCTCCTCCTTCGTCCTCAAATGCCATAAAGGTCGCGTCTTTACGCCTATTTCTTCCTCCCTAGGCCATAGCCGACGAGCCTCCACCCCGGCGAAGCTCCCCGAGCGATTTCGAATCCTTCCCGGCGGAGATTGAAGACCTTCGGTGAGCACTCTCTTCTCTTCTCCTTCTTGCTCGTCTAGATTTTGGGTTGTCGGGGTGGGTTATCGGAGAGCTGTGATTGATCGGAGTTCAGCCCCTTGCCGGCGAGGTCCTGTCTTCCTTTCCTTCTCTCCTCTCCGTTCCGTCGCTCTCTGTTCTGATTCGGAGCAAGAGTTGTGCTCTTCAGAGGAAAGGGACGACCTTCCTTTTCTTTCCTTGTGGGCTTGGGATTGGGCCTGACCCGTTTCCTTCTATTCGGGTTATATCACTTTGTGTGGGGTTTTCCAGTTGGGAAGGGTATTGATCCGGGTTTGGGACTAGGCTCTTGGGTTGGGCTATTTCCTTTGGGTTATTTTGAGTATTGCGTGCTATTATATAATAATTGTGCTTATTTCGTTACATGCCATATATTTAAAGATTATGCTTGTATGAAATTATTGCTAGCTTATCGCATTATATGTATTTCCGATTTTGTGAAATATATTTTTACTGGAATTCTAATATTATAACCTTAATTCTTTAAAGCGTTATTATTTGAAAATTTATTTATTTAAGGTGTTATGTTAGTTATATATTGTTGAAAGGTATTATTTAAAATGAGATCTTAAGTTCGAAAATATCTTTTAAGGATTTATTGTTGGAAATTTCAAAACGCCGGAATTACTTCTATAACATGATTTTGAGGTATTGGTTTTAAGGTTTAAATGTTAATGTTGGGATTCCTTAGTTTGATGATGTTGGTTTGAGAAGGTAATTAGAAGAATGATTTTGGTTGATGTTGATCGTATCGAAAAGGTTTTGGAAAACGGTTTTACTATCGGTTGGTTTTGAGTATGTTGAGAACTTGGGTTTCGTATGTATGAATGTGAGTCCGGTAGCTTATGAAAATGACTTGATGATAGGTGTGTATTGCTTTTGGATTGTTTTGGACTTGCATTGGGCCCTTGCTTGTGTTATCCTGCTGTTCTGCATCTTCAGGTAAGTTCCCTAGGGGGCTTACTCAGGTTGGACATTCATGCCTGTTGTTGCATTTTATGTTAGGTGTTGCATATGCATAAAAGCATGCCATGTAGTATCATGTTTAGGTTGCACTAATTGAATGAGCATCTGCTTACTTATTGCGTTTGAAACAGAACGGCCGTTATCTGTGATAGTCCTAGACTCTTTACTAGGGTCATAGGGTAGTCCAGCCTCATCGGGTACCCTGAATCAATCGAGTCATGAACTTCCTTATATTATGAGATGCATGCGGGCTTTATTGTGGAGCGGGTTAGGCATGCGTGCCGCCCGATTATGATGGAATGCATTCACGAGCTGGCCAGTCTCCGCCCTATCGGAAGGGGGTGGAGGTAGGAGAGGGATATGCCACTTGGCATTGTCTTGGGCCCTTTACAGTATTTTTACACTTTATTATAACTAGGAGCATGCTAGTGTGTTTGACTTTCGTACTGCCGTGGCGCTTTGTATCTTAATTTTGCTTCCGTCTTGCTTCCGTTTGAAATGAATTTCGTGAGTTACTCACTAGGACAGGTTAAGGGTACCCAACGGCCCTATGATATTCTCAGGGTTCAAAATCCCTCTTTATTACTGACCATAAAAATGAGTTTGAAACCTCGACCCGTACCTGGATTGCAAGATCCGAACAAGGGGTTTCATCCCTTGAAACGTAACCCGTAAATCATAATTTCGGGCCGTTACAATTAAGTTCCATGTGATTATTAATCACGTTAATGAAAAGTATTAAGGGAGCAGCAAGCCGCCCGGCTATCCGCCAACAAATCTTGTTTTTTTCTTTTTTCCTGAAGCATTGCTTTGGAAATTGAAAAAGGTCTTTTTTTATTTAAAAAAATACAAAAATTGGTATTGGTGGAAAGTAGTTCACATGGATTCCGAGTGTGGGCCGTTAGATCAATGTAAACGGAGGATCAAGATCTTTTCTCACCTATATAGATATTGGTTTTGGTTGAAATTTTTTTTTTTTAAAAAAGGCTTTTCCTCATTGCTTGTAGCCACCCATACTTTATTGTTTTTGTTAAAATCAGCACCCTAAGTCTTTAATAATTGTCCATACATTTCTCTTTACTCCAAATCAGCACCTACACTTAATACATTTCTTACCAAAATTCGTAAACTTAAAAAGCAATGATAATTCAAATTCATAAAATATATATGAATTTATAACATCTAATATCATAAATCTTACTCGTGTAAAAGTTAAACTCAAAAACTTTAATGGTCAAATTAATAACAAGAAGAAAAAAAAAACAAGAAGGAATCAAAACTGTACAATTGGTACTTATAAACTCAAATTAATAATTTTAATATTATATATGTATTTTGAAATAATTTATTTGTCAGCATGTCGGGTGGGTGATTGAAGAAGGTTAATTGCACAAAACGGAAAACAAAAAGAGTTGTTATAAATGATGTAGATATGATTTAGGGTTTGGGGTTTAGAGTTTAGGGTAATTTGATCGATCGAGGTAGTTTATTTTGATCAAACATTTTTTAAAAATATTTTAACTACAATGCGAAGTTTATTAAATATATTTTCTCGATTCATCAAGAGAGTACTTTGATTCATTGACGTAGTTTAATTTGATCAACGTAGTTTTGAGATTTGTCATTGAGATTTGAAATCAAGATTAAGATCAAGATCGACAATTGATATTGAGATTTTAAATTTGAGAATTGAGAGTGAGGTTTGATATTTGAGATTGATATTAAGTTTGAGATTGAGATCGCGATTTGAGATTTGTCATTGAGATTTGAAATCAAGATTAAGATCAAGATTGACTTTTGATATTGGGATTTTATATTTGAGAATTGAGAGTGAGAGTTAGTATTTGAGACTGAGATTAAGTTTGAGATCGAGATTTGAAATTGAGATCGAGATTTGAGATTTGTCATTGAGATTTGAAATCAATATTAAGATCAAGATCGACTTTTGATATTGAGATTTTATATTTGAGAATTGAGAGTGAGGTTTGATATTTGAGATTGAGTTAATGATTGAGATCGAAAATCGAGGATTGAGCTTGAGAATAAGATATATTATTATAATTTTATATACAATCGATTTAACAAAATAAAAAAAAATTATATTTGACTATATAAGTTGTATAGAAATTAAAAAAAAGATGTATAGATAAATAAATTATTTCAAAATATATAAAATTTTATATTTAAATATATTAAATAAAATTGAGAGTTGAGGTGAAGACAGGCAGGAGGTGCCGGTTGGTGGTGGTTTGTGTGAAGAGCAAATGGAGGTGACGGGTGGTGTTGATGATCAACAAGGAATGGAGGGAGAGGGAGTTGGTGAAAGTGATGGTGATGAGGGTTATGTGAATGAAGAGCGACGGGAAGAGGGATGGTCTTTGAAGAGGTATGGTGAGGTGAGGGAGTTGGTAAGTATTGAGTGTTGAATTGGTTAACTAATACCCGGAAATAAATTCCGAATACGTGAATTTTGAATCCCGAAATTAGTTCTCAAGTGTTAGTTTCCCCGACTCTTGCTATCTCGATCAATTAGAGTTTTAAAAATCGATAAGGATATCGCCATCCGATAATTATTTTGAATTTTCAAGGTAAAAGGATAGAAAGTTTTCGTCAAATTTTATATTCCGGTCGGAATCCGCTAAACGAGTTTTACAACCGATTTAATTTCATTTTTAATTCTCTCTTTATTTTTTTCTTCCGCAAAAATTAGGATTTAAAAATCCGAGCCTTTACATCATCCACCTCTAAAAACAAGTCTCGTCCCCGAGACTAAAATCATTTTAAAACAGGGGATGAAGTTTGAAAGCGGTGAGTCCAAGGATCATGTCATTGATCCCGTAAACACCTCATAAGTGCCCCTATGAGGTCCTCACAGTACCGTTGCCGTGATCATAATATCCCCAAATAGACCGTAGTAAGAATGTAATATGGGCCCCTACCACATCCTTACTCCGACTCCTTGGCCATATCATAACTCAAATACTTGTATCCACTTCGTGGGGCGTTAAAATGAAAACTAGGGTCGCATTAGTTTCTTAAAATCCAAGTTAGTCTCTTTTGAAACACCATTCAAAATTTCAAGTTCGACGTTAGTCTAAGTCATTTCCAACTTTTCAGTTCATTCTATCATCCACCTCTAAAGGCTTATCCCATATTCTCTTCCTAGGTTTCAAGTCAGAATCAAATTTCAATAATTCAGCTTCTAAATTTCTATCATTATGCATCGTATATAGAGTAGTAATCACATCTCACGTTTATAATAGGACATAACACATCAAGGACGGTCGCATACCAAAAACATAAGTAGCGCATCATCACAACAATGAGGCTCATCACATCATATCACCAAGGATCTGGACACAACTACCAAGCATAAGCACGAAATCAAAGAGATACCACTAACCATCCACCTCTAAGAATCCAACTCATACTAGTCATGTCACACCTGTCACTCTCGACAAACTCTTACGCAGAAGTCCATCTCGTGCTACTCCCAATCACGAATTTCCAAAACCCTCATCACCAGCGCCTATCCTCAAAGACCAACCACTGATTTTACCTACTCATCCAGGGGCATACTAACTAGCCTCACCACATTTCCCCTCAACAATCCCCCCGATCCACTACTAGCTCTCTTTCATCCACCTCTAGAACTACGCCCACTGCCTATACTCACACCCACTCTTAAGGTCACCCTCATGGAACTAGTCTAGACCTCAACCGCTACCTTCCTATCCTAAATGCTCACACCGCGCACCCACTACCTACCGACACTTCTAGCTAGGACATCCATCTCAAAATCTCGACATACTAGCCCCACTCCCCACTTAAGACCTACCTGGAAACTCATATATACTCACATACTACTATCTTCAACACATCACCACTCACTCAGCTTTACTCAAGCTAACGCATCATTCCTGCACCCCATCTCCGACAACCAAAGACCCAATCTGAAGACCTCAATTCACCTGCCACTTTTCGACCCGTCTCACCCAAGAATCTCACGACTCAAGCTCAAGAAGAAAGCACTATCATATATAACTCATAATCTATTTACCAGGAAATCAGTACATCAAGCATCATAGAAACAAGTTAGTTAGACAATCACTTGCCACCAGTTTAGCATATCAGTCATCGTACACCCGTTTATGTCAGCTCCAGGCCTATTGCACTATGCCCATTCCAATTCATATAGAAGGATTCACGATTTGAATGAAGAACGCCCTTCCTTGAGTCATCTAAGAGAATCAAGTCCGCGACTACCATCTTCGAGATGTGTCTGTCCTTTGTATACCTTTGGCGACGTCTGTCTTGTGGTCTATGGGTCATGGACCCATCACACTTCCACTGCGCCGCTCCGGTGCCACTTGGTCATCGGTCCCTTCTTGCATGTCGACGCTCATCGGAGGATCGCAAGGTCAGAAGTTACGGAGATAGGGGAGAGACAAGGGCGGACAACACAACTTCCTTAAGGGTTCAGACATGGACCATGACTACAGACGACAAGACCAGAGACAAGATCCCAACCCGAGAGTTACAACGATTCCCTTGTAATTTTGGAACGCAAACACATAAAATCAAGAGATATCATCACATTATTTCACACTAGTATGCACCAATCTCAAGAAATATCGGTTTATGCATTGATAACATGTTCATATAATCATCTTTATATGTGTGCAGAACAAGCTAGCAACCTATCATTTCATTCACCAATCATGCTTGACAGACTAAGAACATGTATGCACAGACTGACATGGGAGATATATGGCATAAGTTATGCAAGATCTAGCAAGCATCACAGGATATCATATGCACGACTTATCACTCATTTAGATACACACATAAGCAAGTTATAATATTGCGTAAAGCATGCTAAGATGTACCCTAAAAATCATGCTAACGGTATGGTCAATTCATGCAGGGTTGGTATAGCAACTATCTCCTCACATACATCCATATTCGCATAGTAAGACTAGGCAGTCACACAATCATATAAGGGCCTATAACTGGGTGGTATATGTCATATATGATACTAGCAATATTCATTAAACATCTACACAACCATGAGGTCCAATTAGGTTAATCTGGCATGCTAAGTCATCCAATTCACATTTTAAACATGCAATGAGAGTTGACCACACTATCATGGACCTAGTTTATAGGGAGACAATAATCATAGGAATTCAATAAATACGGCACATACATCCACTCATAAGTGCAACCATGCGAGGTACCAGGCAAGTCATGCTGAATTATACCAATATAACATGTCATTAAATCACAAGGAGGTTATCATTATAACTTGAAAGAATTCTCTAAGGACAATCACCGACTCGCCACCCCGTTTCCCCGTGGGACGCTAGTATGACTCGCTGGGTAGGTGACAAGGACATTCACATTGTTTTTGAGGTGAGTGTAGAAATCGTGTTTAGACTCTTGTGGCAAGAAGACATGGTTGACCATTACGTGGATTGAAAGGGATGACTCCATAAGACAATTCACTTCTATCTCGAAACAATCTAAAACCTCACCCCAACTAACATACTTAGGTAACCCTCACATCCGACACGATTTCCGAAGGTAATTAGTTGACCGACCCATATTTCCCGTGGAAGACCCCAACCGGAGATACGAGACTCGATAGAAGCATCGATGGTGAAATACAAAACATGACTCAAAACCAGGAGAGCGGATGCTTTTCGACCTTTGCTAACATGCCTAGGTGTTTTGGCGGGGCGGATGACAGGGTCAGCACCATCAGGGGGTTTGAATTATGTAAGGGTTATCCCGACAAGACAAGAATTGTGATTACATAAGAACAAGGCTTTCTCCCGCTATCCCGTTTGCACAGTCATTCAACACATGATTCAAGTCAGAGAATATTGATTAGTTCGCTATCCTAAGCACAATAGCACTCATCACGGAAGCAATCAACAAGATTAATAGGATCCTCTTCGGGGAAGATCACCCTCGGGCCCAATTGCATAGATGTATATATAAACGTAAGCATAGAGACGATCTATGCCGTCCTTCGAGGGACGGCTGGCCGGAGGGGCAAAAACCTCACGGCCTCCTAACTCAACACTCCAACCTCTGTGGTGTTCCTTGGAGTCTTCTAGGCCCATCTGTAAATAAAAGCTAGTATTTTGCCAACCGTTCCCCAAGTTCTACATCCATAAGGGATGTCTATCGCTTTGGTCTCTACCCCCGAGATTGTTTCCCTTTTATTCATTTTAGGTTTAATTCCAATTAAATTCATTTTGACCTTTTAAAACATTTTTCAAAACCAATTGAAAACATTGGGCGATTTTCAAAACCTCCTCAACCTATTGTACTCGGATTGCACAACCTCTGCTCTGATACCACCTTTTTAACGGCCCGAGATTATGATTCTCGAGTTACGTTTCGAGGGATAAAACCCCTCGTTAGGATCTTGCGCTCCGAGTACAGGTTGAAGGTTTGAAACCGAAGATTTGTAGTTTAAAGCGGGATTTCGCACCCAAATCCGTAAGGTCTGTTGGTGACCCCGGGGTAAGCCCCTGTGCCTGTCCTAAGTCTACAACGCGGAAAATCCATTTAGGCATGCAACCAGCATAAGTGAGGTTAAAGCAAAATACCATCCCAAAGGTGCCACGACATAGCCGGGACAAAACAACGTATAAGAGAGGAAGTCTAGTGGTCTCTCGAGCTCTCAATCTAACGCCAAAAGTCTGAACCCGCCAAACATTCATATAAGCAAAGATAGCGGCTAGCGGTTACCTGAATCTAAGAAAAATGAGGGGGATCTGGGTCAATCATCAGGTCACTCATGCGCGTGTGTAAACACACTCTGAGAGGCATATAATAAGCATCCTATTCCTAAAATGAAATGTGTAATGCAAAGCGGAACTTAAACAGACAAGCATACGAATAATTAAGTGCGGACATAAATAAAGAGGCGCGCAGTTACAAGAAATGCCAAAATAGCATGTCCCTCTAGGCTCATAAGGAATCCTCTAGAAACTCCCTTCAAAGGGAACTACCTCACCCACGGTGCAGGCCGTCCCTACGTAAGGAGCCTACTAACTATGAAGGGAAGACAAACAACGACACCCATATAAGGCCTAATGCTCTAAGAGTCCTATAGCGACTTATTACCAAAAAGCCTACCTCACCCATCAAGTGCAAGCAACTTTCTATAATAAGCCCCACTAAGATGACAAGAATAGAGAAAAAGGTCACATCCAATAAACACCTATAACGGCCGTTTTCTAGCAAAGACATATACTAAGTCATATGGTTTCCATTTTAGATCCTAAGCGTGATTCTAAGTCGTATGGTGCATGAACACTAGCCTACTATATAACACTCAGTGCATAGAGCGCCCATCATGAGTAAGTTCAAAGAACTTACCTGGAGAAGCGCAGAATCCAAGCAATACAGTAATCAAGCAAATCCAAGCAGATTAGAGCTCACCTAGAAGATAAGCAGCATAATAAGTCTAAGTCTAACTTACACAAAGCATATCAAATAACACACATAAGATTCACATAAAAAATATATAAGTTAATCATCTAATCATCAACGACATTAATGTCTCAATTCAATTTCTCATCTCGTTTCATCATCTCATACCGTATTCAACATATATAATCCAACATCTCATCAGCTTAAGATAACCTCGATATCATACTTAGCCAAATTCGCATACTATCATTTTATACTCAAACTTTTCATAAGGATATATATATATATATATATATATATATATATATATATATATATATATATATATATATATATATATATATATATATATATATATATATATATATATATATCATTATCATCATAATTATCGAACATTTAGTCGCTTCTAATAATCACTATAATATCATGCTATTAGTCACACATATCATGTTGTTAGTCGAACGATCATATTATCATGCTAGTTAGTCATCGAACAAGTATAATTCCCAAGTTAGTTCCAAAACCGTTTTGAAATCCAAATCAAACAGTTAAGAATTCCGACCCTTGCAAATACTCGTTAAGATCCTTTTTCAATTATTCATTAAATTACTTTTCGATTTTTGAAATTCTTTTTCAAATTCCTTTTTAAATCTTCAAGTCCAAATAATATTATATGCTATTTTAAATACCAATTATTAAACCCCTTTATAAAATATTTCCAGATCCTCTAAATCCAAACCATTTTTATTTAATAAACCAACCCTTTATAATTTTCCCTAAATAATATTTTATCTTCTAAATCCGCAAATAATATTATAATATATTTTATTTACCGTTAAATAGTTAAATGAATTTACGGATATACCCGACCGAACCGAACACATTTAAATCCAACCGAACCGAACCCGGTTAATTAAATCTCAAAACGGTTTACTTAAAACCAATAATATATATATATATATATATATAATGTTAGAAAAGGAGTCCCACAATGGCCACATCAACATCTCCTTCCCAATTCAAATGGAGAAGTCTGCTCCCGCTGGTTCGATCGCGCTCCCGTCGGCTCGCGCTCGCTGCTGCTCGACCCCGCGCTCGCCTGCTCACTCGCTACTCGCGCGCTCAGCCTCCCACGCCCAGGTGTTCCCGCGCTCTGCTCGGCCTCGCAGCTCCTCCTCAACTTGTTGCGCTCGCCTCTGCTCTCGACTACGCCGGAGCTCTCGCGGGAGCTCACGAGCCCACCCGACTCCCCGCACTCAACTCACACACTCTCACATTTTCCCACAGCCCGACCCTAATTAGAAACCGATTAGAACAGAGGAAGGAAAAGGTGGAACTCACCGAGGAAGTTCGCGACTTCGGAGCTCTCGATCGGAGGTCTAGGCATCATCGGAGACTCGTGATGGCTCGTCGGATCTGCATTGGACGGGGGTGATGATGATGGTGGAGTCTGAGTTATTTTGGATCGAAAACGAAGGAGAACGACTCACCGAAAGTTTGGTTCGCGATCGACTCGGGCGGCGACCTTGGATGTGGAAACTTGGGAAAAAGGAGGTCGTCGGGGCTGCGGTGGGTCGGGTGGCTGCTCCTGGTGGCTCCGAGGGATGCTAGTAATATCATGGTCTCGGAAAGGGAGTTCGAAGGAGTGAAGAAGGATTGGCGGTGGTGTTTTGAGGTGAACACAGGCAGGAGGTGCCGGTTGGTGGTGGTTTGTGTGAAGAGCAAAGGGAGGTGACGGGTGGTGTTGATGATCAGCAAGGAATGGAGGGAGAGGGAGTTGGTGAAAGTGATGGTGATGAGGGTGATGTGAATGAAGAGTGACGGGAAGAGGGATGGTCTTTGAAGAGGTATGGTGAGGTGAGGGAGTTGGTAAGTATTGAGTGTTGAATTGGTTAACTAATACCCGGAAATAAATTCCGAATACGTGAATTTTGAATCCCGAAATTAGTTCGCAAGTGTTAGTTTCCCCGACTCTTGCTCTCTCGATCAATTAGATTTTTAAAGATCGATAAGGATATCGCCATCCGATAATTATTTTGAATTTTCGAGGTAAAAGGATAGAAAGTTTTCGTCAAATTTTATATTCCGGTCGGAATCCGCTAAACGAGTTTTACAACCGATTTAATTTCATTTTTAATTCTCTCTTTAATTTTTTCTTCTGCAAAAATTAGGATTTAAAAATCCGAGTCTTTACAATTAGGTTCATTAATTATACTAAGTTAAAAAAATAAAGAACTATAAAAAAAAAGTTGAATTATAACTTAGGTTTTAGTTGAAAAGAAAAAATATTAAATTATATAGGAAAGCCTAGCCCTAGATGTAGGGTTTAGGGTTTAGGGGGGTTAGGGTTTAGGTTTAGGGTTTGGGATTTAGGGTTTAGGGTTTGAGGTTTAGGGTATTTTGATTGATAGAGGTTGTTTAATTTGATTAAATATTTTATTTTATTAAATATTTAAACTAAAATGCAAAGTTTATTAAATATATTCTCTCGATTCATCAACAAAATACTTTGATTTATCGAGGAAGTTTAATTTGATCAAACATAGTTTTGAGATTTGTAATTGAGATTTTAAATCAAGATTAAGATCAAGATCAACAATTTGATATTGAGATTTTATATTTGAGAATTGAGAGTGATATTTGATATTGAGATTTAGTTTGAGATTTGTCATTGAAATTTGAAATCAAGATCGACTTTTGATATTTAGATTTTATATTTTAGAATTGAGAGTAAGATTTGAAATTTGAGACCGAGTTAATGATTGAGATCGAGATTTGAGATTGAGATCGAGATCGAAATATGAGATTTAAAATTGAGAACAAGACATATAAGTTTATAAGTTTTAGAATCGATTTGTACCAACCATTGCTAGAAAAATGGAATCAATCTATTTTCAAACCTTACTATACTAATATAGGTTCACAATTGACCAAACTCAAACTTATAAGATCTATATTATATATACTCATAGTTTTCAGTTGAACTAAATTTATACAAGTTTATACAAATGCATATAAAATAAAATTATACTAAAGGTTAGGTTTCAATTTATTGATATTTATTACTCTAATAAGTTTTGATAAATCAAATTAATCTTCTTTTTTTAAAGGGAAAATTGTAAAATATAGCCTAACCTTTAGGGGTGGTTGCGCTAAATAGCCTGAACTATAAAAAAATGCAGAAAATAGCCTCAAGTATTTAACTGGTTGCGGAAAATAGCCTTAAGCTACATTAAAATTTAAATATTTACCTTTAAATTCAAATTAATGATAAAAATAAAGTCTTAAGTTGTCATTAAACTCAAATTAATTACAAAACTTCTCCAAAACAATTTTTATTTTAAAAAATCATCACTTCTTATATATAAAAAAATGATCTAAATAATTTTTATTCCTAAAATCTACCACTTCTCATAAATTTTTATTCTCACTAAGTCATTATTAGCTAAATTCGTCATTAAATTAATTTTTTTTTTTTATGACGTGGAGGTTCCGAGGTTATCGACTAATCCTCCACGGGCCGAGCACTAGCCTGCAAAGCACTCGAGCCGGGTAAGCCAAGCGGCAAGCCGCAAGACAGGCTAACCCATGCCAAGGTAAACCAAGGTATGAGTACCCACTATATAAAGCACAAATTGCTCATAGTGGGATTTGAACCCTTGACCTCATGGTAGTGAGGCACAAGGAAGCACCTCACTCTTACCACTAGGGCAAGAGGTCATTGGTTCGTCATTAAATTAATTACAAAAACTACGTTATACCATATGAATTGGGAAAATAAATAAAATTTAAAAAAATCTAAGTAATTGTGAATAGAAGCTTATTAGATCAATTGTAAATATAAGTTTAAGTATTTATTTACTTTTAATGATATGTAAATAATCTAATTAATTTTTAGAATAATAAATTTAAGTTATATTTATATGGTTTGAGATAGTTTTTATAATTTTATATAAGAAGTGATGATTTTTTAATTAAAAATTATTTTGAAGAGGTTTTATAGTTAATTTGAATTTAAAGTCAACCTTAGGTTGTTTTTTTATAATTAATTTGAATTTGAAGGTAATTATTTAAATTTTAATGTAGCTTGGGGCTATTTTCCGCAACTAGTTAAATACTTGAGGTTATT
Organism: Persicaria tinctoria; assembly: GCA_037127255.1. Classification (NCBI taxonomy): domain Eukaryota; kingdom Viridiplantae; phylum Streptophyta; class Magnoliopsida; order Caryophyllales; family Polygonaceae; genus Persicaria; species Persicaria tinctoria. The sequence continues at coordinate 60,726,403 of JBANSL010000002.1, forward strand.
TTCTGAATTTTTTATAGTTTAGGCTATTTAGCGCAACTACCCCTAAAGGTTAGGCTATTTTTTGCAATTTTCCCTTTTTTAAATAAATCAATTACAACAATAAATTTATAATTTGTGTGTATAGAAATAATATAAAGTAAAATCAATCTAAACCAACCATTTCTCCATATCTACCAGTAGAAAAGGGTGATATGTGTGCTCTTCTTATCACCCAATAAACATCTCTCATACTAATATGAGAACCATTCATGAATTTTAATCTAACGGTTGAGACTTTACTTTCACCCAACACACGGATCTCCATACTCCATCTGATTCTATCTCGCTCGCACCTTATTGTCTCCCAAACCCCAAACCCTCACCTATGGATATGGTGGCTCAACACTGCACGGCGGCTCTGAGATATTATGGTGGTGGCTCCGGCAGTGAAGGGTGGTGGTTTCGGTGACGACAGCGGTTGCGACAGGCGAACCTCCGGGTGGCTCTGGCGACAAGGCGGAGTCGACAATTTTTGGGGCTTGTCGAAATCGGGATGATTTCGAGAAGATTTTGTGAAAGGAAATGTTGCTAGATGTGTTTTGAGTTTAAAACAGTAGGCTAGAAGCTTGAATTTTGACTAACAATGGCGTATTGAGTCCGAACTCAAAAAGGGGGTTTTATAGGTCGAGCTTGAAATGTGAACGAAATCACGAATTGAATACGCTAATGAATTCGTATTGATGAGGTGATTCAATTCCTATAATCAATTTGGTCTTTCAACCTTATCTACCACGTCAATTTGATGAATCTTCAGAATTGGGGTTTGTGAATTTGGATGGAATTGGGGATGAATTCGACCATTAATTCAAGAATTGTCCACGTTTCAGATAAGATGGAGACATTTTGAAGTCGAAAGATTGAAGAAAGTAAACCTCCATTGGAGCTCCATACAAGCCTGCGCTTTAACGTGAGAGAGGAGGAAGAAGCGGTTCAACTGAACCGACCTTCCTTTTTTTTCGGTTTGGCTGAACCGGTTCACTAAAATAGTTGGGTTTTTCTTTTGTAGGTAATAAAAGGCTATTTATTTAATTTTAAAAATAGATAAATAAAATACATTGAAAATAAAAAAAAACCCAACTTTATTTTTCCCAACTTTCCTTATCACACACAAAATAAAAAAACACATTGAAAATTGTAGACTTTAGGATATAGGGGAGCCTAGGAAATAGAGTAACAAAGTGGAACTTATATGCCCGCAGGCCTATCGGCAAGCCGCTGTTTGTTATTTTTCTATTAAAAATAAATATATAATATACATTTGTTAAAAAAATAATTTATTTTTCCCGAAATTAAGAGTCGAACACATGACCTTAGAGTAGTATGGATGAGAATAATACCAATGGACCGAATAGTACTATTGCTTTATTGTTTAGTTTTTTATTTTCAAATCCTATTGTTATGGCTTCGGAACAATGCCCGCATGCCTACTGGCAAGCCGCTGCCAGGCATATAATACAAATACAAGTTTCTATCTTAGATGTTTTCTTATTTAAAAGAAAAATAAATACATAATATGCATTTGTGAAAAAACGAGATTTGTATAGTTATTAATTTATTAAAAAAAAGGTAAATAATTTAAAAAAAACAACCTTTTAAAAACGATATTTTTAAAGAATTCATTATAAACTTTATATATGTACACAAACAAATGCATGCAGGCCTATGGGCAAGCCGTTGCCTATTATTTTATTTTTGTTAAATGTTTTCGTATTAAAACTAAAAATATAAAATATAAATTCGGGGAAAAAGCTTTTTAGTAAGTTTAGTTAATAAAAAAAGTTTACCATTATTTTATTAAAGCTTGGTTCTATTTCCATTAGTACTAATTTTGTAGAATTTATAAAATGGGTAATTATATGGAAAAAAGGATTCTCGGAGTATTTGTTCCACTATGTCATTTTATGATAAATCTGTACCCGTTAACGAGAGTTTCAATTATTATTTTCAGGCAAACTCGGGATTTTATGATAATTCAATCCGATTTAAATAAAGGGCAAATAAATAACTTTACACTGTGGTTAATAAAACGTGAATTATAAGACTGATTTTATTATGTAAACATAATTATAAAAAAAAACGTGAATTATAACTTAACACTAAGTTACAAATTTCTAAAGAATTGTAAAAAAAATAAAGTTGAATTATAACTCGGTATAACCCAAAAAGAAAAGAGTAGATAAATTAGAAAGAGGAGGCTAGCCTAGAGTATAGCCTTTTAGAGAAAGCTAACCTATTTTCACTTCTTTTTTTTTTCTTTAAACATATTTTCAAAATAACCTCCAAATACCCCTATTGTCACCCTTAAGCAAGTTATCGAATCATTGTCCATATTTAATGGTCTATATAGCTCTCTGTATACGAAACAATACTCCGTATTTATGATAAGAGCTATACGTTTGCGGGCATTGCCGCCTGATAAGACTACCATAAATGGGAAAAGAATTTATATGGATGATGAAGCTAACTTCCCAACCAAACGGAGTGTGGTCATTGCCCACCCACGTAGGCGTAGTTGGTGCGCCCATTCAATAATGTAAGCTCTGTTGGGAAACTCATATCAGTGATCAGGTGATACAACATTGAATTGTGACTTACAGTAGATCCAGGATCAGCACAAAATATAGCACGTATTCGGATAAGCTAACCCTCCTTAATTATTATTTTAACAATAACTTAGTTATCAACTGATGAAATAGTAAAAGGCCCGCATGAGGTGACTCGCATGACCCACCCACCCCACCCCCCACCCCCACGTGTCAAGGAGGCGCCGACATGTGGAACCGATTCCACGACATTTGTCAAGCAATTGTGATGACGTGTCCAAAAGACCTCCACGAACAGAACTATAAATGTCTGAACAATCTTTGTTAAAAAAAGTTTTTTTGGAGAAATTAGAGAAAAACGGAAGATAACACTACTAGAATTTTGTTATTTAACATCGGTTCATTAACATCGGTCAGAAAAACCTGCCATATAAAACAATGTTTTGACATCGGTTAATAAATTTGTGATGTTGAAAATAAAACAGACATCATACTATTTTTTGAGCGATGTTAAAAAAAAGATTTTGAAAAATAATAAGCCCGGGATTTGTCCCACCCTTATGAAATACACGCGAAATAATTAACACTTCAAATTTTTTTTAAGAAAAAAGAAACACACCCCCCCTTTCATTCCCTCTTCCAAACCCTCCTCCTCCCGCTACTGCGAAATCCCCAAATTCTCTAGATCTGAAAGAGTGAAACACTCTCCTCCATTCTTATTCATACACTCAGAAGGAAACCCGACTCCGACGTCCTTCACAACATCACTCGTCCATGGAAGCCAGGAAACCTAACCTCTCCGTTGGCCAGATCCCATCTCCAGCTCCATTCTCCGGCAAACAACACTCTTCGTTCGATCTGCAGGAGGTGCGTATCCTTCTTCTCTTCTCTTCTCTATTTCCTTCTCTTGTCTCTCTTCTCTTTTGGTTTGCTTGCTCGAATCTATGGCCAATTCCGATTTTGATATCTCTGATTCTTGGCTGTGCGATTTTGTTTTTTTTTTTTGTAGATCTAGGGTTTGTTGTATTTTGGGGTCAAACCAGTCTCATATCGTAGATCTGACCCACATCTCATTCTTCTTCTCCATTCCAACCCAAGGTGAAAGGGCATCTCTTCTCTATCCATCTCAGATCTGAACTCACGCATCTCTTCTCCATCCATGTCAGATCTGAATCGTGCTTAGGGCTTCGCCTTCTGATTGCTGAGCACTCGTGCGGTCGTGCTCCAACCCACATCACCCAGAGCTCTCTCCTTTCGACGTCACCAACGTACATCGCCGCTTTTGCTGCCACTTGAGAATAATTTGTTTGAGGTTCTTGCTCCTCCATTTTGTAGGTTTTATATCTCTTTTTTTCCCTTCTAATTTGTCTATAATTTGCTCGGCTCCTGTTGGGCCCTAAATTTTGCAGTGTTGCTATTTTTTTTTTTTGTGTTTTTGTAATGTTTATGAGATTATTCCTCTGATAGTTTGATGCTTGTCATTCGATAGCTTGGATTCAATTTAGCTGGTGTCAAATTTGCTGTTGTTGTTGGAACTCCTAACAAAGCCTGGATTCTTGTTCAGAGGGTAACTCTCCCTTCTTTTGGCTCTCTCAAAGGTGATTATTTTTCTTCTCATAAATTAGAGATATAGGTGATTATTTTTCTTCTCTTTTTTAGTGTTATCTGTTGTTACTTTTAATTGAGAGATTAGGGTTCAATAGCTCTAGTGTGTTAGCATTTCTAATCTAATGTTTAAATTTGCATTGGACTGTCAAAGATAAGATGGTGCAATTCTCTGACTCTATTGCAATTTCACAAAACAGTATGCTTTCAGTTTGCTTCTTGTTTCACAGTTTCTTGAGTATTATTTTTGAGATAGACTTGTTAGTAGTTAGTGATCTAACAATTTGACTCTCTTTTGCATTTGGTACTCTTGTTCTTTTGTTCAATTGCTGGATGTTTTAGGGGCAAACCCCTCTTTTTTTCAAAAATTGAATATGTACTTGTTCCAATTCTATTCCGGTGTTGATGGTTTTGTTTTTGAAACTAGTTTTGTATTGGAATGATTTAAGTGTTTGTTTCCTTGTTCTCAATATTCAAATGGGTTTATTAGTAACTTAGTACTTCTTTCGTAGGGGTGTTCAAGTATTCCTTCCAATTAAAGCTTAGATTTTGTAATTTAAGGAATCCATACCTGATATTTTGAACGGCCTGATACACTTCTATGGTGCCAAGTAGTTGCTTCATTTATTGTTGAGATTGTTCATTTTTCAGTGTAAAAGTATCGAATCTTTTAGTTACTTGAGTTACTTAGCAGTTAGCACTATGTTTGGGGTTTCTATCTACATGATGCTTAATTAACTTCTTTATTTTGCCTAGTTTCCAATCACTTCCATTCGTGAAATCAATATTCTAAAGAAGATCCATCATGAGAATGTTATCAAACTAAAAGAGTGTGACATCATGAGAATGTTATCAAACTAAAAAAGAGTGTTCATGTATTGCTTCCAATTAAAGCTTAGATTTTACAATTTAAGGAATCCATGCCTGATATTTTGCATGGCCAGATGCACTTTTATGGTGCCAAGTAGCTGCTTCATTGAGATTGTTCATTGTTTAGTGTAAAAGCATCCAATTTTTTAGTTACTTGAGTTACTTAGAAGTTAGCACTATATCCTCTACTGCCTAATTGATTCCCGAACATAACACTTCTTTTTAAGCCTTTCTCCGTGTATTATATTACTATATCCTCTACTGCCTGATTGATTCCCGAATGTAAATTTCCTGCACTTATATTGCTTATTAACATCAGTAATAATCTTCAGCCCATCAGTAATAATTTCCCGAATGTAAATCTTCAAACCAATAGTTATCCAACCCATTATCTGCCATTCCTCATGGATGGATTACATTTGGTGGAAGTCTGAATCTTAGAAGCAGTAATAATCTCCTACCACAACACACAAGTTAATGTATTGATTACCATATATCTTTTATACTTTGATCTTTTATCTCATTTATGCTTCATATATTGATCTCTTATTTCCTTCACAAATTAGGAGCATGTATCAGCAAAGAATAAGCACAGCAGCTGTTGATTGCAAAACTTTGAGACAACAGACAATTAATCCATACCATAATTGCTGGAAACTCAGTCAGAAAACAGCCAACATGCCTGCTCGCATGAAATATGAAGAAGCCTTGGAGATGAAGAGACCAAGACAAAATGCTGACAAGCTCATTGCATGCATTGCTGATCTGGCTAAATCAGAGGAAAGAGCTTTCACTTCTTATTGAGAAATTCTGGTATTTTTACTGATGGAATTGAACAAGATTCTATTTCATTGATTTTTATGCTTCGAGTAGATGATTATTAATGCCTTGGAGTTCTTGGATTTTGGATCTGCATCCCGAATCAAGTAATTTTTTTTATCTTACTTTCATTTTTGGATCTTGCTATTGTCATGGGGCTTAGATATTCAACTTTTGGTGATGTTTTGGCTACATTTAGAGGCAATTGGTTGACTGATTTAGGACTGTTCTGCAGCTTAGGTTGGTAGCTAGATTGGCATCCAATTTGTGGATTATTTAAGTTTCATATGCTCTTTTTGCTATTATGTAAGAACGTTCTATCTAATTTAAAGCCTATTAGCTCAAATGGTAAAGCATTGCGTTCAAACGCAAAGATGTGGGTTCAAATCCCGCATAGGCTACGATAATAAAAAAAAAACTCAAATATGTCATTTCACATCGGGTAATAGCCGACGTCTTTCAAAAAAAAATCGATGTCTATGTGGGGGATGTAAAAAGTCAAAACGTTTTAACATCGGGTAATAGCCGATGTCTTAGTATGTTATAACATCGGTTATATTTTTATAATCGATGTTATAGGATAACAAAGACATCGGATTTAAAAATATAAACGATGTTATAACATACAAAGACATCGGGTTCTGGCTGATGTCAAAAACTTTTGACTTTTTACATCTCCCACATAGACATCGATTTTTTTTTTGAAAGACATCGGCTATTAACCGATGTTAAATAACAAATTTCTAGTAGTGTAAAAGGGAAGACGTGCTCCACGTCTGAAGGTCAAGAACCTGCAAGCATTAATCAGTAACTCAATGCACCTCCTTTATTCTTCAATTTGAACTGATTAAAGGCGACGGGTAATGGACGCTCGACAATCAACCCCAAATGTTTTCCATTAATATCGGTTCTCATTTCTTTTAAGGGCCCTGATGAATCTAAAAGATAAGAAGAGGAATTGTAATTTGCCTCTTAGGAATAGATCTGCGGCCCATGAATTGATATCCTCGGGCCCACATGAGGGATATCACAGGTAAGACTGTTGACTAAAATAGTCGGGCAATCATGACTAATCTGACCCTACAACTGACGTGGGGTCCATAATTTCAGGCTTCATCACTGGCGCTGTCTGTGAGAACCTCTCACACTAAGGGGTTCCTATTTAAAGTTAAAACAATCATTACCCGATTGAAATAAGTGTGCAACACCAATTTGAAGATTCAAAACTTATTCTTAGTTTATACCACAGGAAAATAAGTGATTATCAAGATGATGCTTTCAACGAAATGAGCCAATGTGTCGCTCATGAATATGACGAATCCAGCATGCATGACACCTAGTTGCATCCGTCAGAAGTTCCACAAGCACCTTGGTTCCTTCCGCATGTTCCACCGATGTACACCACCCTAGAGCGGCATACGAAGGCTATCAATATTATCAACCGGTCTAGGGTCATCACTTCTACAAAGACCACGGTGGTAACTAGTTCTATTAACAAGGAGACGCGTATCAAGGTTTTCCGCATGATGCACACGACCATCCTCATTACAACTATTACTACTAAGGGGCCTTAGTTCCTCCGTATCAGCAGCCCTCGGTCAGAGGGCAGCACGTGAACCAGTACCACTGTTGGGAGCGATCTTTTGACGTCTCCACCTCAACAAAGTCTGACTCGGCTCCTATGAAGCCTTGAAGCCTGAACCCGATGCCATCTGTATTTACAGATGACATCTGCCGAGCACCTGTGCCCAAGTGATGGAGGGATGTAAATTTGATGAAGTATGACGGTACGACCGTTCCATAGGATCACATGTGTCACTTTGTGACTACTGTGGGGATTAATGATGCAATGATGTGTAGCACCTTCCCTTCAACCCTAACAAAGATTGCCCTCACTTGGTTCACCAACCTACCGCGGAACTTGATCTAGCTTCTCACAACGAACCCGAGCTTTAAAGTCGCACTTTGGAAGTGCGCATTCTAGACTTGAACTCCATAAGTCAAGGGGCGGACGGGACACTGGGCACTTCTTCACCCGATTCACCAACGTGGTAGTCCAGATCCCCAATTTCAACCACGAATTTGCTACCATTATCCTCATGGGAAACCTGGAAGAAGGGGACTTTAAGACATATCTCTTCAGGAAGAAGCATGAAAATTGTGATAAACTTAGGGATTTGATGTCAGGAAATATCGACGTGGAAGAAGCCACTGCCTCCAGCTCGCGAGCTAACAATGGACATCCTGGTTTCTTTGGAAAAGTAGCTGGGAAGTTCCGTAAAGACAAAGGAGGGGCAGACAGTAGAAGCAACAGTCCGCATGGCAAGCCCCCCAGTCATGACAAGATGAGGTGCATTTGAACACTGAGCAGAAAAGACAGAGGTCAGTCCAAAAGGAGGGCGATCAGAGACAGAAAGAGTACACGGTTCAGGACTATCAGCACCACAGCGGGCGGCCACCATGAGCGTGAACCTCCTCGTTACGATCACCAGCCACGAAGGGATGACTAGTATGACAAGGGGAAATTTCATGACAATTACCAATACCAAAGGAATGACCGACCTCAGCATCAGAGCAGGGGTCCAAAGCAGTCGGACTACCACCAGCCAACCCGAGGAAGAGGAAGAGGTTGCAGATGGTGTGGTGTACGCTAGGAAAGGATCCCACCAGTAAGAGGTCAGTAAACCAGGCACCTCTGGATCAAGCCAGACCCGAAGGATCCGATGCGAACCAATTCCCCGAACCAGAAGGTTTCATCAATACCATGGTAGGAGACCCCTCAATATCGAGATCCAGTAATCAAGAGAGAAAAAATCACGAAAGAGAAGAGAAACAATCGCTCTTTGCAGCAAGCCAGAGGATAGCTCGACTGCACCACTTTGAAGTGGTGTTTGTTGCGACTGACATAGAAGAAGTCTGGATGCCACAAGCTGAACCATTGGTTATTCATACCCAGATCGCCACTAAAACAGTGAAGAGGGTTTTTATTGACACGATGGATATCTTATCGTGGGAAGTTTTTTCTCAGCTGGGCGTATCCACGCCCGCCCTAAGACCATACACGGTGGATGCCACAAGCTGAACCATTGGCCCGCAACGCGTCCTCCGACACACAACGTAGGCTGAGGAGCTATGACGATGCCCAACCTTTCAGAAATAGAAACTTCCGCTCACAGACAGGTGCAACATTTTCATCCGTGAATAAAACTAGTAAAAGGGGTGAGGTGGCTCCCCCCCCCCCCCCCCCCCCCCCCGTTTCCCCCACGTGTCAAGGAAGGTGGCACCGACTCCACGACATTTGTCAAGCAGCTATGATGACGTGTCCAAAAGGCCCTTTGAGAAATAGAAACTTCAGCTACGGACGAGTACAGTTGTGATGAGATGGTCTATTGTTTGAATGTCATTTAGATGGTCTATTGTTTGAATGTCATTTAGTTGACGGGAACCAAGTATGGAGTCAAGATCGACCAAGGCTCCTCGACATCAAGGACCCTAGTCGACCTCGACCAAAAACAGAAATCTCCACCAACACCAGCATCGTCGAGCAGCAACACTGAAGAACCAGGCTACTCGATATCGAGTAGGCTACTCGAGGTCGACAAGCCTTTCCCTACCTCGACTTCGCCTTCTTCGACGCTGACTCCACCAGACGAACCAAGCTCGTCGATCTCGACTACGCTTGTCGAGATCGACCACCACCCGGCTCCACCAGATCCTTCTTCCTCGACACTGGAGCCACCAGGAGTAAAAGCCTACTCGAGATCGAGTAGCCCACTCGAGGTCGACAAGCCCTCACCTTCATCGACTTCTGCATCCTCGAGCAGACCACCACCAGCAAACTCGTGGAGATCGACTAGCCCTAGTCGAGATCGACCAAACACCGTGGTTCCCGATTCCGTCTCTGCGAAGTTAAGCCAAGGTATGGATCTTTCTTCTCCTATTTCCATTAAAGATCTATCTATACATGGGAGAGGTTTGCCTTTGTATGTACGCTTATGTAGGATATCCAATGATGAGCCCAAGGAATATGAAGTTGGAGACAAGCTCTATGTCTCTAAATCAAAGGATCATTGGTTTCCCAACAAATTCACCAAGAAGCGGATGAGACCTTTCGCGGTGAACAAGATCCATTCTGGGGGATTACAACTGATGGATAAGAATGGAGTCCTATTTGAAGTCCAAGCTACATGGGCCCTGCAGATGCCACCTTGAGCTATATGGAAAGTCGGCCTAGCGACTATAAAATCTAGAGCGTGTACATAGACTCTTTTTTGGGACTTTTGAACTTTTTAGTTTTTGGTTTTTGTTTTTTTTGTTTTTTGGTTTTGGTTTTATGCCTTTTAGAATATTTCATGTGGCTAGTCTTGTTTCTTGTGCAATCTAACACTTTTAGGTCGGCAAGCATATAAGGATTGCGAAAAGTGGAATCGAGAAGTCCCTGAAAACAGTCAGAATCAACGAAGGCCAAGTCGACGACGACAAGGAGGAGCAGCCCAGACACTACTCGATCTCGAGTAGGCCAACTCGACATCGACAAGCCCAGATGCTCCTCGACTTCAGAATCCACTAGACGCAAACGAGCCTCCTCCAGATCGAGTACACCATACTCGAGATCGATGAGCAACCTACTCGACCTGCCCAGTTTTGTCCTCCTCGATGCATTATCCTGTGAGTTCCTTCCTTTACGCTTGTTTTTATTTGATTTTATACAGTGGGGACACTGTAAATTTTAACTATGGGGTGGGGGAAGGGCTTACCTTATGCATATTTGGTTTCATTTGACATTTTTGTGCATATTTAGAGTTTATTTCCTTGAATTGCTTATACATGGCTATTTTGGAATGCATTATTAATTTATGTGTTTATATGCATGTTTTCCAAAGTTTGAAAAAATGACCCCCATTGAAAATTTTGAAATAATGTCATGGAAGCTAATATTGAACTCGGCGATGCAAAATTGGATTCATTAGAGATATAGCATGAAATTGCCTAGTAAAGGGAAGTCACAATGAAGTGCATTATTGCTTGAAAACCATGAAAAGAGGTAAAATTTGAAGTTGCTTTTTGACATGTTGCATGATAAGATGATGGAGGACTTTATATTTTCCATATAATGCTCACATTGTTTATAATCCTAGCCCTACCCATGCTTATGCATCACAAAAGCCATAATATGCCTTATTTCAATTATTGCTCCACATGATCTAAATATTTTGCCATTCTTTACCTTATTTCCTATCCGGGGATTATGTTGAGAATGATGTTACATTATGGAGATTATCATATGGTGTTTGTGTTGTTAATTATCATTATTGGAGTTTGGAAGGAAATTGTTTGAAATATATGGAAAATTTAATGAGTGAAAGAAAATCCAATCACCTCAGGAGATAAAGGTAGATTGACCCTGCTCTCTGAGATAATAGTTTGGAAAGATGGGACACACTGTGAGGAGTCCAAAGCACTAAGTATCCGGGGCCATTCATGACACCCATGTTTGCGACTCGCGAGAAGGCAGTGCTGAGGTCAGAGAGGTAAAAGCATTATTATTGAGAAAAAGCAATATGAAAGGTGATGAATGTTATGGAGAAGGAATGTGGAAATTCAATTTGGAAATACTCCATTTCCCCGGATCATTAGCACCACATTGCAAAAAATTGCCCACCTTTAAGCCTTTTACCAAATCTACTCCTTATTGAGCTTAAATTAAAGTCCTCTTGTTTATTAATGCTTTGTCACTTATGAATGTTTTTGCACAACCCTCCTTTTGTGAGTAGATGTTGCCTTTATATATTTGCACATGGATGGATCTGTGACACTAGTACCTTTTCGAGGATGGTAATTGATTGCAGGGACATATAAGAATGAATCTAATATGTTGAGAGTTTTGAATTCTTCCCCTGAATGACAATTAGAAGTATTGCTTGAGGACAAGCAAGCTTAAGTATGGGGTGTTTGTTGTGAGCTGAATCTGCCATGTTTTACAGTAACTTTTATATCGATTTCTGCATACATTTCATTCATTTGGGCTAAGATAGTACATGATCTATGTAGTTTATGTTTATTTGCCAAATTATCGAATCTACACCAGTTTCTGTTTAAATTCGCAGAATTTGAGGCATTTTACAGCAATTCTAAGGAAGGTCGGAAAAGCTCAGAAAACCACTACAGAAGTCCAAGGTCAAAGCAGCAGCGGAACCAGACGAATCAATCTGAGATAAAAGGTTACTCGATCTCGAGTGGACCTTACTCTATCTCGACGAACATGTCCAAGCACATGCCTTGTCGACTAGGAGCAGTGTCGAGAGCCAGACCAATCCGGCTCCGGAAGCCAACTCGATCTCGACAAGACATAGTCGAGATCGACGAAGCCACCTAGCGACAGTCCGAGTCCATGCCGAAGAGGTCGACTCGACATCACCAGAGAGCCATCCTCGACCACCACCCTAGTCGATCTCGAGGAGCCCTAGTCGAGATCGACGACGCCCAGGAGCCCAGGTCCGAGCCATGTCGAGCAGAGTCACCCGAGAAGTCCAGTCGACGATGAATCCTAATCGAGATCGACAAGCCCTTGTCGAGATCGAGTATACCAGATTCCAAAAACGCGTCGACGAGAGCAGTCCGAGTAGAGTTGGGATTCCTTGGGCACGAAGGAAGTCGAGTTGGCCGAGATTTTATCCAAATTTGATCAAGTCTATCTATGGAAGGGAGATCTATCAACATGAAGGCATATTACCTAGTTTAGATTTATCTTTTCCTTTAAATATTTATTTCCCTTTAGCATTTTATTTATCCTTAAAGCATTTTAGATATAATTTTAGATATAGATAGATATTTTCTATCCTTGGTTAGCAAGGATTAGAAGGCTATAAATAAAGCCCTAGGGGCTGGTTTTTCAGGCATTCAGAAACACAATCCATTTCATTCAAGTAAGTAGGAGTTCTAAGGTTTTTAGGGTTTTGACTTTCAGCGAAAGTTGATTGCCGGATTGTAAAGGCTTTGAATTTAGTTAATGCAAGTTTCTTTTTATACATCAATGTCTGCTATTGCGATGAGGCGTGAGTAGTCCACCCACTTCTGGGGCTGGGGTGAGCCCGACGGTGGCCATGTGAGGTGATGCGGTAAAGGTCAGATCTTGTTATGCAATTCGTCTTCTATCCCTATGAGCATGATTCTGTTGCGAGAGTTGAAGGTGATCCTTGTTTGTGTTATTGAAGCGAAAGTGATCTCAATGCGACTTGGATTAATTATGTGAAAAGGGTTAGTAACAATTAGGGTTTATGCGAAAGCCTCTATATGCCTATTTGTTAATAACGAAAGTTATTTTGATGGAAAGCATGATCTTTTATGCCTTTATGTGTTACTTTGCATGGTTATCGTTGTGGTGTTGATACCCTGGTCTTGGAAGTCTTTTATATATTGAATTTATTTCATCGGAAATCTGAGTTTTGTGTTCGAAATTTGCAATTTAAGTTTCTGTCTTCCAGTCGACATAGAGTAGTTCTCATCGATCTCGAGTAGGACCTTTGTCGAGATCGAGTAGGTCTTAGTCTAGGTCGAGTAGAGTTTGCTTCTGTTGTCGATTTTTGAGTTTATGTTTCTGCTGTCCTTTGTCGATCTCGAGTAGGGCTTAGTCGAGATCGAGTAGCTTCTGTTTTGCTTTGTTCTTTACTTTCATTTGCTATTTTTTTGCTTTGCTTTGTCTTTTCTGCTTTTATTTCTGTCTTTCTATTTCTATCTTTTCTGTTGCTTCTGTGAGAATTTATAGCTACCTGAGAACTGCTGACGTGCTTCCTCGTGGATTCGATCCTGACAACCTTCTACTACAATGGTAGGAAGTCTTGTATTTATTTGCTGAGACAGGGAAGTCAGTCTGATCTTTATTTTATATTTATTTCATACTTGACCATCCTCCTGCAACAACATCTAGACCACCGTCCTACCACCGGGTCCCTAACAAGCGCAAAGGAAGAGAAAATTTCAAGGATCAACAACACCGCAATCCTCCCTGGCAATACCCGGTTGCCCCACCACGACCTCAAGTCCAAGAAGTCCAGTACAACCAAAGAATTGGACCAGATCCCCTTGGTGCCCCAACAAATGTGATGATGGCTTATCCCGATCAGGTGTCGCCCCCTGTTTATGGGATTCCACAAGCCCTCCCTAAAAAAGAAGTGCCCCTTGAGATTTGCGCCCACCAACAAATCCTAGTCATCCAGTCACGACGCCACAACAATGTCATCCTCCCATGGTTCCTCCCCATCAATATAGACCACCTAACGCTCCACCATGACCCTACAATCCCCAATATGCAGCTAGAGGAAGAGGCAGGGGAACTTTCCCCCAGAATAGGAGAGGAAGAAATGGAAACAGGGGAGGAGGATATCGACCTCTCCCAAGGAACACAAGAAATGCCCCTGAAGCGAGGTCCTCGTCCAACCAACGTGAGCACTCCAACTAGGATCGCCGGAAACCTCCCTCTCCATATGGATGCATTAACACCATTGCGGGGAGACCCGCGACATCGTCTCAAGTAAACAGAAGACAAAAAACTATGAGAGAGAAGCCAGACACCCCCGTCCAAAGCTAGTGTAAAACAAGCATCCACTGTGCACGCGGTACTGAGCTTCTTTGTTGCTGACACTTGGGATGCTCGCGACCTCAGGAGGCCGCACTCTGATCATATGGTCATCTATGTGCAGATAGGAACCAAAACGGTAAAGCGAGTGATGATAGACACGGGTTCATCCATGGACGTCCTTTACTGGGACACTTTTGAGCAACTCGGGGTCGCTGAAAGCGCTTTGTATCGCTACTCGGGAAAACTAGTCTCTTTCTCTAGCGTCGAAGATGAGGTAGCTGGAACGATCGAATTGGCCCTGACGTTAGGGACCACTCCAAATAGAAGAACCCACATGATTGAATTCACAGTGGTTCGACTGCCATCAATCTACAACGCTATCATGGGCCATGTGAGTCTATTCAAATTCCAAATAGCGTGCTCCATCTATCATTTTAGGGTCAAATTCCCATGTGCCGATGGGAAGGTGGGTGAAGCACGGGGGGAATAGGCAGAAAGTAGAATTTTTTACGTATCCTCACTGAAAAAGGGCCACAACCGAATATTCGCGATTAAGGGAAGCGGTCGGGGCTCTTTAAAAGAAGAGACAACTGATTAGCACGAGCAAGAGGCCATATCCGAACAACAACAAGCAGAGCTGGAAGTTCGACCCGAAATGGTAGCTGATAAAATTATGGAGGAAAAGATCACTTTCTTTCCCTTCCCAAACAAGACCGAATCCCTGCACCACGGTCACAGTTTGGTTGGTCCCACTTTAGAGCGCCTCAAGAATATGTTGAAAGAATCACGTGATGTGTTTGCATAGTCGCCGCAAGACTTGAAGGGGCTCCCACGAGAAACTGCGGAGCATTCCTTGAGACACAATCGCGAGGCAAAACCTATATGCCAAAGAAAGAGGAAGACGGCCGCCAAAAAAGTCAGAAGCAGCAAGGCAAGAGGTACACAAACTTCTACAAGTCGGATTTATTCGCGAGATCAATGATTCAACCTGGTTATCAAATGTGGTGATGGTCAGGAAGAGCAGTGGCAAATGGAGAATATGTGTGGATTTCAAAGATCTAAATAAAGATTGCCCAAAAGATAGCTACCCTTCGCCGTCCATCGATGAGCTAGTAGACACCACAGCAGGGCACGCCACGCTAAGTTTTCTGGATGCCTGTTCCGGCTACAATCATATCAAAATGAGCCCTTGCGATGAGAAGAGCACTGCCTTCATCACCAACCAGGGAACTTTTTGCTATAAGGTAATGTCATTTGGGCTCAAGAACGTGAGTGCCACCTTCCAACGAATGATAGAGAAAGTGTTTGTGTCACAAATCGGAAGAAACATTGCAATTTACGTCGATGATAACGTGATCAAAAGCCTTACAAAGGAGGACCACTGCAATGATCTACAAGAAACCATCAACACTCTAAGGAGGAATCGTGTTTGCCTGAATCAAGAAAAGTGTGTCTTTGGAGTAGATTCCGTAAAATTCCTGGGTTTCATGATAAGTCACCGCGGGATAGACGTGAACCCTTCAAAAGTACAGACCATCATCGACATGGCTCCTCCAAGGACGCTGAACAACATTCAGAAATTGAACGGATCAGTCAACTACTTGAGCAAATTCTGTTCGCGATTAGCTGATCACTCTCTTCCCCTCTTCGAGTAGCTAAAAAAGAAAGGTCCAGTCGAATGGACTGTCGCTTTGGATAAAGCTTTCAAAAGTATGAAGGAATATTTGGCCACCTTGCCCACTCTTCATTATATCCACGTGAGCATGAAACTCTACATCTATACCTCGTCGTCGGATCCACAACTATCAACATGGTGCTTACTAGGGAATCTAAGCTCCCTATCTATTTCGCCAACAGGGTCTTGCAGTCAACTGAATCCAGATACACCCCAATTGAAAAAATGGCTCTATCTGTGTTTTTTGCTGCACGGAGATTGAGGCAATATTTTCCGGCTCACACCATCGAAGTGCTCTCCAACCTACCCCTCCATCAGATCCTGCACTCACCACGCCTTTCAGGGAGAATGGTTACATGGGCAGTGGAGCTTTTCGAATTTGACGTCCATTTCAAACCAAGAAAATCTCGCCTGGCCCAGGCCTTGGCCAATTTTGTGGTGGAAGCTGTCTTTACGGATTCTCAAGATCGCGACGAAGAGGACTGGGTCATAAACGTCGACGGATCGATATAAGTAGGAGGGTGTGGAGCCGGGGTTACCATCACGAGCCCAAGTGGAAAAATAACCGATCTAACTTTCCAGCTATTATTCGAAGCTACCAACAATGAAGCAGAGTATGAAACTTTAATTCCGGGTATTGAGAAGGCACTGATCAATGCGACTCGAATGGTCCAGATTTTCACGGATTCAGAGGTGGTCGCTCTACAAGTTAAAGGAGAATACAAAGCAAAGACGGGAATGCTTCTTGAATATTTGGCACGCGTACAAACACTCATTGCCACCTTCGGGAAGTGTTCCATTTTGTCCATCCCTCGCAATCAAAACGAACGCGTCGATACCTTAGCTAGAATGGGGGCCACCCTGGCCCTGGGGTTGAACGATCGCGTGGTAATTGAACAGAAGCATACACGAGGAATAAACTAGGGAGTCTTCAGAATATCCAACCTCGGAGACTGGCAAATACTTCTCCTAGAGTACATAACTGATGGGGTCTTAGCAGGCAAGTTACAAGACAACTAGAGCATCAGAAGAAGAGTGGCCCGCTTTCGAGTCAGAGATGGCCGATTATACAAAAGGGGTTTTAACTTCCCGTATCTCCTCTGTGTCTCGAACCAAGAGGGCCTTGATCTCGCCCGAGAGCTGCACGCATGCCTCTGTGGCAACGACCAAGGGTGGAGAGTGTGACATCTAAAACCCAACGTCTGGGTTACTACTGGCCCTCTCTCAGAGCAGATGCTGAAATGATTATTCACATATGTGATCCTTGCTAGCGGCATGCAACGCTCAAACATCGCACCCCTCATCCTTTGAAGTGCATATCTGCACCATGTCCGTTCGCCATGTGGGGAATGGATATTTTGGGCCCTTTCCCAACAGCACTAGGGCAGTGGTTCTTCATCATCGTAATAGTCGATTACTTTACGAAGTGGGTAGAAGCCGAAGCCATGTCAAACATCACAGAAGAAAAAGTACGCAAATTCCTCTAGAAAAACATGATTTGTCGATTTGGGTCCCCCAAGCTATCATCACCGATCATGGTCCTCAGCTTGACTACGAGAGGATTCGTGACTTCTGCGCCGGCCTCCACATCGACTTTAGATTCTCATCGGTAGCTTACCCACAATCCAATGGATAGGCTGAAACCACGAATCGCCAAATTCTGAATTCCTTTAAGAAAAGGTTAGGAATAGCAAAGGGAGAATGGGGTGAGATCTTGCCCCTGGTGCTATGGTCATACAGAACCTCGGCCAAGAGCCCTACGGGAGAAACGCCATTCACAATGGCATTTGGAGTCGATGCAATCATCCCAGTGGAATTACTAATTCCCTCGGCTAGAATTGTCGATTTCAGCAAAGACACCAACGACGAAGCCCTTGAGTTGGAACTCCACTTGCGCGAAGAAAGAAGGGACACCGCTTGCCTCAAATCTAATGAATATCAACGCCGACTAGCTGAAGGATACAACAAGCATGTCTTCATACGCCCACTACAAAAAGGGGACATGGTCCTCCGACAAGCAACAACAGGGGGGAAACTTTAACCCAAATGGGAAAGTCCGTACGTCATCCACAAAGAAGTAGGCAGGGGTTCCTTCAAGCTTCAAAATTCAAAAGTCTCGATCCTCTCAAAGTCATGTAACGCAACAATCTCAAGGCTTATTTTGCGTAAAGGTTAGGCATATTAGAAGTCTAGTGACTTAGATTTTCCATGTATAGGGGTCACCAGGGTTCCCGATTGGGTATAGCACTTCATACATATAAATGAAAGTTCCAAGCACAACAATAATTATCGATACGCATAAATTTAGCAATCGCGTGTCTTTCGAACACGGATGTGCAAGTAAGCCTCCAAGGAGAATAAATTTAGCAATCGCGTGTCTTTCGAACACGGATGTGCAAGTAAGCCTCCAAGGAGAATAAATTTAGCAATCACTTGTCTTTCAAACGCGGATGTGCAAATAAGCCTCCAAGGAGAATAAATTTAGCAATCGCGTGTGTTTCGAAATATGGATGTGCACGTAAGCCTCCAAGGAGAATAAACCTAGCAATCAATGTGCTTTTGAAGCACGGATATAAAGACAAGCTCCCATGTTATCTGGAAAAATAATGAAAGCAATCTGTCTTACTCTACTCCTTCTTGTTTGCAATACGAGTTTGTTCTGTTGTGATATTATGATTTTTGAATTCCCATCATTCACGATCAAATGGTTATTAAGAATATGGTGCACTGAGTTAAGCCGTGCAAACTGTTTTTATCCGAGCTTTAACAAGCTTGGCAAAAGAAAGTTCGCCGACACGCATTTCTTAAAACGAACATGCAAACAGAAACCCATAGTATACACGAAACACAATTACTATAAACAAATCCAAAGCAAGGTACATAAGCATTTAACACAACAGGGTTCACACAACAAACGAGGGAATGGCAAGCAAGGGAGTAATAAAAAACCAAATTTCAGCGCAACCTCATGAACTCACTCATTTGCCTCAAGAACGATTATTGTAAAGCGACTACTCCCCTCATATTTGAAAATAATAAGAGACCCCACAACACGCAAGCCGCTATCCCCGCCAAAAGCCCGCCAGCCTTCAGTAAGGATATAATGGTTCTGACTATCTTGGAACACCCTCACTCGAAATTCTCGCCCAGTGGGAGAAACCAAGCAAAGATGAGTCAATCCGTCACGACCATACTGAGCACCAAAATACTCAGGCAAAAGCTGCAAAACACCAAAGCAAAAATTAACCAAGAAAAACGAGAATTACGAAGGAAGGGTAAAAAAGCTACCATATATTCCATTTTCTCTTCAGAATCAATGGAACGAAAAAAGTCACGACGGCGAGGATGGGGAGAAGTCATAATTCCTCACTTCAAATTACCAAAACGGAAGCGAAACACAAGGAAAAATGCCCAGACTTTATCTAAACATCTGGTATTTATCAGCAAATAAAGCAAATCGTATGTTGTATTATCATGTCATAGAGAAGATTCCGCATCCGTCCAGAGCAATCTTTTCAGCATCACCTGCGTGCCAAACAAGTGGCAAGATCTCAGAGTGTATCTTTGCAACCCAGAACCCCCGTGTCACATCAAGCAAGGTCACATCCGGGTCAGAAATAAACAGAACGCGAGGACTGACGACATGTTTAAAAATTATTGAATAAAAACATCATTACATAGACACTCACGATTAAACAAAACGAATTACGTAATTAGGATTAACAAAAGCACGGCATAAAAGTAGTTATCCAATTACACCATCATTGCAACACCATAAAGCCCTACTCATCCTCGAGAACAAGAGTCTTGAAGCGATACCCTCCCACGTACTGGAAAAACACCATCGATGCTCTAATTCGAACACCATTATTGGTTGCAAATCTTCCTCAACTTTCGGAGAACCAACAACGATTTGAGCTATCCTCGGAAACCCCGGCGCGAAATTTTTGACCAGTTGAGGAGACTAAACAAACATGGTTGAATACAACTTGACCATACATCCTTTCAAAAGCACAAGGGAGAGGCTGCAAGAAAAAGAGCACTACTTCGTAAGAATTTAAACCCAAACAGATATAACGCACAACGAACATGGATTTCTTACCAAGCGATTGAGCCTTCCCTCTACGTCAACACAACGGTAAAAATTTCGCATCTCAGAGTTGGGAGGCGCCATCTCTCTACCAAGCAATAGTAATGAACCACAAATAGATAAACAAATTGCTACGAACACCACCCCTTTTTATACAGAACAAAATTGTGCAAACCTTGAAAATTGGAAAAGGTATTTATTGCATGCGTTGAACCAGGAGGGAAGTCTAAAATCGGGATTTCCCAGGATATTCTGCATGGATTACACATGGCAAGAATCTCTTCAAAACCCGATCAAGTCCACTAGAGCCTTTCAAATTCGGAAACAACCATTTATTACGAGAAAATTAATTCGGACCAAACTGTCTGATGCCACTATAAAAGGGCATTTCCTAGAAATGAAAGGCACGACCTCATCTACAAAAAAAACGCTTGCAAAACAAGAGACATGACAGCTAATACCCTGGATCAAAATCCAAACAATCCCCTCGTTTTTTATATCTACCTAGTAGGGGACGAGCAATACATACGCATGATGTTACCCTACTGCTTTTGTGAACACTTCCAACCCCTGGTGCCCGAGCAAATCCTCTTATCCACCCGCATCGTCAAAGATTTCCATGTTCATATCACAGGGGGCGGTTACGGATCACATTGGGTGGCACGCGGATGGAGAGACTTTGTTGAAATACACGGCCTCGAGTTGGAAACGTCAATAGTTTTCACCCACCTTGGCGAAGCAAGGTTTGAAGTCCATTTTCTGGACAAGGAGGGCTACGACATCAAGGAAGTGATTTATGATGATGGATACGACGACCAAGCATCAAATGGTTTCCACTGAGTCCCATCGATAGTTCAATAAGATGTGTTTTTGCTTTATGCTTTCAAATGTAGCTCGAGTTATCAATAAAAACCCCTTCCTAGGTTCATATTGCTAGTGTTCCCTTTACGATGATATTGACAAATAAGTCTTTAGCGTCCGAGGACGCTGGAGATTGTCTATTAAGTAGGTCTCTCCTCCATGTAGAGCGCGCTGGAGATTACCTAATTCTCGGCTTAATCTCCTTTGCGTCTGAAGACACTGGATATTATTTATTAAGTAAGTCTCTCCATCGCGTCGAAGACACTAGAGATTGACTTTTAATAGGTCCCTCCTTCGCATAGAATACGCTGGAGATTACCTAATCCTCAACCCGATCCCCTTAAAACGTCTGAGAACGCTGGAGATCGTTTAGTAATTGGTGTCTTCTTCGCGTATAATACGCTGGAGAATACTGAATTCTCAAATTGATCTCCTTCACATCCATAGACGCTGGAGATTGACTTTGAATAGGTGCCTCCTTCATGTAGAGTACGTGGGAGATTACTTAATTCTCAATTCAATCTTTGTAGCACCCAAAAATGCTGGAGATTGCCCCAAGTAAGACGCTCATTCGCGGGGAAGATGGCAGGGATTGCCAAGCACTCGACTTCAAATTCCCTTGTGTCTGAAAAAACATTGGAGATTGTATTCAATAGCTGCCCTTAGCTAGCAAACGCAAGTATCAATAGCTAAAATACTAAAACTTCATTAATACACTCTTTGCGACTAATCCAAAAATATCAGCGTCGCATAAACATTTTGGTTTATTTATTATACACCAGATAAAACCATCCAACAAAAGTAGCGATATAACCGCACAAAAGGTTGCAAGAGCGAAAAATTCAACACTGAACTGTAAAATCCAAGTCACCATTTTCATCAGGACCGTGATTCATCACAACAACATCAAAACAAGAGTGCCCGTCATACTCAAAGATCAAGCGTGTCCCAATTCGAAGTTCATTCGAAACGACAAACTTGGACCACCCAGAAGTAAACCATTAGATATTAGGTCCTAAGGGTTCCACTCTTACCACGAATTCATCATCAGCTCGCGTCCATAAATGCACAAATCTGAGTGCCTCATAACCATAATCACGGTATATGGATGGCGAAGGCTACGATAACAACAAGCACATCAGAAAAGCTTGAAAATCTTATCAGGAAATAGATCACATAATAGAAATTACCAGCCTATATAAATGCCCTTCCACGGCAATGTCCTGGGTAAAACCCCTCACGCGAGGAACAGTTGCACCTGGAATATCAACTGGCGTCGTGGGCGTCATTGTAAAAAATAAACCGTAATAAAAACCTTGGGTTTTCTTACCTTTTTATACTAATCTCTACAAAGAAAAACAACAAAAGGCACCGCAAACCACCCAAGTTCACCACAAGGTCAACAAATATCAAATAACACAACAAAGAACACCTGATATGTACAACCTCCCTCCACGAAGCAAAAGGTTACAAGCAAACTCGATACACCGAGATGCATGAAAAACATGCTAATGACATGCACCTCCCTGCTTCAGAACAAATCAAAGCTACCTCTCCAGAAAAACATCCATATCCACATGCACAACACTAGTATAAATAAGGAGCAGTGAGGTTAGGTATCACACAAATGGAATTACCTAAAGCATAATGCCAAGTTTTGACATGGCTTCAGGAGAAATCTCTCCACCAACCTTCGTCACAAATACTATGTTTTTCCCAGATCCTAAATTCATCAGGATAATCCTTACGAAAAGTTAACTACATAGACTCCCCTTACCATACATCTCTGTAGAGTTCGGAGATGAGATAGTGGACCAAATCATTCTATGTTCTCCTTCGAACCAGGAATTCGTGGTACTAGTCAAAAGAGACGAAGGGTATTGGTTCTCTCTTTCAGAAGGTTGGAGATCTTTCGCCACCACTAACCACCTCATAATAGGGAGATGCCTTACTTTCGAATACCAAGGAGAATCTCACTTTGATGTAACAATAGAGCAACCAGGCCTAGAAGAAAGTGGAGACGTCTTGCTTGACTACCTATGTTACAAAGAGATGTAACTATAGAAAACGCAAATCATCCTCTATTATATTTCATCACCAATAAATGACAACTTTGTAAGTTTGCCACTAGCACAACATATAATACATTCGCGCACCCTATTTTTTGTTATCTCGTGATTCATTTAATAAAACGCTCAATGAAAGGATATGGATAAGGGTATCGCGAACTTACCTTTCAAGCAAGAGTATTGACAATAGCAGGTTAAACTCTAGTCGCGAAAAGACAAGAGTAATAAATGACAAATCAAACTCTTAAGAAAAACAAACAAAGAGCGTAAACAGAAATATATTACGGCTAAAAGTTGAAATATTAACAAAAGATATAAACACCATGACAAGGCACACCTCTAGTCATGGGCCGAAATGTTTTCCATCCCAAGATGAGCGAAATGGTTGACGCTCTGGGCAATCCCACCATACGCTCCTTCCATAAAGCATCGGTCACTTTGTCATAAAGGACATCTTGCCTGTCTATCTCGAGGTAGCAACCCAACCAACCTCGACTGACCTCCGCCATAAAACTGGTCAAGCACCCTTGTCCCTCATCGCTGAGCATAAACTCTTGAAGAGTATTTTTGGTAAAAATAACATCCTCACCGGAAGTAAAACGCTCCAGTTTTCCTTTCACACCAATAAGCTCTTCACGAGCCGTTTCCAACTCAGTCTCGAGCTCCCTAATTCGAATGTTCAAGCGCGTAATCTTCAGCTCATGAAAGAAGCTAGCCAGCCTCCGGTTTTTTTTTTACCATGCTCTAACAATTCTTTATCTGTCAGATGATGAAGATACTCCCGTTCAGCCGGGCAACTCTTTCTAGGAATCTCCAATTTCTTAATATCAATCGGGTCAAACACAGGTTGCCTATATGTAGTCATGGAAATCCCTGGTGTTCCCTGCTCCTCCCCCCCCCCCCTTTTTCTTTTCCGCCTGCGTTGAGCCAGGGGTATGTCCTCTAACGATACGCTCTCCCGATCTTCGAGGGGCTCTTTCCCTTTCGAGCTATTTGTCGCGAGGGGGGATTCACGGGGAACATTCTATTGGCCACCACCCACTTGTAGAGTTGTGACAGGAGCAGGCCTGCCTGCATCGCTAGCTGCACTTTTCTTCTTTGCCAAAGCGAAAATTTTCGCCTTATCAACCAACATATCTGCAAAAGAATCGGGACAGAGGTTAATCAGAGAAAATCATGATGAAAATACTAGAAAGCTTAAAACACCTAGACACCGACCCAAATGATGCGGAAGACTGAGCCCGGCCATCTCCAGACGAACCGGAGTTACGACTTTTTTGTAACTCCGTGTCGACGCGACCCCCTCCCCAAACGCAACCCTCCATCTTTCCATCGCGATATTTTTGTCTTTAGGAGGAGTATACTTGCCGGGTTGGGTCACAAAGTTCAAAAAGGCCTTTGTTGAATCACGAACAAGGAACCATTTCTTTCTCCATCCCGAGTTGCTAGACAACCTCTCAACTATTTTCCCAGATAGGGAACCGGAAATCAATCCTTCTCTATGTCTCAAGGAGAGAACGGAAAAAACATGGTCCAACGACGGCGTTTGCTTGATGGCAACACACCGCATGGTGTAGACCGCGAGGTACATTGACACGTTAAAAGCAAGCTAGGACGGGCATTGGGTTATACGTGCCAAAAATTCTGAATAAATATGGGGCAGAGGAAGGCGGAACCCCTGAAGTAAACTTCCCAGGTGGACAACAACGCGGTCTTCGTACGCGTTCAAGCATCCCCCGTTCCCAATAACCAAGCCTATTTCTATCCCAACCGACCATAGATAGAGCTTAGCCACCTCCTGCAAGTGCTTAACCTCGAGGATTGATTCTTCGCCTAGTGTTTTATTTACGGTCGGAGCTACGCGTTCCGTGAAAATCTTTAGGAAGGGAGGAGGGGCAGTAGGAATATAGCCTTCACAGAAGATGCAGTTATCTACTTCTGCTTGCTTATAAGGAAGCAAGGCAAAATCACCCGGAACCACGCGGATAGGTTTCTTGCTCTCTTTGGGTACGCGAGATGACTCACCTTTCCCCAATTCACTAATGGACGGTTAAGAGATGACTTGCTTATAAGGAAGCAAGGCAAAATCACCCGAAAGGATGACGGTTAAGAGATGCCTTTTCGTCTTCTCCGTAAGGTTTCTCGATTTTCGAGAAATCACTTATGGGAAAACAAAAAGAGGCAAAAAGTTTCATCCGCCCACCACCATCGGAAGGTCCCCAAAAAACCCAAGAACAACACTACCCCACCCCAACACCGTCGCACTTGAAATACCCCAAAGTATTTTTGGGGATTTCGTTTTAAAAAATATATATTTTTATAAAAGTTCTTTTATTTTGAACTTAATAAGGATTTTTGAAAGTTAAATGTATATAAAGTTCGTAACTATTTTGACGCATTTCATTTTATTCATTTGAGTGAAATTTAATAAATAAGTTATTTATTTTAAGTTATATTATTTTAAAACAAGTGCATATTTTTCTTCTTTGGTGTAACATATTTTAGTTTCTGTAAAATATAAGTAATATGAGATTTTAGGAAAAATATTGTATATAAAATAAAATGCATTTAAGTAAATGTTTTGTTAGTTCATTATTTAAATTGTGTGGGTTTTTAATAAAAATTTATTCGGATATATCTATATATGCATATATTATAAACAAGTAAAGACTAAACCGGTTTTTCTTTGAGTTGGGTGAACCGAACCGGATTTTTTTTAAAAAAAATGTTGAACCGGGTGGGCTAAACCCTTCTTCTTCCTCTCCTACGTTCAGCTCACTTTTACACGCGGTTGAAATGGGTGATTTTTAACCTCCCTCAAATCTCTCCCGAAGCTCAACGATTTTGTTTCTAGAACGTTCTTAATCCGATGCTAATGAGATTTATGCAACAAATTTGAAGATTTGGGATCGAATTGAAACCGAACGAGCTTATCCCCAATTTCGAAAATAACCCCAATCCGCTCCAGTCAGGCCGAATCTCACCAAATTGAGGATCAGGATAGCGTTAAGAGTGATTATCTGATCGATTTGTGGAATTATTTTAATTCAATTCGTCCCCTAATCATCCTCCTATAAATACCCCTTTCGGGATACTTTCGAAGCACACCATCACCACTCCTCTCCATCTCCGAGCTCTCAACCTATTCCATGGCATTCTAAACGCCTCTAGAAACGTTTCCCTTCACAAAGTTTTCAGAAAATCATCCCGAATCCAAAACCCCCAATCTCGAATAAACTCGTCGGAGCAACTCGGTAGCCGTCTTCCGCCGCTGCCGGAGCCACCATCTGCCACACGGAGGAGCGCCCAGTCACCACGAGTCCGTTGACGCCAGCCTCGTGCGCCGCCGTGAGCCGTGCCGCCACCAGTGTCTCGCCGAAGTCGTGCCAGAACCTCGTCGGAAAACACCTGCTTGAAGCGTGTCGAGTTGAAGGAAGAAGAAACATAATCGCGTAAAACCTCCCATTCTTTTACTTTTGTTAAAATATGCCCTTTTTCGGTTTTCAAATTTTCAGATTCTAACCCGTACTTTTATTTGGGCATAAATTGATTCCAATCTCGTTAACTCGCAGAGACTAGGCTACCCATACGCCCATACGAAGAATTCGAATCCGACCAACCGTTAACGCTTGCAACTCCAAATCAAGGCAAGTGACCTTCCGAGCCTTTCTGCTCACTTGTGCCTTTCGTGTCTATAGTTGTTTCTTTCCGTTGGAATGCTTGCCAAATTAATTAAAATAAATTGCAATCCGTCTGCTTTGTGTGATTTATTCAACCGTCAATTTGAATTTGGCAAGTATAAATGGGTAATGTTATTATTCGACGTATATACTCCGTATATAATAATGACATAGATACCCACATGTTTATTAAAGCATGATTTATTTTTGTTCTTTCATGATGATTGGTTAAGAAAGGGATATGTTTCTTTTATGTATCCATTCTATTTATTTCGTTGTGATCAATGTTGTAAATATGTAGTAATAATGTGAGGGTCGTTCGTTGCGAGTGAAACTAAATTGAATCCAAACTAATCAACAACAATGTGAATCATATAGTTAAAATTGTAAAGTAATGTGAAGAATTGTATAATCAATCAATCAAACGAAAAGCAATGTGAAATGGTAAAACAATGTGTGAAGTAAAGTGAAAGTGATGTTGTAAAGTGTAGGTCGGGGTCGTTACTCTTCGGTCTTAAGGTTTCATGAAACTACACTTCCATGCGAGGTGTTACACAACCAATGGTTGTAGGTCGCTATCCACTATAGACATAGTGGGACCGGTAGTAGTTGATGAAAAGATAAAAGATGTAAAATGCATATCATGTGAGTAAGTGAGTGAAGAATAATGTACAAGTAACAAACATGGTTTGAAGTTTGAACTAGGTATTGGGGGACACAAGATCAACCCTTAATCGACTGTCTCAGCCCGCGGTTTAGAACTCTCCGGAAGAGTCCTGCCCTCTGGGTCGATTTTGGGCCACATCGAGTACCTTTTGAACCAATACTTAGTTTAGACATTATAATAAAAACGTATTAATAATGTAATGGGTAGTAATCATGAATCGTTTCAAGCTATGTCATATTCCATCCTTAATCGGAATATGATTCCTAATACATCTTTTGTTACTCGATCATTTTGGATTATCCGTGTCATAGGAGGGTCGGGTCACAAATAAGCCAATTCACTTCAAATATTCAAATCTCATTTGGATTTAATTCTTACCGTTTCATGGTCACTTGAATCCAAAGTTGTCTCTGCTTTCGTGCCGTCACTTGCTAGTTCTCGCGAACTAACCGTCCTTTGTTTGGATGGCTGGTTTCCACAGGTTTAGATAAAGCACTACCAGGTCGAAGGTCGAAAATGTGAGTCGGAATCGTCTTCAAATGTTTTTAGTATTTTACCGTTGTTTTAATTCAAGAGTTTAAATATTATCTTGTATTTGCTATCAAGACAAATTGTAACGATGTTGTAGTATACTTAGTATTTGTTTCATTTAAAGTCTTCCGCGATTTAATTGTATTTCATTTAAGTATTTAATATTATCATCTTGTTTATGGGAGCATGGTTGCATGTCCCTATAAGCCTAAGGTGGTTACGAAGACATTAAAGTCCGAGTAATCACTGGCACTGTGGCATTCCCTTGGGTGATAAAAGGGGGTGTTACAGAAGGTGGTATCAGAGCCGAAGGTTTTCTATAATGGTTTTCATGTCAGAATTGTTTTTGTAAAATGGGTTCATGTCAAAACTAGTTTCTAAAATGATTTTTTTCTTGTGTCGAGTTTTCTTTGCAAATGGTTTTCATTCATTCAAAATTATTTATATGTTCAAAGTAAACTTTCAATGTTTTGAATTTTGATTGAGAAGAGAAGATAATATTAAAATTAAAAAAAAAAGAATAAAATGTCTCTTTAGGTTTCATAAACTCCATTTATATTATTTTCAAACTTATTATGTGGGTTTAAAGTAAAAAAAAAAAATCCCTGCTCTATTGGTTTTAATCTTCCTTTCAAACTTCAAGTAAATTCGAAACTTTCTCATTCTCAAAACTTACAATACGGTTGTGCAAAGGTCTTTATAAAATATGGTTTGATTCCGACATCCAATTAGACTCTCGTGTGCTTAGTGCTAACCTTTTCCTGGCACTCGTGTCCTTATTTCTGGTTCTAGTTCACTTTCTTATTCCTCGAATCTTAGCTTAGTTGGTCTCCGAATGTGTAGATTATGAGGACTCGCGGAGCTCAACGTCAAGCTGCATCCACTCCCGTCGCAAACAGGGATCATCAGCGGATTAACAAGGACAAACCCCTCCTTTCCAATAATGTTAGGGAAGAGGAAGATGAGATCTCCGTGCACCAAGGGGAAAGTGCACCCAGACAACCAAACGGGCAACGTCAAGCATCATCCCGGGGCCAGGATAATGCAAATAGTCAAGCACCAAGTCAAAAAGCACCATCGCAGATTCTTGCAGACAACCTAGATGAGAAGATCATACAAGCGTTAAACCAGATTGTGAAGGATGTTGTTACTCGCGAGATAGCCGCAAATATTCCTCAGACTCAGGATGCACCCCCATCAAGGAAAAAGGAGGAAGTGGAGGTGTATGGGGACACCTACACTCGGGCACTGAAGGCGGTGAATTCTAGCAAGCCGGATGGATTCGATGGTACCGGGGAGCCATACCGGGTGGTGCAGTGGTTAACCCATATGGAGAAGTTATTCAGGGGAGTTAGTTGTACCGATGTGGATAAGGTGCACATAACCGCACTCTATCTAAAAGGAGAGGTCGGACAATGGTGGGAAGCTGCAAGACATGCTTGGGAAGCTAATCCAACTTGGGAAATCTTCAAAGACAGCGTCACCAACCATTATTTTGCCCCATCACTCAGATTAGAGAAAAGACGGGAATTTTTGTACCCTAGCACTCGGGGTATGAAGATGGCGCAGTTGGTTACTAGGTTTTATGAATTGCTTCCGTATGTTGGGGATTTGGTACGCTTGGAGGCGGACAAGATATTGTATTTCCATGAATCTGTGTATTATGAACTAAAGATACATATGTTGCACCGTGAATATGATAGTCTGGATGACTACATCAACGCCGCATATCGTGTGGAGGCGACTCTGGAAGAAGGAAAAAAGAATAGCGAGCTCTTGGAAAGGAAGAAGGGTACCCAGATGAATGTTGGGGTAAAGAGGGCAGCAACATCTACCCCTACAGGAGGAATGGGGGCTAGTAACCAGCAGAGAAGCATGACCACCACCAGAGATGGGCAGCCTCTCGTCTGTCATAACTGCGGAAGGCCAGGACACACCAAGCTTGGTTGTACTGAACCACTTCGAACGTGTCGCGGTTGCCACCGAGCTGGGCATATGGTCAGGTTCTGCAGAACTACCAACGGGAATCCATCTCGCTTTGACCAGGCATCAGCTGCTGGTCCCCGTAATGAGGCGCATGGACCGAGAGATTCTACAGTACCACCACGATTTCAGCAAAGAAGTCAGACCCCAGCTGGGTCGCAACCAACCGTTAACAAGGGCAAGGCTCCAATGCATGACAAAAACCAGGGACCCAAGTTGTACACCTTAGATGCTATTAACGAGGGTGGTGCACCAGAGTGATCAAGAAGGAGTCTTTACCGAATTCTAGTCTATTCAGTGTCTAAATTTCCTTTTTCAGCTATTTCTTTCAATAAGTTAGCCAGTATCGTATGTTTCTGAACTCAGTGTCTAAGTATTGCTGTCTGTGTTGGGGATATTATTTCATTTTTCTAAGTCATGGTTTCCTTAATATCTATGTGGAATTTCTAAGTCATGGGTTCCTTAACATCTCTGTGGAATGTCTTAAGTGGGGAGGTGCCCCCAACATTTTAAGTAATTGTGTGTGTGTGTGTGTGGTGGGTGTGAGAAACAATTCAACCAACTAAAGTACGCAAGTGCAGAGTGTGTGAGAAGATCAAAAGACTAAAACGTAATTAATAGTTGTGTATTCCGAGTCACGACATAGAGTATATCTTGCATATAGCTCTATTGTCGAGCAACCGAACTCTCAAT
This sequence comes from Persicaria tinctoria, assembly GCA_037127255.1. NCBI lineage: Eukaryota > Viridiplantae > Streptophyta > Magnoliopsida > Caryophyllales > Polygonaceae > Persicaria > Persicaria tinctoria. Next base: position 60,757,106 of record JBANSL010000002.1, read on the forward strand.
GAGAAATTTTAATAAACGAATGATAAATTAAGAAAGATACTCGCACGTACAACACGTTGAATCTACGAATAGCATGGTTCGAGGACAAAGAGGAAAGCTCACCAAAGGACCGGAAGACGCGAAGGACTAGAAGACGAAATCTACCACTCCTTGTATACGAGCCGGGCATACTAGCTTACCACAATGGTTGCCATGGACGCCACCCGGGCCATTTGGTAACTTGGAAAAGGAAGCCAGATGGGGTAGAGACGAAAGCCAAAGGTAGACTAGATAGCCATGGTTGATGCAAGGCAGTAGTGGTCTAACCGCGATCAAATCATGCTAACCTAATGCAAAATAATTAAAATTTAAAAATCTTACCATTGAGGAGTTCGGAAGGCAATGAGTTGATCATGTATGCAACTCATTGCTTCACATCGTTCAGAGAGTAGTCAGAACTAAGTCAGGTATCTCCTTCCGCTTTTGAAAACTTCTTCGTATACCCTCTCACCCCTATTCCAGCTCCGTTCGTTCTTTTCTTTAAGTTTCGGGACGAAACTTATTTTAAGTGGGGAGGAATGAAATACCCCAAAGTATTTTTGGGGATTTCGTTTTAAGAAAATATATATTTTTATAAAAGTTCTTTTATTTTGAACTTAATAAGGATTTTTGAAAATTAAATGTATATAAAGTTCGTAACTATTTTCACGCATTTCATTTTATTCATTTGAGTGAAATTTAATAAATAAGTTATTTATTTTAAGTTATATTATTTTAAAACAAGTGCATATTTTTCTTCTTTGGTGTAACTTATTTTAGTTTCCGTAAAATATAAGTAATACGAGATTTTAGGAAAAATATTGTATATAAAATAAAATGTATTTAAGTAAATGTTTTGCTAGTTCATTATTTAAATTGTGTGGGTTTTTAATAAAAATTTATTCGGATATATCTATATATGCATATATTATAAACAAGTAAAGACTAAACCGGTTTTTCTTTGAGTTGGGTGAACCGAACCGGATTTTTTTAAAAAAAATGTTGAACCGGGTGGGCTAAACCCTTCTTCTTCCTCTCCTACGTTCAACTCACTGTTACACGCGGTTGAAATGGGTGATTTTTAACCTCCCTCAATTCTCGCCCGAAGCTCAACGATTTTGTTTCTAGAACGTTCTTAATCCGATGCTAATGAGATTTATGCAACAAATTTGAAGATTCGGGATCGAATTGAAACCGAACGAGCTTATCCCCAATTTCGAAAATAACCCCAATCCGCTCCAGTCAGGCCGAATCTCACCAAATTGAGGATCGGGATAGCGTTAAGAGTGATTATCTGATCGATTTGTGGAATTATTTTAATTCAATTCGTCCCCTAATCATCCTCCTATAAATACCCCTTTCGAGATACTTTCGAAGCACACCATCACCACTCCTCTCCATCTCCGAGCTCTCAACCTATTCCATGGCATTCTAAACGCCTCTAGAAACGTTTCCCTTCACAAAGTTTTCAGAAAATCATCCCGAATCCAAAACCCCCAATCTCGAATAAACTCGTCGGAGCAACTCGGTAGCCGTCTTCCGCCGCTGCTGGAGCCACCATCTGCCACCCGGAGGAGCGCTCAGTCACCACGAGTCCGTTGACGCCAGCCGCGTGCGCCGCCGTGAGCCGTGCCGCCACCAGTGTCTCGCCGAAGTCGTGCCAGAACCTCGTCGGAAAACACCTGCTTGAAGCGTGTCGAGTTGAAGGAAGAAGAAACATAATCGCGTAAAACCTCCCATTCTTTTACTTTTGTTAAAATATGCCCTTTTTCGGTTTTCAAATTTTCAGATTCTAACCCGTACTATTATTTGGGCATAAATTGATTCCAATCTCGTTAACTCGCAGAGACTAGGCTACCCATACGCCCATACGAAGAATTCGAATCCGACCAACCGTTAACGCTTGCAACTCCAAATCAAGGCAAATGACCTTCCGAGCCTTTCTGCTCACTTGTGCCTTTCGTGTCTATAGTTGTTTCTTTCCGTTGGAATGCTTGCCAAATTAATTAAAATAAATTGCAATCCGCCTGCTTTGTGTGATTTATTCAACCGTCAATTTGAATTTGGAAAGTATAAATGGGTAATGTTATTATTCGACGTATATACTCCGTATATAATAATGACATAGATACCCACATGTTTATTAAAGCATGATTTATTTTTGTTCTTTCATGATGATTGGTTAAGAAAGGGATATGTTTCTTTTATGTATCCATTCTATTTATTTCGTTGTGATCAATGTTGTAAATATGTAGTAATAATGTGAGGGTCGTTCGTTGCGAGTGAAACTAAATTGAATCCAAACCAATCAACAACAATGTGAATCATATAGTTAAAATTGTAAAGTAATGTGAAGAATTGTATAATCAATCAATCAAACGAAAAGCAATGTGAAATGGTAAAACAATGTGTGAAGTAAAGTGAAAGTGATGTTGTAAAGTGTAGGTCGGGGTCGTTACTCCTCGGTCTTAAGGTTTCATGAAACTACACTTCCATGCGAGGTGTTACACAACCAATGGTTGTAGGTCGCTATCCACTATAGACAGAGTGGGACCGGTAGTAGTTGATGAAAAGATAAAAGATGTAAAATGCATATCATGTGAGTAAGTGAGTGAAGAATAATGTACAAGTAACAAACATGGTTTGAAGTTTGAACTAGGTATTGGGGGACACAAGATCAACCCTTAATCGACTGTCTCAGCCCGCGGTTTAGAACTCTCCGGAAGAGTCCTGCCCTCTGGGTCGATTTTGGGCCACATCGAGTACCTTTTGAACCAATACTTAGTTTAGACATTATAATAAAAACGTATTAATAATGTAATGGGTAGTAATCATGAATCGTTTCAAGCTATGTCATATTCCATCCTTAATCGGAATATGATTCCTAATACATCTTTTGTTACTCGATCATTTTGGATTATCCGTGTCATAGGAGGGTCGGGTCACAAATAAGCCAATTCACTTCAAATATTCAAATTTCATTTGGATTTAATTCTTACCGTTTCATGGTCACTTGAATCCAAAGTTGTCTCTGCTTTCGTGCCGTCACTTGCTAGTTCTCGCGAACTAACCGTCCTTTGTTTGGATGGCTGGTTTCCAGAGGTTTAGATAAAGCACTACAAGGTCGAAGGTCGGAAATGTGAGTCGGAATCGTCTTCAAATGTTTTTAGTATTTTACCGTTGTTTTAATTCAAGAGTTTAAATATTATCTTGTATTTGCTATCAAGACAAATTGTAACGATGTTGTAGTATACTTAGTATTTGTTTCATTTAAAGTCTTCCGCGATTTAATTGTATTTCATTTAAGTATTTAATATTATCATCTTGTTTATGGGAGCATGGTTGCATGTCCCTATAAGCCTAAGGTGGTTACGAAGACATTAAAGTCCGAGTAATCACTGGCGCTGTGGCATTCCCTTGGGCGATAAAAGGGGGTGTTACAGCACTATCATTGGATAACTTAAATTTCCCCCATGAAAATCGATTATAACAAAAAAAAAAACAAAGAAGAAAAGAGGGAATGGGACGCCAGGGCGCACCCCAGTCTCAGCCCCATAACCGCCATGTCCCTCACCGGAGGAGGGCGGTTCCACCACCAAGGGTTTTCTCCCTTTACCCTAACAGGCTTAAAAACAAGAACAAACCTAGAAATTGGACTGGGCATAAGAAAGATCAAGGAACACTTACTTGAGAAGAGTGGAAGAGAAACACCGGCGAGCTTAGAAGACTGGAGAATGAACCACCACCTAACTCCGATCTCGTTTCTCTAGGAGCAGAAAAAAACCCTCGGATTCTCTCTCTCTCTCTCTCTCTCTCTCTCTCTCTCTCATTTCTGTGTTCTGAAGTGTGAAATGAAGAGACCAAGGCAAAAGCCTCAATTATAGGTCTTTGTGGGGTCACCCCTCAAATCTGCCAAAAACACGTTAGGCCCAATCCAGGCCCATCCAATGAGCCAACTTTTTGGCGGGAAGCATCGTTTTTGTCGAAACCTAATCGCGAACGACATATCGCTCGCGATCCGATTACGAGGAGATATGACGATTCCATAGAAAATAGGCCTATTAATTAACAAGGGTATAACGTCATAAATAGGCCACCCCAACGCAAAAGATATCTGATCCCACTACTCATCGCGAGTAGAGTACTCGGTTGAACCCTGACCGAACTCAACACCCCCAAAATCCTCGGTTCATATTTCCCCGCGACTAAGATCTTAAGCATAAGCCTTCATAGAAGCCAGGGTAGGTCCCACAAATACCTCGTGGCTCTTCAAGGTCCTAGCAAGCAGCTCGCTAGGTCAAGCACCTCTCCTCTATCAGCGCCACGTGTATTGCCTAGTTCCGTAGCGTGAGGGCATGCATTATACGTGTCCCATGTTAAACCATGAGGTCGCCAGTCAGCTGCTCGCTTGGCCTTCCTATAAATACCCCTTCCGACCCCAAAGACAGGGATCAGATTCAAGAGAGAAGTAGAAGAGCTCTGATTATCTCCCTTACCTAAAACCCTCGGAGCTGAGTTCTTAAGGTCTTTGATCGAAGAAGAACATTCTTGGAATAAGAACATCGCATGACTTCCTTTAAAGACGACGACCGAACAGTTCAATCTCTCACAAGCCAAACGTACCACCCTCATCGCTTACACTAATAAACACATAATCTGATCATCACCCCTCACGGTTAAGGCTTGCATGTATTTTAAGACATTTTGTCGTCATGATGAGGTAATAAGTACATGTGAAATTCCATGATCGCGTCACCTATAACACTATCTACATCACTAAATTATTTTCACATTTATTTAATATTAATTTTTTTTATAAAAATTCCATGCATATTCTAAACCTCCATTTTAATATGTTTTAAAGTTTTTATTTTTAAAATTCATGTTAACAAATTTTTAAAAAAATTTAAAATGTATTATTTTATAAAATATAATTATAAAAAAGTTTTAAACATGACTTTTCAAAAATAAAATTTATAAACATATAAAAATAGATGTTTAGAATATGTATATAATTTTTATAATTTTTTAAAATTTAATAAATATAAAAATAATTTAATAACGTAGGTAGGAAGTGATGTAGAGAGTGTTATAGAGGAACGTTTTGAAGATGATTCAGAACTCCGGGTTCTCATTCAAAAGGATGCGTTAGGAAGAACGGTCTTACGGAATCGTCCGACTTAATCTTTATCTGCTTAAAAAAAAAAAAAAGATAGAGAGAGTGTTATAGAGGATCTGTTTCAAACATGAAGATATAATCCAAACGCACCTTTATTTCCCTCCAGTAAACCCTACCTTCCGCCGTTAGCAATGGCTTGCGCCGCCACGCGCCTCCCCTCCTTGGCTGATCGGCCGCGCCCACAATCCCCTAGCGACTACCGTCCTGCTCACCTGCGAAAGCCGAAAACAAATCCCTCTTTACACCCATCTTGCCTTGCCCTGATCTTTGCTCCACCAGCGATTTTCGTTCGAATCAGACCCCCCTGCTCTCTTCCTGTTCACGACGGGCTTTCCCTTAGAAAGGGCTACAGAGAGGAGGCGGCTTTCTCTGATTCGCTATCGATTCGGCGTTTTTCACCCACCTGGTGGCTCGATCGGGCTAGATTCCGGGCATTTTTGTGGGATGGGACTAGTTGGTGGTGGCCGGGCGGGCTACGTCGTGTCCATTGGTGGCGTGGGCGGCGGTTCGACCTCTGTCTCGACTCGCTGCTATATTCCTCTTCGCCCCTGTCACCTCTATTCTCTGTAAGTTCTCTTCTTCTTCTCCCACCAAATGACCCAAGTTCCAATTATGCCCACAAGCAGTTTTCCTATCCTAACGGATCTAATTGGGAACACAATCCCGTGGCCACTCGTGTTCGTGGAGCTCTCTTGCTCCTCCATGTTTGTTTTGCTTGGGTTATCTATCCCTCTACTGATTTTTATATAATCACTGTTATCTACTTGCCAAAGGATTGCTTCTTGTCTCTGATTAGCTTCGGTTGTTGCTTCTATGTTCCCTCCTTTTGCCGCTGGCTTTTGTCTATGTGCAGGTCTCCTACCACTGTTTTCGTTTGGTGTGGTCAGCTCTTGCTTCTTTTGAACTCTGCTGTCATGGTTTGTGCGTTGTTGTGGCTTGCTTGTCTCCTACTCGTTCAGAATGGCTATCTGATGCTGCTGCGTTTGGCTCACAAGCCTCGAAATGCTTTTATCAAACTGCTCACAAGCCTTACAAGGCACAATTTCTACCTAAATGCTCAAATGCCCACAAGCATTACAAGACTCAATTACTAAAGAATTGTTCAGTTACAACCTTGATTAATTGGTTAATTTGCTTTTATTACTTGCTATTAATTCTCTATGGTTTCTACTTTCATGATCTCTCCTCTTGATGTTGTTTGTTGTCTCTGTGCAGGTCTCCTTCATCAGCCTTCATTCGGTTTGGACCGCTCTGGTTTCGTGTGCTCTCTGCAGGCTGGTCTTGTGCCTGGCATTGGTTCACTTGTATCATGGGTGTTCATATTAGGCTTACTGCTGCTACGTATTATGGCTCACAAGCCTTCCATAACTTGTACCAAATTGTTCCCAAGCCTTACAAGGCAAAATTTCTACAAAATCCTACAAATGCTAGCAAGCCTTGCAAGGCTCATTTACGAAATAAATGCTGTATTACAAGATTGATTAATTGTATTACTAAATTCAATTTATATATTTCAAGCTATAACCGGCCTTGGCGGTTTTCAACCGCTCGTACGTCGCTCTTACATCCTCAGGCTTTGCACCTGTCACTAGCACCAACACTTAATCCTTACAAGGCCAAGACACAAATGAACGCTTTAGCGCCCATAAGGCCTTACAAGGCTAATCTCCCACCCTGCAAACAGATAATCTATATGTACACACTCAATTCCAGATTGATTAGTCTCTACATGTTTATAACTTGCAGTTTCCAAAATTTTGATTGGCATCTGTCTCTTCTTCTCTCCAAGGAGTTTCTCTACATTCAGTTAGGTTGGCCGAACAAGGTACAAATCTACATCCATGAAAGACAAACACACACCGTTTCGTCTACAAACAAACATTATGGGAACCACAAAGACATTACTGGTCTTAAGCACTTACAAATTAATGTTCAACACATTGTAAAGTTTCAAACATCATGTTACTTTCGGTTATCCCATACTACATTGCAAACTATTTTTCATTTGGGTCCCCCAAACTATGTAAGTAGTGTACAAACGGGTACTATTAAAAAAGGTTTTCCATGAATATATGCTCTTGGAATTGCCGTGGAATTAAGAGAAGGAACTTCTGGACTGATACAGAACTTTTTTGCCGAAACAATTACATCAATGTTCTGGCACTGCTTGAGACAAAAACAAATAAAATACCTCACGAAAATGTTTGGAAAAAATGTGGTTTCAACAATATTGCTTTTGACCCGGCTACTGGCTTCTCCGGGGGAATTTGTTTGCTTTGGAAAGATCTTCCAAGTTCAGAGGGTGAAATCACTCTTGTTGCGGTTCAAAAGAGAATAATCCATTTCGACTATGTCGACCGGAGGAATAATAAAACAATTGCCTTTCTTGTAGTTTATGCTCCCCCAAACTATAACTCTAAGGATGCCTTTTGGGAGTTTGTCGTACAATACGCAACAGCTATACAAAAACCTTACTGCTTATTAGGTGATCTAAACGAAATTGCGACCCCTAATGATAAATTAGGGGGCATCATCCCACGACACAGACGTTTTATTCGGTTACAAGAGATCAAAAACTCACTTGCACTACTTGAGATTCCTACTTACGGTGGATCCTATACCTGGCAGAAAAGAAAAACTGGTTTACCAAACAACTGTTACGCAAAGCTCGATCGTTTGCTAGCACAGAACGAGGTTATTTCTATTTTCGATGGCATTCGGGCTAAGATACACCCTTTCACTACGTCTGACCATGCGCCGATCACAATCGACTTTCGTTCACCAACGCATGATAATAAGAAACCATTCCGTTTCGAATTGGCTTGGACGACGAAATCCGAATTTTCAAACATTGTTAAACAAGCTTGGAGACTGAACCCTGCAGGTTCGCTTATGTTCAAACTGGTCAAGAAAACATCCTTGCTTAAAAATCTGGCTAAAAAGTGGCACAAAAAAACATTTCACAACATTCATAAACAAATGTTTGAAGTTGATAACAAGATTCTGTCACTACAGAATGAGTTGATCACCAACAACAACCAAACAAACTACGCTCTGCATAAGAGATTACTAAACAAAAGAGAAAGGATGCTTGATTTTCAACGCCGCTACTGGAGCCAAAGAGCCAAGGCCAAACATATAAGACTTAATGATACAAATTCGACATATTTCCACCGAGTCGCATCAGCTAAATGGGGGCGAAAAATGATCAAGTTCCTTACAACGGATTCAGGTCTCAACCTCTCGGACTACGCCCTCATTAGAAATGAGTTCGCCAATAGCTTCACAGAACAATTCCGGTCGTCTTACAATCATAACATGGACTTTGAGTCGGATCTGACAGTCATAGATAATGAAATCAGCCCACAGCAAAATGATATGTTAACGGCACCAGTCACAAACAATGAAATCAAATGTGCCCTATTCTCTATCAAACCTTACAAAGCGCCCGGCCCTGATGGAATGCCAGCCGGTTTCTACCAAACTTACTGGAATATTGTTGGACCCTCGGTTACAAAAGCGGTAAAGACCTTTTTCTCTAGTGGGAAGATGCTACGACAAGTCAACCACACATTTATAACTCTAATACAGAAGCGGGACAACCCCCAAACAGTTAATCACTTTAGGCCTATCAGCCTCTGCTATACAGTTTATAAGATTATTTCGAAAATCCTAACTGCTAGATTATCCAATCTTTTTGACACTCTTATCCATCCTTTACAGAGTGCCTTTACAAAAGGAAGATCCATTCAGGACAACATTCTTATCGCCCATGAAATATTCCACTCCTTCAGAATCTCCAAGGCTAAAGAAGGATACATGGCTGTTAAACTAGATATGGAAAAAGCGTATGACAGGGTTGAATGGCCCTTCCTCTTCGAGGTTCTCACTCGATTCGGCTTTTCAAACAAATTTATCCTTTGGATCAAGGAATGTGTGCAAACAGTCTCGTACTCAGTGCTCGTGAACGACGAACCCTCCACTCCTTTCATTCCTTCCAGGGGATTCAGACAAGGGGATCCTTTATCTCCTTTCCTCTTCATTCTAACAGCAGAGGTTCTAGCCAGAACGCTTGACCGAAAAACGGCTATCAAAAAGGACATGGGATTCACAGTGGGTCAAAGAGGAGTTAAGATTCCTTTATTCGCCTTCGTTGACGACATCTTGTTGTTTGGTAAAGCAAATCACGACACTTGCACGAACCTGTCGAACATCATCCAACGTTTCTGTTACATCTCGGGACAAAAAGTAAATCTACATAAATCGAGCGTCCAACTATCTCCGAATACTTCACATACGGCCATCCACACTGTAACAACAGCTCTGGGTATCCCCCAATCAAACAACTTGGAAAAATATCTGGGCTGCCCGATCATAAATGGTAGGGTTAATCCAGATACTTTCGCTGACATCATTGTAAAAACTAAACAACAATTGTCAAAGTGAAAAGCTTCCTCTCTCTCTGCGGAAGGCAGGAAAGTTCTGATCATGTCCAACTTAAGCGCCCAACCCCTTTATATTATGCATGCCTTTATGCTGCCTTCGTCAATTCTGCATGAGTTAGACAAAATTTACAGACAGTTCTTTTGGAACAAACAGGAAAAGTACACACCGCTAATTAGTTGGGATAAAATCTGCACGGACACTCTATCCGGGGGTCTAGGAATACACAAAGCTGAGACGATGAACATCGCACTGCAGATGAAACTACTGTGGAAAATTATAGCTCAACCAGCTAACATCTGGGTGCGACTGATTACGGCTAAATATCTAAAAAAATGAAACTCTGCTAAAGTATGTTAAAAAGGGGAACACATCCTGGCAGTGGGCAAAACTTATGAACCTCAGAACGGATTTTAAGATGGGCCTCAACTGGTCAATCGGAAATGGGCAATCGGTTAGCTTCTGGGAAGATAACTGGGCGCTAAATACCCCTCTTACAAAGGCGGCTATACGACAACCGGAAGATCAGGAGTTGACCTGGTTGGTTGATCGCTTCATAAACTCCGACAATTGTTGGGATGTTGGAAAACTACAAACAGATCTACACGGTCTACTGGATCAAGCTACCATAGCAAAAATTGTATCCACACATTTACCACAACATCAATTTCAAGACCGTCTGTTCTGGGGACAAAGTAGAAACGGTTGGTTCTCCACCGCTTCAGCAGTAAAACTCAGCAATCAACACACTGGCGACCCTCAGTTTGGCTGCCAGTGGATTTGGAAGCTAGACATTCCATACAAAATTCGGCATTTTATTTGGAAAATCCAAAGAGATGGGCTACCAACATCTAACAGACTGCAACGGTCTCATGTGTCGGTCCCATCTGGATGTCATTTCTGTAGCTCTACACAGGAGTCTACCGCTCATCTGCTACTCGAGTGCGCTTTGACTAGAAGGGTAATTTCGGAAGCGGGCATCAAACACCCAAAACCTCCGAACGGTTATACTAATTATCGGCCAAATATTCTGCTTAACGATATCTACTCTGATTTGGGAAAAGCAGAGTTTGCCAGGTTAGCGACAGCTTGGTGGGCCATCTGGTTTTTTCGCAATCAGCTGACGTTCCAACACATAAACACTATATCTGCTCAATCTATTGTGGTTTTCTACCAAACCAATTATACTACTTGGAAGACTAGGTCGGCCTCTCTGGAGTACAATCAATCGATCTCGCCGCCACCTTCGAAAGGCAGCAACACAAGCTGTAATATTTATCCACTTTCGACTACAGCTCGGTCTATAGGGTGGACTAAGCCACCATATGGCCACTACAAACTAAACTTCGACGGTTCTTGCCTACCTACACAATCAGGCGCTTACGGCTTCGTTATACGAGACCACAATGGCACGGTAATATCCACTGGCTCTGGTATTTGCTTTAACAAACCAGCGGTGTTTTGCGAGGCTATGGGCCTGCATATGGGTGTGATTAAGGCCCTCCAAATGGGTCTCGATAATTTACTTATCGAAGGCGATTGCTTAGTCTTTATTAAATCTCTACTCGGGGATTGGCAACCGCCGTGGATTATTGAGTTACTGATGGCTGATACTACGACTTTTCTCCGCTCATTCTCTAATGTTGCTATTCGTCATATTTTCAAGGGTTTGAACGCTGTGGCTGACAGGATTGCACGTCTAGCTTATAGCTCCCCTGCCGATGATAGCTTCAGCACTGATCCAGAACTTCGGGTTCTCGTCCGCTCGGACGCGCTAGGGCAGAAGCCGGGTCGCCGGCATCTTTCCTAATTCTTATCATGCTTAAAAAAAAAAAAAAAACATGAAGATATATTCTAATGGGTGGCTACTAGAATGTGCGTGGTCCATGTGGATGGAAAATAATGTAAGAGATGAGAGGGTCGTATACGATTTTGGGAGTATGGTTACCATCACGCCGAATTTAATAAAATTAAATGCTAAATGTATACCCAATCGATGTTGGGTATATGACAAGACGTCGCCGCAAAACATATTATAGACCACAATTTTGTCAATGCGAGTCTAGAATCCGATCCCTCTACAAGGGCCTTCATTTATTGATTTTATATTGCACAATGTTTCGGGAATTTTGACATTGACAAGAGACAAAAATGGAGGCCCAAACAACTGTACGTACATACCGTGGTGGAGCGTTATCAGAGGGGTTATCAAATGTATGTGGACGGCGGTGATCAAATACCCCTTGCCACAGAGTCAATCCTATAATTTTAGAGATCTAGAGCGGAAAAAGGAATTTGTGGCCCTATAATAACAGAAGAGGCCAGAATGTGAAATGGAGGAAATCAGGGAGAGTTATTTACAAAATTAAATAGATGACACTATTAGTTCCATATGCACTTGTCGGGTGGTATGTCATTCGAGACTCCAATTGCAATATCATTGATATTTTTTTTATCTGGAAACTGTGAGAGGTATAATTTTACAGACAGAAGTCAAAGCAATTTGTTTAGGTCTCCAACAGGCAGCTGCAAAAGGCCTCAGAAACATCATCATGAAAGAAGACAATCAAGTGTTAATCATGACAAATAGAGAGGAAGCGAGCACTCACTGGGAAATTACTCTCCAAATGGAGAAGATCAAGAAACTTACAAAGCTCTTCGAAACAATAGAGTTCAGCCACTGTTATAGAGAAGCCAATAAAGTAGCGGATTATGTAGCTAGAAATGGTATCAATTGTAATAAATTGAACATTCCTTTTAACAAGGAATTGTATTCCATCATCTTTCAGGATGATCATAGAGGGGTTTCGCCCTAGTCGCTGAACTCTCCTACTTATTGCAAAAAAAAAAAAAAAAAACGTGTGGCCTTATTTTTATATATAAAAAAAATATATATTTAGTATATATAAGTTTTCTTTTTCTTATAAAATATTTTACAACATCACTTAAACTCGAACGTCGTGTTCTAAAAAAAATAGTATATATCACCCAACAATTAATTAAAAATATAATTAGCCACTAATACAAAATGTATATTACTATTGGTGGTTTTGGAAACTCATGGGTTAAATTAGGAAGGTTGATATGATATATGTTTATTAAGTAAATAAAAAGAGATGGCCTGATGCAAATAAAAAGAGATGGCCTGATGCAGGAGCAAAATTATATCTTTTAAGAGCTATCTTTTATCTTTTAGTTAGGGATTATTATTAAGGTTTTATCTTTCCTTTTTGACTTGATGCATAAGTTTAGATAACTTAGGAACTTCTATCTTTTATCTTAGTATATATTTAGGAAAGTTATATCTTTTATCTTAGGTTAGTTTTCTTCTATTTAAGTAATTGTAGGCATGAGCCATAATCATTCATTCATATTATTAATCAAATATTGGTTTAGAGAATTTTCCCTTTATCTCCTTAGTGGATTCCAAGCCCCTTTCTGGTGGATTCTAGGCATATTTCACAGGGTTTCGTCGCTTGTAAACGTTTTATCATCAAAGGCTCGCGATTGCGTGCCTTCCACGACTTCCTATTGCGTCATGGCTCATTTATAACTTTCAAGCATCTCTAATGAAGATCAACTCTAAAAGCATTGTTCAATAAAAATAAATAAATAATAAGAGTTTTGATTCACTTATTGGGGTATTAATGTTTGATTGTATGTTTATTTAGCTTTGTAAATGAGCAGTAATTTAATTTAGGCTTTTTTAAACATTTATAAAACAAGGCAGCATATTTTGTGCAAAATATTCACATCAAAGTTGACCTGATTATGCTGAGTGATGTGAATTTGAGATCAAAAGAATTTTACATTGAAAGTTGAGCATGACAAATCTTAGTATATAAGTCGGTGGACTTCTCTTTCTATTGACAAATGGTTTTAAACTGGAATCTCAGTTGGCTTGAGTGCTAGGCTACTAACGCATGTGCGCCCGTGCACACAACTCAATCACCCAACTCGAACTCGCACTAATAATATATACTCAAAACCATCCGATAAAAAAACTAGCTACTCGAAACCCAGATCATATAAACTATCCAAGCCAAACTGTAAAAAACACCCAAAACCACCCGATTCAGAAACACACTGTTATAGAGAAGCCAATAAAGTAGCTTTTTATATATCTAGAAATGGTATCAATTATAATAGATTGAACAATCCTTTTAACAAGGATTTTTATTCTATCATCTTTCAGGATGATCATGGAGGGATTTTGCGCTAGTCGCTGAACTCTCCTGCTTATTGCAAAAAAATAAAATAAAATTATGGCCCTATTTATATATATATATAATATATATATATATATATATATATATATATATATTTAGTATATATAAGTTATTTTTTTCTTATAAAATATTTTACAACATCACTTAAACTCGAACGTCGTGTTCTAAAAATAATAGTATATATCACCCAACAATTAATTAGTTAAAAAATAATTAGCCACCAATACAAAATGTATATTACTATTGGTGGTTTTCGAAACCCATGGGTTAAATTAGGGAGGTTGACATGATATATGTTTATTAAGTGTAACTAAAAAGAGATGACTCATTTATAAATTTCAACCATCTCTAATGAAGATCAACTCTAAAAGCATTGTTCAATAAAAATAAATAAAGAAGAAGAGTTTTGATTCACTTACTGGACTTTTATGGTTTGATTGTATGTTTATTGAGCTTTGTAAATGAGCAATAATTTAATTTAGGCTTTTTTAAACATTTATAAAACAAGGCAACATATTTTGTGCAAAATATTCACATCAAAGTTGACCTGATTATATTTGTTGAGAGATGTGAATTTGAGATCAAAAGAATTTTACATTGAAAGTTGAGCATGAAAAATCTTTTTATATGAGTCGGTGGATTACTCCTATTGACAAAGGGATTTAAACTGGAATCTCATTTGGCTTGAGTGCTACGCTTAGCGCATGTGCGCCCGTGCACACGACTCAATCATTCAACTCGAACTCGCACTAATAACATTTACTCAAAACCATCCGATAAAAAACTAGCTACCCGAAACCCAAATCTTTTAAACTATCCAAGCCTTGGCTTGTATAAACACAAAAAACCACCCGATTCAGAAATACACTATTATTGAGAAGCCAATAAAGTATAGATAACATTGTACCGCATCCCCTTATTCATTTTCTTTCCTACAAATGCTTATATTACATCTACATATAATCCATTTGAAATGGTACAAAATTTTAAAACAAATAAAAACATCATTCCATTACCAACATGAATACTACCTAATAATATTATCGATCTCGACAAATTAAAACCATAACCACCCTAACAATTATTCCATACCCAATGTTCTAAAACACGCTTAGCAGCAGGGTACCGTTAAGTGTCAGGACGATTTGACATCCTTCTTAGCAGTTTCATGGCAGACACGACGATTTTTTAACATTTTGTTACATTTATCCAATGAACTATGTATAAAACACATATGATGTAATAAATTTTCTATTAATTTCAAGTATATAACATATCAAATAAAAAATCGGCCTTTTTTTAGTTATCCGAATCAAAAATAAAATCACATAGCTATGTTCAAACAAGTATCACAACATCATAATTGAGGAATTTGAAACCATAAAAACAAAAGTATCTCAATTTAAAATTTTCAAGACCGCTAAGTCTTCGTCCAGTGCCATGTCCGATTTGCACCCGCCAAGCAGGCCGCTAAATCTCCACCTTCCACCTGCCAAGGTCGAGGTGTCGTTCCATTCCCGCTAAGACCCAAACTACTCCACCAAGGTACTCCGTCAAAACCAAATTCAGGACGGTATAGACCGTCAAGCATCTTCATACTATCTTAACGGTTCTGTTATTTGCACGGCGCAAATCTCACCATCGGCACGGTGCCGATGCCGAGTTCCCAATTCGACACAAAAGACGCCGGTGCCGAACTCCGAAGTCTCCATCTTGGATGCCGACTTCGACTCTCCATGCCGGTAGACACATACTGACGGAAGAGATGACGGATTGGACGATCAACCTAACATGTCCCATCGACTGTGGCGAGTCACGTCACGCCTGAGCCGATGCCGGATCTCAAACTCGGCAGTGTCCCATCGGCAGCTTTGCAGGGAATCTTCAGCTTTTCAGGGTTTCCGTCCCATCGGCAATGATGTCGCTGCCGAAGTCCCAGGTCGTCATAGCCCTCGACGATGGTGGTGACCTGTTATGAATAGACCCACCCTCACTTTGCACTACACACACCTCACACACTACTACTACTTACCTTATTCGACAACACTCGAAGTCGGTAGCCCTCGACGATGGTGGCGACCTGTTATAAATAGACTCGCCCTCACTTTAGATAAAATGTAGATTTAAATGGAATATAGATAAAATCAAGATTTAAATGGAATGTAGAGAAATGTAGGTTGAGTTATGTGAAATTTAGATATGAAATTTATGTTCACATAATGGATAAATATATTTCACATAGTTTATGGATAATTAATATTATAAGTTACGGGTGTCAGGCCTTATAAATATTATTTTGATAATGTAGAGAATGAGGTGGGCCGTATCCCAGCGTGAATGGGTAAGGCCAACCGCGTCTCTGAGGCGAGGTGATAGTCCTTTAGAGCCGGCGCGAGCGAGCACATCAGCCATCAGACAACCAGCAATGGAACAACCGCTGCAGGAGCCCGCGCGGGCTAGCTCGTCGTTTCTTGGACGCGACGACGAGGATTTTCTGGCCGATTACAGCGTCGACGATGTCGACACGTCACAGGTGCCAGAGACCCCGCACATCCCCGACACCGACTTCACGCATCATTCGACTTCGTGGGGACCCGAAGTCCACACGACCCTCGAGCAGCACCCTCTCGTCTCATTCGCAACAATAGGAAAGCAGGTGTGAGGATGGTCGATACTTAGGACAACAACGACCTTGTGGTACAAGGTTGCTACAGCAAGTGGGACCATAGGTGCCTCCATCCAGTTTTGATGACGATGTAAACAAGGAGCAGGGTCTTGCAGATGAACATTCTCGATGAGATCGTCAATCGAGTGTAATAGGGATGTTGGTTGGTACAACCACCTATTTGCTCGAAGCTCTGCAACGACCTCTCTTCTGACTCGCATGTACTGGTCTTGGCCATACCCAAGAACCAACGCTAAGGCACGAAAACCGCAATGACCATCACCAGAAACCGGGCTGCTTCGATCAACAAAGTTTAGCATGAACTTATGGATGTAATTAGTCAACAATACCCAAAGATCTACCTGTCGATCTACCTGCTGACCTCTACCTCTTGATCGGCCTCTACCATGCGCCCGAGTAGCACCTTCTCGTCTCCCGTGCTCAAATACAGATGGGTCATGCTGCAACGATCGTCTCCCTATGGGAGGACCCTTTCGATGGATGCCCGTTGGCTCTCTCATGGTAGACAACCCAGGGTTGTTCATGTTGAAGTATGCCTCGCCCATCAAATTCTTCTGATCAGGCGTGAGTTGTTTCCATCAATCCCCCTTCGAAGGGTGACAAATTCTTGACTATTTGGAGTTGCGTCATCGTTGCCGCCACTGGATCCTTGGGGAGGAATCACTGGATCCCACATTACTTGCTTCCAGAAGGGATGAATTTGCGAGGGCCTAATAGGTTGTCGGTTGGCGATCGCGTCTAAGAACTCATGTACACATGGAACACCGTAAGCATCCCTCCAATGGCGATCCCTGCAAACACCATCATGACTAGACGGAAGTGCATTCGCCTTGTTGTAGTTGGCCAGCAAAAGCTCGAAACACTCATCAGTCACCAGCATCAATAGCGGGGCGAAATTTGGTTCACTCATGACACACCATTTGATTGTGTGAAGAATATTATTTGAGGGAAAAAGATGCTTCTCTTATTCACAACCCCAAGAATATATAGACATTACATAGGAGAAGAAAAGATCTCAAAACCCTAATTAGATAGATTACATCCAAAATTAGATATATACAAATCTATCCTAAAATATCATTAATAGCCCCCGGCAAGCTCATGGTGGATGAACTAAGAGCTTGGAACGAAGCTGTTGAAAACGAGCCGTACCCACAGCCTTGGTGAAAATGTCAGCGATTTGATCCGAAGAGCGAACATGACGAACAATAAGATCACCTTCCTGAACCTGATCACGAACAAAATGATAATCTAACTTGATGTGTTTAGACCGTTGATGAAGAACTGGGTTCGCAGTCAAGAAGGTGGCACTGAGATTGTCACATAAAATGATTGGAGGATGATGAACATGAACCGACATCTCACGGAGGAGTTCCTGTAACCAGATGAGTTCAGCAGCCGCAAGTGCAACAGCCCGGCACTCGGCTTCTGTACTGGAGCGAGCAACAACCTTCTGTTTGCGAGACGCCCAACTAATGAGGTTGCCGCCGAAGTACAAGGAGAAGCCATGCTGAGATTTGCAGTCGTCAGGGTCCGAAGCCTAACCAGCGTCGCTGTAGGTGATGAGCCGATTGTCTCGGGCAGGACGGATCACCAGGCCATAGTCAACCGTACCCTTAAGGTAACGAAGGATACGCTTGACAGCAGACCAGTGAAGATCAGTAGGTTGGTGCATAATCTGACAGACTCTGTTAACAGAGTATGAGATCTCAGGACGAGTGATCGTGCAGTACTGGAGAGCTCCAACAATGCTTCGATAGAGATGAGGATCGGACACAGGGTCACCCTTCTAAACCAAGCGAGAGCCAGGCTCGGCAGGAGAAGCAATAGACCGTGCCTCTGACATCTTGCTGCGGTTCAGGATATCACAAATATACTTCTTTTGGGAGAGAAGCAACCGATCAGAAGAGCGAACAACTTCAATACCCAAGAAGTAATGAAGGTCACCAAGATCCTTGAGCGAGAACACAGAGTTGAGGTAGGCAACGAACTTGGTGATGAACGGAGCATGAGAGTCAGTAATAATGAGATCATCGACATAGACAAGGACATAGATCACCTGAGACTCATGTTGTTTGATGAAGAGCGAGGTGTCAGACTTGCAAGAGGTAAAGCCATGTCGAAATAGAGCCTACTGGAGCTTGTGAAACCATGCTCGAGGTGCCTGCTTGAGACCATAGAGGGCCTTTCGCAGGCGACAGACCATATCCGGATGTTGAGAGGAGGCAAAGCCAGGCGGTTGGCTCATGTAGACGATTTCAGAGAGATCCCCGTTGAGGAAGGCATTGTTGACGTCAACCTGTCGCAGAGGCCAATTTTTGGTGACGGCAATGCTCAGAATCAGTCGGATGGTTGTAGGCTTAACGACGGGACTGAAGGTGTCAAAGTAGTCAACACCCTCTTCCTGATGAAACCCTTTAGCAACCAGACGAGCTTTGTAGCGCTCAAGAGAACCATCCGCCTTGCGCTTAATCCTATAAACCCACTTGCAACCAATAACATTAGAACTCAGAGGCCTGGGAATCAACTCCCAGGTCCCATTACGAATTAAAGCATCATACTCTAACTGCATTGCATGTTGCCAATTGGGATCTTTTGAGGCTTGTATGAAGGTAGTAGGTTCAGAAGGGATGTTAGAAAGAGGAGCAGGATGATTAGTAGTAAGCAATGATTTAGGCTTAAGAAAATGAGAGCGAGCACGAGTTACCATGGTGTGAGTGGAGTCCTCTGAAGGGCGAAAATACGTAGGCGCGTGAGCATAGGGGCCACCGGCTGTTGGAGAGGCCACGACAGGTGAGGGTACCGCCGGTGAGGTGGCTGGGGAGAGCTCGGCAGGGGCAGCAGGGGACGGAGGTGGGGAAGGCGACAGAGACGGTGGAGGCAGCACAGGTGGAGCACGGGGGGATGGTGGTGGCTCAAGGTCCGCTGGCTGCGAAGCCAACTGTAATGGATGTAGGGGGGGTACACAGGCAGGAGGATGGTCCTGTGATGCAGAGTGAGATGGGAAAGGGAAGACAGATTCATCGAAGATGACATGCCGAGCAATGTAGACTCTAGCAGTAGGGACATGATAGCAACTGTAGCATTTGTGTTTGGGACTATAACCAATGAAGACACGGGGAAAGGACCTGTAGTCTAATTTGCTTGTGGTGTAAGGACGGATGAAGGGGTAACAAAGACACCCAAAGGATTTGAGCAGGCCATAATCAGGTTTGGCCCCATAAAGACAATCATAGGGAGACTTGAACCTCAATGTGGGAGTGATGGTTCGATTGTTGAGATAGATTGCGGTGTGAAAGGCATGCTCCCAAAACTGTTGTGGTAATTTGGCATGGGCTAACAAGGCAAGACCTTTTTCCACAATAACCCTATTGCGGCGTTCAGCAGAGCCATTTTTCTCAGGCGTGTAAGGGCAGGAGATGTGGTGGAGGATACCCTGTGTTTGGAGAAAGGTAGAGACATTGCGATATTCACCTCCCCCGTCAGTTTGGAACGCTTTGATTTGTTTGGAGAATTGTGTTTGGATCATTTTGAGAAAGAGTTGAAGAACAGTAAGTACTTGAGACTTGTTTGTGAGAAAGTAAACCCAAATAAACTTGGTGCAATCATCAATAAAGGAAACATAATAACGATTTCCATTTATTGAATCTAAACGAGAAGGTCCCCAAACATCAGAATGAACCAAATCAAAAGGGTGATGAGCATGCTCAACACGACTAGGTAAAGGTAAACGATGACTCTTTCCTAACTGACAAGAACCACAAACAGAAGGTAGCTTATTGTTTGTAACAGGCAACTGATTATCAAAAACAAGACGACGCAGGACACACTCGTGGGGATGAGCCAGTCGATGATGCCAGCAGTCAAGGGAAGCACGAACACCAAGGAAGACACGGGGTGGGGGCGACCCGGACGATGGCAACCGGTAGAGCCCATTCTCAGCTTCACCTTTTAGTATTGTCTGGCCTTGCAAAGCCTTAACAAGGCAGTGAGTGGGATGAAATTCCAAATAAACATTATTATCACGGGTAAGTTTGGAAACACTGATAAGATTCTTGGCAATTTGTGGGACAAAGAGAATATTGTGAAGGACAACAGGTTTATGCGAACTATGTAATGTAGAGAGAGTAGTCTGGCCTAATTTCGTAATAGGAAGAGACTCACCGTAGCCAACCATAAGGTTGTCATTACCATGATATGGAGCGGAGTTGGAGAGTCGACCGAGATCACTGGTCACATGATGAGTATCCCCCGAGTCCACAACCCACGGATCATAGAGTGCAGATGGAGGCGGCATTGAGTGGGCAACGACATGGGCCGAAGGTTGCTGAGCGGATTGCAGATGTTGCTGCGCGCCCCGATGAGTGGCTGGAAACTCGCCAATATTGAGTCGATTGAAGCAGTTATGCGCCTCATGACTCGTCTTGTGGCAGATCTGGCACTGGGGGCGTGTAGAACGATCCGAGTTGGTATTACGATCAGGTGCGGGAGGATGCTGGGATGACGAGCCGCGGCCAGGAGCAGGGGCGGACGGCTGTTGTGGAGAGGAGCGTGAGCGATTCTTGGAGCGGGTGGTGTAGTTCGCCTCTAGAACAGAGGCAGCAAGAGCCTTGGCCTCCTCCTCAAGTCGCTGTTCTTCCTGAAGAAGTAGGCCGAGAAGGGTGTCGCTGGAGATGGTGCCACCGTGCATAGTGAGAGCCGCACGAAAGGGACCATAAGCAGAGCCAAGACCATAGACGATGTAGGAAACAAGGTCCTGATCACTCACGATGTGCATACACTCAACCAGGCTATCCGCAAAAGCGCGCTTCTTCTCAACATATTGAAGAATTGAGAGAGAGCCCCGCTGAAGCGTCTGAAGTTGATGACGGAGATGCATCTGACGAGCGTTAGTCTGAGCATGGAACATTCGCTCAAGGATAGACCACGCATCAAAGGAAGTTTCTGCACGCGCAACATGGGCAAGCAAGGGCAGAGTAAGGGTCGACCGGATCCATAGGATGACAAGGCGGTCTTTGCGAAGCCAATCGGCATAAGCCGGATTGGGAAGGACAGTGGGTGGGGCGGTGACGGTGGTGGTTTCTGGCTTGTCAGAGTCGGCCGGAGAGGGAGGGGTGGTGATGGTCTGTGGTGGGGCAGAAGCGGCCGAGATCAAGGAATCAAGTCCATAGGCTTGAAGAGCGGAGCGGATGGTGCCACGCCAAAGGGAGTAGTTAGTGAGATCAAGGCGCACAACGAGGTTAGGGAAGTGAAAGGAACCGACTTGGCCAGCAGCAGCAGCGAGAATTTGGCCGTCCTTGCTGGAGCCAGGCACGGAGGAGGAGTCGCCGGACATGGTTGAAGTCGGCGGTGGGTAGGGGCGGCGGTAGGGGTTGTGATGGGAGATCTTAAGGATCGCAGGGTTAGGCTGATACCATGTGAAGAATATTATTTGAGGGAAAAAGATGCTTTTCTTATTCACAACCCCAAGAATATATAGACATTACATAGGAGAAGAAAAGATCTCAAAACCCTAATTAGATAGATTACATCCAAAATTAGATATATACAAATCTATCCTAAAATATCATTAATAGATTGTCAACCATGACTTCTCAAGGAGCCCTCTGAGTTGGTCTACTTGTTCATTGACCATGTTGTCAATAAATTCTGTTACGTCAACAAACCCACCAACAACCGTCCCTAGCATGGACTTTAATTTTGTATGTTCTGACTTGGCACTATAGCATAAAAAATCTATTCGTTTGACTTATATAGGATACTTAAATAATATCATAATTATAAATTTATACAATTCAATGTCACTTACTTATTCGTAGTTCGCATCCCAAGATGTAGGAACTTATCAACCCATGCACGAACAATCGCCTCCTTGAATTCTATGAGCCAGGTGTCCTCAAGGTACTTCATAAGACCCCATCGTGCCTCCCATTTCGACTTCATCAATTGTAGACGCACTTCATAACTTTCTTCAGTCCTTGACTCAAATAAGGCCTTGCAGTCATTGTAGAAGGCGGTTCGCTTGTCGCTTGATTATGTGATCCTACCCTTCAGTTCAATGTTGCACATAATATGAAAGGAGCACAACATATGCTTTACCGTGAGAAACTGCTCCCGAAGAGCCTTGATAAGACCCAACTCTCTGTCTGTAACAATTACTTCTGGGAGTCGTTGACCACACAAATAGCGTAGTCGCCTTAGTGCCCAACTATAGTGATCCGTGCTCTCCCCTGCCATGAATACGAACGCAATTGCAAATGTGTTAATTATGCTAGTAATCCCAACGATCTCTAGCAACGGCATTTCGTACCTACCACATGAACATGAATTAGTCAAACAAAATGCTACAACGTATGACAGATATAAAAGTAGTCGGCAAAAATGTGATTACTCTTACTCGTACGTCTTGTAGGTCGAGTCCATCACGATAACATATGGAAACAACATCAGAAGATGGCGCGAGTGAGGATTTGACAAAAGTACGTCAGTAACCTCGTCTACTCTTGCTTTAGAGGACTTCCTTGTGGCGATATAGTATCCCTTTTGGTAGAGTTTGTGTAGCGCTTGAGGCAGGTCTCTCCGTCCCTCTGCAGCGCTTCTCCGCAACTGGGCTCGTGCATTGTACACTTGACGAATGTCCGTCACGCAATCATGATCATCATACTTCATCCTGCGCAGCATATCTCGCGGTCTTAACCCAATCACGGTATCACGACGAACCTGCCGATGTTGATCTGGGGTTGATCGACCTGCATATGGATGTCCTAACATCACATCCTTTAGCTTGTGGTTATGCACATCGCATATAACCTTAAGGGTCCAATTGTCACCATCATTTTGACGACCCTCCAGCTCAAACTCGCATCCGAGCTTTGTCGTTCTCCCTCGCCTACTTGATGCAGGAGGAAAATCCATATCGACATGTGGAATATCTTGACCCCCTCCGTATTTATCACACACTAAACGAAAGGTACCCAATCCACTCATTTTGTTCTTCCATGACCGAGTGATCACAAGTACCATGCTTTTAATCTTCCCTACACATCTAGCTCATACCTTCATGTTTACTTGATCAGCCCAATAACCATCAACTGTACATTGTACCCACATATAGAGGTTGGTTTTTTTCCTGCATAATGTCTCTTATGTACTAAGAACCTTTTCGCACACAATCTCACTATATGGAATTTTACAAAATATTATCAATAACACCATATTATATGATGGTTTCGTTTTACAAAACTATGCTTTATTATGTTTCGATTCAAACAACATATCCATAATTATATAAACACTCCCTCTATATAAACGTTCCGCTATAATAAGATTCTATTCAAACATAATTATATAAAATATTTCCGCTATATATATTCGTTTTACAAACCGTAACAATAATAATTTACCTCGAGATTCTTCACAAACTCCTCCGGATCACTATAGCTAAAAATGTCGAACGGTAAATCGCCTCCGCCATCTTCTTCCGGTAACGCCATTTTTCTCCGATGCAAGAATAGGGATTTTAGGGATTGAATACGATGAAAGTTACATTCGAAATTGACTCCGACATTGCTTCTATTTATAGGCTTTCGAAATTACCTCGGCCATTGGTTGCCGACTTGGTAATTCGGGTTCGGCAAAATGTGTGCCGACCTGGAGCTTCGGATTCGTCATCCAGGGTTGCCGACTTGGGCACTCGGGTTCGACAACATGGTTGCCGACCTGGAAACTCGGCACCGGTACCGTGCCGATGGCGAGATGTAATCGCGCCGATAACAAAACGGTATCTTAACGACCACCAATCTGTTTTTTAGAACACTATTCTATCTTCACATTAACCACCCGAAACAATAACCACCCTAAACTACATGGTGATGACACGTAACTCAATATAGATGTCACAATCAGAGAGTCCACGACATTTTTATACTCGTAATTTTCAAGAAAATATAGGTTTTTCCATTTTCTTTTAACAAATCAAAATATATTTTTTTTTTACAGTAGGCAAAAATTTGGATGTACTAACGACATTCATGATCATCTCGCAAGATGATGTTCTGGAACTCACAACAACAAGTGCTCAAAATAAAATTACAATTCAAGTGAGATTTGGCAATAAAATCAGCTGCACCATTGGCCTCGCGATAGCAATGCTGAAAAATGATGCTCTCAAAGTCTCTTCTAAAAGAAATGATCTCTTGGACAATTTGATTGATCTCCCATGGACAATTGTTCACATGATTGATGGCGTCGATGATGATCGCACAATCACTCTCAAGTATCAATTTACGGATCCCCATCTCCACTGCCAATCTTATACTTGTATAAACAGCAAGAGCTTCTGCCAAAATGACAGAACACATCCTAATATTACATTTATGTATCCGAATAACCTGACCATCATTATACCTCACAACACAACCAACATGTGGTTGAGTATCACTTTTCACTGAAGCGTCAACATTGATCTTAACTATATCTGTTGGAGGACATTTCCACTTCATTTTATCAGGAGGCCTAGCACGTTTAGGTACTTTTGTGTTAATCTGACCTTTATTCCAACAAGAGATATTATCAATAGCTCTAGTTAATGCATAGATTATACCTGTATCAGAAGTATTGCGGAAAATAATTCTATTTTTGAGCTCCCAAATTGAATGCCATAAATTACATAAATCTGTAAAACCTAGATTAAGAGCTCTCTAGTATTTAGAATATTCTCTTGAACATTACTAGTTAAATTTGGCATACTGAAAAATTTGTTCAACTTAACACCCAGATTTTGAATAAGTGATTTTGTAATTTGACAACTAAGCAATAAATGATTTGTATCTTCAATATCAGAATTACAAAGAGAACAAATACTAGGAACTCTATTTATATATCTATTTAACCGATCAGTTATGGGCAGGATATCCAAGAAAATTTTCCAAATAAAATTTTTAATATTCGGAGGGATATTAAGTTTCCAAATCCAATCTGCTGGAACTCTCGTCGTATTCCTAGTTTTATAAAGCGAGGAAGTGGATTTAACAGAAAAACTTCCATTATTACTGTAAATCCAAATTAACTTGTCTGGAATATCAGTTACAGGAATATGGATTTTAGTAATTGCATGAACTATATGAGATTGAAAGATAGAATTTAACTTATTAGTATCCCAAGAGTTGGTATTTGTAAATAACTCGCAAACCTTTAAATTAGGATCACGATTATTCCGAAACCTATGAAGATATTGCGCATCTACTCAAATGTCAGACCATACATTAATGGTTTTCCCATTGCCAACTAACCAGAGCAACCCTTTAGAGAAAAGATTCCTAATATTAAGAAGCCTACCAAACTGCCAAGAGGTTTTGAAACTGCCTCTTTCCATTAAAGATTATGTCAAGAGATATTTATCTGTAATAACCTTCGACCAAATATTATCAGGATTAGCCATAATTCTCCAAAGAAGTTTCATTTGCATACCAATATTAATTTGCTCAGCTGATTTAAAACCTAACCCACCATCTTTTTTAGGAGTACACAGATGTTCCCAGTTGATAAGAGGATGATAGTTATCCGATTGAATTTTATTCCAGAAGAAATTTTTGTTGACCTGATCAATTTTTTGTAGAACTCCTTTTGGTAGAAGAAAAGCCTGCATTAAATAATTTGTTTTAGAATTTAGGTTTGCCTGAATAAGAACAGATCTACCAGCTTGAGAAAGAGTATTAGATTTCCACTTTGATAGCTGCTTTTGAAGGCGATTAATCGCCTCATCAAACAAGACGTTACAAACCCTGCCACTAATAAGTGGTATACCCAGGTATTTTTCCATTGATTTTGTAACTAGAATATTTAGCTGTTGAGCAAGTGATTGGGCTTTACTGAAAGGAATATTTTTAGAAACTTGTAGAGAACTTTTATTATAATTTATAGTTAATCCAGACATATTGGAGAAAGTATTCAGAAGATTTCTAATCGTATGAAGACTTAAATCATCTCCTCGTCCAAAAATTAGAGTGTCATCTGCAAATGAAAGAAATGGAATGGGATCACTATTATTTGTAAGTTTGATTCCAACCAAAGGGTCACATTCCAATGATTCATGTTGCAACATTCTCCCTAATAGTTCCATAACCAATACAAAAATAGATGGAGTAAGAGGCTTGTCAAATTCCCCTATAAGTATGAAAAGTACGGCCCGACAAATTATTAACTAAAACCGAGAAACTAGTTTTAGTTAGACAGGTCATAACTCAATTAATCCATCTGGAATCAAAACCAAATTTGTGTAGAATAATACGAATAAAACTCCAACTTATTTTGTCATAAGCTTTCTCCATATCAAGCTTTAATGCCATCCACCCAAGTTTACCTTTTTTGTTATGAAAAGAGTGGAAAACCTCATGAGCTATTAGTATATTATCCTGAATATTTCTACCTTGAACAAAAGATCCTTGAAATGGATTAATAATACGTGGTAAGATAGGCTTCAAACGATTAGCCAAAAGTTTCGAGATAACCTTATAAATAGTATTACACAGACTAATCGGACGGTAGTGGTTAATGTTACTAGGAGTATCAATTTTCGGAATAAGTGCAATAAAAGTTGAATTAACTTCATTGAGTAGCACACCAGAATGAAAGAAAGATTGGACCGCTTTGCAAACTAATTTACCGACAATATCCCATTATTTTTTATAGAACTCTGGTGGAAACCCATCAGGACCTGGAGACTTGTCATCTGTCATTGAGAATAGGGTATCCTTTATTTCTTTATCTGAAAAAGGTTGTGTTAAATTTAAGTTTTCAGATTCAGTAATGGTTTGATCATTTAAATTTAGGAAATATGGATTACTGTTACCTGGTGCATTATTAGAAATGAATCTTTCAGCCAATTCAGTCGTAATTTCATCTCTAAATTGATCCTCATCCTCAATCAATAAACCATGTTTATTTGTAAAATTACGAGTGACATTTTTAGAATTTCTTATTTTAGATATTGACTAGTAGTATTTGGTATTTCTATCTCCAAACCTTAGAAAATTTGATTTAGCTCGTTGTTTCCAAAAAATATTATTAAAGTCCATGAGAGCTTCACGCTTACTTAACAATCTATTACGTTTCATGTTAATTGTATCGTTTGAATTTCCACTAATTTGTTGTGTTTGAAGTAACAACAACGGATTTTCAATATCTGTTATCTGTCGGAAATTATTATTTGGGTGAGACTTACACCAGATGTTCGTATTTTGTTTTAGAAGTTTCTGTTTTTGTAATAGTGTAAACATAAACGACCCATGAAGCTTATTCCGCCAAGTTGATTTAACTAACCTGTTATAGTTCTCATTACTAGTCCAAGATATTTCAAACTTAAACGGTGAACCGGCCCTGATTTTCGTACTTCCTATAGACATAGAGATTAAAGAATGATCAGAAGTCGTAAAAGAATGATTGTGTACAGATAAATTAGGGAACTGTGTTAAGATATCTGTATGAACCATTACTCTATCTAATCGTTCATAAATGTTATTAATAGGATTTTGACTCATCCTCCGCGTAATTGGACTACCTGTACAAGGGATCGAATAAACATCTAATTCTTCCATAATCTGTTGAATTCGCAGAAATGTATTAGCTTGCGGAATTAGTCCTCTGATTTTGTCAGAACATGATTCGATTTCATTGAAGTCTCCCATTATCAAACATGGGAGAGATTGGTTATGGATGACAATGAATAACTCACTCCAGCACCTATTTTTATCTATTTGATTCGAAGGAGCATAAATGAACGTAATAATAAAACTAAAGTTATCAATTTTAACCCGGTAAATAATGTACTTATCTGAAGCCGAGATTTGTTGAAACGATTCTGTAAATTTAGAAGTCTTAAGTAAAATCCATAAACCTCCTTTTGTTCCTATCAAGGCAATATGATGAGCATTGTTAAAACCTGCTCTAATATAAATGGATTGAGCTGGCGGCTCAGTTGATTTAGTTTCAGTAAGGACTAAAATATCCAGTTTATTTCTTTTCTGAATATAAACTAAGTCTTGCCATAGGTTAGATTTCCTCACACCCCTGATATTCCAATATGCGATGTTCGTCATTTAATAAAATATTTTATACATACCTGCTTTGTGAGCATTTCTAAACCATATAGCATGACTGACAACATTGAGTAACCATTAATAGATAGACTTTTAATCTCATAACTTACTTGGTTGATAAAGCACAAAATGTATAACCACTTAGAATAACTATTAGAAAAAGGTTTATAATCAATATTAACAAATCAAAATATTTGATTAAAAATATTCCCGTATCAGATTATACACACACATTATTTTTTTTGCTCGGCAAGTAATCAACAAATCTTCTTTCCCCAACCTTGTCCCCCTCTCTTTTCCCCTCTTACAAAACTTAGGGGGGGGGGGGGGATATATTTGAGGACAGGTGATTTGGATGTTGAATGTACCACTTGACAATCTCAGCTTAAAAATAGATTCTCTAACTAATAATAATTTATTGTTAATCAATTACTTAATTTTAATATATCTAATCTAATTAGTTAATTCCTTACATAAATTTCTTTTTTTTTCCGGTGAACTCCTAACTTAAATTTCTAATTGCGCCTATCGAAATTGTCTTACAAACAATTTATTAAGCTTACTGTAAAAATAACTTTGGCTCATATTTAAAATCTATCTATTAATATTACTAATTCTGCTAGCATTTTGCTAATGTGTCACGCCCACAATTAAAGTTGTATTTTTTATTCAAATGAGATTTTCTTATTGGTCAATATTATTGTGGAAACTTTAAAATATTTGTTTCCTATTTTAAATATGATTTGAATCCATTCCTTTTTTTTTCGGTTATATTGCCGTAAATATTGAGACATGTTTCCATTTTTTTTTCCGATTGCAATATATCTATCTATCTATTAATATTATTAATTCTGCTAGCATTTTGCTGACGTGTCACGCCCACAATTAAAGTTGAATTTTTTATTCAAATGAGATTTTCTTATTGGTCAATATTATTATGGAAACTTTAAAATATTTGTTTCCTATTTTAAATATGATTTGAATCCATTCCTTTTTTTTTTTGGTTATATTGCCGTAAATATTGAGACATGTTTCCATTTTTTTTTCCGATTGGAATATATCTATCTATTATCTATTAATATTACTAATTCTGCTAGCATTTTGCTGACGTGTCACGCCCACAATTAAAGTTGAAATTTTTTATTCAAATGAGATTTTCTTATTGGTCAATATTATTATGGAAACTTTAAAATATTTGTTTCCTATTTTAAATATGATTTGAATCCATTCCTTTTTTTTCGGTTATATTGCCGTAAATATTGAGACATGTTTCCATTTTTTTTTTCCGATTGCAATATATCTATCTATTATCTATTAATATTACCAATTATGCTAGCCTTTTGCTGACGTGTCACGCCCACAATTAAAGTTGATTTTTTTATTCAAATGAGATTTTCTTATTGGTCAATATTATTATGGAAACTTTAAAATATTTGTTTCCTATTTTAAATATGATTTGAATCCATTCCCTTTTTTTTTTATTTTTGGTTATATTGTCGTAAATATTGAGACATGTTTCCATTTTTTTCCCGATTGCAATCTCTTTTCGGTTATATTGCTGATGTGTCACGCTCACAATTAAACTTGAATTTTTTAATCAATTGGTATTTTCTTATTGGTCAATATTATTGCTGAAATTTTAAAATATTTGTTTCCTATTTTTATTGTAACGGCCCGGGATTATGATTCCCGAGTTACGTTTCGAGGGATGAAACCCCTCGTTGGGATCTTGCGCCCCGAGTACAGGTTCAATGTCTTAAATCGAAGATGTGCAGTTTTAAGTGGGATTTCGCACCCAAATCCGAAAGGTCCGTTGGAGACCCCGGGGTAAACCCTTGTACCTGTCCTAAGTCTACAACGCGGAAAATCATTTATCGTGCAAAGGGAATAAGTTCTGAAAATGATACAACTAGTGCCACGGCAGAGCCGGGTCAAAATAGAGTACAATTAGGGAGAAATCCCAAAAGCATGAATTTGGTGAAGTTAGGTTTCAACCACTCACTCTCCGCCATAACAGCACGAAATCAAGCAGTGTATCGGGTACCTGAAACTATACCACTAAGTCAGGCCAAGAGTCCGCCCGCGGGTCCTCTGACCGCGCTGAGGACATATAATACGCCTATGCCTAGAATAAAGGATGCCTTTATGCAGTACTGAAATATAACCACACTATCATGCTCCTAATACATATGTGCAGAATATTGAGGAAGGCCTTAACAAAGAATACCAAGCGGTATATCCCTCTTTTACCACCACC
Source organism: Persicaria tinctoria (assembly GCA_037127255.1). Lineage (NCBI taxonomy): Eukaryota > Viridiplantae > Streptophyta > Magnoliopsida > Caryophyllales > Polygonaceae > Persicaria > Persicaria tinctoria. The sequence continues at coordinate 60,788,013 of JBANSL010000002.1, forward strand.
CCTCTTCCAGACAAGGTGGAGACTGGCCAGTTTGATGCTATAATCATATCAAATCTCATCATCATATTATATCTCATCATCATATCATATCTCATCATCATATCATATCTCATGCCCATCTCGTATCTCGTGATGTATATAAATGACTCTAGGAGGACAACACCCGATGAAGCTGGGCTGCCCTATGACCCTAGCAAGAACTCTAGGACTCACAGATAACGGTTGTTCTGTATTCAAACGCATACAAAATAAGGATGCCCATTCGTAAATGCAATTCCTAAGCATGATACTACATGACATGCTCTTATGCATATGCAACACCTACATACTATATGACACATCAGGTAGGAGGTACTGGTTACTGAGTAAGCCCCGGAGGTACTTACCTGGCTAGCAGATCGGCAATAGAAGAATCCAGCACATAGTGGTCACAATCACAGAGTATCACCTAGTACGTAATGGAATATACATAAGTCTACATCCAACTATTAAGCATTCAAGCACACCTCAATCAATAGAACAAGTAACATATTATGAAAGTCCTTTTACCACGTCATCCGCTCCCCAAGATCACATCGTTCTCCATAAATCATTCAGCCAATTCCGCATGTTCATATACATCAATTCCGCATAGACCTCAACGGTTCATCAAAATCATAAGAGATAATTTGTGTGATATAAAATCCTACTAGATCGTCATAATTATCCAACATTTAATCTCATATAATAATTCATCACAAGTCATGCTATTAGTCATACATATCATACTGTTAGTCAAACGATCATAATATCATGCTAGTTAGTCATCAAATAAGTCTTATTCCCAAGTTAGTTTCAAAACCGTTTCAAATCCCAGTTAAATAGTTATATATTCCGACCTTTGAAAATACTCGCTAAATTCCCTTTTAAATTTATTTATTAGATTAACTTCCAACCTTGAAATTATTTTCCAAATTCTTTATAAATATTTAAGTCCCAATAATATAATAATTTATCTTTTAAATCCTCAAATACTATTATAATATATTTTAATTACCGTTAATTAGTTAAATTATAAACGGATAACCCGAACCGTACCGAACCCGCTTAAATCCCAACCGGTTAACAAATAACACAATATATATATAATGTTAGCAAAAGGGGCCCACGAATCCACATCAGCCTTCTTCTCTTCCAAATTTAAACGAGGAACCGCCATGGATGCGCTCACATCGTCGGCGCCGAGCTACACCTCCCGGCCTCCTTCTCCGATTGTTGTTCGGCGCCCAGCTCCATCTCGCCTCGGCCTCCTGTGCTCGCTCCTTGCTCCTCACGTGCTCGTTGCGCCCACGCTCTCGCCTCGCTCTCTCCAGCGCCCTCTGCCTTGCCTCGCTCGTTACCAATTCGAGCTCACCGGGGCTCACGAGCCCACCCGACTCTCCGCACTCAACTCACACACACTCACACTCACCTTTAGCCCGACCCCGATTAGAAATCGATTAGAAATAGAGGAAGGAACAGGCGGAACTCACCGAGGAAGTTCGCGTCTTCGGAGCTCTCGATCGGAGATCTGAGCGTCGTCGGAGGCTCGTGGTGACTTGTCGGACCTGCGTGGGACATGAGTGAGGGTGATGATGGAGTTCGAGAGCGGTCACGATCGAAAACGTAGGAGAATGACTCACCGAAGTTCGGTTCGCGATCAAACAGGGAACGAGGCGCCTCGGGGGCTCGTCGGTGATGGTAGCGGGCTCCTGGGTGGCTTCGGTGCTGCTGGAGGTGTTAAGGGAGGTGGGGCTGAAGCTTCTGCAGCTTCCGTTCAAGAAGCAAGGAGGGACGATGAGGAAGAAGAATCGGTGGTGTTCATGATCGGAGGGAGCGAGAGGTGACGGTGGGTGATGTTGATGCGCAGAATGATGGATGAGTGTGGGAGGGAAGGGGCTTGTGTGTGAGGAGATTGGTCCTTCCAGCTAGAATTATAGGGAGAGGGGAGGAATGGGTTGAGCTGCAGGGTAAGGTCGGGAGAGATTAGGTGGGAGGTTTGAGTGTTGAAATGGTTAAGAGTAAAAAAATTATACCCGAAAATAAATCTCGAATATGTGAATTTTGAATCTCGTAATTAGTCATCGAATGTTAGTTTTCCCGAATCTCGCTTTCTCGGTCGATTAGATTTTTTAAAATCGCCAAGGATATCGTCGTCCGATAATTATTTTGAATTTTCGATGTCAAAGGACGGAAATTGTTCCTCAAATTTTATATTCCGATCGGAATCCGCTAAACGAGTTTTAAAACCGATTAAATTTCCATTTTCAATTCTCTTTTTCCGGAAAAAAATTAGGATTTGAAAATCTGAGTCTTTACATCATCCACCTCTAAAAACAAGTCTCGTCCCCGAGACTGAAATCATTTGAAAACAGGGATGAAGTTTGAAATCGGTGAGTCCAAGGATCATGTCATTGATCCCGTGAACACCCCATAAGTGCCCCTATGAGATCCTCACAGTATCGTGGTCGCGATCATAATATCCCCAATAAACCGTAGTAAGAATGTAATATGGGCCCCTACCACATTCTTACTCCGACTCTTTGGCCATATCATAACTCAAATACTTGTATCCACTTCGTGGGGCGTTATAATGAAAACTAGAGTCACATTAGTTTTTTAAAATCCAAGTCAGTCTCTTCTGAACACCATTCAAAATTTCAAGTTCGACGTTAGCCAAAATCATTTCCAACTTCTCTGTTCATTCTACCATCCACCTCTAAGGGCTTATCTCATATTCTCTTCCTAGGTTCCAAGTCAGAATCAAATTCCAATACTCCAGCTTCCATCATTTCGATCATCATGGATCGTATATATAATAGCAATCATAGCTCACGTTTAATAGAATGACATAAACACGTCAAGTACAATCGTATACCATAATATATCTAGCATCGTATCGTCCATGGTAGGAATTATCACATCATCTCATAGAAGTGACACCCCATATCAATCAGATAAGCTCGTCATATCAAACAAATAAGCACATCATATCAATCAGGTATGCACATCATACTCATGCTACTACCAAGCGTCATCACATTAGAGACAAACAAGTACTTCCGTACACTAGCATTCCATCGAGTTCAGGGGATATGTAATATGTTAGTACTAATAGTTCACGTACTATTGTCAACGACAATACACCATAAAATCAACATCGTTTATAACATAGAATTCTCACCACAATCAGCCCCAAGTAAAGCGTACGGTAGATCACATCCTCAAGAGAACCTGCCTATAGCTATAAATCATGAGAAGACACGACCACTACCCATCAGCTCTTGCATTAAGATCAAATTCACCAAGGTCTACCAACCCAAACCACTACTAGGTATCCCAACTCCTATTCCATCAAGCCATCTAAGGGCCAATCCATTTCGACATCCCGATCTCAAGTCTTACCTTCCACTCGACCATCTAAACTATTTCTCGGAGTTCCCAATCACACGGTTTCCTGATCCGACAAGTTTAACCACTCAACCAACTACAAAGACTCCTTATCAAGCGCACCCACCTCCTTGTGGTCCTCTAACGGTCCCATCTTCGCCTTCTCAGAGAGATCCCAAGTCCCTAACTTAACCTCCCTCACGATCGATCTAAACGCTTCTTAACAATCTCGCTTACTCTTCCTAGGCGCTCAAGACTCCGCCTGAACATCATCCCCCAAAGAGACATCTCGAATCATCTTGCTAACCTAATCATACTCCCCACACCACTAACCACTCTCACTAACCATCCACCTCTAAGAATCCCACTCATACTAATCGTCTCATGCATGACACTCTCGACAAACTCTAACGCCGAAATCCATCTCGTGCTACTCCCAACCATGAATCACCATGACAAACAAGCCGACCCACTCTAGATCCTCTTCCCGACATACTCTACCTAGACTAGTTCCCTCAACTCTGCATGTTTCCCCAAATTGCCTTCGATCGCGCTTCCTTAAACTTCGAAATCTCTACCACTTACACCCTTATGTACCGATCATCATTTTCGCCAAATTCCTATGACATCCTCGTCCGAATTTCCTAAGCATCGCAACTTCACCAACCTTCAAAAATCTCTCTAGCGTCCTCAATACCTTATGCTTTGCCTAGTTCCCAAATCCATGCACATAATCTCTCTACCACCCAAAAATCCATGCACATAATTTCCTAAGCATCGCAACTACATCATTGCATAGCTACCACCCTTTCCTCGAAGATTCATCTCACATCCTCAATTACCTCAATAGCCACAATGACCTCCACTCATAAATCCTGATTCATTCCCTATGCCAAAATCCTCCAACAACGCATCTAGAGATCCTTCACTCATAAATTCCCCAAGCCTTACCAATCCTATCTAAACAACCCCCAAATACTCATCACATGAACAACCCTGATATCCTCGATCGATAATTTCCCAAGCAACGTCATACTACTTTTCCTAGGAAATTCCTCAACTTCATCCCTTACCGAAATCGCCCCCACTCTCAGCACACATCACCTAGTCCCAATTTCTACAATTCCTCAGACATACCTTAATCGATCATCCTTGACACCACCCACGTTCTGCTCATAGACTATCTAGACACCTTCCTTAACACACCAGTCCCTCTCACAACACCTCCCCTCAAGAATCCTCCGATCAACTACTAGCTTACCCATCCACCTCTAGAACTATCCTAACTACCTCTACCCCCACCTAATCTCAAGATCACTCTAATGAAACTAGTCTAGACCTCAGCTAACCACTCTCTTATACTACCCGCATACACTACCTGCCTAGACTACCACTTCTCACTAGGGCACCCCCCTCAAAATCTCGCCATACTAGCCCCACTGCTCACCTAAGACTTACCTAGAAGCTTATCTATACTCACAGACCACTATCTTTGACACATCCCAACTCACTCGGCTCTACTCAAACTAACGCATCATTCCTGCACCCCCATCTCACACAACCAAAGACCCAATCCGAAGACCTCAATCCACCTGCCACTTTTCGACCCGTCTCACCGAAGAATCCCACGACTCAAGCTCAAGAAGAAAGAACTACCATATATATAACCCATAATCTATTTACCAGGAAATCAGTACATCAAGCATCGAGGCACACCATCATAGAAACAAGTTAGTTAGACAATCAGTTGCCACCAGTTCAGAACATCCGTCATCACACATTCAATTATGTCAGTTCTAGGCCTATCACAAAACATCAATTCCGATTAGTATAGAAGAATCCACGATTTGAATTAAGAAAGTCCTTCCTTGAGTCATCTAAGAGAATCACGTACGCGACTACCATCTTTCAAATGTGTTCGTCCTTTGTATACTTTTGGCGATGTCATTCCTGTGGTCTATGGGTCATGGACCCATCACACTTCCGTTGCGCTCCTATGGTGCCACTTGGTCGTCGGTCCTTTCTTGCATGTCGGCGCTCATCGAAGGATTGCAAGGGTTAGAAGTTACGGAGATAGGGGAGAGACAAGGGCGGACGAAACAACTTCCTTAATAGTTCAGACATGGACCAGGACTAGGGAAGACGAGACCAAGGAGAAGATCCTAACCCGAGAGTTACAACGATGCCCTTATAATTGTGGCACGCAAGCACATAAAAATCAAGAGATATCATCACATTATTTCACACTAGTATGCACCTATCTCAAGGGATATCGATTTATGCAGTCAGAACATGTTCATATAATCATCTTTATGTGTGCGCAGAACAAGCTAGCAACCTATCATTTCATTCACCAATCATGCTTGACAAACTAAGAACATGCATGCACAGACTGACATGGGACGTATGTGGCATAAGTTATGCAAGACCTAGCAAACATCACAGGATATCATATGCACGACTTATCACTCAATTTAGATACGCACATAAGCAAGTCATAATATTGCGATATTGAGGAAAGCATGCTAATTAAGATGCACCCTAAAAATCATGCTAAGGGTATGGTCAGTTCATGCAGGGTTGGTATAGCAACTATCTCATCACATACATCCACATTCGCATAGTAAGACTAAGACGTCACAAAATTATATGAGGGCTTATAACTGGGAGGTATATATCCTACATGATACTAGCAATACTTATTCAACATGTACCCACAATAGAAAAACTAAAAGGTTCAAAAACAAAAAACAAAAAGAGTAACAATGTCCAAAAAGTCCCAAAAAAAAAAGTCTATTTACAAGCTCTAGATTTTATAGTCGCTAGGCCGACTTTCTCCATTAAGCTCAAGGTGGCATCTGCAGGGCCCATGTAGCTTGGGCTTCAAATAGGAATCCATTCTTGTCCATCAGCTGCAGTCCTCCAGAATGGATTTTGTTCACCACGAAAGGCCCCATCCTCTTTTTAGTGAATTTGTTAGGAAACCAATGATCTTTTGATTTGGAAACATAGAGCTTGTCTCCAACTTCATACTCTTTGGGCTCATCATTTGAAATCCTACATAAGCGTACATACCAAGGCAAGCCTCTCCCATGTATAGATAAATCTTTAATGGAAATAAGAGAAGAAAGATCCATATCTTGGCTTACCTTCGCAGAAACAGATTCGGGGGCCACTATATTTGGTCGATCTCGAGTAACTGTACTCGATATCGATGAGTTTTCAGCTTCTGGTGGCATGCTGCTTGCGGATGCTGGAGTCGAGGAAGACTGTGCTTGGTCGATATCGACCAATTTTGTCGATATCGAGGACCTTTGCTCATCTGGTAGAATCAACGTCGAGGAAGGCGAAGTCGAGGCAGCGACGTTTTGGTTGATATCGAGTAGCTTACTCGATATCGAGGAGTGATGTGCTTCAGGTTGGCTGCTCGACGATGCTGCTGCTGGTGGAGGAGGCTGAGTTTGGTCGATGTCGACAAAATTACTCGATGTCGAGGAATTTTGTCCGACTTTGACCCCATACTTGCATCCTCCCAAGGCATTCGAAAAATAGTTAGTCCAAATCGATGTACCTTGGTTTGTGTCGAGTGGATTCTCTGTTTCTTCGTTCAGGATGGCCATGATCTTCTCCACCTGGGCCTCCATATCCCTCTTTTCCAGCTCTTCAGAAGTCATATTTCTTACCTTAGGCTCCCCACAAGTGATGTAACCAGCTGATATAGATTTCACCTCTTCCATTCGACCTGTATGCCTTTCAGTTTTATTAAAGGAATACTCAATTACCTCATCGTTGATTTTGAAAGTGAGCACTCCCTTCCGTACGCTTATATTGGCATCCACGGTCACCAAGAAAGGCCTTCCTAGAATAATTGGACAAGCAGGGTCCTCCGCCATATCAATAATTAAGAAATCGGCAGGGACAAAGAACTTACCTACTTGCACTGGCACATTGTCCACCATGCCTGTTGGAATGACCACCGTGTTGTTGGCCATATACAGCTTAGCATCCACAGGCTCTAGGGCACCTATCTTAATCTTGGACCATATCGTTAAAGGCATTATACTCACACTAGCTCCAAGATCACATAAAGCATTAATTTTATATTGACCAAATCCAATGGTTATAGCAAACTTACTTGGATCTGGCCTCTTCTCAAGTATGTCCATATGGCTGCACTCCTTTGTAATCTCAACCATTGACCTCTTCTTGCTTAGAATCTCCTTGAGGAATTTGACATAGGATGACATTTCATTGAGAGCTTTTGTGAAGGGGATGGTGACATTGAGCTTCTGAAGCATCTTGATGAAGCGCTGAAATTTCTTCTCTGCTGGATCCTTTGGAGATTTTGTTGGGAAGGGTAGCTTATTTTTCTGATTCGGAGCCAGAACAGAAGTCAGATTTGCTGTAGAAAGGTTAATATTGACTGGGCTTTCCTTGATATCGACTTGTCTTTTCTCGATATTGACTACTGTAGTCGATTTTGAGTTCTTGTGCTGTGCAGACGAAGGGAGGCCCAGTTATTTCTCGATATCGAGTTGAATGTGCTTGATATCGACTAGATGTTGGTCAATATCGACTAGATGTTGGTCGATATCGACTTGCTGCTGGTCGGTATCGAGTTGTTTCTCAGCTTCTTTGTCCTGCTGCTTTCCGACCTCTGGCTCTTGTAGTTGGTGGCCGCTTCTGAGTTTCACAACAGCGATGTGTCCGGTCTTCCCCTTGGGATTTGGTTATAAAGATCCAGGGAGCGAACCTGACTGTCTGGGGACGCTGGCTGCTAGCTGGCCAATCTGTGTTTATATTGATTTCCTCCAGACATCGATTTTCCCAAGTCTAGAGTTGACACCTTGTATTTGAGTGTAGACTGAGTTGAAGGATTGCTTGGTGTCTGAATGGTTCCTCCACATTTCCTCTAGGATGGTCTGTAGGTCATCCCTTTTCTGGTCCCTTTCCGGATGTCCTAGAGCTCTGTAGGGCGGGGGGTTCCTAGCGGCACCTTGGTTCCATTGTGGTTGCTGAAACCTTTGGTCCCCCATATAGCGATTGGTACCCCCTGCGTAAGCTGCCTCTTCATGGTATTCTGTCAGCCTGACTTGCTCTGTGTGTGGGTACTCAGTAGTGGTGTTCCTACGTGATCTGCATTCGATGCAGGGCCGGTTGACAGAAAGATAATTGACTTGCTTGAGGAGCTTGCGATTCTGATCCTTGTAGTATTGCTCATTGACATCTGGATCAATTTCCTTAGAGGGCTCATAGAGGGACATGGATGGTGCTGGCCTGGCATAGGGGATCTCCTCATAGTTGATTGGAGTCCCATACTTGTTGTCGTAGTTGGTCAGCTTGTCGAGGGCAGCCCATGCGTCAGCTGGCGGCATTGTCAGATACTCATAATGAGTATATGTGTTGATCCTATCCTTAGCAGCCAGGTCAAGAGAATTGAAGAAGATCTCTTGAACGATGCAGGGTTGTTGTCCATGCGTAGGGCAGGATCGCAGCAGATCCTTGTAGCGTTCCCATGCCTTTTCTAGCGGCTCTCCAGGTTGCTGTTTGAAAGATGTAATCTTTTGGCGAAGGAGTGCTGTCTTAGCAGGAGGAAAGAATTTATTGAGAAATTTCTGCTTTACTTGAGCCCATGTCGTGAGGGATCGTTGTTTCAAACCCTTCCAACCACTTCAGTGCGGGACCAACGAGAGATCAACGGAAAGCCTTCATCAAGATGTACTCCAGGGTGGTACGTTTAGCAAGAGTACGACACATGTCAGTAAAGTTTGTAATATGCTGATGACGGCATTCATTAAATCTACCATGAAATGCATTATGTTTAATTTCTATTAAGAAAGGTGTGCGAATGTCATAGTTATTTTGAGGGATTAGAATAGCCGATTCAGGCACGACGAGTGTCGGGTGCATGTTACCCTCTGTAGTGGTAGGATATCGGGCAAGCTCAGCTTCTGCTTATCTCGCACGCTCAGCTTCTTGTTCCCTTCCTGCTCTCTCAGTGGCGAGAGCAGCATTGTTGGCGGCTATTTCTGCCTGAAGCCTCTGTATCAGCTGTTCCTGTGTTTCTGCGGCCGCCATGGCTCTTTTCAGTTTAGCTTGGATGTATAGCAGGCATTCCGGATCGTCTAAGCCGTCAAACTCAGATGGTTGACCAGAACGGCGCATACACCTGCGAAGTAACTTAAAAGAAAAGTGAGATCTAATTACCTAAGGCAGGAATGATTGCTTCCCCGGCAACGGCGCCAATTTGTTGTAGGAGGGAATCGAGTTCAAAATATAATAAAACAAATCAAACAAGATTCATGCCCACGCAAATAATTACAAGACTCCCTCCCTATGCAGTAGTGGGCAATCAGGATTGATCCACGATGAAGCGTGTCAGCGGATCTCAGGCAGCTGTAAATCTCACAAATAGAAAAGCAAACAAAAAGACAAAAAGAAAGATAGAAATAACAAAAAAAAACAGAAAATAAAGCAAAGACAGAACCTACTCGATATCGACAAAAGTAACTCGATATCGAGTACAGAAGTCGACACGCAGTAAGTCAAAATCGAGCAACAGGGACAAAAACTCAGAAACAGATATGTCGAGTAAGCCCTTCCTCGATATCGAGTAAGATTAACTCGATATCGATAAGAACCTCACCGAGATCGGCAAAGACAGAAACTTTCAAAGCCAGGGTATCAACACCACAATGTTAACCATGCAAAGTAACACATAAAGGGATAAAAGATCATGCTTTCCATCAAATAACTTTCGTTATTAACAAATATGAATATAGAGGCTTTCGCATAAACCCTAATTGTTACTAACCCTTTTTCACATAATTAACCCAAGCTGCATTAAGATCACTTTCGCTTCAATAACACAAACAAGGATCACCTTCAACTCTCGCAAAAGAATCATGCTCGCAGGGATAGAAGACGAATTGCATGAAAAGATTGTACCTTTACCGCATCACCTCACATGGCTACCGTTGGGCTCACCCCGACCCTAGAAGTGGGTGGACTACTCGCTCTTCATTATCAAGAAACTCATCAATAAACAAAAGGAAATAACTTGCATTAAATAAACTAAAGAAAGCTTACAACCAATCGAAGCCAAATCCGCTTTCACCTTTCCACCTTGCTCGCCACAAACTCTCTCTTTCTCTATGTAACTACGTACTTACTTGTTCTCTCTGAAATTGAATGAATAAAAACCAGCCTGTAAGGCTTTATTTATAGGCTTCCAACCTTGCTAATCAAGGCAAGAAAGTCTATCTATATCTATATCTAATTATCTAATGGCTTAAAGATAAATAAATGGAATAAAGGAATTAAATCCAAAAAAGGTAAATATATCTAAAGTAGGTAAATCTTCCATGATGTTGATAAATCTCCTCTCCATAGATAGAACTTGATAGATCTTGGATAGAATCGGACTCCCTTCGGCTCCAAGCAATCCAAAACCACGTCGGACAGCTCACCGCGTAACGCGGCTCCGGATAGCGCTCCTCGATATCGAGTAAAGTACTCGATATCGAGTAACTGTGTCGATGAGTTCTTCATTGGTCTTGGTCGAGTAGCTGGTTCTCGATCTAGCTCGGGTAGGTGACTCATGTCTTGTCGATATCGAGCAAAGTACTCGATATCGAGTACATGGCGTCAACTTTGGCTGGCCTGGTGTTGTCGAGCAATCTCTCCCCGACACATGCTCGGACAGGCGGTGTTGGGTTTGTCGATATCGAGTAAGGTCCTCGATATTGAGTAGATGCTGATCGATATGTCTTGTCCTCGGCTCCTCGACTCAGGGCATGGCTCCTCGACTCATGGCATGGCTTTCAGGTTTTTTGATATCGAGTAAACTACTCGATATCGAGTAGAGCTCCGGAGTCGGGTTGGCTTCGTCTTCAGTTTCGTCGATCAGCTCTCACTCGACCAGGCATGCTCGGACATCTTTGTCGATATCGAGTAAAGTTACTCGATATCGAGTAACTCCTGGCTCCAGCTTGATTTGTCCTGGTTCTGTCGTGCTTTTTCTGTTCTTTCTCAGAACTGTTGTAAATTGCCTCAAATTCTGCGAATTTAAACAGAAACTAGTGTATATTCCATAATTTGGCAAATAAACATAAATTTCATAGATTCTGTACTATTCTAGCCCAAATGTATGAAATGTATGCAGAAAACGATATAAAAGTATCTATAAAACATGACAGTTTCAGCTCACAACATTTGCATTAGAGGTATTGATAAGAGAGTTCGTGGTATTAAACCCTTTTTTATTTCATATAATTTCAATGAATAAAATTTCTCATTTCAAATAGCTACACATTCCATTTTTGGCTAAGCATATATAATAATAACTTCTTTGTCAATTTTAAACTTTAATCGATCTCCAAGTTATTACTTTATATTAAGGTATAAATGCATGTCTTAGATACAATATATTGTTGGAATAACTGTGAAAGTTTTACTTGAATAAACTTGGTCTTTAGGCCTTTTCAATAACCCCATATATATTGACATTAAAATGATATGAAATTTTTTAGCAAACTATATATTTACTTTTTATAGCTTAAGTTCAAGGAGAGTTGTGTAAGAACTATGGGTAGAGTTGAAATAATTATAACCGCTAATTAAATATTGAATGATTTAGATTTTAATAGTCCTTTTATTTTAACGTTTTCTAGGATTCACTATTTTCTATTAGAATAATAGATAACTGTATCTAGATTATCTAAATAGAACAAGGTTAGATCTAAATAGTATTTTTTAAAAATTAAAAGTCTTTCATATAACAATACATATTCATTGTTGATGTGAGTCCATTTGAAATAGTAAGCTCGTGCCTAAGGCACGTGTACTACACTAGTATAATACTAAAGGAGAAGTCGCCTACGACATGTGGCAGCTTCTCCTTTAATATAGGATTGTTTGTTAACTAATTAAATATTTTTTTAATATTTAACTAAATTATTATTTATTATAAATTACTTCTTTAAATAAGTAATCAATTAATTATTTTCTTTTTGTAAATCTTAACCTATTAATTTTCTTTTTAAAATACTTTTTTCAATAAAAATATATAATTTTTTCATCTTTTGTAGTTTTGATTCATGGGATAATATATAAATAACGATTAGATCTATTTAATAAATTAATTTGTTATAATTAATTTGATTATATATATATATACTTTAATCAATTATTCTCATTTAAATTATAACAATGAGGTTATATATGTGTGTACTATAATCTATAGGTAGTAATAAGTCGAGTAATAAATTACTTTATTATATTTATGAATAAAAATAATTTTTTCATTTTAGTTTACTTGTGAAAGATAATAATTTTTGGAATTTATAATATATTATTGAATTAATGAAACTATAGTAAAGAAAAATCATTAGTTGAACGGGTGTTAATATGAAATTTATTTAAAGTTTAAAAGAAATTTAGATAAAGTGATAAGTATCCTTGATAATTGTATTTTAACTTATATAAATGTTTTACATATATATAAAATTATTATATAAAAAGCATCCGCACAAATGTGCGGGCACTAATCTAGTTAAAATAAAAAATATAATGTTATCAGTTGCCTTCAACCGCGAATAAGGACGTGCGCAGGTGCCGATGATGAATCCAAGCTTGTTCTTGGCAAGCAAGGATACTTCAACCGATCGTTTCCAGTGATTATAGCTGCCTTTGCTCAGAAGACGAGTGGAAAAGATGTAATTCGGATGATAAGAGTGGTGCAGGTACAACTCGCTGTTCGGATCGATTGCATTAGACTCCAATTGCTGATTCAACTGTTGATCCATTGAAGCATGATGGAAAAGGAACTGAAATAGAACGGAAATGGAAATTGAAAAGCGAAATTGACTAGCCTGATACCATTCTATCAATTGGAATTCAAGAAAACTCCATTGATGGAGCTCGAAGGTTGCAGAGAAAGAGGGAAACGAAAGGAGGAAGAAGGAAGTTGTTTATTCCAGCTGAAATTTGTTACTTATGTACATCAAGACAAAAGCTATTTATACAACTCAATACTAAACGATGCGTTTTGACTAATTTAAACAAAACCGGGTTCAACATATAATTTTATATAAAGGAATTTAGTCAATTTTGGAAGTTTATAATAGATTAGTTATCTATAATATATTCTAATTATAATATATTCTAATTGTAAATAAGATAGGTTTTATTTATATTTTGGTTCTCTATGGAGATTGGGTTATACGTACCCATGTTGGAATTATTGTACAAGTAAATCCACCACAATAATAATACAGTAATAATAAAAAAATCATATCGTTAGAGAGATTGTTCGATCTCTGTAGTGTGTTTTATTGACAGGTTGTACTTTTTTTTAAAAAATTATTTAGCACATTCATTTAGAAAATTTTATAATAATAGTTAGTATAGAGTGTTTGTTTATTATATGACATAATTTAATGATGAGAAGAATGGAGTATTACAAGGTAATAGGATAATTATAGACAATCGAATCAGAGTGTTAGGGAGTTATGCACCATCGTTCTACGGGTGAACAAGTATGATATTTAACTGTATAAAGACATCACTATTTCCATACGGTAAAAAAATAAATATAAAAATAGCAATACTATATGTTTTCAATGATATTTAACGTACGTTTTATTCCCCTTAGCTTGAAATTTATCTTCTTAACTTGAATTTTTATCTTCCATATCATAATACTTATCTTCTTAACTTGAAATTTTTTATTCAAAATACTTATCTTTTTAAGTCTTTTGAAATTTTCTTTACAAAACTGCAAGGAAAACATAGGTCAAACCGTATACACAAACTGTATTAATCACAAATAACGAGAAATCCACAGCTTAATACAAACTGTGTGCGTATATAGATGCGCGTTTTACCTACATCCGTAAAAAAACAATTGGGCAAAATCGGGGTTATAACTTTTGGTTTAAAAACTGGATTCTAAACTCTTATAACCACGAGAAGTAATCGGATGTTGACATGCGCCGTATGAATATTTCACAGATGGACTTTAATTGATCGATGAAGTTGATTGATTGAGATGGATCAGTTATGATTGTCTTGGGTGTAAATGTAGTCGGTGTGAGCTACAAGGGTCCTCCTCAACAAGCACTCCTCCTCGCTCATTTTCTCATCGCAAATCTCTTCGTTTTCCTTCGTCTCTGCAGCCTTTACTCGCTCTTCCTTCATTACACCATTCGCCTGTACGTACAGCAAAATCATATTTGTTTCAACAAATTATTATACACGTACAACTATTAGATAGATATGTTATGCATGAATATTAGACTAGAGATGGTAATTAACTACACGAAAACTAACGTACGTACCGAATGGAATGGTTTGGGGGAAGTGAAGGTTTGGCCAGGGCGGGCATCATGACATGATAGAGAAGAGCAAAGCACGAGTGCGATGATCAAGACCGTTATTCCCATATACTTGGCCATATATATAGATTGATAGCCACAGAAATATATATATATATGAATTATGGCCTAGAGTTTAATTTTTACAGGAGATCGATCTGGACAAGGAGACGATAGGGTTTAAGATGGGAGGGTTGAGAAGTTGAGATTAGCAAATGGGAGAATTTATAGAGGGAGGAAAGGAGAGGAGAGGACAGTTGTGTTGTGACTTGTGAGAGAGGGTCAAACGTTTATTACGATGAATTAAATGCATTTTTTGATATTATACACGTATGGTATTTGTCAAAGCGTGGGTGTGCAATTTTGATAACTTAGTTTGTAGAGGTCCCAAAATTAAGTGTGATACTTATCAAAATGCTTGTCTTTTTCCTTCCTTTCATTTATTATTTTATTTATGCTTAGTAATTTGAATATTCATAATTAAATAATATACTCCGTAATTGATTTCTCAAAGTTTCCCTACATATTGTACCGTACCCTAAAGGCCAGGAAAGGTATGAAAATTGTCTAGCAACATAACATAAAAGATATATTGTTACTTTTGTTTTTTTCGATCACTTCATTGTTCTTAATTGAAGTGGTTTGAAATAAGTAAGATAATTATATATTTTAGATTATTACTTCCCTATAAATAATTCCATTTTACAAAACTCTTGAGAGGACAAATTGTCCAACTGGCGTTGGTGTATTTAATTATGTAAGAATTTGAGGGATAAACGGATTACCTCGAGTAGCGGAAGCAGAATCTAGATCGTCTTGTCTTCGAATTTGATCACCGGGCAGATCTTCATAGCCCTAAATCTCGTTAGAGATTCAGGAGCAGTGGAGAACCTACGATTCACAGCCTACACACCATGGGAGAGCATTGGAGAGGAAGGAGACTCTCCACGAAGGAGAGTTATTTGTGGGTTTCTTTCCTGAGAGAACGTCTGACGAACAGACTCTCTAGAGTTTCTATTAGAGATTAGGGGGAGAGAAGTCTCTCCTATTTATCCCTTTATTTATTAGATAAATTAATATATAACGAATATATATTATTTATCCTAATATTAATTCATTCTTAACGAATAAGAATTACTTACCCAATTACGTAAATTAGGCTTTTATATCTTTTGGGCGTATATATAAAATAATGTCCGA
Organism: Persicaria tinctoria; assembly: GCA_037127255.1. Classification (NCBI taxonomy): domain Eukaryota; kingdom Viridiplantae; phylum Streptophyta; class Magnoliopsida; order Caryophyllales; family Polygonaceae; genus Persicaria; species Persicaria tinctoria. The sequence goes on from JBANSL010000002.1 coordinate 60,803,996, forward strand.
ATTATATCAAATAATTCTAACATCTCCCACTCGCACAAAAGATTACGTTCCTCCAAAACTCAATCTCATACTCGTCGTGTGTAGGCCGTGCGACCCGGCAATACTACCTGCATAAAAATCCCGCTAGGGACTAGGTCACAACGTTAGTTGAAAAGTATTGTTGCATCCCTAGGATTATCTTTCATCGGACTAGTTGATACACAAAACTGGATCCCTTCTCAGTTTTGTTCAACTGTAATGGCTAGGGGTGGGCACAAATCCCGCAAATCCCGGGCCCGTCCCGGTCCCGTCCCGATCCCGGTGGGATTTGGAAAAAAAATAGTGAATCCCGTCCCGCAAAAATTGTGCGGGACGGGACGCGGGACGAAGATTTTTCATCCCGCAAATCCCATCCCGTCCCGCATATATATTATATATTTTTTTATATTAATATATTATACAGTATATACATAAATAAATATATATCAATATATGCAGTGTATATCTATGCACAATGTCAATGTATATCTATGAACAGTGTGAATATATAGTGTTTGTATGTATATACACACTGTCAATGTACCGTGTATATATAATACTGAGTGTATAAACAAAATAAATATAGGGTATATATATAGATATATGATAAACTATAAAATATAAAAATATTATAAATTTATAGGTATTATGTCTTTTAAAAATTGGAAAATATTAAAGAATTTAAAATATTTTTTTATTTGAGGGACAAGGCCCGTCCCGTCCCGGTCCCGTCCCGTCCCGTCCCGTGAGGGATAGGGCCCGCGCAGGATTGAAAAAAAAAATAGAGAATCCCGTCCCGGTCCCGTCCCGCAAAAATTACGCGGGACGGGACGCGGGACGACCCTCATCCCGTCTCGTCCCGTCCCGTGCCCACCCCTAGTAATGGCGATTCACAACAGTACGTTACTGTCGGATCCAGCAAATCCCATTTTCGTCAACGACTACTCATAATACCGTCCTTTCGCATTGGCATCACTTTCAAGTAAATGATGACCACTTTCCTAGAAGTGCCCCACTTAGACCGCATCACTCATGGCCATCGGAACACAACCAAAGTAGCGCATCACCACCACAATCAGTAACCCAAGCTGTTAGTCACTAAGGGTTGCGATGTGTACATATCTTATCTCACACAGTGATAGAGATAGGATCAATCTATCACCTCATAGGGTCGACTAGCACACACTAGTATGACAGTGTGCTACAGGGAGCGCTTCTCTAAAGCGTTGTCCACTCAACCTGTAAAGGTGTTCATCTCATAGTCACGCAGACTTGAGAACCATCTTACCCTACAACACCTTGCTTGTCTGAACCAATGGGCGCAGGAGCATAGTTACAAGTCACATGAATGACTTACTATAAATTACCCATTCAGTCTTTCCCAACCAGAGAGACTTCATCTTGACATCTAAAGACAGCCAAGGCGGTTATCATCTCATTCCGTTCCCATAAGAATTGAGATACCTTACACCTACAATGACGAACACTTATAGGAACGTTTGTTCGTGTGAGAGAACAAACTATGGTTCAGTGACATGTAACATATTTCATATTTACATCACCAGTTTTCACCATATCAATGGCACAACATATGAGTTAAGACCAAAGTCTCCCACTTGCTAAAAACTCAAATCAGAGAGGTGGCTCGCATTACCATCATGAGTCAAACATATTTTGATAACGTTGTTCTTGAAAAATGTCTCTCTGACTAGACAGGGTTTGATCTGAATATCATTTGATCTCCAACATCCTTTGGAAATCCTGGTATTGACAAAAATGGACAATCATAACCTACAGTCATGACATTTGCTCGTCATATTTTGCCACAACCAAATTTTGTGTTTTCAGGAGAATCCTTTTTCATAATCTCCTCGGAAGCTACTGATGATGTAAGAACCTCAGCTTCTGTGGTGGAAGGATAAGCAAGACAGTTTCTTGCTAGACATCAACGTCTCTTCTCCTTGGAGATAAGACCTACGGACTGATGTTGATACATACATCAGTGTCTCCTCCCTTAGATCACTAAGATCCATATCTATGTTCCAACATGGACATAGACCTCATCCACCATAACACAATACAAAGTCTACAAAAATGCTTTTGCACTCATTTACCGTGTTCAGTGCATAAGACTCGAATCACTTTGTAAACAAACACATGTTCGCTTGTCTCATCTTATCATACAACATAATGCGAGATTGCACTCAGTTTCTCAAGTCTTCCTCACTTGATCCACTTCCTATATAAGTCCATTTACACATTTCCATATATGAGAATGACATGCCTAATTAAGATTATACGAAATAACCTCATAGACAGCTACCCAATTTCTATGTAACAGATTCACCTGACAATTGTATCAAAGTTGTCATGCTAGAATCACAATATAGTTGGCTATCAGTGTGTCATCTGCAACATCAGAAAGTTAAACTTTCCAATATGACATACTTACAATGATTCATATTTTGAACACAAAGTACAAAACATCTTATCATTGTCATCTAGATGCATGTTTCAATGCTTACATAGGTATGAGTACAAGACTAGTGTCTTTCTCAAAACCTTAGCAGAAACTTATCTAGAAAACGAATTTCCAGAAGTCCTCCCATTGGGAAAAACTTTGCTATCTAGGTCAAATTGTAAACGGATACAAGCTTTTGTAGCCATTCATCGATATCGGTCTAATTGAACACAATCTAACCAAGTAGAGAGAAGGTTCCAACCTAACTCTCTTGATAGGGTATAACTCTCAATGGATCACTCACATATAAAGCTTTAAGAACCCAATTATCTCATTGCTTTATGTCTAGGCAGGATAGAAACCAGTTCGAAACATGGCTTCTTCCATGGACTCATTATCTGTCATCACCATCCGCTGGTTGTGTCTTAGATCTACCAACAGATCACAGACTCTAAGTGGTGATTAGTGCTATCTCATTTGGATACTTTTGGAGCAACCACATCTAATGTATTTCTGAGATATCTCGTGTTCAAAACAACTCCCACTCTAAAGTGGTTTCGATATGCTCACAATTGTTCTAGATGAAAATCCTGAACTCGAAACACATTTGTGCAACAAGTTGTGAGCTAAGAACGAAACTTCTTTAGCTCTGAACATTCTCAGAAACCCTAGATCACGACTGATCCAGAATATTCTGAATGTTAATGTGGCTAGACTTGTATTACAACTATCATAGGAGGATGTAATGATTGAACTACCAGATGCTATGATGTGGTTTCATCAATCAAAACTCATCCTAAGTTGTCTTAACAACTGTCTCACAATCATGATTAAGGTTCCCTAAGCTATGAAAACTCATTTTCCTTATCAGATTGCTCTCATCAATCTTAGAAGTTCGCATTTCCAAGATGATTTAAGAATGTGATCATGTACCTAGCCTCATGCCTAGTACACACATTCTACATGTTACCTTTTATCCAAATGGATTTGATGCAGCTAAACAGATAAGGCTAAAATTTTCAAGAACTAGCTATTAAGCTTATTCTATATTTTAAGGTTCACCAAGTGACCCTTAATAATAAGTACATCTCCAGAGATCCTCTTATGACTTTATCCTTTAATATGACACATGTGCCATTTTCAGGAAGTAACTGACTAAGGATTGTCCAACAAATGAACTATTCCACAAATCAGCATAATACGCACTTAGCATAAACCAATGCTTGGTGCTCGGATTTGACCATTTTGTGCAACTTTAGTCAACAGAAGTATTTAAGACAGAAAACCTTTTTGAATTTCATCTGATTTCTCCATCACTCAATCTGAGAGAAAGCTTGGATAAATGTTAACCAACAAGCTCACCTTGTATATCAACATCCATTTATACACCCTTAGATCCATATTGATCTTAGGAGATAATGAAATTCAAACAGCACAAAAGAATTTGTGCTTTAAGCATTTAAATATTGTAGAACGCAATCTACAAAAAATGTAGTGATCTGTTAAAGTAACAGATTACCCTCGAAGCCTCAAGAAAAGTGCTTAATGCAATAAGCATCTAATTTCATTGGACAATCGCACAATGATCATCTTCGACATACCCTAAGGTGTGTCACATCATTTTCACATAAGGAAACATCCTCTTCTGACAACTTTGTCTTTTCTCAGGTTTCGGGGAGCCTATTCTCCCACTCGCTAGTAGAATACCTTTTAGAGTATGCATTTCATGTACCCTTTATCACTTTGCAAAGTTGTTAAACTATGCTTCCATAGTGACACTTCTCATGAATTACAAAAATTCAGTGAGGATTAGAAAATGTCAAGATCTGAACTTGACATCATCTTATACGATTGGCTTCAGCTAAACTTAGAAGTTCAGCACCAATCCTTGGGTATATCATCTGATCTAGTTGCCCAGTGATCAAGTTGAACCAAGTAGATCGCAACTTCATCATTTGGACCTAGCAACGATTTGCTTACTTCCAATGACCAGATTATGCATAAGTTACAAATCATATTTGCAACCATTATCACAAAAGTGACAAATTTAACCTCTTGTTACTGAAACAAAATCAACAAACTTATGATCATAAAATTGGAAACGAAATCCAATAAGATCTCAAGGCATGTTTCATTACTAGCATCATGACATCACATGGTCTTTGTAAGGAAATTTCAAAAGCCCCTGACATTTTCAGGAAAGCTAAACTTTTTTTACTACGATATAAATCGATGTAATCTCAGTTCTGCTAACTTCTGATTCAGATCATTGAAATGAAAATATTACCCGTCTATCACCATTGACCAGAAACATGTTACCGTTCATGCACGAAGCACAAACCAACACATATCATCATTTACCACGACCTTCGAAGCAAAAACATACTGATAGCATGCAATCAACTCCGTTAGAACACAGATTCATGACGACATAATCGTCCGTCTAACGATTTCCAAACAACGTATGTTTAAAGTTATCTTGTGAACTGTGCGAGTCAGTCTAAAGATTTGCTCCCACTGGGACCATGTCCCTAAGTGAAACAGAGTACACTAAATAACAATTTTCTTTAGCATGAAAATGCCTTAGAAACATGCAATTCAGTTTTACAACTCTTTTAATCCAAGAAAATCAAAGTGAGCTTTACAAATTAGAAAATCATTTTTAAAGCATAGGACTCAAGAGTTGAACTCTCATCAAGTCCACCTGCTCATTTTCTAATTTTATAGGGAACTACATTACTGTTGACGTACCCGAAGTACTCAACATCAACTCACTTTATTTGTATGTCCAACATATGGATATACACTGGAACAAATCCAGTCTAATCGAGCAAAGTCAGATAACATGTCTTCATTAGGACTATCGACTTTCAGGATCCTAGACATATAGGTCCTCGCCTCTTAAGGGTTTATTCAGATTTTTGGAACTACGTTTAAAAACACTATTCAAAATTACTGAACATATTTCATCCATTTAACAAATGAATTACTTGCTCGATTACCTTGCAATCACACTCAAACAAATTAAGTGTATGTTCATAATTTCAAGCACATCAACACGTTAGTAGTAAAAACAAGAAATTATTCGCAAGGTTCAGAGATGCACCCCAAATGCCTTTCTCTTATACAATCTTTACATAAAAGATTTATTTCTCAGATTTCAATTAACTTACATAAAGTCAATTTTCCATTTTAAGTTAATAAGTTATACATAATAACTGTCCGTTAACTCAAATAATTTTAAACAACTCACGATTGAATTATTTAAATCCGCTCAATTTTCAAGTAAAACGATATTCAACCAAGGTTAAACATCCTTGAAAAACAAATTCTTTGAAAAAGAATTTTAGAGACCTCAGTCTGTATGTGAACGTATCAACATACTTAGGAGTTAGGACTCATCATCGCTCGTTATTAGATAAAGGGCCACGTAGGTCGTTATATCATATAACTTTAAAGTTCGTTCGCTTCTATCAAAAATTCAATCAGACACATAGTCCGATCAAAATTTTTGAGAGCAAACATAACCGAAAAATTGTTTCAACGGACCTAGTTCACATAACTTAGTCACAACTCGGTCATATAAAAGCGATGATTTGCGTTCGAACCGAATCAGGCTAAGCCCAACTCATCAAACACAACCCCCCATGTCTCGGCCCGGATCCGAACCCGACCAAGACACATCCAATGATAAGTCAAACACGACAAGTCACGGTCCAAAACGAATCTGGACAACTAGCCACGTTCAGCCATAACAGCAAGTCCAAAATGAAACATATGCTCAGCCAATTTTTTGCCAAAATTAGGCCCAAACAAAAATTAGGCCCAATTCATCACATGAGAAGCGAAGCCCAGGCGCGACCCGAAGTCCGCCCTAGCCCGTGACTCTAGGTCACTGCAGCCCGGCTCGTCCCGAAGCCAAACCCGAAGAGACCCGAGAGAACAGCCGCCGCCATGGCAACAACTTGGATCTTCTTCCTCCTCAGCGGCTCAGCCTCCCACTGCCCATGGTTTTTGCCCGCCGGTGAGACCCAGGCGGTGACGCCGCCGCCTCCAGGTGCTCCGACGGAGGAGCACGGTGGCGGGCAAGGCACCTCCAAGGCCTTGGATCTCCGGCGAGAACTGCCCCGAACAGGAGGCACGAACCATGTCGATCCTTGCTTCTCAGTCTCCTCGCCATCGATGACCCTATGCGGTGGCATCGTCGCCTCCAAATGCTCCGACGAAGAGCACGGTGGCGAGTAAACCACGGTTGAGGAGCACGAAATCCCCTTACCATCGCAACCCTCCAAAAATCGAACCAAAAGGCTCAAATCTCTTGGGGTTTTTGCAGATTCAAGATGGAGAATCTCGAATTCGTCCATCTCCATGCCAAAACTGAGCCACGATGTCTCAATTATCAGATCTACGAACCTCCGCTGCAAAATCGAGAAGAAGGAGAGGCTCTCATCAGTCCTCACTCCTTGCCGCCTTCGACCCTAGGCGGTGGCGCCGCTGCCTCCAAGCGCTCCGCCAAGGAGCACGGTGGCTCGACCGACGCCACCAAGCCCTAAGTTTGGCCAGGAGAATTCGATCAAGGTAGACGAAGCCCCAATTGCAAGCCCTCGAATTTCGACTCAAACAAGCACACATTAGATCGAAAACAAAACTAATCGACACAACCATGCTTGAATAAATAGCAGAAATTCATCCAGAAAAGAAGCACAGAGAGGGAAAGATCGAAGACGGAGAGCTAGAGGTTGAAGAAGAACTGGGCATATGGGGTGTGTGCGGCTCCACACCACACAAATTAAAAGCATATCATTTCCATAACAACATACAGTAACCTAGTTCTAACCAAGAACACGGCAAAACTGGAAAAATGGACTTTTTAATTGAATTTAGTTGTAAAAACATAATTCATGCTGTTATTCGATCCGATTTAACAAAATCAAAGGCAATTTGAGCCTAAAGCTCTGATACCAATGTAAGAATTTGAGGAATAAACGGATTACCTCAAGTAGCGGAAGCGGAATCTAGATCGTCTTGCCTTCGAATTTGATCACCGGGCAGATCTTCATAGCCCTAAATCTCGTTAGAGATTTAGGAGCAGTGGAGAACCTACGATTCACAGCCTACACACCATGGGAGAGCATTGGAGAGGAAGGAGACTCTCCACGAAGGAGAGGTATTTGTGGATTTTCTTTCCTGAGAGAACGTCTGACGAACAGACTCTCTACAATTTCTGTTAGAGATTAGGGGGAGAGAAGTCTCTCCTATTAATCCCTTTATTTATTAGATAAATTAATATATAACGAATATATATTATTTATCCTAATATTAATTAATTCTTAACGAATAAGAATTACTTACCCAATTACGTAAATTAGGCTTTTATATCTTTTGGGCGTATATATAAAATAATGTCCGAATTATATCAAATAATTCTAACAAATTAATTCACTTGGACCCCCTTATTTCTCGAGAACAAAGTACGTACTTGTTATGATACTCGATATGTTTAAAACGTATGTGCAGCAGAGTGGTTGTTTAGCTTCAAGGATACGAGCTTGTTGTGTGATAAGGTTGAAAGAAAGTATAAGTACTGAATAAATCCACAAAGGAATATGAGATGAGAAAATCTACTAGGAACCAGTGATGCTAAGATTGCTGAGAAGATCTTCAATGGAGGAAATTGGATACTTTTTTATTTTATTTTTATTTTTACAGTAGGAAAATATTAGGATGTTTTGGGATCAAAACTCATTCTTAATCATCCTTATGGAGGTTGTTACAAAGATCTCTATTCAACGGAAGATTACGATTCTCTCTAGCTTTGGCAATTTAGTCCGCAACGAATTGGATTCTCTGAAGCAGTGTCTGAAGATGATACCGTTTAAATTTCTCTTCAGCTGATGAATCTTCTCAATCAGTCCGAGGATCTCCCATGGTGCTTTCGTCTTATCTTCAATGGTTGTGATTCCTCCCAGACTGTGTCCTTTCACTATGATGTTACGAATGACTCTAGCTCTCAAGAACTACCTTTATTAATTGCAAGTACCGAAGTAGCAACTTCTATTTGCAATACCGAGCTTGTTGGCACTGACATCTGGAAAAGATAAAAAACCTAAACCAAACTATCCTTAATTATTCCTCCGACACTAGAAGAGCCTGAGAGTTTGACCAAGTCATCTACATTTACTTTATAGAAGCCTCTTGGTGTTCGTCTCAGTTAGGGACTCTTTTTCTTGTGCGTTTTTGTGACTTTGATTCCAGGTTGTTGGCAATTCACTCAACACTCTCAAACACAGATGAGTGTTAGAGGTTGAATAACACACAATACAAAACACAGAACTTCTAAATTGCCTCACACAACTACTACATATAAGCCTCTAATGTAACACCCAAATACATTACATTATCACTAAAATATGTTACATTAGGGGAAAAGGTAACACTTTTTAGGGATTACATTTGCGGCCGTTGCATTTGCCCAAATGGAACACTTTTTATTTGCTAAAGTAACATTATTTCATTGGTGATACTAAGTGTTACATTTGATACCAAAACTATTACATTTGCATTAAATGTTACCTTTTAGAATAATTGTTACCTTAATAAGATTTGTTACCTTTAACCAAATATGTTACATCCAAATAATAATGTTACATTTGAAAAACAATGTTACTTTTACTTTCAAGTATTACATTTGAATGAAATTTTTTACAATAGATATTTATGAACCTGTTATATATTATATATTGTAAGATATCTAAAAGTAATAAAAACATAAATTATTCAAAATAAAACTTTCATTCAACAAAAATCCAAAAGATACAGTATATTCCTTGTGCAAAGTTACATGCAGTCTAAAGTAAGGATGAGCAAAAATGGCGCCATATGATTATTTTGCTAAAAACCACATGAAATCTATAAAATACACAAGACTTAAAAAAAAACACTTCAAGGATGATAAAGATTCACCGCCATCAACTAGAAATAGCTTTCATTTTTCAGATTCACTTTCTCATCATCCTGCAAATATATGCAAATCTGTTGTAAGCTGAATCTGCCATGTTTTACAGTAACTTTTATATCGATTTCTGTATACATTGCATTCATTTGGGTTTAGATAGTACAGAATCTATGTAGTTTATGTTTATTTGCCAAATTATGGAATCTACACCAGTTTCTGTTTAATTCGCAGAAATTGAAGCATTTTACAGCAATTCTACAGAAGGTCGGAAAAGCTCGGAAAACCACTACAGAAGTCCAAGGTCAAAACAGCGGAACCAGACTGAGAGTCGAGGCTACTCGATCTCGAGTAGGCTTACTCGACATAGACGAGCATGTCCGAACACAACTTGGTCGAGCAGAGCCTGATCGAGAGCCAGACCAACCCGAGCTCCGGGCCCTACTCGATCTCGATGACCACTAGTCGAGATCGACGAAGCCTCAGCGCCATGCCCGGAGTCGACAAGGAGAGGAGCCGAGGACGACAAGGCGAGACTCGCTGCCAGCGACTCCACTCGCTGCAGCGGACCACTCGCTGCCGCGGAAGAGGCCACTCGCTGCCAGCGGATGAAGCAACTCGCGGGAGCGGAAGCGGAAGGGAAGAGCCCTACTCGATCTCGACGAACCCTTGTCGAGATCGACAAGACCTTGAGTCCAGATCCGAGCTTGCCGAAGAGAGCCACTCGAGGAAGCCTAGTCGATGACCAGTCCTACTCGAGATCGACAAGGCTTACTCGAGGTCGACGAGCACCAGTGACCAAGTCCGAGCCACATCGAGCAGATCTAGCCGAGGAAGTCCACTAGACGAACCATGCTACTCGAGGTCGACAAGCCCAACTCGAGGTCGACTTGAGCCGTGTCCAGCAGCTTCTCGACGAGACTTGTCCGACTAGACTTGGGATTCCTTGGGGCCGAAGGCGGAAGATTCTATCTGATTCCATCAAGTTCTATCCAAGGAGACAAGATCTATCAAGACATGAAGACTTACCTTATTTAGTTTTATCTTTTCCTTTGAGATTTATTTCCATAAGTCAATTTATTTATCCTTTCAAGTTTTAGATATAATTTTAGATATAGATAGATATCTTCTTTCCTAGAATAGCTAGGGAATGAAGGCTATAAATAAGGCCCTAGGGGGCTCAGTTTTATTCATTCAATTCAGATCACAATTCCAAGTCACACACACAATTAGTAGTTCCACAGAGAAGTTTAGGAGTTCTAAGGTTTTTAGGGTTTTGGCTTTCTGCGAAAGTTGATTGCCAGGATTGTAAAAGGCTTTGAATTTAGTTTTAATGCAAGTTTCTTTTTATACATCAATGTCTGCGATTGCGATGTGGTGTGAGTAGTCCACCCACTTCTGGGGCTGGGGTGAGCCTGACGGTGGCCATGTGAGGCGATGCGATAAAGGTCAGATCTTTTTGTGCGGTTCATCTTCTATCCCTATGAGCATGATTCTTTTGCGAGAGTTGAAGGTGATCCTTGTTTATGTTATTGAAGCGAAAGTGATCTTAATACAACTTGGATTAATTATGTGAATAAGGGTTAGTAACAATTAGGGTTTATGCGAGAGCCTCTATATGCCTATTTGTTAATGACGAAAGTTATTTGATGGAAAGCGTGATCTTTTATGCCTTTACGTGTTACTTTGCATGGTTATCGTTGTGGTATTGAAACCCTGGCCTTGGAAGTCTTTTATTATATTGAAGTTAATTTCTGAATTCTGTCGAAAATCTGGAATTTTGTCTTTTACTGTTTCTTGTCGACATAGAGGAGCCTTGGTCGAGATCGAGTACTGTGCTTGTCGATCTCGAGTAGGGACTTGTCTTAGTCGAGTTGGTTTTCTGCTTTCTGTTGTCGATTTTCACTTTCTGTTGATCACTGCTGGTCGATCTCGAGGAGAGCTTAGTCTAGGTCGAGTTGTGATTCTTCTGTCTTTGTCGATTTCAAGTTCCTGTCTTTACTTTCTTTGTCGAGATCGAGTACCTCTTGTCGAGGTCGAGTACGTTCTTGCTTGTCGAGTTGATTGCCCTTTGTTTTCTGTTTTCTATTTTTATTTCTGTTCTTGTCGAGATAGAGGACAGCTACTCGAGATCGAGTAGCTTCTGTGTCCTTGCTTTTAGTTTCTGCTTTGCTTCTGTTTTGCTTTGTTCTTTACTTCCTTTGCTTTACTTTCTGTCTTTAGTTTATTCTTTGCTTTTATTTTGTTTGCCCTTGCCGGGTTTATTTGTTTCTTTCCTTTTTGTGTTTCTGTCTTTCTGCTGCTTCTGTGAGAATTTACAGCTACCTAAGAACTGCTAACGTGCTTCCTCGTGGATTCGATCCTGATTTTCTCTTACTACAACGGGAGGAAGTCTTGTATTTATTTGCTGAGACAGGGAAGTCAGTCTGAACTTTATTTTATATTTATTTCAATACTCGATTTACTCCTGCCTAGTCAACAAATTGGCGCCGTTGCCGGGGAAGCAATCAATCGCGCCTTAGGTAGTCAGTTCTCACTGTTTCTTTGAGTTAGTTTGCAGGTGTATGCGTCGTTCTGGTCAAACACCTGAGTTTGACAGCTTAGACGAACCGGAGCGCTACCTACACATCCACTCCAAACTCAAAAGGATCATGGCGGCCGCTGAAACTCAGGAACAGCTGATCGCTAGGCTTAACGGGGAATTGGCCGCAAAGGATGCTGTTATCGCCGCTGAGAGAGCAGCAAGGGAACAAGCACAGGATGAGCTTGCCCAGTATCCAACCACGGCAGAGGACTACATGCACCCAACTCTCGTCGTGCCTGAATCGGCGATTCTTATCCCTGAAAACTCTTTTGAAATTCGCACTCAGTTTCTTATAGAGCTTAAAAATAATGCCTTTTATGGTAGATTTAATGAGTGTCCTCTTGAACATATTACTAATTTTCATGATATGTGTCGTACTCTTGCAGAAGGTACAACCTTGGAATATGTCAAGATGAAATCTTTTCGCTGGTCTCTCGCTGGACCTGCACTGAAATGGCTGGAAGGGCTGAAAGAAAAATCACTCACAACCTGGGCCCAAGTAGAGCAAGAGTTTCTCAACAAATTCTTCCCACCTGCCAAAACAGCACATCTCCGCCAGAAAATCACCGCCTTTAAACAGCAGAAAGGGGAACTGTTGGCAAGGGCATGGGAACGCTACAAGGAACTGCTACGATCTTGCCCTACTCATGGACATCCACCCTACATCATTCAGGAGATCTTCTTCAACTCTCTTGATCAAGTCACTAAGGACAGAAACAACAATTATACTCGCTACGAGTATCTGACGATGCCACCAAGTGACGCATGGGGTGTACTAGAGAAGCTCACCAATTACGACAACAAGTATGGGTCTACTACAACCTATGAAGAGAACCCATACGCCAGGCCAGCACCATCTATGCCTCTCTATGAGCCAGTAAAGGAAATTGATCCTGATGTTAGAGAGCAATACTACAGAGATCAGAATAAGAAGCTCATCAAGCAAGTAAAGTATCTCTCTGTCAACCAGCCTTGCATAGAATGCGGATCGCAAAGGCACACCACTACTGAGTACCCACACACAGAGCAAGTCAGGCTGGCAGAGCACCATAAGGATGTAGCTTACGCAGGGGGTCCAAATCGCTACATAGGGGACCAAAGGTTTCAGTAACCACAGTGGAACCAAGGTGTCCCTAGGAACCCCCCGCCCTACAGAGCTCCAGGACATCCGGAAAGGGAGCAGAAAAAGGATGATATACAGACAGACCTGGAGGAGATACGGAGAAACCACTCAGAAACTAGGCAATCTTTCAACTCCGACTATACCCAGATGCTAGGTGTCAACTCTAGGCTTGGGGAAATTGATATCTGGCGGAAAACAGTTGATACACAGATTGGTCAGCTAGCAGCCGGAATCCCTAGACAGTCAGGGACACTTCCAGGATCTTCATAACCAAATCCTAAGGGAAAGACTGGACACATCGCTGCTATCAAACTCAGAAGCGGCCATCAACTGCAAGAGCCAGAGGTCGAAAAGCAGCAGAACGACGAGGAACAACAAGTCGATCTCGACAAGGTCGTGGTCAATCTCGACAAAACCTTCGTCGACCTCGAGGAGAACCAGCAGGAATCATCGACTGCACCACACAGCAACTCGACTGGGCCCAATCTGGTCGATGTCGACAAAGGCCTGGTCGACATCGAGGAGCCCCTAGTCGACAAAGAGCAGCCTGCAGCAATTCCGACGTGTGTTCTAGCTCCGACGCAGAAAAAGAAGCTGCCTTTCCCCACAAAATCTCTAAAGGACCCAGCGGAGAAAAGGTTTCAGTGCTTCATCAAGATGCTTCAGAAGCTTAACGTCAAGTTCCTGAAGGAGATTTTGAGCAAAAAGCGATCAATGGCTGAAATCACAGAGGAGTGCAGCCATCTGGACATATTGGAGAAGAGGCCGGATCCAGGTAAGTTTGCTATAACTATTGGATTTGGTCCATACAAAATTAATGCCCTATGTGATCTTGGAGCTAGTGTGAGTATAATGCCTTTGACAATTTGGTCCAAGATTAAGATAGGTGCCTTGGAGCCTGTGGATGCTAGACTTTACATGGCCAACAACACGGTGGTCATCCCCACAGGCATGGTGGAAAACGTCCCAGTACAAGTAGGTAAATTCTTTGTCCCTACTGATTTCAAAATAGTTGATATGCAAGAAGATCCTGCTTGTCCAATTATCTTAGGAAGACCATTCTTGGCGACGGTGGATGCCAACATAAGCGTCAGGAAAGGAGTGCTCACCTTCAACATCAGCGATGAGGTAATTGAGTATTCCTTTAATAAAGCTGAAAGGCATACAGGTCCAATGGAAGAGGTCAAATCTATCTCAGCTGGCTACATCACCTGCGGGGAACCTAAGGTCAGAAATATGACCCCTGAGGAGATAGAAAAGAGGGACATGGAGGCCCAGGTGGAGGAGATCATGGCAATCCTCAAGGAGAACACAGAGAATCCAATCGACACGGACCAAGGTAAGTCGTTGTGGATTAATTATTTTTCGGATGCCTTGACAGGAGCTAAGTATGGGGTCAAGATCGACCAAACCCTAGTCGATCTCGACCAAACCAAGGAGCCTCCACCAGCATCGGCATCGTCGAGCAGCAAACCAGTCGACGAGCCACCCTACTCAATCTCGAGTACGCTAGTCGAGATCGACCACCAGACGAGGAGCCCAGATCCACCCTCCTCGACAACAGCGACTCCAGGACCACAACCCTACTCGATATCGAGTAGGCTTGTCGATGTCGACCACAACCAGGCTTCCCCAGATCCCTCTTCCTCGACGCTGAAGCCGCCTGACGATCCAGCCTCGTCGATCTCGACTAAGCTTGTCGAGATCGACCACCACCCAGCGCCACCAGAGCCCACTTCATCGACGCTGCAGCAACCAGAAGGAGAGCCCTTGTCGATCTCGACAAGCCTTGTCGAGGTCGACCACCACTCGGCTCCACCAGATCCGCCTTCGTCGTTGAGCAAACAACCAGGAGCGGAACCCTTGTCGAGGTCGACCAGGCTTGTCGATGTCGACCAGCCCCTGCCTTCGTCGACTTCTGAATCTTCGACAAGGACACCGCCAGAGCGAGCAGACTCGTCGAGATTGACTAGCCCTAGTCGAGATCGACCAAACACCGTGGTCCCCGATTCCGTCTCTGCGAAGGTGAGCCAAGGTATGGATCTTTCTTCTCCTATTTCCATTAAAGATTTATCTATACATGGGAGAGGTCTGCCTTGGTATGTGCGATTGTGCAGGATTTCCAATGTTGAGCCTAAGGAATATGAAGTTGGAGACAAGCTCTATGTCTCTAAATCAAAGGATCATTGGTTTCCCAACAAATTCAACAAGAAGCGGATGGGACCTTTCGTGGTGAACAAGATCCATTCTGGAGGATTACAGCTGATAGACAAGAATGGAGTCCTACTTGAAGCCCAAGCTACATGGGCCCTGCAGATGACACCTTGAGCGTTAATGGAAAGTCGGCCTAGCGACTATAAAATCTAGAGCTTGTACATAGACTTTTTAGGACATTTGAGACTTTGTTTTTTGTTTTTGGTTTTGAACACTTTTAGTTTTGCTATTATGGGTATATGTCTTCTACTTTTCAGGTCAATGGATGGAACCAAGCTACATTAAAACTCGGCCTAGGAGGTGCTCCATTCGATATTTTGAGGCTCTGCACACATGTCTTGTGAGTTTCTTTCTTTACCCTTGTTTTTATACAGTGAGGACACTGTAATATTTAAGTATGGGGTGGGGGAAGGGCTTACTTTATGCATATTTGCCATATTTGACATTATGTATGCATTATTTCTTTGAATTACTACATGGCTATTTTGGAAGGCATTATTGATTTATGTGCTTATATATACATGTTTTCCAAAGTGTTGAAAAATGACCCCCATTGAATATTTTGAATAATGTCATGGAAGCTTATATTGAACTCGACGATGCAAAATTGGATTCATTAGAGATATAGCATGAAATTGCCTAGTAAAGGGAAGTCACAATGAAGATTATTTCTTGAAAACCATGAAAGGGGGAAAAATTTGAAGTTGCTTTTGACATGTTGCATGATAAAATGATGGAGGACTTTATATTTCCATACAATGCTCATTGTTTATTCCTAGCCATACCTATGCTTATGCATCACAAAAGCCATAATATACCTTATTTCATATATTGCTCCACACAATCTAAATATTTTCATTCTTTACCTTATCCAGGGATTATGTTGAGAATGATGTTACATTATGGAGACGTTATATGGTTATTGTGTTGTTATTATCATTATTGGAGTTTGGCGGGAAATTGTTTGGAATATATGGAAAATTTAATGAGTGAAAGAAAATCCAATCACCTCAGGAAATAAAGGTAGATTGACCCTGCTCTCTGAGATAATAGTTTGGAGAGATGGGACACGTTGTGAGGAGTCCAAGGCACTAAGTATCCGGGGCCATTCATGACACCCATGTTTGCGACTCGCGAGAAGGCAGTGCTGAGGTTAGAGAGGTAAAAGCATTATTATTGATAAAAGCATTATGAAAGGCGATGAATCAAATGGAGAAGGAATGTGGAAATTCAAATTGGAAATACTCCATTTCCCCGGATCAAAAGCACCACATTGCCAAAAATTGCCCACATTTTAGCCTTTTACCTATCTACTCCTTCATAAGCTTAAATTAAAGTCTTCTTGATTATTAATGCGTTGTCATATGAATTGTTTTTGCATAAACCTCCTTTGATGAGTAGATGTTGCTTTTACATATTTGCACATGCATGAATCTGTGACACTAGTACCTTTTCGAGGATGGTAATTGATTGCAGGGACATATAAGAATGAATCTAAGATGTTGAGAGTTTTGAATTCTTCCCCTGAATGACAAATAAAAGTATTGCTTGAGGACAAGCAAGCTTTAGTATGGGGTGTTTGTTGTAAGCTAAATCTGCTATGTTTTACAGTAACTTTTATATCGATTTCTGTATACATTGCATTCATTTGGGTTTAGATAGTACAGAATCTATTTAGTTTATGTTTATTTGCCAAATTATGGAATCTACACCAGTTTCTGTTTAATTCGTAGAAATCGAGGCATTTTACAGCAATTCTACAGAAGGTCGGAAAAGCTCGGAAAACCACTACAGAAGTCCATGGTCAAAACAGCGGAACCAGACTGAGAGTCGAGGCTACTCGATCTCGAGTAGGCTTACTCGACATAGACGAGCATGTCCGAGCACAACTTGGTCGAGCAGAGCCTGATCGAGAGCCAGACCAACCCGAGCTCCGGGCCCTACTCGATCTCGATGACCACTAGTCGAGATCGACGAAGCCTCAGCGCCATGCCCGGAGTCGACAAGGAGAGGAGCCGAGGACGACAAGGCGAGACTCGCTGCCAGCGACTCCACTCGCTGCAGCGGACCACTCGCTGCCGCGGAAGAGGCCACTCGCTGCCAGCGGATGAAGCAACTCGCGGGAGCGGAAGCGGAAGGGAAGAGCCCTACTCGATCTCGACGAACCCTTGTCGAGATCGACAAGACCTTGAGTCCAGATCCGAGCTTGCCGAAGAGAGCCACTCGAGGAAGCCTAGTCGATGACCAGTCCTACTCGAGATCGACAAGGCTTACTCGAGGTCGACGAGCACCAGTGACCAAGTCCGAGCCACATCGAGCAGATCTAGCCGAGGAAGTCCACTCGACGAACCATGCTACTCGAGGTCGACAAGCCCAACTCGAGGTCGACTAGAGCCGTGTCCAGCAGCTTCTCGACGAGACTTGTCCGACTAGACTTGGGATTCCTTGGGGCCGAAGGCGGAAGATTCTATCCGATTCCATCAAGTTCTATCCAAGGAGACAAGATCTATCAAGACATGAAGACTTACCTTATTTAGTTTTATCTTTTCTTTTGAGATTTATTTCCATAAGTCAATTTATTTATCCTTTCAAGTTTTAGATATAATTTTAGATATAGATAGATATCTTCTTTCCTAGAATAGCTAGGGAATGAAGGCTATAAATAAGGCCCTAGGGGGCTCAGTTTTATTCATTCAATTCAGATCACAATTCCAAGTCACACACACAATTAGTAGTTCCACAGAGAAGTTTAGGAGTTCTAAGGTTTTTAGTGTTTTGGCTTTCTGCGAAAGTTGATTGCCAGGATTGTAAAAGGCTTTGAATTTAGTTTTAATGCAAGTTTCTTTTTATACAACAATGTCTGCGATTGCGATGAGGCGTGAGTAGTCCACCCACTTCTGGGGCTGGGGTGAGCCCGACGGTGGCCATGTGAGGCGATGCGATAAAGGTCAGATCTTTTTGTGCGATTCATCTTCTATCCCTATGAGCATGATTCTTTTGCGAGAGTTGAAGGTGATCCTTGTTTGTGTTATTGAAGCGAAAGTGATCTTAATACAACTTGGATTAATTATGTGAATAAGGGTTAGTAACAATTAGGGTTTATGGGAGAGCCTCTATATGCCTATTTGTTAATGACGAAAGTTATTTGATGGAAAGTGTGATCTTTTATGTCTTTACGTGTTACTTTGCATGGTTATCGTTGTGGTATTGAAACCCTGGCCTTGGAAGTCTTTTATTATATTGAAGTTAATTTCTGAATTCTGTCGAAAATCTGCAATTTTGTCTTTTACTGTTTCTTGTCGACATAGAGGAGCCTTGGTCGAGATCGAGTACTGTGCTTGTCGATCTCGAGTAGGGACTTGTCTTAGTCGAGTTGGTTTTCTGCTTTCTGTTGTCGATTTTCACTTTCTGTTGATCACTGTTGGTCGATCTCGAGGAGAGCTTAGTCTAGGTCGAGTTGTGATTCTTCTGTCTTTGTCGATTTCAAGTTCCTGTCTTTACTTTCTTTGTCGAGATCGAGTACCTCTTGTCGAGGCCGAGTACGTTCTTGCTTGTCGAGTTGATTGCCCTTTGTTTTCTGTTTTCTATTTTTATTTCTGTTCTTGTCGAGATAGAGGACAGCTACGCGAGATCGAGTAGCTTCTGTGTCCTTGCTTTTAGTTTCTGCTTTGCTTTAGTTTTGCTTTGTTCTTTACTTTCTTTGCTTTACTTTCTTTGCTTTACTTTCTGTCTTTAGTTTATTCTTTGCTTTTATTTTGTTTGCCCTTGCCGGGTTTATTTGTTTCTTTCCTTTTTGTGTTTCTGTCTTTCTGCTGCTTCTGTGAGAATTTACAGCTACCTAAGAACTGCTGACGTGCTTCCTCGTGGATTCGATCCTGATTTTCTCTTACTACAACGGGAGGAAGTCTTGTATTTATTTGCTGAGACAGGGAAGTCAGTCTGAACTTTATTTTATATTTATTTCAATACTCGATTTACTTCTTCCTAGTCAACAAAATCATTTATCATATTCCGAAAGTGCATAAAAGACATAACAGATTTTTTGAGCAAGTATCGAGACCTTGAATATAGTATAATATTCTAGCTAGTTAGCTTTTCCTTGAGTCCTAAATAAATATTGATTTAAGGAAAAAAAATAGATTAATGAAATTCATGAAACTACCTTATGAAAAATCTCCTCAAACATCTGTTTCTAGCAACTTGGCTATGATAAATCGATACCAATCTCCTTCTTAAATATGATTTTCTGAAATTAGGAGGTATGTACTCACCCTTATCTTTAGAAAACAAATATATCGTAATTCATAGATTTAGAAATTCAAAGATAGCTACGAATTTCATATTTAGATTTCATAAATGGCTAACTTGCTTTCATATTTCAAACATAACTAGGATTTTCATATTTTAGATTTCAATGATGGATAACTTTCCTTCAGATGTTAGATTATAAAGTAGCTAGGATTTTTAGATTTTCAAGGAAACTAACTTGCCTTCATATTTTCAAATTTAAGAGATGGCTAGGATTTTTAGATTTTAGAGATGGATAAAACTTGCCTTTATATTTTTATTGAATCAGTTAAAACACAAAGCATTAGAGTCAGTTCCTAGGGATTATTTTGTTATCAGAAATATGAAACCAAACACATGGTGGATACAGTGACCTCAAGCTAATTGCAATGAATGGTCAGAACAAACCTGAGCTAAATAGTCATGTTCAATAGCCTTGCCAGCTGCAACTTCTTGTTCTGCTGCCACGTTCCATCTTGTAATCTCTTCTTGAGCTGTTGAAATATCCACAATGAAACACGAATGTTATGAACATAAACAATCTTACACTTTCATTCGCTACTTTTTCCTTATGTTCATGTTCCTCTATCTGCAGTATTTTTTAATTTAGCTCTTTGGACTAAGTTTCCATATGTTCTTTAAGCACAACTGATTCTTCCCTTCAGCCAGTAAATAAATCTACAATTAGTCACTAAGAAGATTTCCCAACATGGCAATCAGCAGAGCAACAGAAAACTTCATTGTAAAATGACCAGCAAGCAGCTATTAGTCTAAACCCTAGTATGAAACATATAGTGGTATAGAAGGTTCCAATACCACCACTAGTATTTCCTCATGTGAAGTTCGAAGACATCCTAATGAGGACTAAAGGCACCAGAAGTGATGGTTGGTATAAAATAGAATCACATCTTTGGCATAAAAATGTAGCATAGTTCCTTGAAGCCATTTATCAGTCATGTAATTCAAGCACATTTATGCTGACATACAATCAAGTAAATACATATGCACGGAGAATTCTAGAAATATTCACGTCAATCGTAATATTGAGACTAGTTTCCGTTCTTGAGTTATCCTGCAAGATTCTTCTAAGAATCATCAACGCAAACATTTTCTTGCAATTGCTACAGACACAGAGTTTAACTTCAAAATTACCTATGGTTCAATAACTGCAACATAACCAAGCTCATCCAGAGAATGATGTAGCTCACTTATCTGAGCTTGTGGCACCTTAATAATGTTCTCCACAACACCAGCCTAGGTCAATCAAATCACCAAATTATTAGAACCACAAGTTTTAGGAGCCTGGTTTATTTTGGGGAGAATTACGAATCAATCAAATAACCAAATTAAACCCAAATGATGCACATTTACAAACTGCCAGCAAATATATTTTTTACCCAAAGAATGCACATTTTTAATTCTCTTAAGATATTACATAACCTGTGAAGGAAATCTAGGCATATAGATCATAGTATTAAATAACTTGTGAAATATATGGCAAGATCCAAGCTTCTAACACCTCCACCTGACAGTGAAGGGTAGATAGCAGAATATGTAAGATTGTAACCATTAAAGAAGACAATATAGAGGAAATCCACAATCTTATACCAAAATCCTTGTAATTCATAACAACGACGAGGTTTTTTTTTTAAAAAACTGATCAATGATTCCTCTTGAACTAAAGAGTGAAAGGTGAGCTTTAATTATTGATCACAACTTTAAGGTGTCACTGGTGATGATAAGTTTCATTAAATAGGATATGCACAAAGAAACCATAGGCCATAGCAAATTGGCAAATTCATGTTGTCAAAATCCCCTTAATTCATAACAATAGAAAGTTTTAAGTATAAGCATATGTAGAAATATAACCACAAAAGTCAAGCTTAAAAAAAAACCTGATCATTGATTCCTCTTGTGTCATTACAATGCTTTGTCCATCCATCTTCAATGAGATTAAAAGCTTCATCATGTGACAAAAATGAAGCGAAGAAATGCTGCCAAATCATAAGCATTAAATTCAAACGCAACTTGTAAAATCAATTGCTCATATTTGCTAAAATCATAAGCATTAAATTCATTCTCCAATCTCCAAACATTACTCAAGGGAGGAAATAGAAATATAACCACAAAAGACAAGCTATTTAATCCAAGCTATTTATGCATTACTAGATAAAAAAGATAGGCATGAGCTAACCGGTAAACCTTAGTCTCAAATCTAAAGATGTTTGGAGTAAAAGCAAATGTAGGAAACAAACAAATACATATGACCCTGCAACAATAAAGAAGTTGAGATAGGTGAATTAGAAATAAAACTTAAATAGGTTTGATAGATGATAGGATACTCAAAAATGAGTTTATTAAGACTAAGAAGAACATTTGAGCAAAATAAACAGTGATTGATGTTACTTCAAGAAGAATACTTTCTTGCAACGCACAATTAAAATCTTGAATAAGTGTCTGCAAGAAAGATATCATAAAGGAACGTTATATGAGGTGATTTTATTTGCCATTAAATTTATTTAAAAGAAAAAATGAAAGTGTCCCAGATCAAAATTTTAAAGTGCAGAAAACCCTATCCAAACAGACGGAATTGAAACACAAGTTAGCATCAATAAGCAAAATTTTCCAAATTAGTACCTAAGATTCATCTTTAAAATGAAACCAAAGAGACAGAACCCAAGAATCAAGGACATCCCAGCAGTAGCGATATCCAAATCAAAATCAGTGACAGTGAATAAATAGATCAGAAGCAGCTACTCACTACTTCAGCCAGAGGACAGAACAGTTGGCGATCCTAATTTGTCCTTCAAGCCCACTGCCATCGGGAAACGTAAAAACAACCATTACAAACACCAAGATTCATAATCAATTTGATAAAAGAAATAGGCAAAAACCCTATTTGACTTAAAATCAAGAGAGTGAAATGCTTTCAAGAAGAAACATAATACCCTAGCTGGAGCAAAAAATTTGAAATTAAAACCAAAAAAAACAAGAAACAGTTAACTGGCCTTCGATTTCACCCGCTCCGCCTGAAAGTATTTGAGCCCAAACCCTTCAATATGCCTCAGAGATTGGCTTATCTTCAAATGTGGTGGTGTGGGTTAAACCCTAAATCAATTTTAAACAAAAGCGTGAAATTGCAACAAAAAAATCGGAATATAGAGGAACGAGGACTATCGCTCTTACTTAACAATGAGGTAGCAGCAGAGAGTAAGGATGAGTACTTACCATCGCTCTTAGTCCCGGACGTTCCAGTGGTTGCCTTGCCTGCAACACCGTCTTCGAGTCTCATCTAGCGAGCCCTTGGTCGAGCGAGCGACTGAGCAAGCCCTTCATCGAGGGAGCGAGGGAGCCCGTCGTCCTCACCACTCGAAGTCCTTTTCTAGGAGGCACCACGGACAGAGGTAAAATCCCATGAGAGGTGGAGAGAGGAAAGTCAGATCTCGAGAAACGGGTAAAGAATGAAAGAGAAGAGTTAAACCAAAGGAATAAATTTGTTTAAAGTTTTAATAATATAATTACGTTTGTCATAATAGAAGAGGTATAAATTTTTTTTTTAGAACAATGTAAAATTATTTTAAGTTTAATATATTTTAAAAATTTTATTAAATTTTATATTTACATATATTACTAATATCATTAACAAAATATATAACATAATATGAAAAATATATTAATTGTTACGTTAAAATATTATTACTATGATAATTTTATTTAATACATAAATAGATAAAATAATTTAGAAAATATATTACTTTTAAATTTTTAGATTATATTTTACTTTAAATTAAGGTGAAAATATAAAATTTTATATTATTAATTATTTTTTAAAAATTTATTAAATTCATATTTTAATAAATATCTTTAAAATAAAAAATATATAAATGTCGAAAAATTATAAAATATTTATTAATTTTATGTTTTAAATTTATTGGTACTTATATATCAAATTGAATCTATCAATAAAATAATTAATACAATGTAATGTAATATATATATATATATATATATATATATATATATAAAGTATAATATTGTAGAATATAGTAATAAAATCAAGTAATATTATATTTAAATATATTTTTTTTTTCAAAAGATATGAATAAAATATTGTTGCATACATATTTTATTTTTTTCACCAAAACATCCCATATTATTTTTTT
Organism: Persicaria tinctoria; assembly: GCA_037127255.1. Lineage (NCBI taxonomy): Eukaryota > Viridiplantae > Streptophyta > Magnoliopsida > Caryophyllales > Polygonaceae > Persicaria > Persicaria tinctoria. The sequence continues at coordinate 60,827,798 of JBANSL010000002.1, forward strand.
CCCAAATCTTATTTAAATGTTTTATACATAAGGTAATCTACTAAACTCTTGGAGATAATGAATACAATTAGAATCTATAACTCAAATTTATTTAAAAATAAATTATATAAAGTAAAAAAATTGGCACAGACATCCAAAAAATTAAATTCTACATAATTTTAAATAATGTTACAATAAAATATAAAACGTGTTACATATACAAAAGTGTTACATCATTTTAAATAATGTTACATCCAATGTAACATAATTTGTGCTAATGTAATACTTTATTAATAAAGGTTACATATGTTCCGATAGATACCTTTGGTAACAATTTCTTACAATGTTACATAATAAATGTTACCTTAGGGCTTTATATGTAGTAGTGCACATTGATCGATAATGAAAATGACCATTACATACTTGAATAAAAGAAAGAAACCGCTCGACTAAGAAACTACCACTACCACCACTAACATGAAGCCTAGGTAGCGGGTTACAAAAGACATGACTTAGCTAACTTAACCAACTAACTTGTGAGCAACTGACTTCTGAAACTAAGAATAACTGATGTTTTATTGCACTTAAGGCCTTAGTGAACATGTCAACATCTTGCATGTTAATTTGTGTCGCAAAACCTGAGGACAACCTCCTCTTTGGCCACGAGCTCCCTTAAGAAGTGATGTTGCACATCTATGTGCTTTGTCCTAGCATAAAATGCTGGATTCTTAGTCATGGCAATTGCATGATCTGTTATCACACCATAACTCAATGGTACCATTCTGAACACAGCCCATCACTCATCAATTTCTTTAACCATAGAGCCTGCCTAGCAGCAACTCCTGCAACAACATACTTAGCTTCTGAGGATGAAGTGGGAGGAATGTGATTAGGTATCCACCACGCCAAAAGTAATAATAACCGAAACTAACAAACTAACTAGTAAACTAGTATAGCGGATAAGTAAAGGGTGGAACCCACAGAGAAACAAGTATTTCAATGCAATGTGTATTTATCAATTATGAAAATAAAGATAGAATAGGAATATGATTGAAGATAGATAATAAGGAAAACAAATAGATGACGATAAAGGTTAGTAGAGCGAATAAAAGATAGAAGAGTATAGTGTAGTTTCGCATACAATTCGCAACATTGGTTGATTTACTTGATCATTGAGGTGATTTCGATATTACTTCTAAGCATATGTCGACTACCTTTAATCGATTGTTCCGCAAGAAGACGATTTTCTTATTCAATCTTACTAGAGAATAGTATTAATGATTCGAGTACTTAAGACCAATTGACATCAATTCAATGAAATTACGAATCAAAGGAACAACCCATTCGGCCCTAATAACATCTATTCGGCATATATCAGTTGTTATCATCCATACAAAGGGATATAAATATTACTAAATCAACGACTTCATTTGCTATTGAGAACCAACAACAGATTCATAGCATAGATGCGAACTCTAACTAGATGCGCGGTCATAGAAAGAATCACAAATATAAACAATGAAGAATAAGATGATAAATAAACTTATGAATAACATAGAAATCAAGTCTCACAGTCAACCAACCAAGTCTTGAATCATAGCAAAACCACGAGAATTCTAGGTAAGCATAACGTACCTTTAGTCCCTAAACATAAATCTTCTCATCTCTCTTTATCTGAATATGAAATTAGGTCTATTAATGTCCCCTCAAATGGTTGAGAATGAGTCTCAATATAGCCTAAAGGTTCGACAAAACCCTAGAATAAAAATGGGTAAAATAATATTATAATAATAGGAAAGATAGTGTCTCGGCAAATCACGCAAGGATCGTCTGGTCCGTATAGCCGCGGGCGCGGCTCCAGTGTTTCACCGTGTCCTCAGCTTATCTTTAGCATTGCTTCTGTGGTCATTTGGCTTCCTTCTTGATTCCTTTCTTCCACCAACACTCCACATTCCAAGCGTGAATCTGTAGTCCTGAAATTAGCCAATAAAATCTGTAGATTTCGAGTATTTGAATATAAATGATCAAGATGTGAATTAACTCTAAAACATGCAATATGGACTCTATAATCGCATTAAGACCTATCTATAATGCTTATATAAAATATGCATTATCAGGATAACAATGCCAATGTGTCTTGCTTCTCTTGTCATCTACAAACCATGCCCAATCACTTTCAATATGGTCATGTTGCTTGAAAATTTCCATTTTCTCATACCACAATCCATAGTTCAATATCCTAGCAACATACTTGAAAATTCTCTTGGCCGCACAAAGATGTTGCTTTGTTGAATTATTCACATATCTCGACATAACACTCACACAATAGGCTACACCATGCCTTGTCTGTGTGATGTTCAAATCTCCAACAAGACTCCTATACACTTTCTCATCTGCCTTTCTAGTGCCATCCTCTCTGTGCAACTTTTCATTTGTATTCACTTGAGTAGATGTCTTGAATACTTTTCTTGACAAACAAAGTTGCCATCTTCTTTCTGCTGCACTTCCGAGTCCAGGAAACATTGCAACACGTTGAGATCTGTTATCTCAAACTCCTTCCTCATAGCATTCTTTAAGTCACACAGCATGTCTTGTGAATAACTAAAGTAGATGATATCATCCACATAGAGACACACAACAATACACTCTTTGCCTCTCTCTTCTTCACATATAAAGTCGGCTCATTATCACTCCTTTAAAATTCATTCTTCAAGAAGAATGAATCTATTTTACTATACATGCTCTTGGAGCTTGTTTCAAGCCATAAAGTGCCTTCTGTAGGTCGTATATTTGTCCTTCTTCAGGAAGAATTAATTTTCCATGTTTTGTATCTACTTTTATATCGATTTCAGTACATTGTATATATTTCGGGTTTTGATTTATACAAAATTTGTGTAGTTTATGCTTATTTGCCAATTATGGAGATCTACACTAGTTTTGTTTAATTTCGCAGAAATTGAGCCATTTTACGAGCAATTTGGAGAAAAGAAGAAAATTGTCAAAGCACTTGATATCGACTACAGCAACTCGATATCGAGTGAGAGCTGAGCCAGAAATCGAGCAGGAGCAAAGGAAAAAAACTCAACTTGACACAAGGAGGTCGATATCGACTACTGCTGGTCGATATCGAGTGACAACATAGTCGATTCCTACTCCATGAGCCAAGACGGAGTGACCATCAGAATCCGATTTTGAGCCAATCCGAGTACAAGTCCGAGTGTTGATTACTTGCAATGGAAGGAAAGATCTTTTATCAACACATGGAAGGATATATCCACTTTAGTAATTCCCTAATTTAGCAAGGGGGAATTTAATTAGGAATGTTTTATCATTAAGGATTTAGATAGATAGATTTAGATATAGATATAGTTGTTCTATCCTAAAATAGCTAGGGTTGAGCACTATAAATAAATCCCTAGGGGGGTGATTTTTATTCATTCCATTCCACAAACAATTGTGTTTTCATAGAGTTAGAGAGAGAGAGAGAGAGAGAGAGAGAGAGAGGGAGCTAGAGCCGAGTAGAGTTGGAGCGAGACGAGATGTGTTGTGGCTTTGTTTGGTTGTAAGCTTTCTTTTATTTTGATGCAATTAGTTCTTTCCTTTATGATTTTGATGTTTGTTACTATGATGAAGAGCGAGTAGTCACCCTACTTCTATGGTCAGGGTGAGCCCGACAATAGCCATGTAGGGTTATGCATCAAAGGTATGAATTTTATATGCAATTTGATCTTCTATCCCTATTTCTAATTCTTCTACGATAGTAGCATGTAAATCCTTATTTGTATTATTGAAGCAAAAGTGATCTTAGTATGAATTTCGATTAATCATTAAAAAGGGTTAGTAACAATTAGGGTTTATGCGAACGCCTCTGGTGCGGGACGAACGTCGTTCGCACTTTCACCCTTTATCAAATAGTAATATTATCCAAACTCAAACACAAAACAAATAGACTAGGCAATCAATCACTTGATAAACCAAACAACTACTAGTATAGCGATGATGTCCGGTGTCGAACCCACATGGATAAGCGATTTCCTATTCAATAAATCTAAGCAACGACAACCAAGATGTAAAAGTAACCAGATTTATTATGGAAAAGGTGATTGATAACAAAGTAGAAAGAACATTTCACCTGTAATTATCTGACAGTGGTTGGAATTCATGGTCCTAAGACTGATCTATCAGTTATTCATAAACATAGGTCTACCTGACTAAGGTTGAGAGATCCGTAGAGATACACTCGCCTTATTCAATATTACTAAAGAATAGCATTAAAGACTGAAGTAATCATACCAATTAGCACATTGATTAAATGTAATTAAGACAGATAGGCGTAAACCAAACTCAACCCTAATCGAAAATCCACAACATAGATCAATTGAAATCACCCACTACAAAGAAAAAGAAATATCTCTACTTCAAAACTTTGTTTGCTATGAAGAACACAATAACGAATTCATAGCTAAGATGCAATTCCTAACATTGATCAATTGAAACCACCCACTACAAAGAAAAAGAAATATCACTACTTCAAAACTTCATTTGCTATGAGGAACACAATAACGAATTCATAGCTAAGATGCAATTCCTAACATGGTGATCAATTAATCATAAAAAGGAACACAAATATAATCAATAAGCACAAGATGATAACTATGAATATGAATAACTAAATAGAATCAAATCCTCACAATCCAAATAACCATGTCTTCGAATCACATGCGAAACTATGAGTTTAGTAACTCATAGGCAAATTCTCTCTCTCTCTCTAATGGTGTTCATAGTTGATGTCTCTAAATAGTCATGTTTTTATGCACATTATAGTTCCATATTCTATACACTTTGCATATTTCGGGTTGGGAATATGTCGAATTTATGTAGTATATGCTTATTTGCAAGAAATGGAGATCTACATAAGTTTCTGTTTAATATTGCAAAATATGGAGCCATTTCGGGAGAAAACCAAGAAGCAAAGACGGGAGCTCAAGTCTACTCGATATCGACAAGTTTTAGTCGATATCGAGAAACCATGCCCGGACACACCCTGATCGAGGAAGCACCATGTCGAGAAGCAGAGGAACAAAGTTGCCCAATTCCAGCACACTCCTCGATATCGAGTAATCTACTTGATATCGACAAAGCCTTGAAGACCAGCCCGGAGTCGAGGAGAGCCTGATCGAGGATGTTGAGGAGCGCTACCCGACCTGGCCAGACAGACCGGACACCACTACTCGATATCGAGGAAACTCCTCGATATCGACAAACCCGAAGTCACATATCCGAGCATGTCGAGGAGAGCTGCCCGACCAACCCAAGCCAACCTAGTCGACGAACCCAGTCTACTCGATATCGAGTTATTTACTCGATATCGAGGACCCAGCACCACACTTCCGAGCCATGTCGAGGACTTGCTACCCCACACGCCGAGCCAAGCTGAAGTCGACGTCCATGTTACTCGAGATCGAGTAAGTCTACTCAAGATCGAGGAAAGCTGTCCGGCAGCGCGTTACCCGGTTTGAGCTGTCCTACTCTGATTGGGATTCCTTGGGGCCGAAGATTGCCAAGTTCTATGCGATTCTATCAAGATCCATCATGGGAGAGAAGATTTATCCACTTGAAGATATTTTAGGTTTTTAGATATAATTTCCCTTTTTAGATTTAATTATGTTATTCCATTTATTTATCTTTAAAGCTTTTAGATATAGATTTAGATATAGATAGATATTTCTATCCTTGAATAGCAAGGTTTAGAAGGCTATAAATAAAGCCCATGGGGTTGATTTTAGGAATTATCCGATTCACAAGCTAGAGAAGTAGTTCACAGAGAAGTTTTAGGAGTTCGAAGGTTTTAGGGTTTTGGCATTCAACGAAAGTTGGATTGCCGGGATTATAAAGGCTTTGAATTTAGTTTAATGCAAGTTTCTTTTCATACATCAATGTCTGAGGTTGCAATGAAGCGCGAGTAGTCCACCCACTTCTAGGGTTGGGGCAAGCCCGACGATAGGCCTGCGCGTTTGAGGTAAAGGTCCGACTTTTATCATGTTTTGAGCATCTACTACTTGTTATGTGTTTATTACCCATCTAATGGAGGTCCATACTAACAACTTGGATTGTAAACATAAAATCGGTAGATATAATTAGGGTTTCTTGAAAGAGTTGTGTAATTGTTGGAAAAGGCGAAAGCTTAGTCCTTCGATGCAAGTTATATGATTATTTGTTTTATTCTTGCCTTATGCATGCTTGGTTATCGTTGTTGCAAATCCCAATCTTGGAAGTCTTTTACATATAGTTTATTTCGAGTCCAAAAAGCCTTTGTCTTTATTTTATTTCGTTTTACTTTCTGTCTTACTCGATCTCGACCAACTTTGGTTGATCTCTAGTTACTGATCTATGATCCCAGAATGGCCGTAGCTTCTGTGTGCAGGTGATCGACAAGAGCATCATTGACATTGACGAGTCTACTCGATCTCCAGTAAGGCTTACTCGATATCAACCAAAACCACCTGCGACTGTTGCTGCGCTGTTCGACTTGTCCGATCTTCTGTCGACTAACCCTAGTCGAGATCGACAACCTGTGGTCGACTTCTGTCCGTGAGATTTCTCCGCTGCGTAGGATTCGCTGACACGCTTCCTCGTGGATCGATCCTGACTTCCCACTGCTGCATCGGGAGGAAGTCTTGTAATTATTTGCAAGGGACGGAATCTGGTTTGTTGTGATTTATTTATATTTTAATTTGCATTCTCGATTTCCTCCTACAACAAATTGGCACCGTTGACGGGGAAGCTATCATTCGCGCCTTAGGTAGTTAAATATCACATCTACTCTGAGTTACTTTGCAGGTGTATGCGCCGTTCTGGTCAACCACCTGAGTTTGACGCCTTAGACGATCCAGAACGCCTCTTACACATCCAAGCTAAGCTAAAAAGAGCCATGGCGGCCGCAGAAACACAAGAACAGCTTATATAGAGGCTTACAAGGGAACTGGACACTAAAGTTGTTGCTATCGCCGTTGAGAAAGCAGCAAGAGAACAAGCAGAAGCTGAGCTTGCCCAATACCCAACCACTGTAGAGGATTATATGCATCCGACTCTCGTCGTGCCTGAATCGGCGATTCTAATCTCTGAAAACTCTTTTGAAATTCGCACTCAATTCCTTATAGAGCTTAAAAATAATGCTTTTTATGGCAAATTTAATGAGTGTCCTCTTGAACATATTACCAATTTTTCTGATATGTGACGTACTCTTGCTGAAGGTACAACTCTGGAATATGTCAAGATGAAGGCTTTTTGCTGGTCTCTCGCTGGACCTGCACTAAAATTGCTTGAAAGGCTGAAACCAAGATCCCTCACAACATGGGCCCAAGTAGAGCAAGAGTTTCCGAACAAATTCTTCCCTCCTGCCAAGACAGCACTCATCCGCTAGAAGATCACAACTTTCAAACAGAAGTATGGGGAGCCACTGGCAAAACTATGGGAACGATACAAAGAACTACTGCGATCTTGCCCTACTCATGGACAGCCACCCTACGTCATTCAAGAGATCTTCTTCAACTCTCTTGACCAAGTCACTAAGGACAGGATCAACCAGTACACTCGATATGAGTACTTGACGATGCCACCAATTGACGCCTGGGGTGTGCTCGACAAGCTCACCAATTATGACAACAAATATGGGCCTACTGCAAACTATGAGGAGAACTCCTATGCCAGGCCAGCACCATCTATGCCCCTCTATGAGCCTGCCAAGGAGATTGACCCAGATGTCAGGGAGCAGTTCTACAGAGACCAGAATCGCAAGCTCCTCAAGCAAGTCAAGTATCTCTATGTCAACCAGCCTTGCATCGAATGAGGATCACAACGGCACACCACTACTGAGTGCCCACATACTGAGCAAGTCAGGATGACAGAGACACATGAAGAGGTAGCCTACGCTGGGGGTCCCAATCGCTATATGGGGGATCAAAGGTTCTATCAACCATAGTGCCATCAATAATCAACTCCAGAATTTCAACACAAAATTTGGGGAACTGGATATCTGGAAGAGAAACATAGAGACACAGATGGGAAAATTCGCAGCACAGATTCCGCGACCATCCGGACAACTTCCTGGGCAAGCGGAACCAAATCCTAAGGGGAAAACCGGACACGTCGCAGCTATCAAACTCAGAAGTGGGCACCAATTACACGAGCCAGAGGTCGGAAAGCATCAAGACAAGGCAGAGCAACAACTCGACAACGAGCAGCAGAAACTCGATATCGAGGAACCCCTGCTCAATATCGACCAAAATTTCCTCGACTCAGACCAGAAACCTAGCTCGGTCTCCACTGCACGGCCCAGCAACCCGATATCGACAACATTAGTCGAGATCGAGGAAGCCCTTGTCGATATCGAGGAGAAGCATGCCGAGGACGACGACTCTGCAACACCTCCGACGTCTAATCTGGCTCCGAAGCAGAAAAAGACACTACCTTTCCCTTCCAAAGCACTGAAAGATCCCACTGCAGTTAGGTTTAACCGATTTGTCAATATGCTGCAAGAACTGAATGTCTCCTTTCCTTTTACAGAAGCCTTGCAAGAGATGCCTGGATATGTCAAATTTCTAAAGGAAATCCTGAGCAAGAAGCGATCCATCTCAGAGATCGCCGGCGAATGCAAAGTACTCCACTTCCCTGAAAAGAGACCTGACCCTGGTAAGTTTTCTATTACTGTGGGATTTGGTCAATATAAATATGAGTCCCTATGTGATCTAGGAGCAAGTGTGACCATCATGCCCTTATCAAGGATGCATAGAACCTGTGGATGCCAAGCTATACATGGCAAACAATACAGTGGTCATCCCTACAGGTATAGTTGAGAATGTCCCTGTCTAGGTTGGTAAATTCTTTGTTCCAGCAGATTTCGTTATTATAGACTGTGCTAAAGATCCTACTAGCCCTATTATTCTTGGTAGACCATTCTTAGCTACTGCCGATGCCAAAATTAGTGTCAAGCAGTGATCGCTCACATTCACCATAGGCGACGAGGTCTTAGACTTCTCTTTTGGCCCTACAAAAGAGGAAATTTCATGGTTGGAGATGAAGAGCATCAGCAACCACGGGACCAAGCAAATAACGGAGGAAGACACCAGGAGACAACTCGAGATCGACAAAGGCTCCTCGATCTCGACTAAGGTGCTACTCGATCTCGACAAAAGTTCATCGATATCGACTTCCTCTGCTGAACACCAGACTTGCTAGGAGCCTAAGTATGGGGTCCCTGTACTCGATATTGACTAACACCGAGCCCGAAGATTTCTGTTTTGGGCCCAAAAAGGTAAGTTCAGGTATGAGCTCCATCCCTCCTTAGTCCATTAAGAAATTTATAAATAATTCAAGGGGAGGTAAGGCCCCATGGCGAGAGAATCTGCGGAAACTGCGAGCTGGAAAGAAAAAGAAGGGAGCTAAGGGAGACTATGCAAGCAACCACCTGTCAGCTGAGCTTGCATACTACCATCAGGACCTAGATGATCCAGGATAAGGGCCAAGCACAAGCGGGACCCAAATTAATGGTCCTTGAGCGCAAACGGAGAAGTCGGCCTAGCGACTCTAAAATCTAGAGCATATATATATATAACTCTTTATGAATTTTGGGACTTTGGAACTTTTGATTTTGGTTTTTTATTTTTGGTTTTTTTACTTCATGTGGAAAGTCTTGTTTTTGTGTGCAATCTAAAACTTTTAGGTCGGCAAGCATAAAAGAATCGCAAAAGGTGGAATAAGAAGTCCCTGAAAAACAGTCAGAATCGACGAAAGCCAAGTCAAAATCGACTAAGAGGAGCAGCCCAGAAGTTTGTCGATATCGAGTAGGCCAACTCGATATCGACTAAGCCAGACGAACCTCCTCGACTTCAGAATCCACTGGACGCATACAAAGCTACTCGATATCGAGTATAGTACTCGATATCGACAAAAAGTCTACTCGACCTGCCTGTTTTGCCCTCCTCGAGGTGTTATTCGGTGAGTTCCTTCCTTTACTCTGGTTTTTATTTTAGACAGTGGGGACACTGTATATTTTAAGTATGGGGTGGGGAAGGGCTTATTATCATTATTATATGTTTTAGTCTTGCTTTTGGTTTTACATGGTGAAATTTTATTTTTATGTTATGCATTCATGTTTAAGTTTTATGCATTTAAGTCTTTTTTCATACTTTAGTCTTGTTTTTAGTTGCATAGAAAAAAAATAAAAAATAAAAAAATAAAAAAAATGTGGAAAAATAAGAGAAAAAATGCATGTTTAAATTTTTGCATTGTCTTAGTTTGTATACCCTAACTTAGATGTCCTATGATGATAAATAATGACTGACTTGATCATATAAATCCTATGGCATGTTTGGAAGGTTTAGCCTAAGTCCTCGAAATTGTTTTTATGTGGATTGTGAACTTGTGATGAAATTGAGCACATATGATCCTAAGCTAAAGGTTAAAATCCAACAAAAATTGTCCCAATGAAAATTTTGGCCTTATAGGGAGAACATTAAAAAATCTCTCTGCTTTCTTGAGTGTATTTACTCTTCCTATGCATCTCTAAATATTGTGATAGTTATTCAAAGACAATGCATTTATATGTTTATGTGAATGAGAATTAAATGATGGAGGCACATTTTAAGCCAATTTTATCCTCTTTTTACCTACCCTGCATTATCCTTGCTTGAAGCCAGAACATTAGCCTGAGACTTTTATTATAAACTCTACAAAATTATCCTTAGCCAAATTGAGCCTGACCCCCATTTCGGAATTAAGACTTAGAGTTGGTTGGAATAATGATTTGTGGAAGGAATGAGCTTGTGTTTCATTTCAAGTAAGAAGGATTTTTTTTTGAATTTATTGAGATATGGGTTGGTTTTATATTTTTTTATCTTGCTATGCATACTATGTAAAAGGATTTTTGACTCACCCTATAAATGCACTAGTTATTTTCGTTCAAAAAAAAATCGAAAAAAGAAGAAGAAAAGTTTATGTTTATAAATAAAGTGCATGAGCCAAATTTACCTCAATTCTTTCATTTTCGCAAGATACATACTTTGGAGAGGTTAATTAAGTTTGAAAGGCTACATACTTCATTTAGATAAGTTGGAGAGTTTGGTTGATGCATATGACTGAGAGTTATGGTTTGGTTATGTTGGAGATTTAGGAGTCTTGATTCTCGAATTTTATTAAGCACCACATGGCCAAATAATTCCATACCCTTTTATTTCTTACCAAGCCCCATTACAACCCCGCCGAATGGAATCTTTTATGAAGACTTCTATTGAGCGAAGTCCTTCTGATAATTCTTGTTGCATTTTCATAATTGGTTGCGAAGTGGATTTATATTTAAATTACAATGTTTATGAGATTGTATATGGAATTGAGTTGAGAGATGATCTTCATAGCCCAAACACATTGAGAGTTGAGTGTAAACACATTATCCCTGTGAGGTTGGATTTATATTGCCTATGCCCATGGATCGCTCATATATTTGTGATGACGTTAAATTCACTTGTCTTACATTTCTACTACTTGAGATGTTGCTTTTGACAAAAGGCGAAGACTTGAAGGATGTGTTGTAGGTCTTGGTTATTGTTTGGTTATTGCTTGAGGACAAGCAAGTCTAAGTATGGGGTGATTTGATGTCTCTAAAGTATGGGGTGATTTGAGGACAACCATGTCGAGAAACCGAGGAACAAAGTTGCCCGACTCCAGCACACTCCTCGATATCGAGTAATCTACTCGATATCGACAAAGCCTTGAAGACCAGCCCAGAGTCGAGGAGAGCCTGATCGAGGATGCCGAGGAGAGCAACCCAACCTGGCCAGACAGGCCGGACACCACTACTCGATATAGAGGAAACTCCTCGATATCGACAAACCCGAAGTCACATATCCGATCATGTCGAGGAGAGTTGCCCGACCAACCCAAGCCAACCTAGTCGACGAACCCAGTTTACTCGATATCGAGTTATTTACTCGATATCGAGGACCCAGCACCACACTTCCGAGCCATGTCGAGGACCTGCTACCCGACACGCCGAGTCAAGCTGAAGTCGACGTCCATGTTACTCGAGATCGAGTAAGTCTACTCGAGATCGAGGAAAGCTGTCCGGGAGCGCGTTACATGGTTTGAGTTGTCCTACTCGGATTGGGATTCCTTGGGGCTGAAGATTTCCAAGTTCTATCCGATTCTATCAAGATCCATCATGGAAGAGAAGATTTATCCAGTTGAAGATATTTTAGGTTTTTAGATATAATTTCCCTTTTTAGATTTAATTATGTTATTCCATTTATTTATCTTTAAAGCTTTTAGATATAGATTTAGATATAGATATATATTTATATCCTTGAATAGTAAGGTTTAGAAGGCTATAAATAAAGCCCATGGGGCTGATTTTAGGAATCATCCAATTCACAAGCTAGAGAAGTAGTTCACAGAGAAGTTTTAGGAGTTCGAAGGTTTTAGGGTTTTGGCATTCAACGAAAGTTGGATTACCGGGATTGTAAAGGCTTTGAATTTAGTTTAATGCAATTTTCATTTCATACATCAATGTCTGAGGTTGCAATGAAGCGCGGTGAAATAGCCACTACACGGTGAAATAAACCGGCCCACGGCGCCGCCTATGCAGTTTTAATTTGCTTTCTCGATTTCCTCCTACAACAATAGTCTCACACAATAGCCACTACACGGTGAAATAAACCTAATATAACCTCTCTAAGATCGGCCAAACCCTTGTGGAAATAGGAATAAATTAACATCAAATATTGTTTTCGGATCCAAAATCGCAAACGCTAGAAACCGGCCCACGGCGGGCGTCGTGCAAATGGCGGCGGGCGCCGCCTATGCAGTGACGGATTTCCTTCCATTGACTTCAATATTTTCCAATGTCATGCTTCCTTGCTCCTCTCTAGCTCCCTCCTTAGCCTCCATATGCTCCAAAACATGTATCTAAAGCTCTTCCAAAGTCCTTTCAAGGTCGGAATATAATTCTGCAGAATAAACACTAAAAAGGCATAGATTCCGAACTCGAATACTTCACAAACAAAATACGAAACTAGACCAATACATAACGAAAACCACTACCTAATGCAATAAGAAATACCTATAATGCCTAAATGAAATATGCATTATCAAATCCCCCCACACTTAACTCTTGATTGTCCTCAAGCAACCATAAGACTAAAACATCATCTACACATCCCACAGGAAATTATTTCATAACGTTACTCATCAAAATCAACATCATCAATAATGCAAATATAATCAAGGCACATAAACGTCATAACATGTATATATGGGATCAAGTTGCTTGCATGCTAAAAAATCCAACCTTACCAAGGATAAAATGTGTATCTCTCACTCTCATGTGTTTAGGCTATAAGCATACACTCACCTCAATTCCATATACAAGCATCAACTCAAATATTGACATTTATATCCCAAATCTCCACTAGATACGTCAATGCAAAAAAAAGGACATCAAGAGGACTTTCGCTCAATGTAAACCTTCATAGAAGATTCCATTCGGCGGGGTTGTAATGGGGCTTTGTAAAGAAACATATAGGAAAATGAATTGTATTTGGTCATGTGGTCCAATAAATTCCGGGAAATTAAGATTCCAACAACTCCCAACATAACACAAACCAACTCAATAATACATCAAGCTCATAAATGAGCAACATCTCTCAATATCATCATAAAAACTCCAAAATCATTCATCTCATCAAAAACATCTCATCTCATCATCACATTTCATGAAATCTCCAACACCCAATCAATGTGACTTCTAACCAACATAAATCCAATTCTTCCTCATTATACAAAAATAAAACGGCTCTTTTATTTCTCTTTTTTTTCTCTTCTTTTTCGGATTTTTGTTTGATAACTTACTTTTACCCCTGAGTGAATTTTATCCTCCCTAGATCCAAGCTTTTTTTTTTTCTTGAGCCGAAATATGCGTAAACCAAATGCATAAAAATGAGGGAATAAATAAGCACATAACATTACATCTTCTCAAAACCATAAACCATAACATCACACTTTAGCTTCATTCTCCTCAATCTCCAAACTAGATTCCATAACCCACTAAAAATCTCAATTCCCCCGGAATAAGGATAAAGCTTATCATAGGCTAGGAATAATAAAATTTTGGAGCTATCAATAAAATAGGCCAAAGGCTCAAATTGGCTTCAAAGCAAGATATAACATAATGTAGACATGGATAAATATGTTGTAAAGACCGGAATTTAATTAATATTTATAAAATATGCGTAGGATAATTCGAATATTATCCTCCCTTATGATTATGAAAACCCGGAAAAATTTAAAATTTTTATGCCTAGCTTTACATGGATTTAATGATGGAAAAAAATATACCCAAGCCACTTTTCTCGTATCTTATAAACGTAACGGATTTTAACGCATCGCGAGCTCGGGTTTTATGTTATGTTAAAGAGGTCATCCGCCCTATCCAAACCAATGCCCAACAAGGAGCTACCAACCCCATTTGATTTGGATGGAAACTAATTAGGCTCCTATTCTAGTTCAACCACCCCCATCACTTACTTCCCATCATACCCATGCTTTGACTAATGAAGCCAACCACCCATCTCCTCTATAAGCCTAACCCCAAGACTCATGGGGAGCTCATCCAAAGACACCCCACCGTGACTTGAGAGAGAGAGAGAGAGAGAGAGAGAGAGAGAGAGAGAGAGAGAGAGAGAGAGAGAGAGAGAGAGAGAGAGAGAGAGAGAGAGAGAGAGAAGGAGAGCCTTGCTCCATTTTAGGTCCATTTTGGACAGCCTTCACAAGAAATAGCATAACTCCCTCCATACTCATTTAAATTAAGCAAACCCAGTGGCCATGGTTCCGTCTTGAACCCAGCTTTCAATGCATATCTAAAACACAAAAATCCAAGTTCGTTTGCCCAGCCAAAATTGTCCATCTTTGGAGCGGCAGAAAAATGTTTCTGAAGGGTCTTGAGAGTTTGACTTGATTTCTATGTAAGAACCCTTCCTTTGTTCAAAAAATGAGTTCCAACATGTGTTATAACTCCTTTTCTTCAACTTTTAGTAAGAATCTAAATCATGTTTTGGGATTTTTGGTGACAAAATGGCAAGGTCTTTGGAAGGTGTTCCGAAGGACTTCCGAGGGTGTTCTTGAGTCGTTTGTGTGGGATTATTGGAAGATAATCCCTCATCCGCCTCCCCCTCTCTAGGAATAGATCTTGTATGCTTGGAAAGGTCTTAGGATGTGGAGCCTCTATGTGTTTTGGTTGCGTTTTGTAGCAAAAATGTCAAAAAACAAAATGGACATATGTGCCTCTGTAATTTAAACGTTATTTCCAATCCAACGATCTGATTCGGGTGATATTTTAATATGATGTTCATGTAAATATTATCTAACTTCTCTTCAAAAATGAGGGCGATCCAACAGTTGGATCAAGAGTTATTATAATTTTAGTAACCAGTGTTTATAATGACTCGATTAAAAAACTTGGTTAAGGGAATGCTAAGAATATGGTTAAATATATGAGGGCATAACCGAAACTTAGAGCATATAAAATACAGAAATGAAGTATACCCATAACTTGGCTTATGATCTGATAAGAAGAAAACCGATTATGTGATAATACGATATAGATTATAATTGGTTAAGTCCGGATCAGTTAACTGAAGTGCATAATCTATAGAATCGTGAACCTCATGTGGATGTATGTTGATTATTAGGTTGGGCACAATGTTCCAAAAAACGCTTGGCGGATGCTCGGCGGAGAGGTGGGTTCAAGGGTCTAGGCGGAGTAGGCGGGGTCTAGGCGGACTTTTTATTTTAACATGTATTTTTATTTGTAAGTCATGTCAAAGACCTAATAAAGGATATATAAATTAATAAACTTTGATAATCTCCATAATCCATATTGTTCAAGCTTTTCCAAAGCCAATAAGCGTAAATCATAACGCTTCCTGTTCAACCGGGAAAATAATAATAACATAAAATATAATCAAAGTCTAAAACAACCTAGAAGTTGTATAATAAAACTTAAATTTTAAAATATAATCATGGTTGCACATTAATCTTCTAGACTTTTATATATTCATTTGGGTTAAAACCTTTGAATTTGCTTTTTTTAACTAAACCGCCCAGACCCGGCTAGACCCGCCCAAAACCGCCTAGACCCGCCCAGACCCGCCTAGACCCGCCCAGACCCGCGAAGCTAGCTCTCCGTCAAGCCAAGCCCGCCAAGCTCCTTGGCTCGAAGGTCAAGGACCGCCCAGCGTCTAGGCGGGGTCTAGGTGGCCGCCCAGGCCGTTTTTTAGAACAATGGTTGGGCACCATGCATTAGAACACCACCTAATGAAAGCTTAATGAAATGGCTAGGCTCTCATTGATTGGATCCTTGGTTGCGCATTTTATTGCTTGCTTATTCTTCGGACACCAGGTAAGTACCCTGGACTTACTCATGATGGATTTATGGGATACTCTTTGTCTTATCGAGAGTCTTCATGCATCACGCGACCTAGTAAGATGTTTAGGAATATAAACCGGTAATATGACGTAGGATGAACTTAGTAAATCCAACAATTCATATGTAGGCTATATGTCTACGGTAGGACGGCCGTCAAAATCTGAATATATGACTTATACTAGACGGAACAAGAATGAAATGATGAAATCCTTATGATGAGAAAGAATGGGTATTTTTGAGAAGGATAAGTACGTTTGAGAAGATATTATGATATGATGGTGATGATGATGATGATTACGATGATGATACGGGACCTTGTGTGTTTATTTCGCATTTATATATATCTATACACTTGCTTATGTGTTACATTTTAACATTCATGTAGTTTAAGTATGCCTCTTTATATGGCATGGAGTGTGCATATTTCTGATAATTGACCCCGATTTATTTCTTATTTTTACATTCAGGTACCCCTTACCCGATATGACTTACTTATGTGGATGGTTTTTGGGACAAACCTTTTGGGACGATTAGAGCGAGTGAGGCTTGACTTATGCACTCTTTACTTTCTCGCTTACTTTGATTTGGTTTTGACCCGGCTATGTCGCGGGGACTTTGATGTACGTTATCTCCGTACTTTATATTTCCGACTTGAAAATCATTTACACGATAGTACCTAGGACATGTAAACGCCTCCAACGGGCGTGCGCATTTCTAGGGGTTCGTAATCCCCAGGTTTGAAAACCATCGCTTCCGCATAAAACAAATAACTTAACTAAATAACTCGTACTTGGTCGTAAGATATAAAACTCACGAAAGAACTAAAAACTCTTCTATAACGTTCCTTGAATAACCGGATCATCCGAACCTTATAAATCCTCTAAGTGGATTTATGGAGGCATATTCGGATATCCATACTTTTGGGTCGTTACAAAGTTGGTATCAGAGCCAAGGTTGCTCCACCTGAGTACGCATGAGGTATAAAACATTTTCAAAACCCGCCCACCGTTTTGGAAGTTTTAAAGGATTCTAAAAGGTTTTAAAGGGCAAAGTTGAAAACCCTTTGGAAATGAAAATGAACTAGGATCCTTCTAGATGAGAGATAGGATCGATGGGTAGTATAAAGACGATCGGCATCTTATAGAGATGTAGAACGGGATTCTGGTAGGCAAAATACTATTTTTTCTTTACAGCTGGTCGAAGAAGACTCCAAGGGAGCAACCATGGTGGTTTGAGTAGGATAGGATTTAGAGGCGGGCTCACCAAGCTATCCCTCGAAGGATAGCTATCTAGTTAGCTTCCGTGCGATGTAAAACTGTGCCTGTGGGCCATCCCCTTGAAGGGATGTAATTATGTGAAATGAATGTGCCTAAGGGCCATCTTCCTTGAAGAAGACATTTTATTGAGGTGTATATTGAGTACACTTAAATGTCCGGTTGTCATCATGATCGACACTGAGATTACTAGAGGACGCGGGAGACCACGTGGCTGATGTCGTGGCCGCATTCCCGAGAATGAGACTGAGACTGAGACCGACGTTGAGGTCGAGATCCCCGAACAACACAAGGGAGAGGCTGATAGGCAGCAACAAGGATCAACGATAGAGAGGGCATTACTCGCGTTGCTGGAGCGAGAGAGATCAGCCGGTGTCACTGACTGGGGGAAGAGAGTATCACAGAGTAGCCGACCTATCTTCTAGGCCGGACCCGGAGAGGATATCGAGGGAGTTTTCACAGAGTAGCAGTTCTTCAGAGGACTCGAGGGAGTTTTCAGCTTGATTGGAGTACCCGATGCGGAGAGACAGAGGCTTGCGACTGGGCAGCTTCGAAGAGATGCTTTTGACAAATGGATTGTCTACCGTGATGATCATACTGCATGGACCTACGAGGAGTTCAGGAGGTTGATGCTGAAAGAGTATTGTCCATCTGGGACACAGGCAGCACGAGAGGGTGCATTCTTCAGCACCCACTACGACCCACGTCTATCTATCTCCGAGATCGTCTGTCAGTTCAAGAAGGAGCTCGTTTATTGTGGAGGGGTATGTAAGACCGACGAGATGCGCATCCGCATGCTTTCTATGAGGCTTCCGCCAGACGTTCTTCTGATCTCTACCAACATGGAGGGAATGACATATGACAGATTCCTAGAGATGATCCTCCGCTATGACCAGCAGCTACGTCTGACAGCTGCCACATCTTCCGCTTTCTGCACTCCATCTAGAGGAAAGAGGCCACGACCCGCGGAGCACATATTTGATAGGGGCCCATGGAAGGGGCCAGCAAGAGGAGGATCGACCAGCGGGACCACTGGGGCCATTCCAACTGTACCTGTATCATTATACCGCGAGGCTAAAATGAGAGCTATTATCTGCAATAACTACCGCGAGGAGGGTCACTACCTGACAGACTGCCCTAGGAAGTTCATTTCATGCTACATGTGTGGAGGGGTAGGACATCGTGCTATTGTGTGCCCGCAGGGCGAGAGATCATCAGTCACTCCTGTAGCTTTAGCTTTACGCCTTCCAGAGGCATCGAGACCCGCTCAGATTTCTTTTGCACAGGGTCAGGGGAGGGGGACTCCCTTAGGAGCTGGTCGAGGAGATAGTAGCGACGAAGGTGGTCGAGGAGACAATAGTTTTAGAGAAGGATGAGGTCGAGGTGGAGGACCAGGCCAGTGCAGAGGTTCTACACAGCCGGCAGCGATAGCTGTAGACACTGATTTCTTACCACCCCCGCCGCCCCGCGCGTTCCTGATGCTGAACGGCGATTCGACAACTCCGACTTCCATAGGTACGATATCGTTCTGTGGCTCAACTCTTCGCACTCTGTTCGATACCAGGGCAACCCACTTCTTTATACCAGATTCATGCGTAGCTAAATTTAAGCTTGTATGTTCGATATGTCTCGCGTTAGTAGTGCGTATGGCGGATGGGGATAGGGTTAGGACGGGACGTGAGATACTAGGATACCCCATTCAGATAGGAGAGCGAGAGTGGCCCACTGACTTGATAGTCATGCCACTACGGACAAACGAGATGATCTTGGGGATGGATTTTATGAACTTCTACGGGGCGATCCTCAACCCGAGGACCCGTAAAGTTTCCATCCTCGCGGAGGATGGGACTGAGCACGAGGTGTGGGGGAACGACCCCTAACGAAACGGAGCCCAGATCAGCGCCGTTTAAGCGGCGAGACTTCTAGACCAAGGAAGCACGAGCTACTAGTGTTACGCTTTAGAGGTGGCGGGCTACGGTGAAGGATTGTTACCCGTTGCCGAGAATATACGACTTGATGGATTAGTTGCAGGGAGATGTCATCTTCTCGAAGATAGATATGTGTTTGGGTTATCACCAGCTGAGGGTGAAGGAAGAGGAAATCTCAAAGACGGCCTTCACGACCAGATATGGACACTACGAGTTTGTGATTATGCCGTTCGGGCTAACCAACGCGCCATCAGCCTTCATGGAGTTGATGAACAGGGTGTTCATTGACTATCTTGACAGATTCGTGGTGGGGTTTATCGACGACATCTTGATCTACTCGAGGAGTATGCTGAGCACCAAAGGATTGTGTTGAGGATTCTGCAAAAGCATAAACTGTTTGGGAAGTTTAGCAAGTGTGAGTCCTGGCTCTCCGAGGTGATGTTTCTGGGTCATGTTATTTCTACAACAGGGATATTAGTGGACACATCGAAGGTTGATGCTATCGTTGCTTGGGAGGTCCCCAAGAACATCAAAGACATCAGATCCTTTCTAGGTTTGGCTAGCTGTTACCGATGGTTAGTCAAGGGCTTCTCAGCATAGCTAGGCCGATGACGCAGTTGACGGAGAAGGGAGTACCCTTCGAGTGGAGTCCGGCGTGCCAGGCCAGTTCTGATCTGCTGAAGCAGAAGTTGACATACGCGCCAGTGTTAGCACTATCAGAGGGGACGGAGGACTTCGTGGTCTACAAGGATGGTTCGAGTTCAGGTTTAGGCTATGTGCTACAACAGAGGGATCGGGTCATCGCTTACGCTTCACGCCAGCTGAAGCCAAGGGAGGAGTCATACCCCACGCACAATCTTGAGCTAGCCACAGTGGTATAGGTGCTCAAGATCTGGAGGCACTATCTGTATGGTACGTCAGTGAGGATCATGATCGATCAAAAAAATCTGAAGTACATTTTCATGCAGAAGGAGTTGAACATGCGTCAGAGGAGGTGGCTCGAGTTGATCAAGGAGAACGAGCTCGACATCATTTATCATCCCGGGAAGGCCAATATAGTGGTCGATGCGCTGAGTAGGAAGATTCGTTAGGAGGTTACCTTATCGAGGTTGACAGCCCAGCCAGAGTTGCAGAGAGATCTGATGAGTTGGGGCATCGAGGTCTGGTCACGGAGAGAGAGTGGTCAACTGAGTTTCTTCGAGATACAATCTGAGTTGATGGATGAGATTCGCCGAGCCCAGGTAGAGTGTTCACGGATAGCAGACATCCGACAGCATATGACCTAGGGTCACTGTAGAGCATTTTTTGCCAAAGAGCATGGGATGTTGACGCTACAGGGTTGAGTTGCAGTGCTGGGGTGCACGATATGAGGCAGAGGATTATGCGAGAGGCGGATTCTACTCCTTATTCGATCCACTCGGGATCGAATTAGATGTATCAGGACCTGAGGATGACCTTTTGGTGGCGTAGGATGAAGGCCAACATTGCAGGATTTGTAGCGAGATGTCACTATGTCAGGTTTGTTAGCAGGTGCGGATTGAGCACCAGAAACCCGGAGGGATGACCAGGTCACTTCCCGACCCCACGTGGAAGTGGACCGATATTACCATGGACTTTGTCACTGGACTCACGAGGGACGTCCGAGGCTTTGCTGCCATATGGGTGGTGGTCGATAGGCTGACCAAGACCACCCATTTTATCCCAATTCAGGAGACGTGGCTGGTGTCCACACTAGTGCAGTCATTTGTGCAACATATCGTGAGGTTACATGGAATCCTAAAGAGGATTGTTTCAGATCGAGATGGTCGGTTTACCTCGAGATTCTGGAGGCAGGTGCACGAGACTCTGGGGAGCAAGCTGCATTTCAGTACCACATATCATCCGCAGACGGACGGACAGAGTGAGCGGAAGATCCAGACATTAGAGGATATGTTGAGCGCATATGTGTTAGAGTGGAGGAACCTATGCGTGAGACACCTTCCGCTAGTGGAGTTCTCGTACAACAACTATCATTCTTCGATTAGGATGGATCATTTTGAGGCGTTGTACGGGAGGCGATGCAAGTGGCCGATATGTTGGGATGAGCCGGGGGATGTTCTTGGGACGTTGCCCCAGTATGTGAAGGAAGCTATAGATCAGGTCAGACGTATTCATGAGTATCTGAGGATCGCACATGACCCCCAGAAGAAGTATGAAGATCGCCGTAGGAATGAGCTGGCTTTTGATGTAGGAGATCATGTACGGCTAAGAGTGTTGCCGACGAGAGGGATCCGACACTTTGGCATGAAGGGCAAGCTGAGCCCTAGATATGTAGGACCTTTCGAGATCCTGGAGCGAGTAGGAGAGGTAGCCTACAGAGTGGCTCTACCGACTACCTTAGCTAGCATCCATGATGTTTTCCACATTTCGCAGCTGATGCGGTATGAGCCTGATCCGAGTCATGTCCTAGATCATTCTAGTCTTCAAATAGAGCCCGACCACACCTATGTGGAGCGACCGATAGCCGTTCTTGACCGTCGGCTCAAGAAGCTGAGACGACTAGAGGTGCCATTGGTCTTGATTCAGTGGGCTAGGAGGAGTTCCGAGGAGGCTACCTGCGAGACCGAGGCTAGCATACATGCAAGTTATGGGGGAGTGTTAGACGACTTGTTAGCCTCGTATGTAGAGCCACATGAGGATATAGTCCTTACCTCGTGAGTTGGTTGGTGAGTACCCCTAGGATGTCTACCCTTTAGTTGTACTCTTGATTGATTCGATGTTTACCTTGGTGTTGAGTGTACACTTTTGATGATTTGTATGCGTGGTGGGCCCATGAGTGGTTTAATATGACGTGCTATCACTGTTTAGTGATATTTATGATATATATGATTATGTGATGACATGGATGTGATTATGATTCGATAGATGAGTACATGATGGAGTATTAGCACGCACTAGTTACATCGTTTAGTACAACTTGCCCGATAGGCAGTTGACTACGTGCTACTCCCTATTTATGATGATGAGATGATGATGAGATGATGAACATAGGATAGACGGAATAAGGCTTAGTCTTAGAGGTGGATGAAGTCCACCTTCTTGATTAAGGAATAAATCATAGTGAGATCGTGTGTTTGATCGTTAGAGGTGGATAACCAGTCGAGACTAGAAGTGTCTAGGTCTAAGATCGTGTCGGGACACCAATCACCTTGAATTCTGAGATTGATTCGAAAATAAGCGAGTTTATGGTTCCATTATCCGGATAAACCAGTTATGCTTCACGAAATGGATACGAGCTTTTCACAGGGGCACTCGTGGAATTTTCGCTAAAACCTAGCGGTAGTAAGATGAACCCTCTCGAGTTGTGATATTTTTGGCGGTCGAGGTGAGATGTGATGGGGGGACCCATCACATGCTTGACATAACCGTTCGGGCTATTACAGTCGTGGCGAAGGTGAGATGAGATTCTTGGACGACGCATCCGATATGATCGTGTGCCCATCGGCCCGATTCAAGGACTCAAATTTTAAAACCTTCTCCACCGGTTGAATATTTTGTCTCGGGGACGAAACTTGTTTTTAGAGATGGATGATTGTAAAGACCGAAATTTAATGAATATTTATAAAATATCCGTAGGATAATTCTAATATTATCCTCCCTTAAGATTATGAAAACCCAGAAAAAATTTATAATTTTTATGCCTAGCTTTAAATGGATTTAATGATGGAAAAAAATATACTCGTGCCACTTTTCTCGTATCTTACAAACGTAACGGATTTTAACGCATCGGGAGCTCGGGTTTTACGTTATGTTAAAGAGGTCAGCTGCCCTATCCAAACCAATGCCCCACAAGGAGCTACCAACCCCATTTGATTTGGATGGAAACTAATTAGGCTCCTATTCTAGTTTAACCACCCCCATCACTTCCTTCCCATCACACATATGCTTTGACTCATGACGCCAACCACCCACGTCCTCTATAAGCCTGACCCCAAGACTCATGAGGGGCTCATCCAAAGATGCCCCCCCGTCACTTGAGAGGAGAGAGAGAAGGAGAGCCTTGCACCATTTTAGGTCCATTTTGGACAGCCTTCACAAGAAATAGCATAACTCCCTCCATATTCATCCATATTGAGGAAACCGTGTTGCCATGGATCCGTCTTGAACCCAACTTTCTATACATATCTCAAACACAAAAAATTCAAGGTCGTTTGCGCAGCCAAAACCGTCCATCTTTGGAGCTCCATCATGAGTAAGTCCCCTGGAGTTACTCATGATGGATTTATGTGATACTCTTTGTCTTATCGAGAGTCTTCATGCATCACGCGGCCTAGTATCATGTTTAGGAATATAAACTGGTAATATGATGTAGGATGAACTTAGTAAATCCAACAATGCATATGTATGCTATATGAAATACTTATGATGAGAAAGAATGAGTATGTTTGAGAAGGATGAGTACGTTTGAGAAGATATTATGATATGATGGTGATGATGATGATGATTACGATGTTGATATAGGACCTTGTGTGTTTATTTCGCATTTATATATATCTATACACTTGCTTGTGTGTTACATTTTAACATTCATGTAGTTTAACTATGCCTCTTTATATGGCATTCAGTGTGCATATTTCCGATGATTGATCCCGATTTATTTCTTGTTTTTAGATTTAGGTACCCCTTACCCGATATGACTTACTTATGTGGATGGTTGTCGGAACGGACCTTTTGGGACGATTAGAGCGAGTGAGGCATGACTTATGCAATCTTTACTTTCTCGCTTCCAATGAGCGACTTTGATGTACGTTATCTCCGTACTTTATATTTCCAACTAGAAAATCATTTACACGATAGTACCTAGGACAGGTAAACGCCTCCAACGGGCGTGCACATTTCTAGGGGTTCGAAATTCCCACTTTCGAAAACCATCGCTTCCGCTTAAAACAAATAACTTAACTAAATAACTCGTACTCGGTCGTAAGATCTAAAGCTCACAGAAGAATTCAAAACTCTTTTGTAACGTTCCCCGAATAACCGGATCATCTGAACCTTATAAATGTTCTTAAGTGGATTTATGTGGGCATATTCGGATATCCATACTTTTGGGTCGTTACATATGTGTCTAAAAGGTTGCCTCTATCATTTGAACTTGTTTAGCAATGAACCTGTATATAATCGGCCTTTAAAATAGATAATCATGGCAGTACTCAATGGTAAATGTATAGGATGAGTAAATCACACAAGAAAAGAAAAAAAATATAGATGTATCCCTTATAAGACCAAAAATATCTCACTTGGACAAATTTTCATTTTTGACATTATCTACAACATAAAAGAAATAACATAAACACAATAACTAAAAATAAAAAACAGAGATTCAAACATGAACTAACCTAAGTAATTCACTTCACTTCCCCCCCCCCCCCCTCTCACACTTATATGTTCCATTGTCCTCAATGCATAGAAACACAAAAAGGAACAATGAAAAATAAAATAAAGGGTTTGAAGGAAACAAATGACTAACTAATTACTGTGAAGGGGGGTTCTGGGGTCTGGACCACTGATTGATCAATTCCATCAACAAGAGACAAGCCTGTTGTAATTGATCGACCTTCCCAACCAGAATCGGATGGGACTTTGTCAACTTCATCAATTCTGCCGTCTGCTGCTTCTCAAATTCAGTCAATTTCTTCTCGAAGCAGGCAATGCGCGAGGCATCCCGAACCACAAGTAGTGTCATCTCGATCTGCATATCTTCACCATCGCTCGCAGGGGTCATATAATCATTAGACTTTCGTAAATCATTGTTAATCAGAACATGGCTCAGGAGAAAGTCCACTAATTTTTGCCCCATAGGTAAAATAGTCGGCAGATACTGAAGATGAGACTACCGGGGTCCAGATAGCTAACGAAACCTCTCAATAGCATATGGCAACTGCAACTTCTGTACCATTCACGCAAAAACAAGAGCATCAATTTCCCACGTATAAGAATGACACACAGGCTGCAATGAACTAACATCAACACCATAAAATATTGCCAGAAGTGTGATCATGCCTCCAAAAGGGGTGACAATAGGATGATTCTCACTGCGTTGGTCACGAACCCTCTCACACATTCTCAAAAACATAAGTAGCCAGTCTGATACTATAGTAGACTCAGGATTAACGCAACATATAAAATCAATCATACCATGCCAAGATCAACAAAAGTAGTGCTCTCGGAATCATAGAAAGTAAAGCCTAAAATCCGAAGACAGAGACGAAGAGCGGGATGATTAATCATGTATTTAGGTCTGAAGTTCTTGAAAGTCTCAGGCATCCCTGTCAAACTCCTCCAAATCTCCGCTGAATCAAGAACAAGCATGACATTCTGCTACTTTCTAGAACACCTCTTCGATACACCAAAAGCAACTCCAATTGCAACATATGAGGAGTTTCAAGCTCTTCTTCTTAATCGAAATCGAACATCCTAGGGCGAGATTACATCCAAAGTAGTAAGGAACTCCTTGACCAAGGAAGGGTAGACAGGAGCCTTTCTTCCAATAAAATGACACAACCCTCCATGTGCCATCAAAGCGACCGCCGAATCGAACAAGCCCAACCTTCTCAATGTGGTTTCGTCAAAGAACATGGTGGACGTGTAGGTGCGCTTCCCAAGGGCATTCCAGGATAGCACATTAGTATCATCGAAGTAAGATGATACCTCCTTCTTGACAGAATTAGTCATGATTGATAAAAGAGCAAGACGAACACATAAGACCTCTACAAAGCACCGAAAAATGAGCTCAATAGAGGTACGGCGGGCGTCGTGGATTGGGCAGCGGGCTCCGTGTACATCGAACCTTGATTCCAAGTGAAACATTGGATAACCGACGTCCACACCCTCCAAACATGAAATTTTGACGAACAACTTTGTTTCAACCGCTTCTCAAGTAATGGGTAGGGGAATGGTATGAGAAATGATTGAATTTTGTGGATGTAGGGTAATGGTGGAATGTGTTTTGATGGAAAAAATCAATTGAAACACAAGGCTTTCAGCTTTTTGGAATGGATTCAAGTAGGCTTTGTGTTTTTGTAGATTCATTGCAGAAAGCTTGATTGATTCAAAATAAGGAGAGGAAATATATGGTAAGTTGGAAAGGGATATCTATCAAAAATAAAAATAGAAAATATTAGAACTAGATAGAAAATATAAAAGATAGAAAAGATAAATCATATAACTAATAAATAAGGAAACTAATCCTAGAAAGAAAAATATAATCCTAAGATAGATGAAAATATATAGAAGATAATTAAACTAACCTAAGATAGAAAATAAATCTATTCTAACGATAGATAAAAATAATCTAACCTTAAACTAAAATAAAAAGAAGATAAATCTAATCATATGAAAGTATAAGATAAAGAAACTAACCTAAACAAAGCTAACTAAAAATAAAAAGATAGAAGCACTTCCCTTTCAAATTACCACAAATCCGGACTCGTCAGGCGAACAGGGGCGGCGGGCGCTGTGTGACAGGCGGCGGGCGCCGTGTTCACAGCACGTGACTCCGTACTCAAATCAAGCAAGACTCGACTCCAACACAGGTTTCAACTTACCATAAGTTTTGAAATTCAACGACACGATTAATCCTACTTTATTAAATTGAAAAACTAATTGCGAAAATTGAAATAATATTACATAAACTACCTTGGGTTGCCTCCAAAGAAGCCCCTTTGTTACACGTCTTTGTCTTGACGTGATGCATTTCTTGATTAAGTTATTCCATCAAGATCCTCCACACTTTTCCTTTTCAAGACAAGAGGGGGGACTTTAGGAATTCCTCCAACATATCCATCAATTGCATCCATCGATTCCTTCTTAAAATGAGTCACTCCTAGAGGTTGCCCTGAAATTGCAAAAAACCTCAACATTGTTAGGAATCGATTTCTCATAGGGAATAGCAATATAATCATTTGAATTAGACACATTGTCATGTGACTTAAACAAATTCTCAATTTTCCTTTCAATGTCATCCTTCCCTAATCCAAATTCATCTTTGTTAGAAAACTCAGGATTCAAAGATTCAGTTTCAACAGAAGCATCTAACAAACCATTTGATTCATTCATGTGATTACTTTCATTAGAGTCAGGAACATCTACATAATCATTAGTAGAAGAAACAATAGGCTCAAATATAGAAAACTCAATCTTTCTACCATCAAATTCCATAGTTAGTGAACCTTCAAAACAATCAATCATTGTCTTACCCGTTCGCAAGAATGGCCTTCCCAAGATAATTGGGTTTCAGACGTACCTTGTTCCATATCTAGAATGAAGAAATCAGCTGGAAATACCAAATCGTTTACCTTAACCGAAACATCCTCAACAACTCCTCTAGGCTTAATAATAGAACGATCAGCGAGTTGTTTAGTAATACCAGTTTCAGATAATGCATTGAGACCCAAAAACATGTACAAATTATAAGACATAGCATTGATTGAAGCACCTAGGTCTAACATAGCTTTGGTGAAGCTAGCATTACCTATTGCACATGGGATAGTAAATATACATGGATCTTCGCACTAATTTCAGGCAATCTTTTTAGAAATAAAGCAGAAACATTCTCACTTAAACTTACCTTTTCTTTCCTTCGCATCCTTTGCTTGCATTTCATAATGCATAGTTCTTTCAAGAATTTCGCATAGCGAGGCACAGTTTTAATCAAATTAAAAAGTGGAATATTTACCTCACAATGAGAAAAGGTGTCATAAAGATTTTGTTCATCTTCCCACTTACGATCAGATCTTAAGGCATGAGGAAAGGGTGGTGCAGGTCTTGAAACCTCAAAAGGCCACTCCTTGGAAGATTTCTTCGGGGGTTCAACAACTTCAGAAATCGGTTCCATCACTGGAGGGGGCGGCTTGTGCCGTGGCGAGGGGCGGCAGGCGTCGTGGTGAGGGGCAGCGGGCGCCGTGTTCGCATTGCGTCTCCAATTCCATTTCGTCCTCTTTTCCCAAATCAACTTCTTCCCTAGACCTCTCTTCAATATTCCTAGTGGGAACATTCACTTGTTTACCTCCTCTAAGGATCATGACACTAACAGCCTTCTTCGGATTCACTACCGCATGCGATGGTAACTTCCCCGAATCTTTCGCTTTCAAATCTACAATCTCCTTAGCCATTTGACTCAGCAATTTTTATTGAACACTCATCATATCCAACAATAACCCGAATATCTCGTATATATCATCTTATTGAGTGTTTCTCGAGCGATTCTCAAATTGTCCTCTTTGAAAAGGAACTTGTTGCTGCTAGCCTCTACCGTTGAATCCACTTTGATAATTCGCATTGTAGCCCTAATTGTAATTGTTACCAAAGTTCCGGCGTGGTCCATAATCCATAGCATTCACATCAGGGGTGTCCTCCTGAATCAAGGGACATTTATCATTCGGATGAGTTGAATCTCCACAAACACCACAAGGTCTAGGCTGATGAGATTGATTCATTAATTTGTATAGCCATCTTGTTCACTATCTCTGTAAGCCTATCTATGTCATCCTTGTGACCATCTCTAGAACTATCTAACTTATGAACTCCTCTGATTCCTTGGTGTCTACCATATTGTTGCGATGCATTAGCCAACCCTTCAAAAATGTACATTGCTTCCTGAGGTGTTTTATCCAAAATATCTCCTCCGCCAGTCGCATTGATGAAACTCCTATCGGTGTAATGCAAGCCTTCATAAATGTATAGCACTAGATCATCCTCGGGTATACCATGTTGCGGACAACTATCCTTAAGCTTCTTAAACCACTCAACATACTCATAAAGACTCTCCATATGTGATTGCTCAATACTGGACAACTCCTTCTTAAGTTTGTTGAGGCGAGTCGTGGGAAAGTACTTTTGCAGGAAAGATTTCTTCAATTCCACCCAAGTAATAATGCTTTCTGGGGTAGGTAATAAAGCAATCACTTGCAGAATCTTTCAAGGTAAAAGGGAACACTCTCAACATCAATTGGTCATTGGTAAGGCCTTGGGGTCTAAGTCTATCACACACTCACAAAGGTAGCAAGGTGCTTGTTTGGTTCCTCCCCAGGCAATCCATGAAAATAGGGTAAAATACAAGACCAATTCGACTTATACTCAAATCTTGAACCCGCAGAGAGATCAGGAAGACTAGTTGCAAGTGGTTGAGCACTCAAATTAGGTTCCTCTAGGTTTCTCAGGGTCCTTCTAGACGGATTAACAGCCTCGTCTGCCATCTCCTTATTTGTATCGAACTTGAGCCTCCTTTTCAACCTAAGAGATATTTCAATCTCAAAATCAGAAGACAAAGGCAATGAATTATAAGATCTAGTTTGAACCATACAGTGACACAAAAGACTCAAAGTAAAGAGTAATTGAAAAAGATAAAGAAAAGCAAACTCCTTTCTTCTCCCCGGCAACGACGCCAAGAATTTGGTGTGGGACGAATGTCGTCGACACTTTCGCCCTTTATGAAATAGTAATATTATCCAAACCGAAACACAAAACCAATATATTAGGCAATCAATCACTCGGGGGATAAACCAAACAACTACTAGTATAACGATGAAGTCCGATGTCGAACCCATAGGGAGAAGCGACTTCGTATTCAATAACTCTAAGCAAAGACTCTTATGACAAAGCAGTGATTTATAGCAAATAACCAAGATGGAAAAGTGACCAGATTTATGATTTCAAAGTAGATTGATACCAAAGTAGAAAGAACATTTCGCTTGTAATTCTCTGACAATGGTTGGAATTCATGGTCCTTGGATTGATCTATCAATTAATCATAACATAAGTCTACTTGACTAAGGTTGAGAGATCCGTAGAAATACACCCGACCTATTCAATATTGTTAATGAATAGCATTAAGGACTAAATGCAATTAAGACAGATAGGTGTAAACCGAACTCAACCCTAATCGAAAATTCACAACATAGATCAATTGAAACCATCCACTACAAAGGCAAAGAAATATCTCTACTTCTAAACATTGTTTGCTATCAAGAACACAATAACGAATTCATAGCTAAGATACAATTCCTAACATGGTGATCAATCATAGAAAGGAACACAAATATAATCAATAAGCACAAGATGATAATTATGAATATGAATAACTAAATAGAATCAAATCCTCACAATCCAAACAACCATGTCTTCGAATCACGGGCGAAACTATGAGTTTAGCAACTCATAGGCCAATTCTCTCTCTCTCTCTCTAATGGTGTTCAAAGTCTCACACAATAGCCACCACACGACGAAATAAACTGAAATAAACCTAATATAGCCTCTCTAAGATCGGCCAAACCCTAGTTGAAATATGAATAAAATAATAGAAAATAATGTCTTTGGATCCAAAATCACAAACGCTGGAAACCAGTCGACGGTGGGCGCCGTGCAAATGACAGCGGGCGCCGCCTATGCAGTGATGGATTTCCCTCGATTGACTTCAATATTCTCCAATGTCGTGCTTCCTTTCTCCTCTCTAGATTCCTCGTTAGCCTTCATATGCTCTAAAACATGTTTCTAAAGCTCTTCCAAAGTCTCTTTATGGTCGAAATGTAATTCTGCAGAATAAACACTAAAAAGGCATAGATTCCGAACTCGAATACTTCACAAGCAATATACGAAACTATACCAAAACATAAGCAAAACCACTACCTACTTGCAATAAGAAATACCTATAATGCCTATATGAAATGTGCATTATCAACCTCTATATTCTTAATTGTTAATGACGAAAGTTATTTGAAGAAAAGGCATAATCTTTTATAACTTGGGTTAATTCTCTCATGATTATTGTTGTGACGTTGAATCCCCGATCTTGGAGCTTTTTAGTTTATTGAATTTATAAAACCCAAATCTGTGTTATTTATATTCACACATCTTCTCATCCACTCTTATATTCTTCGGACTACTTTTGCGACATATTTATTTATTTTTCTGCAATTTTCGAGTTCTGCATACAGAGTCGATTTCGACCCCTGACAGGTCGATATCGACTACTTTAAGTCGATATCGAGTACTTCTGTACTCGACGTCGAGTTTGTCATTTTCTGTTGTGTAGGTCTGAAGGAGAATTCAACTAACTTCAGTCGATATCGACTCAATCTGGTCGATATCGAGTGGTCTTCTGCACGACAGTAGGGAGAAATTTGGACTGATTAGGCGAGCGCTGACACGCTTCCTCGTGGATTCGATCCTGATTCTCTACCACTACAGCGGGAGGGTTTAGTTTATATTTCTATATTTATTCGTAACTAGCTTTCCCTCCTAGCAAATTTTGACACCGTTGTCGGGGAAGCTTTCAATAGTGCCCTTTTTAGTTTCTTTTTAAGCCCTTTTTTTGTTTCTGTTTTGCAGGTATATTCGAGGCACTGATCGCACACCCAATTTGATCCTCTTCTCAAACCTGGACACTTCTTTCATCTCCAACAAAGGGTAAGGAGGAGACTCATGTCGACTAGCAACGAGAACGAGTTAGAACTCACTCCGGCACAAGAGCTTGAGAGGCTCCGGAGGTAAGTAGAGGAGCTCACCACCAGGCAGACAGAGTACGCCCAACGAGAGACGGAATATGAATGCAATTAACAAAGGTAGGAGGCGAGGGCGGATTGCGACGCCCAAGCCTGACGAGAGCTCGAGGAACAACTTTAGCATATCCCTCCAAATACAAAGGAATATCTACATCCTACTCTGGATGTTCCAGAATCACCTATCGTCCTCCCTCGCGGTTCTTTTAAAATTCATCCTTTTTTTATTTCTTAAATTAGGAGGAATCAATTTGAGGGGAAACCCAATGAATGTCCTTTAGAGCACATTACTATATTTCTAGATTTGTGTGAAACTGTAGCTGACGATGCCAATCTGGGATATATAAAACTAAAGGCTTTTCGTTGGTGGCTTGCAGGGAAAGCTTCACATTGGTTCGTAGGTTTGGATCCACAATCCATTCATACGTGGAACGAACTCAAGGATTTGTTTCTTAACAAGTTCTTTCCTCCAACCAAGACAACCCTCAGACAATAGATCACGACTTTCAAGCAAAAGCCAGGGGAAACACTTGCACGGGTCTGAGAGCGATATAAACACCTGTTGAAGTCTTGTTCTACTCATGGACAATCACCATATGTGATCCAGGAGATCATCTTCAACTCTTTGGATGCACCTACAAAGGAGTGGATCAACACCTATGTGACTTATAGGTATATTGAGTACACACAACGACGTGTTTGGGATACCTTGTAGACGTTGGCCAACTACGACAACACCTATGGGATTGTTGTGGCCTCCGACGAAAGGCCTGCCCCATCTATCCTACTCTACGATCCGTCAAAGATGATTGATCCAGATGTTAAAGATCAGTTCCAGAGAGACCAGGTACGCTGCCTTACCAAACAAGTCAAATTTCTTTCTAATAACCAACCTTGTTTAGAGTTTGGGTCTGTGAGGCACAACACTAATGCGTGCTCACACGCCAACCAAGTGCAGCTTGCATAAACGCACGAGGAGGCGCGCTATGCAGGGGCAATTACTCAGGGCAACATCAACAATAGAACTAGGGCTATTATCGCCAACCCCAGTATCAAAGAGACCCCCCACCCTAATAAGCTCCTGGACATCCTAACAGAGAAGGTAAGAAAGATGACCTATAGATCATCCTTGACGAGATGCGACGAAACCATGCTAAATTTAAACAAGCAAAAAAACTCTGTATATACTCAACTATATGGTATCAACTCACGATTGGGAGAGATCGACATTTGGAGGAAGAACATCGAGACCCAGATTGGTCAATTAGCTACATCAGTCCCCAAACCGTCAGAAACACTCCCAGAATCATCTGAACCGAACCCAAAAGGTAAATCTGCAGGTCAAGTGGCTGATATGAACTTAAGGAGTGGGCATCAACTACAAATGCCCGAGTAAACAACGGAGGAGGAGCTTGTAGGAGACGAGTCAATATCGACCAACCAAGTCGATATCGACCCATCTCCAGTCGACATCGACCCCCCAGACATAGTGGACGACGTACCGGTACAAGTAGGTAAGTTCATTCTCCCTGCTGATTTTCTGGTTATTGATATGGAACATGACCCTGCTTGTCCCATTATTTTAGGAAGGCCCTTCTTAGCAACCATCGATGCCAACATAAGCGTAAGGAAGGGAGTGCTCACATTCACCATCAGCGACAAGGTAATTGAGCATTCCTTTAATAAAAATGAAGGGCGCAATGGTCCTATGGAGGTAAAATCCATTGCAGGAGGATCCATCGGTTGCGGGGAGCCAAAGGTAAGAACAATGACCCCCAAAGAGCTGGAAAGGAGGGCTATGGAAGCCCAAATGGAGGAGATCATGGCAATCAGGGACGAGCACACTGAAATCCCAGCCGAAAGCGAGTTAGGTAAGTCGATATCGACTGAACTTTTTCCAAATTCAGTAGGATTCGAGTATGGGGTCGAAATCAAGCTAAACCACTCGATATCGAGTGGGTCACTCGAAATCGACCAACACTCTGCAGCGAAGTCGACCAGGCCAGATGAGCTGTTGATGTCGACCAAGTCTGGTCGATATCGACCCATCCATTTCGAATCAAAATCTCTAGAGATGAAGACAATAGGAATCGAGAAACAGTCAATATCGACTGATACCAGTCGATATCAGCCCACCCCTTTCGAGCCATCTTCGTCTGCATCGACTGACAAGCCACCGGGAACAACATAGCAATCTATATCGACTGAAATAGATCGATATCGACCAGACTGACAAAAGCTGCATGAAGAAAACTCCACGAAGGTAAGCCGAGGTATGGACCTTTCTTCCCCTATTTCTATTAAAGATTTACCTATACATGGAAGAGGTTTGCCTTAGTTTGTCCGACTATGCAGGGTTTCCAATGATGATCCGAAAGACTACAAAGTAGGAGACAAGGTGTATGTCTCCAAATCC
This sequence comes from Persicaria tinctoria, assembly GCA_037127255.1. Lineage (NCBI taxonomy): Eukaryota > Viridiplantae > Streptophyta > Magnoliopsida > Caryophyllales > Polygonaceae > Persicaria > Persicaria tinctoria. The sequence continues at coordinate 60,862,402 of JBANSL010000002.1, forward strand.
AAGAATCATTGGTTCCCGAATAAGTTCAATGAGAAGAAGATGGGTCCATTTATGGTGCACAAGATCCACTCCAGAGGACTACAACCGATGGATAAAAACAGAGTCTTGTTCGAGGCCCAAGCCACGTGAACATTTGGTCGATATCGACTGAAGATTTCGACCAGGAATGTTTTGATCGAGTAGAAATCACCTTGAAGCATTGGAACCAGCTGGAATCGAGTGAACCCAGTCGATATCGACTGGTTCACTCGATATCGAACAACCCTACAAAAATCTTCACCACGTGTATCAAGGATATGTACATCTGTCTAGTAAGTTTCTTTCTTTACCCTTGTTTTTATATAGTGAGGACACTGTAATATTTAAGTATGAGGTGGGAGAAAGGCTTTCTTTGTGCATATTCATATTTAATTTCTCGAATTGCTCATGCATGGTACTTTGGATATGTCTATTTATCTATATGGTTTATGTTTTTATCCAAAGTTTATTTTTATCACCCCCATTCAAAATTTCTGATTAGTGTCATGGAAGCTTTAATTGAACTTGACGATGCAAAATTGGATTCATTAGAGATATAACATAAAATTGCCTAGTAAAAGGAAGTCACAATGAAGTGCATATTTTATGAAAACAATGAAAGGAGGTAAATTTGATGTTGCTTTTGAATCCAATTTTGCTCAATATGGCTTTATATTTTCCATATAATGCTCAATTTTATATTCTTTGCCATACCCATTCTTATTTGCATCACAAAAGCCATATTGAGCCTTATTTCATATTTTGCTCCACATGTTCTAAAAATAGTGCCAATTTTTTACCTTGTTTCCTTATCCGGAGATTATGTTGAGAAGGGAAGTTACTTATGGAGGTTATTATATGGCTGTTGTGTTGAATATCATAATTGGAGTTTGATAAGTTATGGAAAATTTAATGAGAGTAAGAAAATCCGGTTACCTCAGTAGATAAAGATAGATCGGCCTTGCCTGCGTTGAGATATTAGTTCCACAGGATGGGACACCAAGGTGAGGAGTCCGAAGCACTAAATATTATAGTGAAAAAAGCATTGAGCGATGAGAGAAAGCAATGAGATGTTATGACACCAAGGAGAGGTAAAAGTATTATAGTGAAAAAAGCATTGAGCGATGAGAGAAAGGTGAGAAATCAAATGAAGAAGGAATGTGGTACGAAAAGTTTTGAAATTACTCCGGTTCCCAGGATCATTAGCACCACATGGCAAAAAATATCTCACCTTAAGCCTTTTACCAATCTATTCCTTATTGAGCTTAATTAAAGTCTTCTTGATTATTGTTGCTTTGTCCCTCATGAAATTATTTTTGCATAACCCTCCTTTTGTGTGTGGATGTTGCTTTTATTTACATGCATGGAATTGGTGACACTAGTACCTTTTCGAGGATGGTAATTGATTGCAGGGACATATGAGAATGGATCAAAGATGTTGAGCGTTTAATTTCTTCCCATGGATGACCATTAAAAATATTACTTGAGGACAAGCAAGCTTAAGTATGGGGTGTTGATGTGCGCTTAATTTGTCATATTTTGCATTTAATTTTATATCGATTTATGTACATATTTTATATTTCTGAGTTTGATTTATACAGAATCTGTGTAGTTTATGCTTATTTGCCAATTATGAAGATATACACTAGTTCTTGTTTAATTTTGCAGAAATTGAGACAATTTACGAGCAATTTGGAGAAGAGAAGAAAACTGTCAAAACACTCCATATTGACTACAGCAACTTGATATCGAGAGAGAACTGAGCATAAAATCGAGCACGAGCAAAGGACAGAAACTCGACTCGACACAAGGAGGTCATATCGACTACTGCTGGTCGATATCGAGTGACAAACTAGTCGATTCCTACTCCAGGAACCGAGATCGAATGAGCTACAAAGACATGTCAATATCGACTACTTTCGTCTATATCGAGTGATCATCAGAAGCCGATTTCGAGCCAATCTGAGTCCGAGTCCGAGCGTTAATTACTTCCAATATGGAAGGAAATATCTTTTGTCAACACATGGAAGGATTTATCCACTTTAGTAATTGCCTAATTTACCAAGGGAGGATTTAATTATTTTATTTATTTAATTAGGAATGTTTTATCATTAAGTTTTTAGATAGATAGATTTAGATTTAGATATAGTTGTTCTATCCTAGAATAGCTAGAGTTGAGCACTATAAATAAAGCCCTAGGGGACTGATTTTTTTTCATTTCATTCCACAAGCAATTGTGTTTCCATAGAGTTACAGAGAGAGATAGAGCCGAGTAGAGTTGGAGCGAGATAAGACGTTGTGGCTTTGTTCGGTTGTACGCTTTCGTTTATTTTAATCCAATTAGTTATTTCCTTTTATGATTTTGATGTTTGTTACTATGATGAAGAGCGAGTAGTCACCCCACTTCTAGGGTCAAGGTGAGCCCGACAGTAGCCATGTGGGGTTATGCGTCAAAGGTATGGATTTTTATGCGATTTCATCTTCTATCCCTATTTGTTATTCTTCTACGACAGTAGCAGGTAAATCCTTATTTATATTATTGAAACGAAAGTGATCTGAATATGAATTTGGATTAATCATTAAAAAGGGTTAGTAACAATTAGCGTTTATGTGAAAGCCTTTATATTCTTAATTGTTAATGACGAAAGTTATTAGATGAAATGGCATAATCTTTAATAACCTGACATAATTCTTACATGGTTATTCTTGTGCCGTTGAATCCTCGATCTTGGAAGTTTTTATTTTATTGAATTTATAAAACCCAAATTTGGGTTATTTCTGTTCACACATCTTCTCATCCATTCTTATATTCTTCGGACTACTTTTCCGACATATTTATTTATTTTTCTACAATTTTTGAGTTATACATGTAGAGTCAATTCTGATAGGTTGATACCGAGTGATTTAAGTCGATATGAAGTACTTCTGTACTCGACGCCGAGTTTGTTGTTTTCTATTGTGCATGTATGAAGGTGATTTTGATTGAATTCAGTCGATATCGACCGAATCTTGTCGATATCGAGCGGCCTTCTGGTCGACAATTGCAGGGCAAAATTTGGACTGATTAGGCGAGCGTTTACATGCTTCCTCGTGGATTCGATCCTGATTCTCTACCACTACAGCGGGAGGGTTTCTTGTATTTTATTTTCTTGGACAAGGAGTTGGTTTAGTTTATATTTCTATATTTATTTCGTAACTAGATTTCCCTCCTAACAGGATACTCTGGAAACCCTTTACTTGACTAAATCCTTGCCTAGTTGTGTTTCTATGCTATGTCCACTATTTAATTTTAAAATGGATACAAATCAATATCTACAAACTATTTTGGACAAATTTTTAAGAATGACTCAAGATCTTGAGAGACGTGATAAAAATGACACTATAAAGGATGAATACTTGGCTATCTTGTTGCTTAATTCTCTATCTACTCAGTATGATGTGTTTAAAGATGTTATACAGTACAGTCAAGACTCTATATCTAAAGAAAAAAAATCCTTGAATCTAATGTGCAGAAAAATGAAAGTGTGAATGTGTTTAAGTCTAAAACTGAAAATATATCTGTGGTTAAAACTAAGGTTTTGATGGTTAAATACTAGAAAAAGAAGAACAAGAATAAGAACAAGGATAAAGTGTCTGAAAATGATGATAAGTTTGTTGCATCTTCTAATTTTGAGAAGAAAAATAGGAAATGTCATTACTGTGGGATCCCTGGCCATTATATTAAAGAGCGTCATAAAAAACAAAAGGATGAAAATGAAAAGGGTCAAAATCAATCTGCTTGTGTTCTTGAGCCACAATATCTATATGAATTGCTTGTTGTTGATCATCAGTATGTTGTTAGTGATAATGCATGGATTTTATATTCAGGTTGCACTATTCATGCTACTCCTAACAAGTGTGATTTCAGTTCCGTGCTGGTTTTCAATGGAGGAAAAGTCATGTTAGGTGACTTGACCTTACTGGAAATTAAAGGTATAGGTAATGTGCTCATGTTCATGTAGGATGGTAAGGTTAGAGTCCTCCAAAATGTTAGATGGGCCCATGACCTTAGGAGGAGGCTCTTGTCTGAGTCTACTTTTGGTGATCGTGATTTTAATATCAACATTAAAAATGGAATTAGAAATTTCAAAAGGGATGGATTATCCATTATAAGAAGTGTCAAAAGGGGTGTGGACTTTACTATGTAAGTCCACCTCCTGAAGCTAACACTGCTTGTAATGGTGGAAACGTAAAATCTAGACTAAACTAAAATTCTACACAGTAGGCTTGGTCACATTAGAAACAAAGGCACACAATATCTCTTTAAACATGGTTTAAAGATTAAAAAAAAACCCGCTCAACTTGATTTATGTGAAACTTGTGTGTTAGGAAAGAAAACTAAGCACGTTTTTTCTTCCTCTGAATATGTTGTTGAGAGGTGCCTAGAGTACATCCACTCTGATCTATGGGGGCTTGCACAAGTTGAAGATGTTGTTGATAAGAGGTGTTTTATTACTTTTGTGAATCGTTTTTTAGAAAGGTTTGGTTATATTTGTTGAGGTCTGAAAATGAAGCATTTGATAAGTTTATAACATGGAAAACCTTGTAGAAAATCTAAACGGAAAAAGTTTTAAGTGTTCTAAAATTGACAATGGTATATAATAGTGCTGGTTTGAAACATCCCCTTTAGGGTGAGGCTATCACTACAACTGCTTAGCTTATCAATAGGTCCCCATCTTTTGTGCACCACATGAGATGTGGACTGCTAAAAAGCCAAACATGACTTACCTTAAGCTTTTTGGGTGTGCTGCTTACTCTCATGTTTCACAAGGGAAGCTACACCGAAAAGCTCAAAATGGAGTCATGCTTGGCTATCCAGATTGTTTTAAATGATAGAAAATCCTCTTTATTCAGCCTCATGGCTATAAGGTCATCATCTCCAGCAATGTTATCTTTGTTGAGTCTGGGTTTCCATTCAAATCTTTACTACCACTTTCTTCGGAGCAGATAGGTAACAATGAAGCTGAAGGAAGTGAAGCAGTTCCAACAAGGCATTTCTATGAGCTGGCTGACTTTCCACCTGAGCAAGATGAAGTGGAGTTTAACATTAGATACAACTCCAACCCAACTCCATGTAGCTCGGCAACCGGAGAAAACGAAGTGCCAAAAAAAGATTCTGCAAGCAAGGAAATCGCACAACCTATGGAGGCTGGTGACACTCTAGAGAAGAGTGATGAAGCAGGAAGTTCAAATACCCAACAATTAAGGGAGGGAATTTAGCAAAGGAAGTTAAATTCTAACCTTAATTCTATCTTCTTGTACTCGTGAGTCTAATGCTGATGATGTGTGTGATTCTGGTGTGAATTTTATTCCTCTGCATGACAACTTTGATTATCAATTGGCAAGAGATAGAGCTCCTAGGGTCATAATCCCAAACAAAAAAATTCAATCTAATAATATTATTGAGTATGACTTCCTTGCTTCCGATTTTGTGATAAATCCTTTTTTGCCTGAAACATACAAACTTGTTGTGAAGTGATATGAAGCCAAAAATTGGATTAAAGCTATGCTAGAGGAAATTTGCTCTATGATGACTAATAACACTTGGACATTACTTTAGAATCTAGAAAAGGCTAAGGTTATTCAGTACAGATTGATTTATAAATTGAAAGAAGGTGTTAGTTCTAAAGAACTAACCAGATTCAAGCCTAGATTGGTTGCTACACTAGTAGAAAAATGTGAATATAGCATGCTACATAAGAGGCCGGATGTGGAAAATCCGGGGTATAATATGCTTCCAAGCTTTTATTTTTATTTTTTTTTTAAAAAAATAGTGTATATAGCCCGGATATATGACACGCCCGGGTTAAAATGCCATGGGTGAACTTCCACAACATAAATCAAATAACCCGGAGCAGAAATATCCGGGTTATTATGATACTCTAATGACCCGGGCGTGTCCTTAATCTGCTATGTCCGGGCTACTATTTACCCACTCCACCAATCTTCAATAAAAAGCCCGTACGACCCTCCGGGATATGAAACAGGGGCGTGGAAGTGGATAAGCTCGAATTAATTGAAGCGTGGAATTCAATTCCCGTCCAGAGATTCACCCTCGCCTGCAGTTGAAGGGACCTCCGTCCTCGCCTGCCGTCGAAGGGAAATCAAGAAGGGAGCCCTGTCTTCGGCGCCTTGACTCTCGCCGTCTTCACCAACTTCGTCATCTTCGCCGACCACCTCTGTGCTCGCCTGCCGCCAAAGCTCAGTTGCTCAGAGGAGGGAACTTGCCCCAACTCTTGTCGTCTCCCGTCGTCTTGCTTTCTTCGCTGTTCACCGGTAAGAAACGTCGCCATCTTCGCCTCTGGTTGTCTCACCTAGGTAAGTGCCCTAACTCTGTCTTTCTCTCTCTCCTTCCCTCTTCCTAATTCGTTCGATTGTTGTCTCCCTAATTTGTCCAATTGCTGTATGATATCCACTAGATTGGCCTTGGTAAAATCAGGTTGTGTCCAAAGCCCTAGTTTCTCAGTAAATACTTGCCACTTAATAGCTTTCAAGCTGCTTTCTGTAACTGCTACTGATGGCTGCAGATTCTCAGTTACCATTTCAACTGCTGCTGATGGCTCTGAGTGTTTGACCAATCATGTTTAGTCCTGTTTATGTGTTTTGATATTGAGGGTTGGAGTACTTATTTTCATCTTCTGGTTTTTCCTTTTGATGTGAATCCTATTTATCACTTGTGATTTTATATCTACTTTCTCAAAGTGCTGAGCAAATTGGCCAAAGAGCGGATAGGATGAGGATTGCAATCTTTCTATACACAGGCACTGATGTCCATCTTATTGTTCCATAATACATAGTGGAAATTTTGGCACCTTTGTATTTATGAATTTATTGGTTTGCATTCTACCAAATGAAATTAGTAAATCTTGAGATAGAACAGTCATTTGCATTTGTTGCTCAATAATCTTTCATTGTAGATTGTACATGAAAATTGACCATTCAAGTTTTTTTTCCCTATTTAGACAGATCTTTGTTGAGGTCAAAACTGGTATAGTATCACCTTCGTTAAGTTCCAATGGCGTTACAGGAAATTCACTTGCAATAGTGCCAAATTTTAAAAACAAGTCTATGTTTTTTGTTTGTCAGACATCCAAGTTTTCAAGCACTGCCACATACTATTCCGAGTAATGAGTCATGAGACTTAATGTCATCAAAGATGAACTGAGCCTAGTTAAATTCAGAGATGGCCCATAACAAAGAAATTTGGATTTTGATAGGCATTCTACCAAACCTTTCTAGCTTGCCTTGTAGTACTAAATTAGAATTAATCAATTCAATGATCCGAAAAAATTGGTATGAATCCACTAACTTACATACAAGACTTAAATTATTCTTATTATCAATGTGAGATACATTTGTATCCTTTCACATATGTTACTAAGAAGAGGTAGAAAACAATTGTCGACGTACCATCTTCTTTTTGTTTGTTGTGTGAAATCTCTATCCTTTCACATCTTCTTTTTGTTTGCTGTTAAAGCCGTCCAAAATTAAATCGACTATTTTGGAGGCTTTGCTTTGGGTTCACATGCAAGACCAGACCCTACTGCATATCTTGTTTTATATGTACAACCAGGAAAAGTTCAAATAAGAACACTTCTTAGGTTAAGAATTGCATTATTTACACTTTTAATTAGTTATAAAATAATGCATCGGTTAAAATACATTATATAGTTTGGCAAAAAAATGAGTCCATTTGGTTTAAATGTAAAAGTGCATTAATTTAGGACTAAAAGTACAGAGTGCAATTTGACCATTTAAGTAGTGTTCTCATATTATTGTACAGAGACAACTACATATATACGTACGGTAAATTGCATTATTTACAATTTTAGTTATAAATAGTGATGTTTTTGGGTCAAATCGCTTGTCTATTCCGTAATTAGTGTCGGAACTGATGGTGAATTGAACTTATCCACAAGATGTATTCCCATGTCCACAGGATGTATTCGTCCAGCTGAGCAGTACTTCACTTTATTATTAAGTGATGATTCCGTCTTTACACATGAATACCGATTGTCACGGATGGATTCTGATCTTAATGTAAGTGCCATTTTTATTTTTATTTTTGCTATATTACGGTTGCTTTTATTACATGATTGAGTTCAATGAATGCTCATGACAAGTTATACTTCAATCTGGAACTTCTTTGATCCTGTCTATCTCTAGATAGGAAAATGGCGTAATTCAGATGAATGCGAGGGTCTGGTCAGAGAGTTGACGTTCAAGATGGTGTGCAATAGTCCCATGTGTCCTCCAATGACAAGAATGACTGAGTGGCCACATGCTGTCTTGTCACCTGACAAGAAAAAAATGTCTTGCTGATGCTAGTTTCTTCCTTGATGAGTAAGTTTCCTTTAGAGTCTGGATATTGGTTTACTAATTGGTTTTAAAGTTGGCATGCACTAGTTATTTATTGATGGCAAGCACCACTTTAGTTCTTTCAATAGATACATCATCTCCTGCTCCCTGAATTATGGCTTTTTATTCTTCTTGATTTAGTTCCCATTTCATCTCTAATCTTTAGTCCTCCTGTTGGGTGCGTTGGATTGCATGAGATAGAGTTGGTTGGAACTTGGTGATTTTACTGGAGGAAACCATGCAGCATTAATACATGTCTTTACTTTAACTAGAAAAAATGAAGAGAATGTTCAGTTGTCTCTCTGAATTACTTTAGGCAGGAATATTGTTAGCAGATCTTGGCCTGCCTTGTGAGGTTCCAATGTTCTTTCTCCGTTTTGCAAATTGCTCATGTTGTTCCTTTTCTGAAAGAACAACTCATTCTATGGGTAGGACTGCTGAATGTTTTGCTTTCTTGCATGGTATTAGGGAGTAGCCAAGATCCTGCCTGAAGATTGTATTGCCAAGAACAAACCATCAAAGGTTGGCTATATATCTTTTTCTTTCTTTCCCTTGGTTGGTCTACCTCTTGTAAGCAGGGTCCTTCGCAGCTGAAATTTTGATGTACTAACATAGGCACGTTTGTTTGTTTCATATATGATGTGGCAGTGTCTCTTTACCCAGGAGCTAATTAAAAGCATAAAGACCCCAATCTTCCTTCTAAACCCAGCATATGACTTTTGACAGGTGAATTTTCATTGTGAAGGCCCCATTCTGTATTTGTCTTTGAATGAAATTGAGATAAATGGAAAGGAAGAGGATAGGAGAATTTATCCTTTGGATTAATATATTCAAACTCCGATGCAGACGTAACATTTTGAGTTGTGGTCCTAGTGAGATGAAGATATTGCAGGGTAAGAACCTTCATGAAGAAAATTTTAAGTTGGAATTACAGAATTTCTGCAGATCTACTGATATGCAATGGTGATAATTCTTTCAATCTGATGACCTATTGACCTCCCCTTCCTCTATGAAAAAAAAGCACTTGCAATAATTGCAACATTTCACATGCATTTTCTAAAATAATTGTAGTAGAAGAGATAAGAATCTATTATTTTCCTTTAATCTTGGCTGCCTTACTAGATAAACATTTCCGCCTTAGTTTATTCATCTAGTTTAGTGAAATTATTGACTTATTTACCTTAGTTTATTCATCATGTTGGACTGTTTCCAGGCTTCAAAGACTCCTTGTTGAAGGCAGTTGGTGAATTTGAGAAGCACAAGGAATGGAGGATGTTCATTAAGTTTATTCATTATGCTGAACATTTTTTTTTTGATAATCAACCTTGCATTGTGACTTGTGAGTATTATCCTGTAATAGAATCCATGTAAGTTTTTTGGTATAAATGTAGTTGCATTGATTGTATATTTGTATGTGCAATTGGTAACATCGATTGGTGGTGGCATGTGTTGGTGCTTGTGCTGTTGAACATGTGTAATGTGTACAGGTGGAATAGGAACAATATTGTAAAATAGGTGGAATATGAACTACATAAAATGGCAATTTTAAAATATATATATATATATAAAAGAGCCCGGACCTATTTAATCAGGGAAATATGATCAATTTGCATAGCCAAAATAGCAGACCAAATAGCCCGGATCTAACAATCTCCGGGCTATATAATCTCCTCACATGGGATTTTTGAAAGGGAAAATAACCCGGATGTAAAATATCCGGTATATTTGATATACCAAATAACCCAGACATTAAACTACACCCGGGCTATAAAATAGGTGAGAATTTTTACCAAAATCTGACAGGGCTCTAATAGCCCGGGCGTGTATTTTTTAGATCCGGGCTCTATACCTATTATCACATCAACCAAATACCCGGACCCTATTTACTCAATATCCGGGCTATATTATTGAATACGCCTGGGCTAAAAAGCCTATTTTCTACTAGTGCTAAGGGATTTAAGGGCATTGACTATAATGACATATTTGCTCCAGTAGTTAAGTATAAGACTTTGAGATTATTACTTTGCTATGGATGTTGTGTATGAATGGGAACTTGAGCAAATGGATGTGAAAATTTCTTTTTTACATGGAGAATTGGATGAAACTATTTAAATGTCAGCATCTAAGGGATTTGTTGATAAGTTGAAGTCTGAACATGTGTGTTTACTTAAGAAATCCATTTATGGCTTAAAATAGTCTCCTAGGTATTGGAATCTGAAATTTGACTCTTGCATGATTAAGCTTGGCTTTTATAGAAGTGAATATGATACTTGTCTTTAATTCAAAGGTGCTGGCTCTCATTCTCTTCTTTATGTGCTCTTGTATGTAGACGACATTCTTATTATCTCAAATTCTAAGATTATCATTTCTGGAGTTAAAAGAGATTTGAAAATGCACTTTGATATGAAAGATCATGGACATGCACAGAAAATCCTTGCTGGCTCTCATTATCTTCTTTATGTGGTTGTGTCAATCTGAATATGTTCATAAGGTCCTTGATAGGTTTCATATGCTTAACTCTAAACCAGTAGTTGTCCCTTTAGGAGGGCACTTTGAGTTATCTAAGAAATAATGCTCCCAATCTAAATCTGAGATTCAGAAAATGAGTAATGTAGGATATGATGTAGCTGTTGAATCTGTGATGTATGTTATATTGTGTACTAGGCCAAATATTGCCTTTGATATCAGTGTTTTGAGAAGATTTATGGAATGGCAAGGGGGGCCCAGTAGTCATCTCCTTCCTTCAAATGTTCAACTCCCGCCCGGCCTTGTTCGAGGCTCCAACCGCCGGCGAGCTTGCTCCTCCTCTCGGCCTCCTTCTTCGGCATCGTTGTGTGCCCAGCTCCGCCCCATCCTTGCTCACATTCCCACAGCTCCCTCGCACCCGCGCTCACTGCTCGACGCTCGCGCTCTCATCCTCACTCGGCCTCGACTCGCGCTCGCTCACTCACCCCCGCCCGGTCTCGAGCTCGCCAGAGCTCTCGAGTTCACCCAAGCTTCCCGCACTCAGATCTCACGCCCTCTCCGACCACCCAACGACACGGAAAAGAATTGAGATGAACCAAGGAAAAGGAAGGATGTTCGAACGCTCACCGAGGTGATTTCGCGACTTCGGAGATCTCGATCGGAAGTCTGGGCATCGTCGGTGGCTCGCGATGGCTTATCGGACCTGCATCGGACATGGAAGAGGGTGATGGTGAAGCTCGAGGACGATTCCGATAAAAAACGAGTGAGAACGGCTTACCGGAAGATTGGTTCGCGATCAAACGGGGGACATGATGCCTCGGTGGCTTGTCGGCGCCGCTGGTGGCTCTTGGGCGGCTCCTGGGTGGCATTGGGTGGCTCCGGATGTTGCTGGTGACTCCGAGAAGGTGTCAAGGGCTGCCGATGGTCCTTGTTTGGAAGGAGAACGAAGGAGAAAGAGGTGGGCTGGAGGCGACAATGGAGGTGACGGTGGAGGTTTTAGGTGATGGTGAATGTGACGGTGGTGGTGATGATCAGCCAGAGAATGGAGGGAGAGGGAGTAGATGAAAGTGATGGTAATGAGGGTGATGTGAATGAACAATGACGAGGAGAGGGGGTAGATGTTTGCAGGGTAAGGTGAGGTGAGGGAGTAGGTGAGGATGAGTGTTGAATTGGATAACTAATACCCGAAAATAAATCCCGAATACGCGAATTTCAAATCTCGTAATTAGTTTTCGAATGTTAGGTTCCCCGAATCTCGCCCCCTCGATCAATTAGATTTTTAAAAACGACAAGGATATCACCATCCGATAATTATTTTGATTTTTCGAGGTAAAAGACGGAAATTGTTCGCCAAATTTTACATTCCGGTCGGAATCCGCTAAACGAATTTTAAAACCGATTTAATTTCATTTTTATTTTTATTTTTTTCGTAAAAAATAGGATTTAAAAATCCAAGCCTTTACAAAGTCATCGTTGTCGAACACCGATACAAGTCCCAGAATCGCATCCGCGCTGGCGACATCGTCCTTCCCTTTTTGACCCTGAGGTTTCTTCGCGAGGGGGGCATGTCTTCTCCATCACCTCCTAGAGCCTTCCTAGTCTTCTTGCCTCGCACACCCTCAACTTTTGCAGCCTCAGAGATTTGAAAAATGCTTAGGAAGTTTAAACTCTCATTCCGAGATTTGGATATCTCATGTCACCCAACTAATTAAACCATGTCACTTAACTGCAATAACCTTGTCACATCACTAATACAGATTCATATAATCGACATTCATAAATTTTTTTTATCCCGTGTCACCAAATTAAATAAACCCTATTACCCAACAACAAAAACCTTGTCACACGAACTAATAACAAACATATTCATATACGATATTCCCATATTTTTTAACCCGTGTCACTTAACTGTAAATATCGTGTCGCCTAGCAGAAAACTTACCTCCTCATCCTTTCGTGCCTCCTATCCCTTCCTTTTCATCGAAAAGTTTGTCTTTAGCTCCATCCTTCCCAACATCACCCACTTTCTCTGCATCAACGTCAAAAGAAGTGCTAGTATCCATTTCTCTTTCTTCCCCGGCTCTTCCCATCCCTTTAGCAACCCACAATCCATTGACGACCTCCTCCAACACCTTCATCTGCAGAGATTAGGTTTTTAGCATCACTCATACGGACTAAGGTGAACAAAAGCGTTCAGAAAACAATATCAGCTGACCTTGGTATGTCTAAACTCATTTATAATTCAGAAACAAACCCAATTAAAGCAAAAAACGACATTGTTGTCCAGCAACCAATGAAATTGAAATAAAAAACAAGAGAATGACATCAAAGGAAATATGTGGTATTCGTTGGACTATTCAAATTCATATCAGATTCTAATCGTCGCTTAATTTCATATCGAAATGATTAGGACAATATCCTTTAAATATCAATATTTACGTGTCACCTTAAAAATGTCATGTGTTAGGAGTCCATTTACCCTTGTCACCTAGGTTATGCAGATTTTGCAGAAAACGAAGATGTGCGAATGAACGACGTACTTTCCCATCCAATTCGAAACCCATATCACCCAATTTCTCTTTCAAACAAACAAATTCCAAATCAAACCGGCTCAAACCTCAATCGTTCTTCTTCTATCGCCCACCAAAACATCCTCATATCCCAATTTTAACTCCCACCATTGCCACCCTCTTCGGCCTCCCTAAACCTTAATTAACCGTAGGTTTCCCCTAACCATACCCAAAAACCACCCTCCTCATCCTTCAATCACACCCACCATTGTCACCCCTCCACAACCCATCACTCAATCCACCATTTCCCTTCAATCCCTAAACCCCATTGCAACTTCTTCACCCACACATCCGACACCCCCACGTTCGCTCAAAACGGAGAGGAGATAGAATGATTTTGGGTTGATGGAGAGGGGGGCGTACCATTATAGTCCGGCGGCGGCGTTCTTCGCTTCTCCTCCACACTCGATCCGACATTGGTAGATCTTCTCCGGCCTCCTCCTTTCGAAATCGCCGGCTCATTCCCCTTTCCTTTTCTTTTGTTTGAAATGGAGAGAGAAAACTGAAATGGGAGGAGAGAGTATTCTGATTTTTTTTCTTTTCCCTTTTTTTTTACCACATTTTCCTTCTTTTCTTTTCTTTTCCTTTTTTATTTTCGGCCCTTTACCTCCTACCCTAGGTAATCAACCGGGATTTTTTTTGCAAAATTTTGAATTTTGGGTTACTTGTGCTATTTTGCAAAAAAAGTGCTAGTTTTGCCATGGTTGCAAAAAAAATGGTATTTACTAGGGCTGGCAAATGGTACGGAAATTACCATACCAACCACGTATCAACCACAAACCGACTATGTTGATAACCACACTTGTGGTAACCAACATGGTGGTAACAATCGATGTGGTAACCACGTGAAGGTGGTACGGTAATGGTAATGAAATCTGAATACCATGGTTACCGTGTATATATATTAATTTTTTTTATTTAATGTTTTATTGTTATTAACTTTGAGTTTTAAATTTTTAATTTATATTTTGTGTTTTGATTTTGACCTAAATTGGTCATTTCTACTTTTTCTATTGGAAGCAATAGAAACATTTTGAACATTGAAGACTTTGAACTTGTTTTGTTTGAACTTGTTTTGTTTGAACTTGTTTTGTTTGAAACATTTTGAATGTTTAAACAATTGAACTTTGTTTTTTTCTTGAAGACTTTAAACTTGGGTTTGAATTTGTTTGTACTTTATGTTGTGAACTTGATTTATTTGAACTTTTAAAAGATGGTAATCATATTATTTTTTGTAACCATATTTTTTCGTTCGATGACATTGATGATCATCAAAAGGTAGCAAAGGAGTTTCAAAAAAATACAAACATAATTAAAGCTTGGTAACCATGGTAATGTACCGATGGTAACCACAAATCGTGGTTACCACATATGCGGTAACCATGACTTGTGGTTGATACGTGGTATGAAAATTTGCGTACCACCAGTTTGTGGTTGGTACGTGGTAATCACCATTTTTTTGTGGTAACCGTACCATGCCAACCCTAGTATTTACTACCAATTCCTCTATTTTAAATCTCATCTTCTTCACCAATTAAATTTATGTACAAATATATCCATTTTTAATAAATATTTCCAATCTAATATTTTTTTATTATTAAATTTATTTTTTATTATTAAAATAATATTATTACATTAATATTATTTATAAACCAAATAAGCTTAAATATATAACGCAACATTTTTATTTTCTTTGAAAGCCGAACCTAATTGATGAAAGCCGAACCTAATTGATGAAATAAGCTTAAATATATAACGCAACATTTTCACAAAATATTAATTATTTCATCTTTTTACATTATTTATTTTTACAATTTCAAAATAATGCCTGTGTAGAGAAAAATGAACTTACTATTGTGGTAATTTAAAAAAAATTACATTTTAAATTTCTAAATTTACACAATATATACACAGGGGGGAGGCCGGTGTGAAAAAAGTCCTTATCATGTAAAAAAATCCTTAGAGTGTGAAATTTATCTTTTAATGAAAAAATCTCGTGTGCCCCCAAATAGGTAGACCGTCATGGTTGAAAGTTCATAATTTAAAAAAAAACACACCTTATCATTACTATATAAAAGCCCAACTCAAACTTTACTGTTCACTAATGTTGATTACCATTTTGCCCTCACTTTTTTTTCTCTTTGTTCACTGGATTTAGGGTTAGATGTGTAACTTCATTTGATAAGTTGCCCCTACTGCTCCCTACATGTTCCAAAATCGCCGCCCCTTCTGCTCTCAGAGCTTCCCCCTTTCTCTTTTCCCTTCCCGCCCCCTCTCTTTGGTTCTCCCTCTCTTTTCTTTTCTTTGCTCTGTCTCCGATCGTCCCAAAGATGGTGTTTACTTTTCTTCCTCCATTCGAATCTTATTCGATTATAATACTATTGTGGGACTGCAAGGAAGAGGTAGTAGAAAGAGCACCATGTGTTCAAGGGTTTGTGGTGATTTGGAGTGGCTTGCTCCTTGAATCCGCCCTATTTCTAATGGGGGTCGGAGATGTTGTTGGTTCCAAAAAAATCCACCCAGTTATGCGTGTAAAGTCTTCGCCTGTGAGCTCCAGAGCACCACCGAATCCAACCTCACCAAGCCTAGGAAGGATATCCTCACCAGCGCCTTCACCCCCAGCTGCTCCACTCTGAATTTGTCAAGAAGTTCGTCAGGCTCAAAGAAAAGAGCGTGGACGTCATCGCCTCCCTCTTCGTGAACGATGCCTTAGGGTTTGGAAGGAGGATTTGATAATTGGCGACTAGGGTTTGCTCCTCAGCGACAGGAATTTGGAGTTTACGAAGATAGTTAGGGACGAGCTCGACCTAAGTAACATGAGGGCTTTCGAGGAGTGGGGATACGGATCAATTTATTGTCATTCGTAGACGTTGAGAATTTCTATAGGTTTGTTGACAAGGGATTTTCAGTCGCCTTAAATCCTATCAAATATAACCGACTGGCCTAACTAATGTAGTTTGGCAAGCACGGGTCGATCCCACGGAGAGTCTATGATTCGTATGCAAATCAGAGTGCGTCAACAAGAACAAGAAATAAAAGAGGGGAATTTTGGATGGGTTGAACTAACTAGCTAAGAAATAAAAGTAAACAAAAGTAACAAACTAAACAGCTTGAGGAAATGAATATAAGAAAAAT
This sequence comes from Persicaria tinctoria, assembly GCA_037127255.1. Taxonomy (NCBI): domain Eukaryota; kingdom Viridiplantae; phylum Streptophyta; class Magnoliopsida; order Caryophyllales; family Polygonaceae; genus Persicaria; species Persicaria tinctoria. The sequence continues at coordinate 60,878,988 of JBANSL010000002.1, forward strand.
AGCTTAGGTCAATCAATCTCAGCAATCGGGTTTGTTCATTGATCATCGAAATCGAATAGATAACTTTCTCTTGAATACTTTGTTGTGGAAAGACTAGGTCTTTTGAATCCAATTCCTTATCGAATATATCTAGTTAACAGGACAACCAGACCCTGAAAACCCTAATTATCAAACAATCTTGAAACTATCAAAATTCAATTCAATAATCGATGAAGTCTAAAGGAATTCAACAAAGACAATCGACGCGCACAACCAATTATTGCATCAATTGCAAATCAATTCTCTATACAAATCCCTAAATCAACCAGTTTCAGAGATTTATACTTTGCTACTCAAGAACATAGATAACTCAACCAGTAATTACCTATATCTAGCAATAGATTATCATGAAAAGACATCAGTTGATCAGACTAACGGAAATTCATGAAAACCCTAAATATTCAGCGCAGAGAATCAATAACATTCAAAGAGGAGTATTAAGAAATAGAAATCTCACAATAAAACTGCAAACCTGAAGCTTCGATTGATCTCCCTAAGCAAAGGAGTTTAGCGGTTTATGCTTCAAAAAGAAATTACAAGCAAAAGTCTCCAATGGTGCTTCGTCCCCATTTCTATTCGATGGTAAAAACAAAACAAAAAGCCCCCATGTTCATCCAGAACCAACGGTTCATGTCTTACCTTTGTTCCAAATTAAAATAATATTAAAAGAAAATTAACATCATTCATTAATCCATTGGTGTAACGGCTCTTTCTTGCAATGCACAGTTCCACTCGGCACAAAACTCGGGCTCGCAAAAGAACTCGGTCGAGTTATGTTGCCCAGGCCGAGTTATATTCAGCAGCCACATTTCAAGTCCAGATTTCGCTGTTTTCAAGGCCGAATTTGGAAACGTCGTAAACACGAAAGTTGTAGGTCTTCGAATCCTCTTTCCAACAAGTATAAGTACGCTCCGATCCGATAACTACAGCCTTCAAACGACTCGTTTTAGTGCAGCATCGCCAGCTTGGACAACTCCAATCCTTTACATGTTTAGCTCATCTCCTCGGCTCTCGTGCTCTTCTATTTTCGTTAAATCTTTGAGCATTGGCTCGAGCTTAGCTTCACCTCTTTGCAATCACCTGAAATCTTGCACAAAAATTGTAGATTCCGACTCTAATCGAAACATGATGAAAACATGAAAACTACTCTAAACTTGTGCAGTTTACCCTACCTAAACACATCTAAATGCCTATATTAACACTACCTAAATGCGTCTGATCAAACTCCCCCACACTTGAACCTTTCTTGTCCTCAAGAAAACAAAACCAATCCAATCACACATCCCACAAATACCCTCTTCATGCATTCACCTCGTCAAAATACAATCCAAATCAAGTAGGAAGCACAAGACAATAATCAACCTCCTCACATGTATTTGAGCAACTCAAAGGCTTAGGCACATTACAATCCAACCTCACTGGGCATATAAAGTGTTTCACTAATCGCTCTTGTGTTTAGGCTAAGTCAATTCCGCTCAAACTCAATCCAATGCAACTAATCTACATGAAAATTGAAATCCACATCACAATCTCCACCGTGAGTGACATTACAAGCAATAATCATCATGAGGTCTTGTAAGGGTTGTAATGGGACTCGGTAAGAAAATCAAGGTATGGAAATATTTAGGCTTTGTGGTGCGAAAAATCCGGGAAAAAGAGATCTCAACTACAACCGGAAAAAACACTCACAACCAAACATTTCTTCAACCAAAATAATTCAAACTTTAACTCCATCCACAAACGAAAACTTAAGCACAACTCTTGTTAACCAACTCACTCTTTGTTACTTCTTTTCTCTCTTGATTTTTCAATGATTTTTCTTCTTCTCTTTTCTTACTTTTTTTTTTCTTTTATGATTTTTCTCGACTTTTACTCCTAAGTGAATTTTATCCTCCTTAGACCTCGAGTGTTAAGCACAATAATCATCCATATGAAACCCATACATAACTTCCAAATGCTCAAAACATTCCACTAATACACATTTTCACCAATCTTCTCCCTAATTCCCGGATAGGGTAAGGCTAAAATCGGCTAAAAGACATTTTGTGGAGCTAACAAAAATGGGCTAAAAGGCTCAAAATTGGCTTCAAGCAGAGGATAGTATATACAGGTAGATACAGAGTAAGATATGACTAACAAAACATTGCCTCAATCACATGAAAATCACAAGTAATAATCAAAATATACGGCCTTGAAATATATATCAATCTCAATTCTCAGAGGTAGTCACATTGGAGAGTATCACACACAAGAAGCAAATAGGACATCCATAAAGCATAGTCCCAATAAGGCCAAAATAAACTCACAAGATAAATTTTTATTGGATTTCAATGCCACCTAAAATGTAAGAGTTATACATGCTCAATCAATCCATTATCTCATGCTCCCATAGATCAAACAAACTAGACGAGGATCAACAATTCAAGCATATCATGGGACTTATAATCAGATTAAGAAGACAAGTGGTACAGATGGGGTTATCTGAAAGATCTTAAATCTAAAATGCAATGCATGATATTTTTGTGGTTTTCTATTTTTTTCAGATTTTTTTTTTATATAATGTGCAAAACTAAGAATAATAAACATGAAATGCCAAAATATGAAAGAAATATATACAATGCAATCTAAATGCAAACATGTAAATGTTCACTCCCCCACACTTAATTCACACATTGTCCTCAATGTGAAAAGTAAAAGAGAAAGAAAGAAAACACTTACAGAGTCATCTACATATGAGGCGGAGGTGATGAATTTAAGCACAAGAGTGTGATGAGCCATTGTTCTTTCTTGTCTCGACCTCAAGGATACACCACAACTTAATCTCTACCAACAAGAGCCAAAACAACACCAACAAAGAAATATTTGTTGTCCAAGCAAGGACAACTCACAAAATACTCGATGGTGTCAATCCACTTACAATAACACACAACAAAGCCACAAACATCAACAATTTGCAAACTGATAACAATTAAGCATAAATTGATCAAAACTATAATCGATAAACTCAACAAGAAACTCTTATCAAGTTTAATATCAAAAAGCAAGATCAATTCAAATGCTCAAGACTCATAATTCCCAAATTTGCAATTCAACAATTAAGCACAAGAATCCAAATCCGAATTACAAACCTCAATCAATCAAATTAACCCCCGAATTTCTCTATCAATAAGTTCCTAATTCAATCAATTTGACATCCCAACAACAAAGTCAAGACAACTTCCCCAAATCAACCCCCTTCCATCAACAAATATAGCACAAGTAAGGTTTCATTTCACCCAATCAACTCCTCAATTACACAAATTTAATCAATTGGAGAAAACCTAAAAATTGAGGATTTTGAAATTTACCTAAGGAGAGGAAGGAAGAGGAAGGCTGACCGGAAGCTGGGCCGGCGCGGATGCACACGGACGGCGGCGTCTGGTGGCAGCAGTGGCTAGAGAACTCGGGAGGCGGCGCACTGGTGGCTCAGATGGACTGGTGGCTGGGAGAGAAGGGAAGAGGCGGCGCGCTGCTGGGAGCGAGGCCGGAAGCTGCTCAGTAGAGAACCAGGTGTGGTCGGAATCGGAAGCTGGGGCTACAGGACGGGACTCGCCGGTAGGGCTGCTGGTGAGGTCGACGATGGGAGGTGGCCGCTGGCGGCCGGAGGGAGAGAAGGGTACTCGGTCTGGCTGGCGGCTTGGTTGCTGAGGAACTCGGGAAAGAGAGCGCTTCCCTCCCCCTCTTTTTTTTTTTTTTTAATGGAATACGCAAAACTACTCGGGTGGGACATAAACAACTCGACCGAGTTTTGTTTTTCCAACCCGAGTTCTTTCTTGGGACCGGTTGGTTACTCGGGTTGGCCAAAAACTCGGCTGAGCTCTTTACCCGAGTAACCTACTGTATTTTTCTTGCTTTTTGCCCCTTTTTTTTTGACGAACTTTTTTTTTTTTTTTTTTTTTTTGCTTCCGAAACCTACATGTTAGTATTCCGGAGATGCAAAAATACTAGAAAAATAACTGGAAAAAAAATAAGAATAATAAAACTACCTAATAAGAATGAAATAATACTAACCTTGGGTTGCCTCCCAAGAAGCGTCTTTGGTTAACGTCATAGACTCAACGTTTTGGTTGTCCATTAAAGACTCACTCGGACATCGTTAGTGCCATCAGTAGCAAATCAAACTCTTGTGCACACCATCTAAGTAGGCGGGCACTACATACGAATAAGTTGAAGTCAAAGTATGTTCTCAACTCCTCATATGTTTGGGTGTGATTCTCCGCCACGGGTATGTAGAACCACCAATTCAGTTCCATTGGTGGTATGTCGAAGTAATGAGCCCAATGATCGACATAATCACCGACCTTCTCACCATTGTAGAGGATATCAATTCTTTGCTTAGGAGCCACAGAAATCAGCTCCGGACTTGGTTCCTTGATAGGCGAGCTCGAGACAATCTCATCGAATGAAGGAGACAACAAATCACATGAAATCTCATGTGTCAACTCATGATACTCCATGTCAAGAAGCACTATACTCTCCTCTTCATCGTTGAAGAAACTGTCATCATCTGCGAACATGTCCTCCTCCGCCAAAACATTATCATGCTCATAGCTCAAGGGCAAGGGAGGCGGTGGGGTAGACTCGGATGAACTCAATGAGGGAGGAATATGAAGCACACACTCACCTACATTTTCATGACTTTTTGAGCTTCCCTCGAGTGTGACAAACAGGCCCTTGCCACTCCCTAGGGTGATCGTGGTGAGGCTCTCTGTCGGGTTAATCACCGATTGAGACGGTAGTTCACCCACTTCACATGCTAGTATATCATTCCCCACTTGGGCCATTCGATGCACTTTTTCATCTAGTTCAATGATCTGCTGACATAATTGCTCGTTCTCCTTGTACGATGCCTTGAATAGCTCCTCCGAAGGTGCGTCAAAGTAATCCATTGGTTGAGGTTCTTGGGCAAATGACACTTCCTGCAACGCTTGGTAACCCATGTAGTAGATAAGATCCCAAATTCCCACCAAACCTAACCGTGCTAGACTTCCGCCGCTCATGTATATAGCACGCGCCTTTGTCTCAGCAGTCATCCCCTCTACAACGCAGATAACCATATCTCGCACACTATCGTGGAAACCCCGCACATTGCGGATGTCCACACACCTCTGCAACCTAGTGAGATATAGGTGAAAGTTCTCACCTTCGAACTGCGATAATCTCAACATCTTAAACTGTTAGTAGCATATGTACTGTGAACCGTGAGGTTCACAACAAAAGTTAGTAGCTAAATTAACACACAAAAACAAGCACACAAATAACAACTTGACTCCCCGGCAACGGCGCCAAATTTGACAAGGGATTTTCAGTCGCCTTAAATCCTATCAAATATAACCGACTGGCCTAACTAATGTAGTTTGGCAAGCACGGGTCGATCCCACAGAGAGTCTATGATTCGTATGCAAATCAGAGTGCGTCAACAAGAACAAGAAATAAAAGAGGGGAATTTTGGATGGGTTGAACTAACTAGCTAAGAAATAAAAGTAAACAAAAGTAACAAACTAAACAGCTTGAGGAAATGAATATAAGAAAAATAGCTTAGGTCAATCAATCTCAGCAATCGGGTTTGTTCATTGATCATCGAAATCGAATAGATAACTTTCTCTTGAATACTTTGTTGTGGAAAGACTAGGTCTTTTGAATCCAATTCCTTATCGAATATATCTAGTTAACAGGACAACCAGACCCTGAAAACCCTAATTATCAAACAATCTTGAAACTATCAAAATTCAATTCAATAATCGATGAAGTCTAAAGGAATTCAACAAAGACAATCGACGCGCACAACCAGTTATTGCATCAATTGCAAATCAATTCTCTATACAAATCCCTAAATCAACCAGTTTCAGAGATTTATACTTTGCTACTCAAGAACATAGATAACTCAACAAGTAATTACCTATATCTAGCAATAGATTATCATGAAAAGACATCAGTTGATCAGACTAACGGAAATTCATGAAAACCCTAAATATTCAGCGCAGAGAATCAATAACATTCAAAGAGGAGTATTAAGAAATAGAAATCTCACAATAAAACTGCAAACATGAAGCTTCGATTGATCTCCCTAAGCAAAGGAGTTTAGTGGTTTATGCTTCAAAAAGAAATTACAAGCAAAAGTCTCCAATGGTGCTTCGTCCCCATTTCTATTCGATGGTAAAAACAAAACAAAAAGCCCCCATGTTCATCCAGAACCAACGGTTCATGTCTTACCTTTGTTCCAAATTAAAATAATATTAAAAGAAAATTAACATCATTCATTAATCCATTGGTGTAACGGCTCTTTCTTGCAATGCACAGTTCCACTCGGCACAAAACTCGGGCTCGCAAAAGAACTCGGCCGAGTTATGTTGCCCAGGCCGAGTTATATTCAGCAGCCACATTTCAAGTCCAGATTTCGCTGTTTTCAAGGCCGAATTTGGAAAAGTCGTAAACACGAAAGTTGTAGGTCTTCGAATCCTCTTTCCAACAAGTATAAGTACGCCCCGATCCGATAACTACAGCCTTCAAACGACTCGTTTTAGTGCAGCATCGCTAGCTTGGACAACTCCAATCCTTTACATGTTTAGCTCATCTCCTCGGCTCTCGTGCTCTTCTATTTTCGTTAAATCTTTGAGCATTGGCTCGAGCTTAGCTTCACCTCTTTGCAATCACCTGAAATCTTGCACAAAAATTGTAGATTCCGACTCTAATCGAAACATGATGAAAACATGAAAACTACTCTAAACTTGGGCAGTTTACCCTACCTAAACACATCTAAATGCTTATATTAACACTACCTAAATGCGTCTGATCATTTGTTTTCCTCCTTTTCACTGCATTTTGCTCTTAATTTGATCCGATTTTGACAGCTCAAACATAATGTCAAAGAGTAATGCACATGTGTACACAGTAAAAATATTGTCACAAGATTTTTCATTATATATAAATGAACAGTTTCTTGCTTGGACAACTAATCTTCAGATTTATGTCATTTAAAGGCCAAATAGTTTCGGGTTATGAGTTAACAAGTGCTTCGAGTTAACTTGAAATTATCCAGTGGGGTCAGTTTACAAGTCTGACAGGTTTTCACAATTCCTAATCTAGATTATTTTCTATTTTGGATTCAGATCGTTCCCTTCATTTACAGATTGGTTACTCTCATGTTATGGGTCAAGGCTCAAAAGATTATACTATAACCTTAAAATTCAAACTGGCCAAGTTCTCGAGATTACATTATGATAAATCTACGAAAAGGCCATAAGATTACTTATTTACTTCATTTTTAATCTATTGGGGGAGGGCATCACATTGGTTACTATCTTGTAAGAAAACGGTAAATTTACATCATCCAAGGATAGTTTGGAGGTGTAATACCTTCCATTCTACCCGCTTAAGGGATGCTTAAAAGTTTTTTAAATAGCAAAGCATGTTTTCCAAAATCACTAAATATATGCAAATCATTAGAGGCAAAAAGTAGAGATGGGGAGGGAAAATTTTTGGAACTTACCTTGGCAATATACCAATTTTCTTCGGGTACATACACAAATGCTTGCCAAGAATTATCCTCCTCCTGCTCAGGTGAATTTACCTAGTTTTCTGTATATATCTACAAGAGGGCTACTGTCAGTAAGGAGTCTTCACCAATATAAATGCTATGTTTGGGTGAAAAGGTGAAAAGAACACCTTACCGTAGATATGTAGCATCGACCGTCTCCTTTAACATTCATTGCCATAGTGTCATATACATCTAAATCAATTAAGCCATTAAACTGGAAGAGGAACAAACACGTCAATGAAATGTATAAAGTCCATCCTATCAAGGATAACAAAAATGTAGTGACTCAATCTGTTTTTTATAATTCATTACGAAGGTTTGGATAGCTCATCAAGGAACATAGCATTGTATATTAGCAAGTCAAGAAAGTTTATCAAATGATGGAGCTAGGAAAAGAACAATGTTTAGTTATAGAACACACATGCTGAATATGAAATCAGGAAATGCTGAGCTAATAGCGACTGATAAATGAGATGTTTGGAAAAGAATGTAAGCAAATGATGAATAACTGAATATCAACCCACTCATTAACTTAATTTTGCAAGGAAACAATTTATTTAATCCTCAAGTCTAACAACAAAATAGGTAGCATAGGTGGCATCGGACAACTGAATCTCCAAATTTCAGACTAAAACTTTGAACAGACCGCCGCTCAAGGAGCACCACGTCAGGGACCGGAACCGGAAGCCAGGAGAGGAAGATTCGAGGGCATGAGTAAGACATACGAGACGCCGACAGTGAACTGAAGACGGAAGAGGCGAGCAGTGGACGTAAAGAAGATGGGGGGCTTATTAAATGAAAGTTACAAATATAACCCTAAACCTTGTGAACAATGAGAATATAAAGTAAGGTTAAAATTGTAGTCAACATTGATGAACAGTATAGGAGAAGTTGGGCTTTTATATAGTAATGACTAGGTACTTAACCGCGCGCATTTGCGCACGGTGTTGTCATCTTATATATAATCTCAATGCACTTTCGACCAATCTAAAACAATTTCATAAGGAGAGAATATGAGCGGTTGTGGCGAGTGGAGTGGAGTGAATGCCTTCGTTGATGCCTTGCTTCAGTGATTGCAGTTGAGTGCTAGAAACCACCGTGATCAAAGCACTGAATTGATGAAACAGAAACCCTTCCTTTCCCGGGGAACTAATCTCTTAGTCCATCAAAATCCGATGTCAGTATTCCGGAGGAAAACAAAAAATTTGACCAAAACGAGTAAACGATATACTGTATATAAATATAAGCATGGACTAACTTATAGATTTTTTATAAGTTAGGAATATGCATTAAGAAACAGAGCAGAATCAGAAGTATAAAAAAGAAAAATGGCAGCCTTGACCAACGTTAATTTTAATTTTGCTTCTTACTTGTGTTGAGCCTGCATCATGATTATCTAAGAACGTAACTACCCTTGAAGGCCACCATCCCATTATGGTTGGAGGCTTCCCGTGTGGAATGTGGATTACACAGGCGCCAATATTCGCCTTCTCCAGCTACCTGTAAATGTGTACACATTTAAGACACAGAATTGCATTGAGAAGGCACAAAGAGTGAAATCATACCGATCTTTAAGCTTTTGTGTGCATGTGCATAACCTTTCCTAGTGTTTTTTTTTATTTTATTTTGTATGTGTGTGTTTAACCTTATGAAATATTATTATTTTGATATCTAAGAAAGTTTGGTACGTACTTAGCCATAGATCATCTTCTTAACATTGCATGCACATTGACATTTTTCATTAAATCATATCATGGAGGTATGGCTCTTGTCTTTGATACATCAAAGGATTTTGTTGTTATAGTTATTGTAGAATATATAATTTCATAAGTTTCCATGCTATTATTCTACTGGTGTAACACAACCTAGGACTTTGGATATAGGTTTCACATGTGCCGGATGAGTTACAGCTAGGTTTGTATTTGTTGGATATTTGGGCTTTACAACCCAAATCCTTGTACAAGCCCAGTTTGCTCTCCTTGGTGCTATGGCCTATACACAAAGTTGTCACTATATATCTGCTCTCTCACAGAACCCTAAGGCTCAAGACCACTATTCATCTCACTCTCAAAAACAGATGAACGGCGCCTCTTATAAGCTCTGCTAGGGTTTTCGTCTACAACTTCTCTTTCCGCTTTGGGATTCCAGGTGTTTCCTTGGTGGTTCGGTCAAGCTTCTGGTAGATCATCGTTCCCTGGTTCCTGGCTTGAAGGCGGCTGGTGGTTCTTCACTGATTGATGCTCTTCATTGGTTGTGTCGAAGACTGAAAGGGAGTTCCTCTCTCCTTTCCTGGGTTTGCTTGGTTGCACAGTAGATAGATGGCTTGTGTTTTATGTATCTCTTTCGATTGCCCCTCATTGTATTATCCTTGACAAATCTAGTGGATATTGGGCCTGTCTCCTGAGGCCCCGCAGACGTAGGGTTTTATACCCGAACTGCGTAAACACTTGCTGCGTTTCTTCCCCTGTCTTATTGCTTCCTGCGCTTGCAAACTTATTTTCTGTTTGATCTTCGATTTACAAAACCGAACTCAATACGATCGTTCCCGTTGCTCCTACTTCCGCTGCCTCTGAGATCCTTAATCGGATTAACAATTGGTATCAGAGCATACGTTTGAGAAGGATCGTTATTCGATTCGGATGCTTTGATTATTTTTCTTATCTCTGTTTTTCCTTTTCTTTCTTTTAGATTTTTTCCTTTAAAACTAAGGGTTTTCTGTTTTTCTCCTTTACCTTTCCTGTCAAGAACAGTAGCGTGGATGAATATTTCAACTGCGTCATCTCATTGAGCATTCATCTCAGTTGTGTTGTCGTTTCTGTTCTAGAAAATATGTCTGAATCCTCAGTTCGTATTAAGTCCTATGATGGGTGTTCTGACTTTGCCATGTGGCAGGTTAAAATGCGAGCCATCCTAATCAAGGAAAAATGTTGGGCTGCAGTGGCAAACAAGTTTCCTGACAAGCTCGATAAGGCTGAACGAGAAGAGATTGACCAAATTGCTCATAGTGAGATCATGATAAGACTCACGGATGAAGTAGCAAGACAAGTGCTCACTAAAAAGACATCCAAAGAACTTTGGGATGCTTTGGAAGCAACTTTTTTGGTAAAATCCCTTCCTAGTCGCATAAATCTGGTGTGCCGATTATTTAACTTCAAAATGAATGCTCATATGTCTCTAAATGACAACCTTGACAAATTTCTGACTATGATTCAAGATCTTGAGCGCTGTGGTGATAAAAATTACTGAATTACATCAAGCTGTCTTAATTCTGAATTCTCTTCCTGCACAATTTGACACTTTTAAGGATGTTATACAGTATAGTAGGGAGGATTTAGATAAGACTAAGATTATTGAAGCTATCATTCAGAAAAATGATGTCATGAAGGTGTTTAAGACAAAGCAGGAAGTTAAAAATGAGGCTTTAATGGCAAGGGCTAAGTTTAAAAATCAGAAGAAAAATCAGAACAAGAACAAGAAGCATGACAACTTTGACAACTCTAAGTCTGAAACTGCTGAGAAATCTCAATCTGATAAAAGCTCTATTAAGTGCAATTACTGTTCTAAGGATGGTCATTATGAGAAAGACTGTTATAAAAGAAAGAAAGATGAGGCTAAGAAAAATAAAGTTGTTACTGCTGTGCTTGAATCTCATCCTAATTGCTCCCATGAATTGCTATGTGTGTTTGATGATCAATCTGCTGCTGATGTATGGATTATAGACTCTGGCTGCACTATTCATGCTACACCTAACAAACATTGGTTTTCTGAATTGAATCTTATTAATGAGGGAAATGTTATGCTTGGTGATCATTCTGTGCTAGCTATAAAGGGTGTGGGATCTGTACCTCTTAAGATGCATGATGGGAAAATTAGAGTTATTCAAAATGTTAGATGGGTTCCTGCTCTAAGGAGAAATTTGTTGTCTGAAAGTGTGTTTGACGATCTAAATTGTGATATAAAGGTCAAAAGGGGGATTAAATCTGTAATCGGAAATGGTAAAGTTCTTATTAAAGGAGTTAAAAAGAAAGGCCTCTATCATGTTATTGCTGAATCTGGAAAGTGCCAATCTGTTAATATTTCTGTTAAGCAAATCTCTAAACCTATGACACTTGATCAGACTTTGTTGTGGCATCATAGATTGGGACACATAGGTAACAAGGGTTTGCTTGAGCTATATAAAAGAGGTGTTTTGGATTCTAAACCTGCTCATATTGATTTTTGTGAAAATTGTTTAATGGGCAAACAAACCAAACTAGCTTTTAAATCTTCTGCCTATGTTGCTAATGCTCCTCTTGAGTATGTCCATGGAGACCTATGGGGTCCGGCACAAGTTGACACCATAGGAGGAAAGAGGTATTTCTTGTCTCTTGTTGATCATTATAGCAGGAAAGTATGGATACATCTTCAGAGGACAAAAGGTGAGGCATATGAAAATTTTAAAGGCTGGAAAGTTAAGGTTGAGAAAGAATCTGGACACTTGCTCAAATGTCTCAGAACTGACAACGGGTTAGAATTCTGCAATAATGATTTTGATAATTTCTGTAATCTCCATGGCATTAAGAGACATCTTACCATTCCTGGTACTCCACAACAAAACGGAATAGCAGAGAGAATGAACCGTACCCTCCTGGAAAAGGCCAGATGTATGCTGATTTGTGCTGGCATGAAACACTCACTTTGGGGTGCAGCCATCACAACAGCTGCATACTTGGTCAACAGAACACCCTCTTCCGCTATTGACTTTAAAAGCCCCCAAGAGTTGTGGTCAGGTAAGCCAACTAATATAACCTACTTGAAACCCTTTGGTTGCACAGCCTATAGCCACAAGTCTGATGGTAAGCTAAACGCTAGGTCTCAGAAGTGTGTGCTACTAGGCTTCCCAGAGGGTGTCAAGGGGTCTCAGAAGTGTGAGGTCCGCGGACAACAACCAGAAAGCAGAAGCTGTTACTTAACCTCCATCAAGAAAAATAAAGAAGTAATGTGTATAAGTGAGAATTGCGAATCCGAGGTCGGAGACAGTGACTCAGCCGAGTTCTCAGAAGCTGAACTGGAGGTTCGGCCGACAGAAGTCAAGATGTCTACCGCGGATGAGAAAATTGCATTTACACCCTTTTCTAACTCAAAGGAAAAAGTCTATCTGGGACAAGCATTGAAAGTAAGAGAAAGAGTTAGAGTTTTAGAAATCATAGCAAGGTCAAGAGACATCTTTGCATGGAGTCCTCGAGACCTGGTAGGTGTCCCGTCTGCAATAGCTTTACATACTTTAAGGATTCGCCCGGGAACGAAACCTGTAGTGCAGAAGAGGAGAAAAATGGCACCAGAAAAAGCTGCCGCGGCAAGAGAAGAAACTAATAAACTTTTAGAAGCTGGCTTCATAGAGGAAGTGGAAGATTCTGAATGGCTTTCAAACGTAGTCCTGGTGAAGAAATCTAATGGGAAATGGAGGATGTGTATCGATTTTACTGATCTTAACAAGTCCTGCCCAAAAGATAGTTACCCACTTCCATCCATAGATGAACTTGTCGATGGAACCGCGGGAAACAAAGTCCTTAGTTTTCTTGATGCATACTCAGGATACAATAAGATAAACCTGGATCCTTCAGACAAAAAAGCTACGACTTTCATCACCAGCCAGGGAATTTTTTGCTACCGCGTAATGCCTTTTGGACTCAGAAATGCGGGAGCAACGTTTCAGAGAACAGTCGATCGGATCTTTCGTAATCAAATTGGCAGGAATGTTTCGATTTACGTTGATGATATTGTCGTCAAAAGTGAAAGAGCAGAGGATCACGTCGCGGATTTACAGGAAACCTTTGATTCCCTTCGAAGAGGAGGTTTGAATTTAAACGCAGAAAAATGTGTCTTTGGGGTTGATTCTGGGAAATTCCTTGGTTTTATGGTTAGCCATAGAGGAATTGATGTTAATCCTGAAAAAGTTACAGCAATTCAAAATCTTCAACCACCGCGGACGATCAAAGAATTACAATCTCTAAATGGAGCAGTGAACTATTTGAGCCGTTTTTGCTCCTGCCTGGCGGATAAGTCGTTGCCTTTCTTTGCTATACTCAAGAAAAAGGGACCGATACGGTGGACTCCTGAATTGCAAGAAGCCTTTGAAAATTGAAAACTTTTTCTAACATCGCTTCCTATGTAACACCCCTTTTTAGATCCCAAAGGAGTGTTGCAGCGCCAGTGAATCCGCAGACTTTAATGTCTTTGAATTCACCTGAGGCTTATAGGGACATGCAACCATGCTCCCATAAACAAGATGATAATTTAAATACAATAGAATATGCGGAAGTGAATAAAATTCTTTAGTTTAAATATCTGATCATAATAATAATAAGAGTACCAAAAACATAAGGCATGAGTAACATCCCAAAATAACTGAAATGAAAGTAGTGATGTGGAAACTTTTAGAGGTTCAAACTTGTAGTAAAAATATTTAATAAATGACAGTCTACTCTTTAACTCTCTCCTGCTCCGCTGCTTGCACTAGACCTGTGGAATATGGTCTGGTGTTTCGTGAGAACGAAGGACACCAGCCATCCAATAAATAGGATAGTTAGTACAATTAAGACTAGTAAATGATAAGGAAAATATTCAGACTTTAACCTTACAGTGACCATAAAACGGTATGTCTCAGGTTAAGGGAATGACACGAATATTTATAGTAGAAACTGAATAAAAAGGATAAAAATTCACACATGACTCGGATGATCATATCGATCGATTATAAGATAAGAAATGGAATTATACTTGAGGCAGATAAGTATAATAACTGAAATGATCACCTATTTAACAGTCGATAATAAATATAACGATAATAATAATAATACTACGTGGTACCAGTCGGGCCTTTAACAAGGACCACGACCTACATCAGATCGTTGTTTTATCATCCCGCAGAGAATGCATTCCGGGATGGTGTTTCATGAAACCTTTTGAGGCGGTGGCTTAACGAACCACAACCTGCAAGTCAGTCTACTGCATAACTTGCCAAAGGCATAAAGTCACTCGCATCACGTGGTGCACATTTTAACATATCACAACTAAGCATCACATGGTGCCTATCTTATCATATATAAACAATTTGTACTAGGTGATCATAATAACGACATTACATCAAACGGGGACAAGCATGGATAATTCAAAGGGTCTTACCATCACATGCTACTAGTTTGCATGAAAGAACAAGCAGAATATCATGCACTTTAGGAAGAAGAAATGGGCAACCTTTACTTATCTCGAGTTATAAACAAACAAATCACATCTAATACTATAACACTATACTTACTTTAATAATAATTGCCCATTTATTTAACTCATGCCAATTTATGATTAAAAAGATAAATTACATCAAGCAGACGGGTATGCAATATATCGAAATTGGCAAGGAAATTGGCCACAAGGCCGCATTCGACACGGAAGAATTTAAAAGGCACAACAAAAGAATCACGAAACACGCAAAAGGGCGATGAACGAAATCACTTGCCTTAACTTCTGTTGATCGGTTGATGACAACAAGACGAGATTTTAGCACCTATTGAATCCAACGAAAAAGGAAATATTTAATATTGGTATTTTATATAATTAACTTTACTTAACTCAATTAGAAATTGAATTAATTCTATAAAGTTAAAGAATCTATACCAATATAAATTTCTCGGAGAGCGGGATCCGGCGTGGGTGCTTTGAGATGGCTTGGTGTCGCTGAAACGGGCCAGAATCGAATGGTTTAGAAATATTGGCCACCCAACTAAATAATTAATTAGTTTAGGGTCAGAAACGAAAATAGTCTAAATAAGGAGAGAGTTTCTGCAGTTTTATATAAAGACATTGAAAAACCTCAGTTCTTCAATGGCGTTTCACGCACTGACGCACCGAAGAAGAACGAGCAGGTGAAGGCGATGGCTCAGCGCGGCTCTTCCTCCGGCGTCGACGGATAACGGCGCAGGCGAAGACCTAGGCGGCGACTCGGGCGGTGATTTGCGACGGCGCTCGAGCAGTGAGGACGACGGCAAACAGAGACGAAGGCTCGAGGCTTCGGCAGCGATAATCGGAGACGGTGATGGACGGCGGCGGCAATCGGGCAGTGAAGGGCGACGGCCTTGGCGTTCTCCTGGCAAGGCTACACTGCCGGGCTCGACTGTTCTGGTGGCGAAAGCAGCGATGGGCGGCGGCAATCGGGGCGATTGCAATGAGGGCTCGGACTGCTGTCCGTGGGTGTGGCAATCGGAGACGAAGGCAGCACGGCTCGGCCTTGGGCGATCTCCGGCAAGGGATGGGTAACGGTGGTGGTCTGCGGAGTCGCCGACGGCTCACGGGAGTGATGGGGTCATGGCTCACGGCGTGCGGAAGAATTGGGAGAGGAAGGGAGACGGCGATGTTGAGAGGCGGTGAGGGTTTTTGGTTTGCGGAAACCTAAGATTTGACGTGTATCTATACTGATGAATTAGAATTCAAGAAAAATAAATAAAAGAAACGGATAAAGATGGAGGTAACTGGATGAATATTATTTAATTTAGCTTTATAAATTAAATAATAAGAATATTTAGAGGGTTTATGTAATTAAATTCATCATATATTATTACCCTTTAGAATAATTTAATTATTCTAATTCATAGCTATATAGCAGGTGAATTTATTAAATGACAAAATTCACAAGATATACTATAGTTTAATATAATATAGATTTATTCAATTAAATAAAAATAAGAAATAGCCCAAAAATAATTTGGGGTATTTCATCCTACCCTTCACCAACCTGAGAAACAAGAAGTCCTCCATCTGTATTTATCTGTAAAAAATGTCACCATCAGTGCAGTTTTGACGCGAGAAGAAAAGTTCCCGGTCTACTACATCAGTCGTGTTCTTCAGGACGCGGAGACAAGATACGAACCAGTGGAGAAAATGATCATGTGCTTAATATTCGCGGCAAGAAGGCTAAGGCCTTATTTTCAAGATCATCCAGTCCGAGTAATGACAGATTTGCCGATGCGACAGATCCTCCACTCGCCATGTTTATCAGGGAGAATGATGAAGTGGACAGTCGAACTCACATAATTTGAGATAGAGTACACTCCACGGAAAGCGACCCTCGCTCAATCTCTGGCTGATTTCATCAGTGAGACAAGTTTCGAATCAAGCTCTCCAACGGAAAGAAGTGAGTGGACACTCAGGGTAGATGGTGCAGCTAACAAAGATGGATGCGGAGCAGGGGTTACACTAACAGCACCTGATGAACGGCAGTACAACTATGCCTACAAGTTGGATTTCCAAACTACCAACAATGAAGCCGAATATGAAGCCTTGCTAGCTGGACTGGAAATAGCTTTGATTAAGGGTGCTAGGCAAGTATCAGTTTTCACCGATTCAGAAGTTGTGACGCGGCAAATATCAGAGGAATATGAAGCTAGGACTGGATTAATGCCAGATTACCAGAGAAAAGCGCAGGCGCTTTCTAAAGCTTTTTTGAGTTTTTGTGTAACAACTGTTCCTAGGGGTGACAACCAGCAAGTGGACGCGTTGGCACGTTTGGGAGCTGTAATGCCAGAGGAAGTAGGAAAAGAGGTGATTCTGGAAAGGATTAGCAACCGAAGACTCATCCAAGAAATCTATCAGGTACAAGAAATGGAGGTGGAAGACTGGAGAGCACCAATCGCGGATTATTTAGGTAAAGGTACCCTACCTGAAGACAAAGCCGTTGCTAAGAAGATACTCGTTAAATCCTCTCGATTCACTATCAGGGAAGGAAAACTGTACAAGAGAGGGTACTGCTTACCTGATCTATTGTGCATATCGTCAGAAGAAGGAAGTCAAGTAGTGGAGGAACTACATGATGGGGTTTGCTCGCATCACCAAGGATGGAGAGCTATTGTGGCCAAAGCAATCAGGCTGGGATATTATTGGCCTACTATGAGACATGATGTCCAAAGTTATATACAGAAATGTGACGCGTGCCAAAGGTTCGGAAATCTAAATCACCGTCCTTCTGAGACAATGAAGAGTATATCCGGAGCTTGCCCTTTTTCTGTTTGAGGAATGGACATTCTCGGTCCATTTCCCACTGCTCCTGGACAGTTGAGGTATGTTTTGGTCCTAGTTGATTACTTCACCAAATGGGTGGAAGCCGAAGCAATGGGATTAATAACCGCGGAAAAGGTGAGAAAGTTTTTATGGAGAAATGTTGTTTGCCGCTTCGGAGTACCCGAAACAATAATTACAGACCATGGACCACAATTCGATTGCGAAACGATCAGAGATTTCTGTGTGGGGCTGGGCATCAATCTTAAGATCTCCTCCGTGGCTCACCCTCAGACGAATGGGTAGGCGGAAACAACCAACCGACAGCTGTTACATGGGATACAAAAGAAACTCGGCAACACATCAAAAGGGCGTTGGGCAGAACTCTTACCATTAGTGCTCTGGTCTTACCGCACATCAACAAAGACTCCCACTGGAGAAACCCCATTCTCTTTAGTCTTTGGTATGGACGCGGTCATCCCAGTAGAGAGATTGATACCATCAGCACGGGTAATGACCTATGACCCGAATATCAATGATGAAGCACTGGAATTTGAGCTCCATCTCATAGAAGAACGCAGAATGACAGCTGCTTTGAAGGAGCTATAATACAAGAGGAGGCTTTCCAAGTATCAAGATAAACGAATTTCCCCGCGGCATCTTAAGGAATGAGATTTAGTGCTACGACAAGCTACGTCGGGGGGGGGGGGGGGAAGCTAGATCCCAACTGGGAAGGACCGTATATAATTATCAAGGAAGTCCAAAAAGGCGCATATAAACTCAGCACTCCCGAAGGAATCATCTTGAACAAGACTTGGAACGCAGACAATCTAAAAAAGTATTATGTGTAACCACCAAAACAGCTAAGTAAATATAAAACTAAGTCGCCCCCGCAAAAATCAAATAAAGCGGTTAGAGGGCGCTTTCTATGATGATTCGCACTTAAAATTATACTTCGTACAAAGTCCTAAGACGCTGGAGCTTATATCCGCGTCAGACCTCTGATCGAATCCGCATTCTCAGAGATGATACTTCGTATAAAGTCCTAAGACGCTGGAGCTTATATCCGCGTCAGGCCTCTGATCGAATCCGCATTCTCAGAGATGATACTCCGTACAAAGTCCTAAGACGCTGGAGCTTATATCCGCGTCAGGCCTCTGATCGAATCCGCATTCTCAGAGATGATACTCCGTACAAAGTCCTAAGACACTGGAGCTTATATCCGCGTCAGGCCTCTGATCGAATCCGCATTCTCAGAGATGATACTCCGTACAAAGTCCTAAGACGCTGGAGCTTATATCCGCGTCATGCCTCTGATCGAATCCGCATTCTCAGAGATGATACTCCGTACAAAGTCCTACGACGCTGGAGCTTATATCCGCGTCAGGCCTCTGATAGAATCCGCATTCTCAGAGATGATACTTCGTACAAAGTCCTAGGTCGCTGGAGCTTATATCCGCGTCAGACCTCTGATCGAATCCGCATTCTCAGAGATGATACTTCGTACAAAGTCCTAAGACGCAGGAGCTTATATCCGCATCAGGCCTCTGATCGAATCCGCATTCTCAGAGATAATACTTCGTACAAAGTCCTAAGACGCTGGAACTTATATCCGCATCAGGCCTCTGATCGAATCCGCATTCTCAGAGATGATACTTCGTACAAAGTCCTAGGACGCTGGAGCTTATATCCGCGTCAGACCTCTGATCGAATCCACGTTCTCAGAGATGATACTTCGTACAAAGTCCTAAGACGCTGGAGCTTATATCCGCGTCAGGACTCTGATCGAATCCGCATTCTCAGAGATGATACTTCGTACAAAGTCTTAGGACGCTGGAGCTTATATCCGCGTCAGACCTCTGATCGAATCCGCATTCTCAGAGATGATACTTCGTACAAAGTCCTAAGACGCTGGAGCTTATATCCGCGTCAGGCCTCTGATCGAATCCGCATTCTCAGAGATGATACTTCGTACAAAGTCCTAGGACGCTGGAGCTTATATCCGCGTCAGAACTCTGATCGAATCCGCATTCTCAGAGATGATACTTCGTACAAAGTCATAAGACGCTGGAGCTTATATCCGCGTCAGGCCTCTGATCGAATCAGCATTCTCAGAGATGATACTCCGTACAAAGTCCTAAGACGCTGGAGCTTATATCCGCGTCAGGCCTCTGATCGAATCCGCATTCTCAGAGATGATACTCCGTACAAATTCCTAAGACGCTGGAGCTTATATCCGCGTCAGGCCTCTGATCGAATCCGCATTCTCAGAGATGATACTTCGTACAAAGTCCTAGGACACTGGAGCTTATATCCGCGTCAGACCTCTGATCGAATCCGCATTCTTAGAGATGATACTTCGTACAAAGTCCTAAGACGCTGGAGCTTATATCCGCGTCAGGCCTCTGATCGAATCCGCATTCTCAGAGATGATACTTCGTACAAAGTCCTAAGACGCTGGAGCTTATATCCGCGTCAGGCCTCTGGTCGAATCCGCATTCTCAGAGATGATACTTCGTACAAAGTCCTAAGACGCTGGAGCTTATATCCGCGTCAGACCTCTGATCGAATCCGCATTCTCAGAGATGATACTTCGTACAAAGTCTTAAGACGCTGGAGCTTATATCCGCGTCAGGCCTCTGATCGAATCCACATTCTCAGAGATGATACTTCGTACAAAGTCCTAAGACGCTGGAGCTTATATCCGCGTCAGGCCTCTGATCGAATCCGCATTCTCAGAGATGATACTTCGTACAAAGTCCTAAGATGCTGGAGCTTATATCCGCGCCAAGCCTCTGATCGAATCCGCATTCTCAGAGATGATACTTCGTACAAAGTCCTAAGACGCTGGAGCTTATATCCGCGTCAGGCCTCTGATCGAATCCGCATTCTCAGAGATGATACTTCGTATAAAGTCCTAAGACGCTGGAGCATAGCTTCGCAACAGGTCTCTAATTAAATCCGTATTCTCAAAGATAACACTTCATTATTAATCAGATCATTAGAGTTCAAAGTATGGTCAACCTTTCCAAGGACCAAACCCATCGGTGAACCACAGTTGAAATATTACAAAAGAAATACTCTTTTAGGATTCCCAAAAAAGTATCATGATTATTGAAAGAAATTATAGCGGTTGACTCATGATTAAAACAAGCATCCTTCAACCTATATCCGCGGAAAACGCCCTGGGATGATACGAGTTCTGCCCTGACTTAAACGAAATCCATTTGAGGGGGGAACATCTGACTCTGAAGAAGGCCACTCCGCGTCCACCTCATCTCCCACAGCATCTAAGATCTGGACGTCGAAGCGATTCTCACCTTTATGAACAAAGGTAAGAGAAGAACCAATATGGACGCTGTGAGTCTCAGCAAAGTCATTCCAACCACCCCTAAAAAATGGAACCCTATAGTCTCCACGCATAACCTCCACCGGAAAATCACGAAGAATCCTAGTAGATAGGAGGATACTCCTGCGAAGACCTGGCCCAAATCTATCTTCGAAGCATAAGGGCAAGGACTAACAAAAACAAACAGATTTCAAGAGATGCTAGTAGATAAACTAACTTCATAAAAAATAAAATCAACAACAAACGAACTGAACAAACGAAGAAGTTGCTCAGGAAAGCTAATTGTGTCAGAGAAGGACCAAGGTAAACCATCCATAGAAGGCATCATTAAAGTACAGCAATGGGTTCAATGGTTTCTTTCCTACACTCTCCTTTTTATATAGCAAAGGTCTAGACATATGTCGAAAAAACTGAAAATGTTGAACACATAAGTTTGAAATGTCACGTCATTGGGACAAAAACCACAGGTGCCATGCATAAGATAAATAGTAAATACTGTTACTGAATCTCTCAGAAATCCTGTGAGGTGAACATCATGACAAATGAACCTCGAAAGACTTAACATGCATGAACAGAGAAATTCCCAGGAGTAGCTGCCGTGAGCTAGCTAAACCTATACATTTCGAAACCGATGGAAGAGCCTAAAACCTTATTTAGAACTGAGCATTTTTTAAGAACCATTCGAAATTATTTCAGGAGGGACCCGATCCTCGTTATTTCCCCCACGCGGATCAACCACCTGAACTTCGAAATGAGCCTCGCCCATATGAGTGAAAATCATAGAAACCCCCTGCTCGAAGCCATGTGAGTCTACAAAGTCCTTCCATATGCGGCCAAAGTAAAGAAGACCACCGTTACACCGCTCTATGCAAACCATGAAGTTGTGCAATAGATAGGACGATAGAAAAACGTGACCAGGGATAGCATCGGCATATTCCTCCTCAAACCGAAGTGGAAGTAACTAAAAAGAATAAAGAAGTATTAGTTAAAAGTAAGTTTTCTAAAGATTTCCAACATAGTTAGCTCACCAATTGTAGGAACTGTTCCGGATAATCGATCGCTTGAAAGAAAGCCCAGCGGGTTTCCAACTCAACAACCCCGTCTGCCCTAAAAGACAAAGGAGGAACTATAATAGATCCCCGCATCTCGATGAGGTTGGAAAAAACAGTAAAAAACCCCTTACTTATCATCCACAGGGGGACAATCAAACAAGAAAAAGAAACACATGCGTGACATGCAACGGGTGGCACAACCACCAAGGGCACGCGTCCTTCTTTTTCAAGAGAAAATTTCCAGGTGTTAAATCTTTTCCCAAGATCGATAAAAGTAAAAATTCAAAGGAAATTAAAATTACTTATCGGTAAGAAGCGACGAAACCAAAGACAGGAAAACCTCACGAGACGAGTATAAAACTCACCCAAAACATCCAGGAGTAAAGAGCAAACTTAAAAACAAACTCACAGCCTAGAGCTTTCTACAGAGTCATTATGAGAGAAGAACAACTTCAAACCCTTCGCCTCCCTCTCACGTATGTCCTAATCGACGAAGACGCTCATACTCAGGCTAGACTCTGGTCCCGCTCCAACCAGGAACACGAGGTGAAGGTAGACAAAGATGAAGATGGCCTTTTTTAGCTAACCCAAGGGTGGCGCGACTTCACACAAGCAAATCGAGTCAATGTCGGGTCCGCGTTGATCTTCACCTACATGGGAGATTCCATCTTTGAAGTCGACGTTGTCAGCCCAGATAGCGAAGAGAATGGAGAGATAGGTCGTCCTTGATCTCCCAATAAATTCTCCGCGTCAACTATGTAACGAGCTTAAAGGGATCCAAACCCTATGAAGGGTTTCTGTACGCATTTTCCATTATTAATAATAATAAAGATCCCTTCCTTTTATTGTAGTTTGATAAAATATGTGAAAATGGTGAGGAAACTGTGAATTCCCTTTTTACTTTATTTTGATCAACTAAAAAACTTATATTAAGTGATAAGCTCGAAGAGCTACAAGAGGACTACGCGGAAATAACTCAATTAGAACCGCACGACGAAGAGACCGAGTCCGAAGTAGATTTAGGTTCATCTACGACTTCACGACGCGGACAAACTTGAAAGGAGACATTTCCCTTGTGAAAAAACATCATCGCACTTCCTATCCCCAAGTGATGAAGCGTGAGGAATTCATCCCAACCATTATCAATTTGAAAAAGACCGTTTTCACTCCATGATACGGCCACTGGGAAATCGCGGACGAGATAGGACGAAAGAAAGGCCCATCGAGGCGGGAGAGGTCCATACTCAGCCTCAAATTGGGGAGGCATAACCTACATATTAAGCAAGTCGATGCTTAAGTTGAAACAACTCAAACTTCATTTAAAACAAAGATTAAAAAGATACTCACTAGCCGAGAGAGTTGCTCCACATTCTCAATCTTTTGAAAAAAGGACCACGGATTAAAATTTCCAGAGGACATGATACGTGCAGTAACGCGACTGGTTCATTCAACTCAAGAAATCACAAAAGATAGAGATCGGAGCCTTAAGAAGAAAAACTCATCCGAAGAAATAAAGACAAGTGGTGACGAATCTTGAACACTAGGATAAACCCTTTCAACACTTGGAAGGTCCAGAATATAAATATATAAATATTTACTGCGAACGAGGCATGCAAGTAACGCAAATGTTTTAGCCAGAGAGATCTTCAACCTATTTTCAAACAAAAGAAGTATCTCAATGACACACCAAAAACCAGGAAACCATATACAGATTCCAAATGTTCATCACCACACAAAAAACCTAAAGTAACAAAGTATTTCAAGGAGAATTTGCCTTCTCATTTTCTTCCTCCGCTTCATCATCGTCATCGCCTTCGGAATAAGAGTCTTCCGCGTCCATCTCCTCCTTCGAAAGGCCCCAGTCAGCACTCTCCAAACTAGGCTCGAATTTTTCCAAAGGGACACCTGGGCTATTTGATGAACGCGTCACACTCTGGTTGATCCCTGCAACCATTCCCTTCCGAAAATAACTAAAACATTTGTCTTTCAGAATACTGGAGCCCTTTGAAGTCTGGAGACATGCCTTTGCCGCGGAAGATAGGAAAGAGAGACCAGCCTTAGTTTTGACCCATTCAGAGGACAGATGCTTCAAACCCTCAGGACTCTGAAGCCATTGTAAAGCCACATCCTGATCCGATCGCGCCTTCACGATGTCAAGCTCCTGTTTGGTCATAGATAGCTCCTCTCGAAGAATTGAAAAATCTTCCTCCATCTTGTCTATGATAGCCTGTTTAGCTTGGAGAAGCTTCTGTGAGGCACCATCAGAAGCCTCTAGCTCTTTGACGCGGGAGGCAGCAGAGTTTGAAGAAATTTTCAAATCATCGTATTTCTTCTATAAAACAGCCATGGCCTCCTTCAGATTTTTCACTTCCTCATGAAGATCAGCCGATCTCTTCCTAAACTTCTCCACTGAAGTTGGATCCCCAACCGTATTCCCTAATATGCGGAGCTTGTGGTTCAATTTTTTGATTTCTTCATCCTTCTTCCTGAGGTCTTCTTCTCCGCAGACCATGCGTCTCTGAACGTCCGGCTGGATCACCCTTAACTATAAAATCGAAGTAAGAATAAGAGGATATGAAAATGGAACGCGTCAAGTAAGTAAAGAAAGTTAATGAGAAACAACAAAAAGATCTAAACTTACCCACTGAATTAAACGATCAAAGTAAGCAGAGAGAGAGAGACAGAGTCCATGCGTTTAACATATCCTTGCTCTGGGAGGCAACGTTTCTTGGCTGGAAAAGCAAGACCTTGCAAGTCAACTGGATCGAAACCAGGCATAGGAAATTCACGAAGCGTAGCCACACCCTCCAGAAAGAGCTCCTTTTTATCTGAAGCAGTTGGCCCAGCAGCCATGGCAAATTTCCTCTTTTTGGATCTCGAAGATTCCGGCGCAGACGGACCAGTGCGTTCCTCTCTAAGGGCAGGAACCAATGACGAAAATTCAATTAAGGCGCCAGTCTCATCCGCGGCACTCACATCAACATTTGATGTCACTTCTAAAACAGGAAGAGGAGCAGGAGGATCATTGGCTACCAAACTCGATTTCTTTTTCTTTCCCGATTTGGCTTTATGCCGCTTCAAAAGCGCATCCAGATCCATTTTATCTGTAAAACACAATGCACTTCCTAATAAATTATCCATTTTAAGAAAAGTAAAATATGAAAGTGCAAATTATTAAACAAAGAAGCCACCTAGTCGCGGATGAGGCATGCTCAAGCCAGCCATCTCAAGACGAAACGCGGATAACATTTTATCCCATGGAAATCTAGGAATATGAGAAAAGGACGACTTGAACTGAGAAAGATTGGAAATTTTTGGTTTTAAAACAGAGCAAAAAGGCCCTGGGACCGTTCGACAACCAAAGCCCTGTCCGGATTTGTCACGGACCAAAAACCACTTATATTTCCAGTTTGGTTTACTAGACAACCTCTCCATGTATTTACAACTCGAGTTGCATTGATAAAATCTTGTGTCTTGAGTCCCCTTTTTCAGAGAGAAAATGTTGAGCATCAACTTCAACGAGGAGGCAACACCGATCTCCTTACATCTCATAACAAAACTTGTAAAAAACATCCAACCATTGGGAACAATTTGAGCAGGACTCAGGTTATACTCCTCCAAAAACTTTGAGAAAAGGGGATGAAGAGGGAGCCGGAAACCTTGAGATAGACTAGCTGCATATACAACTAAGCAATCTTCGTAAGCGTCCAGACATCCACCTCCTTCCTCAGGAAGACAGAATTCAACACCCGCTGGCCATGGAAAGACTTGCGAAAGAGCATCAAGATCTCCAAGATTCAATAGAGTAGTGCAACCCCTCAATTTACTCACTGGGGACCTCCATGGATGAACCCTTTCGAGCACAACTGGTGGACGGCCGGTTGGAGGAGGAAGAGGTTTGAAATCCCCCAAAAAGAGACAAGAGTCAAGATCCTTCAAATCGTACGCAGGGGTATCCAAATCACTCAAGTTCTCCTTAGAACGGATTACCTTAGGAGCTTCCGCTAAACCAATAGGAGGAAGCTCATAAGGAATCCAAACTTCCTCCGACTCTTGATTCGCCGACTGAGACGCGGACGATATCCCCGCGTCCATGGAAGAACTAGCACCCGAATTATCCGCAGCCATTGGATTCTCACCATCCGCGCATCCCTTCGAAGAAGAAGAAACTGAGTAAGGTGAAGAATAGTAATCAGGGTCAGAACGCTTCCGACGCCTTCTCAACTTGATTGGGCTACCATTAGGACCGATTCGATTCGGGGTAGACGCGGATGTAGAAGAGGATGAATCTGACGAGGAATCATCAGAGGAAGAAGAAGAACTCCCTGAGGAGATAGAAAGCGGCTCCGGAGACGGACGCGCTTGAGAAGATGAAACAGCACCACCTCTCCACCCTTCATCCCTCTCAAAATATTCTAGTGAGTCACCCTCCTTGTTGAGATTAGCCATTTCTAAAAGAAACTAGAAGAAAATTGTACGAAAAATTTTACTCACACAAAGTAAAGTACCATCCGAAAAACACCTCCGAAACAATTCCATACCCAAATCTACGATCAAAAGGATAAAAAATCAAAGAACTCAACAAAGAAAACTCAAGAACAGCCAAGAACAAAAAGAATTACCTCGCGGAAATTGAAGAAAACCACCGGGAACTTCAAAACAAACCGCCGGAACCCTAGAAGACCGCAGCCGGAAAACTAAAGATAAGGATTAAAGATTGCGGAAAGTGGAAGAAGACAAATGTGGGTGAAAAAGAGAACGGAACGGGGTAACTTATAGAAAAATTACCGACGTTTGAAATTCCAAACATGAATGGGCCTAATGGACCCAAATTGGGCCATGACTCAATAAAAAAAAGGCCCATTAACCCCATCAGAGTCAATGACGGTAACAAAACTGCAGATGTTTATATTTTGTGTCGATCCGCGTCAATTACTAGACATAATCAACACGGCCCGAGGAGCTGTGACTAAACCAATGCCGAAAAACATCTGTCAAAACACAAAAAGTACCAAACAATTAAGTAAAAAACAAACAAGAAACTCATTTTATTATCCGCGGACGAAGGTCCAAGAAACTACTCATAAGAAATCGTCCGCGGATGAAAAAGAACAGATACGTGGCAATCATGCCCACTTCCCACGAGTATAACACGTGTTGAAAGCGGAGCACCACGTGGCGTAACATGCAGGAGAGTCAAAAATCTATAAATAGGGAAAAACTTCATAAGAGTAGGGGACTTTTTGGAAACTGAGGGAAGATAGGAAGGCGGATTAAGATATTGTGAACCCAGGAGAAAGAAGGTAGAGAAGCAATTACACGCGAAAGAGAAGTCTGATAAAAAGAAGAGAGTACACATCATGCACAAATGTCAATCTCCGCGGATGTAAAACCTGTCTACTTTTAGTGTAGAATTCTATTAAGAGTTGACGTTAATAAACCTCAAGACATTCAACGACGACAGGTATAGTAAGCCTGGTTTCCAAATTGTCTAGGAAAAACTCGAATAAGGGAACCGTCATTCGCAGTTAAAACAAATTAGCTTAACTTCCCGCGGCACAGGTTGGGCGGCGTCGATTCCTTCGACGCGGGTCAGGTAAGTCCGTTAAGAAGGACGTACATTTCATCAAGAAGGTTCCCGGGCCCCACATAAAAATGGTGGCCTTTCGTTTCGCGGTTTTTCAATATAGGCAATGTACCGTTATTTAGAGTTGAAATGATTTTTCTTTATTCTTCTTCCGCTTGAATAGTTGAATGCATTTGTCATGTTCGAATGTTTCTGTCATCTTTGAATTATCTCGTGGAACAATGTAAATGAACATGTATTTATATTTGAAAAATGTTTAGTAAATTTATATATTTATTTATTTATTGTGATTTGTTAGGTATAGTTGAGATTTGTTTTTATCTCTTAGTATAAATAATTGAGATTTGTTTTTACCATATATATATATATATATATATATATATATATATATATATATATATAGATAGATAGATAGATAGATAGATAGATAGATAGATAGATAGATAGATAGATAGATAGATAGATAGATAGATAGATAGATAGATAGATAGATAGATAGATAGATAGATAGATAGATAGAGTAGTGTATAATTACTTTAGATTTTGAAATATAAAAAAAAAGATAATTAGTTCTTGTTATGGTTGACTTTAGATATTTATCGGATATATACCTTGTTTGCCGAATTGTTTGCTGATAACAAATTTTTATTTATAACTATATGTATTCTTTTCATTGATCAAATTTGACATAGATAACAATCGATATTCTTTTCACTTTTTAACCATAACAATATCTTGCATAGATATCATATTGATCAATTATAATAATAATAATAATAATTTTTTTCACAAATTAACCCAATCTCGATATCTATTAGATGAATCAATATTATCGGTTTCATTTGTTATTGTATTTTATAAATTCCTAGATAATATATTTTATTAAAATTATTTTTATTTTTCATAAATTAACCAAATCTAGGATATCTATTTGATAAATCAATATTATCAGTTTCAATGCTTTGTCAAGATTTTCTATGTGTATTGTTATGTATATCGATCTGTACGGTAACTGATTTGTTTAAATTTTGAATCAAAATCCTATTCTTATATATATTTAATAAATCTGGGATAATCCATAGGAATTAAGTGTGAGATTTTGATTTTGTGGTTTGTTAATAATTAAGTAAATATTTTTATGGTTTAGATTAATTAAGAAAATCAAATTAATTAATTAGTTAACAAATTAAACATATACTAATAGAGAAGGTGCCACGTTGCTAAGATGACTTCTCCTTCAACATTATATATTTATATATTGATGTTCCATTGGATTCGCGTGGTGTTTAGTTTTTGTGTTAGTAACTCATCCAGGTTATGAAATTTTCGGTTGTTACCATCAATGTTTTCATCATCTAAAAAAATTAAAAGATGAATTATTGTAATGTCTGATAATAAAAAGATCATATAGCCAAAATATTTGATAGTAGTTTGACTTCAATAAAACAGCAACAAATTCACACAAATGCATAAATTAAATAGTTAACGTACATCTCTTTTGAACCTTTCGATTATTCTTCTCTATAAGAGTTTTACCCTTATTATTTGTCATCATGGACAATCTGATCTAGCTCGGTTGAAAAAAACTTTTCATACGTTGTTAGGAAGAGGAAATCGAGTTTTAAAATATAAAATATAAATCAAACCAGATTATGCCCACGCAAATGATTACAAGACTCCCTCCCTATGTCGTAGTGGAAAGTCAGGATCGATCCTCGAGGAAGCGTGTCAGCGGATCTCAGATAGCTGTAAACCTCACAGACAGAATAGCAGAAAGACAGAAAGGAAGACAGAAATAATAAAGCAAACACAAAAACTGGTCGATATCGACAAAGCGATCCTCGATATCGACAACAGATGTCGACAACAGAAACTCAAATCGACCAACATACAGAAGACTCAGCAATAGACCAGTATTGAGTAAAACTCTCATCGATATCGAGTAAGATCAACTCGATATCGATGAAAACTTCCCCGGGATCGACAAAGACATAAACTATAAAAATGCAAACTTCGCACACATAACTCAGATTTTGGTGAATAAACTCAATAAACTTAACGACTTCCAAAGCCAGGGTATCAACACCACAATGATAACCATGCAAAGTAACACATAAAGGCATAAAAGATCATGCTTTTCATCAAATAACTTTCGTTATCAACAAATAGGCATATAGAGGCATTCGCATAAACCCTAATTGTTACTAACCCTTTTTCACATAATTTACCCAAGTTGCATTAAGATCACTTTCGCTTCAATAACACAAACAAGGATCACCTTTAACTCTCGCAAAAGAATCATGCTCATAGGGATAGAAGATGAATTGCACAAAAAGATCAAACCTTTACCGCATCACCTCACATGGCCACCGTTGGGCTCACCCCGACCCTAGAAGTGGGTGGACTACTCGCTCTTTATCGCAATAGCAGACATCTTTGATGAAAAATAACTAACTTGCATTAATAAACTAAAGAAAGCTTACAACCGAACAAGCCAAACCCGCTTTCGCCTTTCCACCTTGCTCGCCACAAACTCTCTTTCTCTATGTAACTACTTACTTGTTCTCTCTGAAATTGAATGAATAAAAAACCAGCCCCTAAGGCTTTATTTATAGGCTTCCAAACCTTGTTAATCAAGGTAAGAAAGTCTATCTATATCTATATCTTATTACCTAATAGCTTAAAGATAAATAAAAGGAATAACATAATTAAATCCAAAAAGGTAAATCTATCTAAAGTGGGCAAATCCTCCATGATGTTGATAGATCTTGATAAATCTCAGATAGAATTGGACTCCTTCAGCTCCAAGCAATCCAAAACCGCGTCAGATAGCTCACCGCGTAACGCGGCTCAGGATGGCGCTTCTCGATATCGAGTAAACTACTCGATATCGAGTAAAGTTGACATCGACTTTAAAGGTAGATTGACCCTGCTCTCTGAGATAATAGTTTGGAGAGATGGGACACATTGTGAGGAGTCCAAAGGACTAAGTATCCGGGGCCATTCATGACACCCATGTTTGCGACTCGCGAGAAGGCAGTGCTGAGGTCAGAGAGGTAAAAGCATTATTATTGATAAAAGCATTATGAAAGGTGATGAATGTTATGGAGAAAGAATGTGGTATGAAATTTAATTTGGAAAGTACTCCATTTCCCCGGATCATTAGCACCACATTGCCAAAATTTGCCCACCTTTAGCCTTTTACCAAATCTACTCCTTCATGAGCCTAATTAAAGTCTTCTTGATTATCAATGCTTTGTCACTTATGAATGTTTTTTGCATAACCCTCCTTTTGTGAGTAGATGTTGCTTTTGTATATTTGCACATGCATGAATTTGTGACACTAGTACCTTTTCGAGGATGGTAATTGATTGCAGGGACATATAAGAATGAATCTGATATGTTGAGAGTTTTGATTTCTTCCTCTGAATGACAATTAAAAGTATTGCTTGAGGACAAGCAAGCTTAAGTATGGGGTGTTTGTTGTGAGCTGAATTTGCCATGTTTTACATTAAAGTTTATATCGATTTCTACATACATTTCATTCATTTGGGCTAAGATAGTACATAACCTATGTAGTTTATGTTTATTTGCCAAATTATGGAATCTACACCAGTTTCTGTTTAAATCGCAGAATTCGAGGCATTTTACAGCAATTCTAAGGAAGGTCGGAAAAGCTCGGAAATCCACTACAGAAGTCCAGAGTCAAAGCAGCAACGGAACCAGTCGAATCGAGCCGAGAAACCAGACTACTCGATCTCGAGTAGACCTTACTCGATCTAGACGAACATGTCCGAGCACAGCCTTGGTCGACAGAGCCTGATCGAGAAAGCCAGACCAACCCAGCTCCGGAGGTTACTCGATCTCGACAAGACCCTAGTCGAGATCGACAAAGACCAGAGCCACACCCGGAGTCGACAAGGAGAGAAGCTGACCGAGAAGCGGAGGACGAGGAATTTGAGCAACCCTACTCGATCTCGACAAGCTCTAGTCGAGATCGACAAGCCCCACAACGCCAGTCCGAGTCCATGCCGAGGAGAAGCTGCTCGACCAGAGAAGGCTCCTCGAGATCGACTAGGGTGTTGCCTTCTCTGGTCGAGCAGCTTCTCCTCGGCATGGACTCGGACTGGCGTTGTGGGGCTTGTCGATCTCGACTAGAGCTTGTCGAGATCGAGTAGGGTTGTTCGGCATCCTCGTCCTCGGCTTCTCGGTCAGCTTATCTCCTTGTCGACTCCGGGTGTGGCTCTGGTCTTTGTCGATCTCGACTAGGGTCTTGTCGAGATCGAGTAACCTCCGGAGCTGGGTTGGTCTGGCTTTCTCGATCAGGCTCTGTCGACCAAGGCTGTGCTCGGACATGTTCCGGGGAAGAAATACTTTTAATTGTCAAAACTCCAGAATGGAGATTATCATATTGTGTTTGTGTTGTTAATTATCATATTTGGAGTTTGCCGGGAAATTGTTTGAAATATATGGAAAATTTAATTAGTGAAAGGAAATTCAATCACCTCGGGAGATAAAGGTAGATTGACCCTGCCCTCTGAGATAATAATTTGGAGAGATGGGACACATTGTGAGGAGTCCAAAGCACTAAGTATCCGGGGCCATTCATGACACCCATGTTTGCGACTCGCGAGAAGGCAGTGCTGAGGTCAGAGAGGTAAAAGCATTATTATTGATAAAAGCATTATGAAAGATGATAAATGTTATGGAGAAAGAATGTGGTATGAAATTTAATTTGGAAAGTACACCATTTCCCCGGATCATTAGCACCACATTGCCAAAATTTGCCCACCTTTAGCCTTTTACCAAATCTACTCCTTCATGAGCTTAATTAAAGTCTTCTTGATTATCAATGCTTTGTCACTTATGAATGTTTTTTGCATAACCCTCCTTTTGTGAATAGATGTTGCTTTTGTATATTTGCATATGCATGAATTTGTGACACTAGTACCTTTTCGAGGATGGTAATTGATTGCAGGGACATATAGGAATGAATCTGATATGTTGAGAGTTTTGATTTCTTCCCCTGAATGACAATTAAAAGTATTGCTTGAGGACAAGCAAGCTTAAGTATGGGGTCGACAAGGAAAGCCTAGTCGAGAACATGTCCGAGCACAGCCTTGGTCGACAGAGCCTGATCGAGAAAGCCAGACCGACCCAGCTCCGGAGGTTACTCGATCTCGACAAGACCCTAGTCGAGATCGACAAAGACCAGAGCCACACCCGGAGCCGACAAGGAGAGAAGCTGACCGAGAAGCCGAGGACGAGGATGCCGAACAACCCTACTCGATCTCGACAAGCTCTAGTCGAGATCGACAAGCCCCACAACGCCAGTCCGAGTCCATGCCGAGGAGAAGCTGCTCGACCAGAGAAGGCCACACCCTTCTCTGGTCGAGCAGCTTCTCCTCGGCATGGACTCGGACTGGCGTTGTGGGGCTTGTCGATCTCGACTAGAGCTTGTCGAGATTGAGTAGGGTTGTTCGGCATCCTCGTCCTCGGCTTCTCGGTCAGCTTCTCTCCTTGTCGACTCCGGGTGTGGCTTTGGTCTTTGTCGATCTCGACTAGGGTCTTGTCGAGATCGAGTAACCTCCGGAGCTGGGTTGGTCTGGCTTTCTCGATCAGGCTTTGTCGACCAAGGTTGTGCTCGGACATGTTCGTCTAGATCGAGTAAGGTCTACTCGAGATCGAGTAGTCTGGTTTCTCGGCTCGATTCGACTGGTTCCGTTGCTGCTTTGACTCTGGACTTCTGTAGTGGATTTCCGAGCTTTTCCGACCTTCCTTAGAATTGCTGTAAAATGCCTCGAATTCTGCGATTTAAACAGAAACTGGTGTAGATTCCATAATTTGGCAAATAAACATAAACTACATAGGTTATGTACTATCTTAGCCCAAATGAATGAAATGTATGCAGAAATCGATATAAACTTTAATGTAAAACATGGCAAATTCAGCTCACAACAGACTTCAACTGGCTTGGTGATGTCGGGTAGCAGGTCCTCGATCTGGCTCGACATGTGGTTCTGGGGTCCTCGATATCGAGTAAACTCCTCAATATCAAGTAAGTTGTGTTGACTTCTGCGTTGCTGGTCTTGGTCGAGGAACTACTCCCCGTCACTGGCTCGGAAATGTGTTGTTGGCCTTGTCGATATCGAGTAGTGTACTCGATATCGAGTAACTGGTACTCAGCATCTCCAGGTATTTGGCTTCTCGACTTGGCACAACTCCTTGACTCCGGGTATGGCATCAGGGTGTTTTTCGATATCGAGTAGCTTACTCGATATCGACTAAAGCTCCGGAGTCGGGTTGGCTTCTTCTTCAGCTTTCCTCGATCAGCTCTACTCGACCAGCACTGCTCGTACATCCTTTTGTCGATAACGAGTAAAAGAACTCGATATCAAGTAATTCTGGGCTCCAGCTTGATTCATCTTGGTTCCGCTGCTTCTTTGACTTTGGACTTTTGTAGTTGATTTCCGAGCTTTTCCAACCTTTCTCAGAACTGCGGTAAATTGCTTTGAATTCTGAGAATTTAAACAGAAACTGGTGTAGATTCCATAATTTGGCAAATAAGCATGAACTACATAGATTCTGTATTATTCTAGCCCAACTACATGAAATGTATGCGGAAAACGATATAAAAGTAACTGTAAAACATGGCAGATTCAGCTCACAACAAACACCCCATACTTAAGCTTGCTTGTCCTCAAGAATTACTTTTCTTTGTCATTCAGGGGAAGAAATCAAAACTCTCAACATCTTAGATTCAGTGCCATATGTCCCTGCAATCCATTACCATCCTCGAAAAGGTACTAGTGTCACAAATCCATGCACGTGCAATTAAAAAACAACATCTACTCACAAAAAGAGGGTTATGCAAAACATTCATTCGTGACAAAGCATTAATAATCAAGAGGACTTTAATTTAAGCTCAATAAGGAATAGATTTGTTAAAAGGCTAAATGTGGGCAATTTTTTGGCAATGTGGTGCTATTGATCCGGGGAAATGGAGCATTTCCAAACTTTCTATACCACATCCCTTTTTCATAAGAATCGTCACCTTTCATAATGCCTTTTTTCAATAATAATGCTTTTACCTCTCTAACCTCAGCACTGCCTTCTCGCGAGTCGCAAACATGGGTGTCATGAATGGCCCCGACTACTTAGTGCCTTGGACTCCTCACCTGTGTCCCATCTCACTGAACTATTATCTCAGTAAGCAGGGTCGATCTACCTTTATCTCCTGAGGTGATCGGATTTTCTTTCACTCATTAAATTTTCCATATTTTTCAAACAATTTCCTTCCATACTCCAATAATGATAACAACACAAACACCATATAATAATCTCCATAATGTAACATCATTCTCAACATAATCCCCGGATAGGGTAAAGAATGGCAATATTTAAAACATGTGGAGCAATATCTGAAAGAAGGTATATTATGGCTTTTGTGATGCATAAGCATAGGTATGGCTAGGATATCAAAATATGAGCATTATATGGAAATATAAAGTCCTCCATCCTCTTATCATGCAATATGTCAAAAGCAACTTCAAATTTTACCTCCTTTCATGGTTTTCATAAAAATATGCACTTCATTGTGAATTCCCTTTACTAGGCAATTTCATGCTATATCTCTAATGAATCCAATTTTGCATCGTCGAGTTCAATTTAAGTTTCCATGACATTAATCAAACATTTCAATGGGGGTCATTTTTTCGAACTTTGGAAAACATACATATTATGAGCATTATATGGAAATATAAAGTCCTCCATCCCCTTATCATGCAATATGTCAAAAGCAACTTCAAATTTTACCTCCTTTCATGGTTTTCATAAAAATATGCACTTCATTGTGAATTCCCTTTACTAGGCAATTTCATGCTATATCTCTAATGAATCCAATTTTGCATCGTCGAGTTCAATTTAAGTTTCCATGACATTAATCAAACATTTCAATGGGGGTCATTTTTTCGAACTTTGGAAAACATACATATAAGCACATAAATCAATAATGAATTCCAAAATAGCCATGTATAAGCAATTCAATAAACTTCAAATATGCACGCAAAATGTCAAACATGATCAAATATGCACAAAGTAAACCCTTCCCTCACCCCATACTTAAACATTACAGTTTCCTCACTGTATAAAAACATAAGGGTAAAGAAAGAAACTCACTAGACAGGTGTGTAGGGCTTCATAATGCCGAGTGCTATGCTCTGAGCCGAGTCTGATTTTAGCTTGCTTCTATCCCCATGGACCTGAAAAATATAGAAGACATATACCCACAATAGAAAAACTAAATGTTTAAAACCAAAAACAAACAAAAGCAACAAAGTCTCAAAAGTCCCAAAAATAAATGTCTATTTACAAGCTCTAGATTTTATAGTCGCTAGGCCGACTTTTTCCATTAAGCTCAAGGTGGCATCTATAGGGCCCATGTAGCTTGGGCTTCAAATAGGACTCCATTCTTGTCCATCAGCTGCAATCCTTCAGAATTGATCTTGTTCACCACGAAAGGTCCCATCCTCTTCTTGTTGAATTTGTTGGGAAATCAATGATCTTTTGATTTGGAAACATAGAGCTTGTCTCCAACTTCATACTCCTTGGGCTTATCATTGGAAATCCTACATAAGTGCACATATCAAGGCAAACCTCTCCCATGTATAGATAAATCTTTAATTGAAATAAGAGAAGAAAGATCCACACCTTGGCCTACCTTCGCAGAAACGGATTCGGGAGCCACTGTATTTGGTCGATCTCGAGGAACAGTACTCGATATCGACGAGTTTTCAGCTTCTGGTGGCCTGCTGCTCGAGGATGTTGGAGTCGAGGAAGCCAGGTGTTGGTCGATATTGAGTAAATTACTCGATATCGAGGAGTTCAGCCTTTCTGGTGGAGTCAACGTCGAGGAAGGCGAAGTCGATGCAGCTGGGTTTTGGTCGATATCGAGTAAAGTACGTGATATCGAGGAGTGCTGTGCTTCAGGTTGGCTACTCGACGACGCTGCTGCTGGTGGAGGAGGCTGAGTTTGGTCGATATCGACCAAAGTCCTCGATATCGAGGAATTCTGGTCGACTACGACCCCATACTTGCATCCTGTCAAGGCATCCGAAAAATAGTTAGTCCAAATCGACGTACATTGATTTGTGTTGAGTGGATTCTCTGTTTCTTCATTCAGGATAGCCATGATCTTCTCCACCTGGGCTTCCATATCCCTTTTTTCCAGCTCTTCGGGAGTCATATTTCTTACCTTAGGCTCCCCACAAGTTATGTAACTAGCTGATATAGATTTCACCTCTTCCATCGGACCTGTATGCCTTTCAGTTTTATTAAAGGAATACTAAATTACCACATCGACGATGTTGAAAGTGAGCAATCCCTTCCGTACGTTTATATTGGCATCCACTGTCGCCAAGAAGGGCTTTCCTATAATAATTGGACAAGCAGGGTCCTCCGCCATATCAACAATTAAGAAATAAGCAGGGACAAAGAACTTACCTACTTGCACCGGCACATTGTCCACCATGCCTGTTGGAATGACCACTGTGTTGTTGGCCATATAAAGTCTAGCATGCACAGGCTCTAGGGCACCTATCTTGATCATGGACCATATCGTTAAAGGCATTATACTCACACTAGCTCCAAGATCACATAAAGCATTAATTTTATGTTGACCAAATCCAATGGTTATAGCAAACTTACCTGGATCTGGCCTCTTCTCAAGTACGTCCATATGGTTGCATTCCTCTGTAATTTCAGCCATTGACCGCTTCTTGCTTAAAATCTCCTTGAGGAATTTGACGTATGATGGCATTTCATTGAGAGCTTCAGTGAAGGGTATGGTGACATTGAGCTTCTGAAGCATCTTGATGAAGCGCTGAAATTTCTTCTCCGTTGGGTCCTTTGGAGATTTTGTTGGGAAGGGCAGCTTTTTTTTCTGATTCGGAGCCAGAACAGATGTCGGAGGTGCTGCAGTTTCTCGACGCCGACTTGATTCTCCTCGATATCGACCAGCTGTTCCTCGATATCGACTACTTTTCTTGATGTCGAGTTGGTGTGCTGTGCAGACAAAGGTTGCTCCACTCTGTCATCGATATTGAGTTGTCATTCCTCGATATCGAGTTGCCTCTTCTCGATATCGACTAAGGTCTGGTCGATATCGAGTTGTTGTTCTCCTTCGTCCTGCTGCTTTCCGACCTCTGGCTCTTGTAGTTGATGGCCGCTTTTGAGTTTTACAGCAGCGATGTGACCAGTGTTCCCTTTGGGATTTGGTTCTGAAGATCCAGGGAGCGAACCTGACTGTCTAGGGACTCTTGCTACTAG
Source organism: Persicaria tinctoria (assembly GCA_037127255.1). Lineage (NCBI taxonomy): Eukaryota > Viridiplantae > Streptophyta > Magnoliopsida > Caryophyllales > Polygonaceae > Persicaria > Persicaria tinctoria. The sequence goes on from JBANSL010000002.1 coordinate 60,916,943, forward strand.
CTGGCCAATCTGTGTATCAATTGATTTCCTCCAGACATCGATCTCCCCAAGCCTAGAGTTGACTCCCTGAATCTGAGTGTAAACGGAATTGAAGGACTGCTTAGTTTTTGAATGATTCCTCCGTATTTACTCTAGGACTGCCTATAGATCATCCCTTTTCTGGTCCCTTTCCGGATGTCCTGGAGCTCTGTAGGGTGGGGGGTTCCTAAGGGCACCTTGGTTCCATTGTGGTTGCTGAAACCTTTGGCCCCCCATATAGCGATTGGGACCCCCTGCGTAAGCTGCCTCTTCGTGGTATTCTGCCTACTTGACTTGCTCTGTGTGTGGGCACTAAGTAGTGGCGTGCCTATGTGTTCCGCATTTGATGCAGGGCTTGTTGACAGAAAGATACTGGACATGCTTGAGGAGCTTGCAATTCTGATCCTTGTAGTATTGATCCTTGACATCTGGATCAATTTCATTAGAGGGCTCATAGAGGGCCATGGATGGGGCTGGCCTAGCGTAGGCATTCTCCTCATAGTTGGTTAGAGTCCCATACTTGTTATCATAGTTGGTCAGCTTGTCGAGAGCAGCCCATGCGTCAGCAGGCGGCATTGTCAGATACTCATAGTGAGTATATGTGTTGATCCTATCCTATGCAGCCAAGTCCAGAGAATTGAAGAAGATCTCTTGAACTACGCAGGGGTTGTTGTCCATGTGTAGGGCATGATCGCAACATATCTTTATATCTTCCCCAAGCTTTTGTCAGCGGCTCCCCGAGCTTCTGTTTGAAAGCTGTGATCTTCTAGCGAATGAGTGCTGTCTTGGCAAGAGGGAAGAACTTGTTGAGGAATTCCTTCTTTACTTCAGCCCATGTCGTGAGGGATCGCGGTTTCAACCCTTCAAGCCACTTTAATGCTGGACCAGATAGGGACCAACGAAAGGCCTTCATCAAGATGTACTCCAAGGTGGTACCTTCCGCAAGAGTACGACACATGTCAGTAAAGTTTGTAATATGCTGAAGAGAGCATTCATTAAATCTACCAAAGAAAGCATTATTTTTAATTTCAATAAGGAAAGGAGTGCGAATTTCATAGTTATTTTCAGGGATTAGAATGGCCGATTCAGGAACGATGAGAGTCGGGTGCATGTAATCCTCTGCAATTATTGGGTATTGGGCAAGCTCATCTTCCAATAGCCTCGCACGCTCAGCTTCCCTTGTAGTGCGTGCTCTCTCAGCGGTGAGAGCAGTATCTTTAGCAGTTAGTTCCCTCTAAAGCCTCTCAATCGGCTATTCATGTGTCTCTGCGGCCGCCATGGCTCTTTTTAGTTTAGCTTGGATGTGTGTAAGGCGCTCCGGTTCGTCTAAGGCGTCAAACTCAGGTGTTCGACCAGAACGGCGCATATACCTGCAAAGTAACTTAAAAGAAAAGTGAGATCTGACTACATAAAGTGTGAATGATTGCTTCCCAGAAACGGCGCCAATTTGTTAGGAAGAGGAAATCGAGTTTTAAAATATAAAATATAAATCAAACCAGATTATGCCCACGCAAATGATTACAAGACTCCCTCCCTATGCAGTAGTGGGAAGTCAGGATCGATCCTCGAGGAAGCATGTCAGCGGATCTCAGGTAGCTGTAAATCTCACAGACAGAATAGCAGAAAGACAGAAATAATAAAGCAAATCAGAAAAAGAAAGCAAACACAGAAACTGGTCGATATCGACAAAGCGATACTCGATATCGACTACAGATGTCGACAACAGAAACTCAAATCGACCAACAGACAGAAGACTCAGCAATAGACCAGTATCGAGTAAAACTCTCGTCGATATCGAGTAAGATCAACTCGATATCGATGAAAACTTCCCCGAGATCGACAAAGACAGAAACTGTAAAAATGCAAACTTCGAACATAGAACTCAGATTTTGGTGAATAAACTCAATAAACTTAAAGACTTCCAAAGCCAGGGTATCAACACCACAACGATAACCATGCAAAGTAACACATAAAAGCATAAAAGATCATGCTTTCATCAAATAACTTTCGTTATTAACAAATAGGCATATGGAGGCTTTCGCATAAACCCTAATTGTTACTAACCCTTTTTAACATAATTAACCCAAGTTGCATTAAGATCACTTTCGCTTCAATAACACAAACAAGGATCACCTTCAACTCTCGCAAAAGAATCATGTTCATATGGATAGAAGATGAATTGCACAAAAAGATCAAACCTTTACCGCATCACCTCACATGGCCACCGTCGGGCTCACCCTGACCCTAGAAGTGGGTGGACTACTCGCTCTTCATCGCAATAGCAGACATCTTTGATGAAAAATAACTAACTTGCATTAATAAACTAAATAAAGCTTACAACCGAACAAACCAAATCCGCTTTTGCCTTTCCACCTTACTTGTTCTCTCTGAAATTGAATGAATAAAAAACCCGCCCCTAGAGCTTTATTTATAGGCTTCCAACCCTTGCTAATCAAGGTAAGAAAGTCTATCTATATCTATATCCAATTATCTAATAGCTTAAAGATAAATAAATGGAATAACATAATTAAATCCAAAAAGGTAAATCTATCTAAAGTGGGCAAATCCTCCATGATGTTGATAGATCTTGATAAATCTCGGATAGAATCGGACTCCTTCGGCTCCAAGCAATCCAAAACCGCGTCGGACAGCACACCGCGTAACGCGGCTCAGGATGGCGCTCCTCGATATCGAGTAAAGTCGACGTCGACTTCAGCTGGCTTGGTGATGTCGGGTAGCAGGTCCTCGATCTGGCTCGGCATGAGATTCTAGGGTCCTCGATATCGAGTAAGCTGTGTCGACTTCTGCGTTGATGGTCTTGGTCGAGGAACTGCTCCCCGATACTGGCTCGGAAATTTGCTGCTGGTCTTGTCGATATCGAGTAGTGTACTCGATATCGAGTAACTGGTACTCAGCATCTCCAAGTCTTCGGCTTCTCGACTTGGCACAGCTCCTCGACTCCGGGTATGGCATCAGGGTGTTTGTCGATATCGAGTTGCTTACTCGATATAGAGTAAAGCTCCGGAGTCGGGTTTGCTTCGTCTTCAGCTTTCCTCGATCAGCTCTACTCGACCAGCACTGCTCGTACATCCTTTTGTCGATATCGAGTAAAAGAACTCGATATCGAGTAATTCTGGGCTCCAGCTTGATTCGTCTTGGTTCCGCTGCTTTTTTGACTTTGGACTTCTGTAGTTGATTTCCGAGCTTTTCCAACTTTTCTCAGAACTGTGGTAAATTGCTTCGAATTCTGCGAATTTAAACAGAAACTGGTGTAGATTCCATAATTTGGCAAATAAGCATGAACTACATAGATTCTGTATTATTCTAGCCCAACTGCATGAAATGTATGCAGAAAACGATATAAAAGTAACTCTAAAACATAACAAATTCAGCTCACAGCATACGTCATACCATAGGATTACTAACACGATATATAGAGAAGAGATATATAACATATTTTTTATTTAGTTAGAATATATGCAATTAATCTAGATATGTACGACAAAATTCACGAATAAGATACAACAATTAGATATACATATAGGATACGACATTTAGGATAGATATCGACAATCACCCTAACAAATATAGATATAGGATAAGACAATTAGGATGCATATCGGTAACAAAAGGATTACCCCAACTAATGTAGATATAGGATACGACAATTAAAATTAGTTTAGATTTTTTCGTTAAATTATCTTTTTTTTTACAAATATATATGACATATCCTAATTAATCTAAAATTAAATCAATATCTTACTTGATATCCGTTGTTCCGTTTGTTACCAATAATAAAAAAATCCTAGTAATTAACAAATCTTAACAATTAATAATAAATCATACAGGGTACTAATTAACATAAAAAAATTAACAAAAAAAATCTAACAAATCTTAACAAAACATACTAATTAATTAACAATTCTTACTAATTTAAATATATAATGAGATTTTCTAACTAACAAATGTTAACAATTAATAACAATTTCTACTAATTAACAAATCCTATAATTAAAAAAAAACTACTTTAAAGAAGTAGCTCATGAAAGCCATCGCCGGAGCTTGTTGAATCCAATTGAAAGTGAATTTCTTTGTATTACATGTTTAAATGTACGGTTGTTGCTTGAATGTGACCATGATGATTTCATAGTCTTAATAGTAAAAGCCAGTGATCCAAATTAGAAACATGAATTGATTGGTGGTTTGACAAAACAAAATCAGCTTGCCAAGCAAAAACGCACGATTAAGTATCGAAATCAACTTGTGCACATAACGCAAAAAAAAAAGCACACAACCTGTTTGATAAAATGTCTAGCTGAACAACCTAAACTACACAACGTTTACTACGAATCAGCAAAACAGGAGTTTAAAGAATCTAGCATTTAGGTAAAAGAAACACTCCTCTAATGTCTTGTGCAAACAACCAATGAGCCACATGCATCATTTCTTGCCCTCTTCACATAACTCTATTCATGTAAAACTCATGAGCTCTTGAGCCAACTTCTCTGTCCGTTTAATCACATTGCCCAATATTTTTGCTTAAGAGTGTCACACCTGCACAAAATCAGTCTCAACGATGATATGCGTAAATTCTTTCCAATGTTCCAATTCAATCTGATCGCTTAGAGAATTGCTCTGCCTTACTGCTACTGATGACAGAACTCCTTCAATCTAAAGAATGAATGAAAATTTCTTTAATGAGAAGAAAAAAATATGAATGATTAGTTTGAGCTATATAATAACTAAGAGAAAGAATGAATGAACCTACCTTGAATATAAGAGTGGTGGAAATTGATTAATGGTTGAGCAAATTGAATTTCATTAAAAAAAACAAAGGTAGGAGATGAATTTCATATGAAGTAAGTACCCAATTGAGCAAATGGGGTGGTGGGAACGTACCCAATTGAGCTACCAAATGTACCATTTGTATCGTAATAAGCCTTTATCCTGCAACTATAAAACAAACACAACAAATTTATGAGTCATATCATAAAAAGATCGAAAAAAATGAGAGAAAGAAAAGAAGAACAATGATTATATAGGATGTGATGGTGTGTAGAGGAAGCTAAAACCCTAAAAATCCGAACAGATAAACTATAAATTATTTATTGATATTGTAAATATAAATATGATTTTATTTTGATTTAATCTATTTAATATATAAACCAACCAACAAACAAATCTACAATATCTCAACTGATTTCAAAATTATAACGAATTAAAAAAATCTAAAAATTCAAATTAAAAAAAAAAGCTACGCCGAATGCGGGATTTAGGGGATCCAAATCAATCATGTATATTAAGATTAGGCAGGTAGACTACGATAGTAACCAAATCTTTGATTAGATAAGTTTAGATCAAAATCAATAGTATATATTTAAATAGTTGATTTTTAAGATTCGGTTAGGATCTAAACTTATCTAATTAAAAATTAAAATAAAAAACAATTAAAATAAATCAATTAAAATTAACAAACCATTAAAGTAAATCGAATAATCTAAAAAAAAGGTTACATTAAAGGAGAAACCGCCACATGTCGTAGGCGACTTCTCCTTTAGTATTATAACTAGTGCAGTACCCGTGCGTAACGCACGGGATTTGTAAAATATATTATATTTTTTTAGAAGATATTATATATCATAATTTATTTACATTATATATTAGATATATTATAATAATATGAAAATGATATAGCTAAATAATATAAATTTGGATAAAAAAAATCCTTATATTATATCAATATATAATATTTGGCAAAACGTCAATGTCTCATCTTCATACTTTCCTAGATGGAAACAATTGTATACATAATTGTAGAGTGTTTTTTTTTCCAGCATTCTAAGTTTTTTTCAGCAAGTTGATTGGTTACATTGAGTATTAAACAAATATTTGTTGTGGTAATGGGTTGGAAGGTAAGACCAAAAATTTTGGTAGTTCGGCTACATATTACACAAACGCTAGGTGAATAGAGTTTTAAGAACTTTTGGATGGAGAACACATAAAAATGTTGGAGAAGAAATATTCTTGTAATAAACTTAAAAGTAAAAAAAAATGCATCATCCGTCTCTAAATATAGGTCCTTTTATTTATTTATTTGGCATGTTTTTTAAGATGTTATTTGGATAAAAAAACTAAAGGAAAAATAAAGTAGAAATTCTTTAAAAAAAACCCCGTTTACTTATTAATCAAAGTGAATGGAAAAAGTTTCTGGAATTTTCAAATAGATCAAGTTACTGTTTATCCCATGTAACAACTCATAGTTTATCTCGTAAAAATCCTTTCATCAATTAATTTAAAAAATTGAAAACACTCAAACTTGATTTATTAATTACAAATTTCAGGCACAACTTTATTGAGTTTCATCAATTAATAATTCAAGAAAAATTCAAAAAACCATTTCACTTATTTAAAGAAAAATTAAAAAATCACAAAATTTATATATGACTTGATTAATTAATAAAATGCCACATAGGACCTCGATCAATAGGCAATTAAGACGACATGTTTGTATACTTATTTTTGGATATAACAATTAAAAGATCTTTTTAAAGAAAGGGTTAAAGTACGTACAACTTGAATCAACATATAATATATCTTTCACATGAAGAATTGATTTACCATAAAAAAAATTATTTAAAAATTAGCAGGTTATTGTTTAAGAATAATTAAAGAGGTTTGTTTGAGAAGATTCAAATAGAATAAATTGATTTTTTTTATTAAAAAAATCATTGCTTGAAATTAATGAACGTGCCACACAATCCGTTAGAAAAAATTAAATTAGTGACGAAGAAGACACGTGTCACCATAAACTTCTTCAACATATAATATATATCTTTTACGTAAAAATTGAATAATAAATATTTTTAATTTTTCTAAATTTTTATATTTAGAATATATTATTTACATGCTCAGAAAATAAACTGTTATTGATTTCATAACTTGTATGTTTAGCATTTGTCATTTTATATGGTTAAATTAGTAATTTCATAACTTGTATGTTTAGATTCCTGTTAAAAACTCATGCTAACCATCTTTCAAAATATTCTTTTAATCAAATTGTATAATTGTCATGGAATTACTAATTTATGGAATGCTATCAATCATTGGGAAAGAATTAATAAATAAATAAATAAATAATTTTTGGGTAAAATGTGGTAACTAAAAAATATATTGAGTTTTAATTCAAAATAAATGAGAAAAAATAAATTAAAGTTATTATATAAAAATAATTAATTGGTATTTAAAAAAATTTAAATAGCTTTAATCCAGGAAAAAAGATTTTAGATTTATTTTAATTAATAATTGAGTAAATTGAATTAATTATTTAGGTGGGGCCACATTAAAGGAGAACTTGCCACGTAAGCCTGGTTTAAGGAGGTGTCGCCATGTGACATCCTTCAACATCTGTTTTAGTATTATATTAGATGTAAAATATAATATAGATGTAGCGGAGACTTTCTGGAATTCGGCATTTAAAGACAATGACATCTAGACTATGCGAGAAGGGTTCATCTCCAGTCTTGCATCGATCACATTGCCCCTTCAGGTTGGCAAATATCGAGCAAGCAGAATCTAGGGAGGCCAACATTCTGCATTACTCTTATTAAAACCAACAAAGACAGCTCAAACATAATGTCAAAGACTAATGCACATGTGTACACAGTAACAATATTGTCACAAGATTTTTCATTATATATAAATGAACAGTTTCTTGCTTGGACAATTAATCTTCAGATTTATGTCATTTAAAGGCCAAATAGTTTCCGGTTATGAATTAACAAGTGCTTCGAGTTAACTTGAAATTATCCAGTGGGGTCAGTTTACAAGTCTGACAGGTTTTCACAATTTCTAATCTAGATTATTTTCTATTTTGGATTCAGATCGTTCATTTCATTTACAGATTGCTTACTCTCATGTTATGGGTCAAGGCTCCAAAGATTATCAACTATAACCTTAAAATTCTAACAGGCCAAGTTCTCGAGATTACATTATGATAAATCTACGAAAAGGTCATATGATTACTTATTTACTTCATTTTTAATCTATTGGGGGAGGGAATCACATTGGCTAATATATTGTAAGAAAACGGTAAACGGACATCATCCAGGGATAGTTTGGAGGTGTAATACCTTTCATTCTACCCGCTTAAGGGATGCTTAAAAGTTTTTTAAATAGCAAAGCATCTTTTCTAGAATCACTGAATATATGCAAATCATTAGAGGCAAAAAGTAGAGATGGGGAGGGAAATTTTTTGGAACTTGCCTTGGCAATATACCAATTTCCTTTGGGTACATACACAAATGCTTGTCAAGAATTATCCTCCTCCTGCTCAGGTGAATTTACCCCGTTTTCTGTATATGTCTACAAGAGGGCTACTGTCAGTAAGGAATCTTCACCAATATAAATGCTATGTTTGGGTGAAAAGGTGAAAAGAACACCTTACCGTAGATATGTAGCATCGACCGTCTCCTTTAACCTTCATTGTCATAGTGTCATATACATGTAAATCAATTAAGCCATTAAACTGGAAGAGGAACAAACACGTCAATGAAATGTATAAAGTCCATCCTCTCAAGGATAACAAAAATGTAATGACTCAATCTGTTTTGGATATTCATTGCGAAGCTTTGGATAGCTCATCGAGGAACATAACATTGTATATTAGCAAGTCAAGAAAGTTTATCAAAGGATGGAGCTAGGAAAAGAACAATGTTTAGTTATGGAACACACATGCTGAAATCTGAAATCAGGAAATGCTGAGCTAATAGCGACTGATAAATGAGAAGTTTGGAAAAAAAATGTAAATAAATGATGAATAACTAAATATCAACCAACTCATTAACTTAATTTTGCAAGGAAACAATTTATTTAATGCTCATGTCTAACAACAAAATAGATAGCATAGGTGGCATCAGACAACTGCATCTCCAAATTTCAGATTAAAACTTTGAACAGAACGCCGCTCAAGAAGCACCATGTCAGGGACCGGAACCGGAAGCCAGGAGAGGAAGATTCAAGGGCATGAGTAAGACATACAAGACGCCGACGGTGAATTGAAGACGGGAGAGCCGAGCAGTGGATGTAAAGAAGATGAGGGGCTTATTAAATGAAAGTTACAAATATAACCCTAAACCTTTTGAACAATGAGAATATAAACTGAGGTTAAAATGGTAATCAGCATTGATGAACATTATAGGTGAAGTTGGGCTTTTATATAGTAATGACTAGGTCATTAACCGCGCGCATTTGCGTGCGGTGTTGTCATCTTATATATAATCTCAATGCACTTTCGACCAATCTAAAACAGTTTCATAAGGAGAGTATGAGCAGTTATGGCGAGTGGAGTGGAGTGAATGCCTTGCTTCAGTGATTGCATTATCGTGTTATCCGATGTCATTATCGTGTTTTTTTATTTTATTTTTTATGTGTGTGTTTAACCTTATGAAATATTATTATTTCGATATCTAAGAAAGTTTGGTACGTACTTAGCCATAGATCATCTTCTTAACATTGCATGCACATTGGCCATTTCCATCGAATCATATCATGGAGGTATGGCTCTTGTCTTTGATACATCAAAGGATTTTGTTGTTATAGTTAAGTGACTAAAGCTTAGAACATATGGTCTGAAGGGACTATAGGAGGTATCACAGGTTGGTTAGTGTACCGCAATACAGGTAGTCATATATAGGGTGGTTCAAAATGGACCCGACCCGGAAAACATGGGGTTGTGGTTGACCCGAGATCCCTGGGGTCGGGTTTCGGGTCAAATTTTAGGAAATCCCGGGTCAACGGGCGGGTCGGGTCAGACCCGACGGGTCTCGGTGTCTGACCCGTTGACCCGGTTTTTTTTTTTTTTTTTTGCTCTAACAGCTTCCTTTTTCCTCTTTTATTTTTCTTTCCTTTTGTTTTACAGTAGCTAATTTCTTTTTTTTTGGGTAAACAACTAATTTACAGTAACTAATTTGTATGTACTCCGTAATACTTAACTAATTTCTTAATTTGTATGTAATACGTATACGTAACTAATTTCTTAATACGTAGCTAATTTCTTAATTTGTATGTAATACGTAACTAATTTACAGTAGCTTCGAGAGACTAAGAATAGTACGTTTATATGTAATACGTAACTAATTTGGAGACTAGGGAGTATAGGTAATACGTAATTAATTTTAAATATTTTAATTTTGTAACAATTAATAAAATTTTAAAACTCGGATTTTCGGGTTAACCCGTCACCCGACCCGGAAAACCCGAGTTTTAAAACTCGGGTTTTCTCCGTTCTCAATTTCGGTTACAATTTTGGCTAGAATCAACTCCAAATGAAACAGTAGATAAAGAAATCAGATTGACCTAGTGGTGTGATATTCACTTTTTCAATTTCTAATATGCCTAATTTCAAAAGAGTTCATGTTTTGCGCCATTTACAAAGAATGAAGTCGAAAATTGCATTACTATATAAAATCCCAACTCGAACTTTACTATTCACTAATGCTGATTACCATTTTGCCCTCACTTTTTTTTCTCTTTGTTCACTGGATTTAGGGTTAGATGTGCAACTTCATTTGATAAGTTGCCCCTTCTGCTCTCTACATGTTCCAAAATAGCCGCCCCTTCTGCTCTCAGAGCTTCCCCCTTTCTCTTTTCCCTTCCAGCCCCCTCTCTCTGGTTCTCCCTCTCTTTTCTTTTCTTTGTTCTGTCTCCGATCGTCCCAAAGATGATGTTTACTTTTCTTCCTCCTTTCGAATCTTGTTTGATTATAATACTATTGTCCGACTGCAAGGAAGAGGAAGTAGAAAGAGCACTAGGTGTTCTAGGGTTTGTGGTGATTGGGAGTGGCTTGCTCCTTGAATCCGCCCTATTTCTAATGGGGGTCGGAGATGTTGTTGGTTCCACAAAAATACGCCCAGTTATGCGTGTAAAGTCTTCACCGATGAGCTCCAGAGCACCACCGATTCCAACCTCACCAAGGCCAGGAAGGATATCCTCACCAGCGCCTTCACCCCCACCTGCTCCTCCCTGAATTTATCAAGAAGTTCGTTGGGCTCAAGGAAAAGAGCGTGGACGCCATCGCTTCACTCTCCATGAACGATGCCTTAGGGTTTGGAAGGAGGATTTGATAATCGGTGACTAGGGTTTGCTCCTCAGCGACAAGAATTTGGAGGTTACGAAGATGGTTAGGGCCGAGCTCGACCTAAGTAACACGAGGGCTTTCGAAGAGTGGGGATCCGGATCAATTTACTGTCAGTCGTAGACGTTGAGAATTTCTGCAGGTTTGTTTTCCTCTTTTTCCCTGCATTTTGCTCTTAATTTGATCCGATTTTGATGATTTTGGTTCCAAAAAAAATCAATTAGGGATTATTTTGAAAATTTGTAATTTGGGAATTTTTGGTTTTTGCATTTGAAACAGAGGGCAATGTAGCGGAGAATTTCTGGAATTCGTCTACTTAGCAAAATTTTGTAGATATTTCTGCATTACCTTTATACCAGCTATATAAGTCTCTGATCATAGCTTTACATCAATCAATTGCTTCGGGCTCTTTTTTTTTCTCAAGATACAATAAAGCAGCATTGCTAAGTGTAGGTATTTTGTCTAAGCCAATTAAAGAAGAGTAAGAAGATTTATACTTTCAACCATGGGCTTTGAACTTATAACTATATTCTTTCAGTTGAATCACGCCCTGATTTGTTTTCGCTTCAGGCGGTTTCTGATCCAGGCCATGTTACACTATCAAATTTCAAGGTGTTTAATCTTTTTAATCGGAATGTTGAGTTCGTGTATTTGTGAATTAGTTTTTCATTTGTGTTTTTTTTAAATGTATTTTTGGCAGAATCCAATCTCCAGACCTTTCCGCCGTCCCAATCACAGGGGAAGATCTCCGCCGGCTCTCGATCGCTCCGCGATGCTAATGGTATGCATGTCATGTCGGTGTTCATTAGCCTTTTTTTAGCCTTATTGTAATGTGGATTTTCATGGGAGTGTAATCATCTTACATGTGTTGTTTCTGGTGGCCAAGGTTTGGTGGTGGATTACATTGATACTTTTGTGGGGATTGGTGATCGAATTATTTACGCATACTTGTTTTATATTGGCATTATAAGAAGGGTTTTTTTTAGTCTTTGTGGGTCTTTCCAGAGCTCTTGTTGTGATTGTTGCTCTGAGATTGAGAAACATGTTTAATGTACAGTGAAATGCATTTACTTTTAATTGCTAGCGAATGGAACTTTAATCTATCAATGCCAATATGCCATTGTGAATTCAATTTGGTCACTTATGCGGTGCACATACTGTGCATGCAACCAAAAGGATCAATTTGGTCACTTATGCTAAGTGTTGGTGCCTGATCTACTTCTGATTTTTTTCCTTCTACGGATTATGAAATGCGCAAAGATAATTTTTTATTTTATTTTAATTGGATGATAGTTGGTTGGTTAAATCGTGAAATTGATTTTTACTACATGCGAAGGGAGTGGGTGTTTGATGTAAAATATTGCTTTATATATGACATCGAGGATCGTTACTGAATTGAAATGTACTTAAGTTTTTCGGGTAGTACTCATTAGTTGTTGAAACTCAAAACTCTTTGTATTTGATTAATACACTTTCCCTAAATTTGTCCTTGCAAATGAAGCTTGTGACAATAGTAAATCCATTGTAAATTGTATCCAGCAATATATATACCTATTGTGGAATAAGTTGAAAAAAGGGGAGACTGAACAGGGGAAAACAAAGTTTGACTTTTACAAAGCTAGGGAAAATAAGACAAAGACTTCAGTTTGTATCTTTAGATGACAAATAGCTTAGATGGAAGAATAATATCCGATCTATAATAGAAATCACAAAGTCACAAAGTCTGCATACCGAATTGTATTTGTTTCGAACAACTTTAAAAGCTTTTATGTTCTTTGTTTTCGTATAAAAGATTTATGTATTGTTTTGAATCTCGTGTCTTTCTTGTAGAATTTTTTTTTATACAGGTAATAATTTAGGTGGGGCTAGTCCCTACTAGACCACCACCCAAGAGCATCCTTGCGGATGAGAATACAAAGGTGTCTATCAGCCCGATCATTTGGAGATGCGTTCGTCTGGAAGAGGCGAGAGATGTGGTCGGCATATCTGTTAATCTCCCGGAAGCAATGCGAGAGGCTAACATGCTCGAAGGACCGTAGAAGTAGTAGAATCTCCGTGCTGAGCATCTCGATTTCCTATGGACAAGACAAACATCCCTTGATTGCATTGATTACAGTGAGGCAGTCACCTTCAATGTGGATGCTAGACAAACCTAGCTCCTTCGCCATCTGGATGCCCAGAAGAAGACCTATAGCTTCTGTCTTGAGCGGCGACCCGAGTGTAATCTGCTTGCCTCCACAACCAACAAGCGAACCTCTATGGTCGCGAATGATGAAACCTGCACTAGAAGAACCAGAGTGATTGTAACTACCATCGAAATTTAGTTTGAATGTACCTTCAGGTGGTTTATTCCATCGCAGATGTCGTTTCTTTCGGATTTCTGATCTTTTTGGGGTACAATTAATGTTAGGTTTATCCAAGTGTTTCAATTTTTCCCAGTTTATAATTGTTTGTCTTATCATATTTTTCATGTTTTTTATTGTCACATTGTTTTCATTGTCGAAGAATTTCTTATTTCTATATGTGCAAAGACACCACCAAGCAGTCGCCAATTTCTTCTTTTGCTCTGGAGTTATTGTTTCAAAAATCATTGACATAATTCTCTTTATGTTCTGTTCATTTCTGTCTAATTCGTCTAGTCGTTTTTCTATTCTAGGGTCTATTTTCCTTATGAGATTTTTACTAACGTAACACTGAGTGAATAAATGAAGTGGGGTGTCGTCACAAACATCACATAGTTCGCATGCGGAGGGGAGGGCCACTCCTTTTTCGTTTAGTCTAGTCTTTGTTGGGACTCCATTATTATACAACTTCCATAGAAATTCTTTATTTTCGGGACTATATCTATTGCCCAGATCCATGCCGTGTTGGGTGTTGTAATTCTGTAATATGTCGGAGCGCACTGGCTGTGCTAAACCATCCAGATTTTTCTTTTCTCCAATATAGTCGATCCTCTATTTGGTTTTTCGGAATGAAGGTTGCTTTGATCTTTTCGATGATCGGTGTTGGTAGCATGTCCTGAAGTTTGATAGTGTTCCAACATCTATTTTCATTTGTGTATTTGTCTACCTTGTCGCTTTTTTTGATTCTATCTGGTACAAGACATCTATTTTCTAGCGTTTCATCGTCCAACCATCTATCCGTCCAAAAGTTGATCGTTTTCCCATTTCCTATCTGCCATATGAGGCCTTTACAAAATTCTGCTTTTATCTCCATTAGTTTTGTCCATTGCCAAGACGCTTTTCCTTTCCTTTCATAGCTTAGGATATGTTCATCTTTCAAGTACTTATAGGATATGGTTTGGACCCATATATTTTCTGGTTCTGCAAATATTTTCCATAGTAGTTTCATTTGTAATGCTGAATTCATGTCTCCTGTTTTGTGGATTCCAGCTCCACCATTTTCTTTTCTATTGCATACTTTGTCCCACCCTATTAGCGGTTTATATGACATATCTTTGTTCCAGAAGAAAGTTATATTTATCTGATCAAGTTCTTTGTGCATCGAGTTTGGTAGCATGAAGTTTTGCATGATGAAACTTGGTTTTGCTGCTAGGTTCGTTCTAATGAGAGTGGCTCTTCCTTCTTGGGTTAGCGTGTTAGCGCGCCACTTTGATAGTTGTGATTTTGTCTTGCAGATCATTTCTTCAAAGGTTATTCTATTACTCTCCCATTTATGATTGGACAACCAAGGTATTTGTCCAATTTTTTTGATATGTGATGTTTGTTAGCCGTTGGATTTCTTGTTTCTGCATTTCCAGTACTTTTTGTGTCATCTGGACGGCCGACTTGTGAAAGTTAAAAAGTTGACCCGAGATCGAGCAATATTCATCAATAATTCTTTTAATTTTAATCACAGAGGAACTGCATGCTTTGGCAAATATTATCATGTCATCTGTAAATGATAGAAATTGAATCCGAGGACCCAGTCTAGTAATGTTGAATCCTATTTCTTGGTCTGCTTGGTTGCTTTCTATTTGTAGTTTTTGGGCTAGCATTTCTGCTCCTAAAATGAAAAGGAGTGGGGATAGTGGGTCCCCTTGTCGTAGGCCTCTTTCAGGGTTGAAAGGTTCCGAGGGTCCGTCATTGACGAGGATTGAAAAGGAGACAGTTTTGACACATTGCTCGATCCAGTTACAGAATCTGGTGCAAAAACCGAATTTCTTTAGCACTTGAAAGAGGAAGTTCCATACAACTCTGTCGTAGGCCTTTTCCATGTCTAGTTTTATTGCCATCCAACCATTCATTCCTTTTTTTTGTCTGAATGAGTGGAAAATTTTATGGGCAATAAGGATATGGTCCTGAATAGCTCGGTTTGATATGAATGCTCCTTGCCGGGGGTGAATGAGCTTATTCATTACCCTTTTTAGTCTATCAGCTAGGATTTTCGCAATTGTCTTGTATATCGTAGAGCATAAACTTATAGGTCTATAATGAGACGTCGTTGTCGGTTTTTCTGTTTTCGGTATTAAAGTAATGAATGTCTGGTTAATTTGTTTCAAGATTTTTCCGGAGTGGAAGAAACCTTTTATGGCCTTTGTAACAGTTGGTCCTACTATATCCCAATATCCCTGGTAGAACTCACCTGTCATTCCGTCTGGACCTGGTGATTTGTCTTTTCCAATGTTGAAAATGGCATTTTTGATCTCTGAGTTTGTGACTTCTTTTATCAATTCTTGGTTACCCGAGTCATTTATTTCCCTGTTTATGAGTTCTAAATAGAGTTCAAGGGTTGTATCGTTGACTTCCTATTTCTTGAAACGTTGAATGAAGTCTTCTCTGATTTCTGCTCTAATGTTTGCTTCTCCTGATATCGTTTGACCTTCTGCATTCAATATTTCTTTTATATTTTTCCTGTTCCTTCTTCCTGGTGCTACTTTGTGAAAGTATCCAGAGTTTGTGTCCGATAGTTTAAGGTGTCTTGTTTTTTCTCTTTGACTCCAATATTGTTTGTGAAAGTTGAGGATTTCTTCTTTTCTTTTTGTGATTCTATTCTGTTTTTGGATGTCGGCTCGTGATTGTTGAGATGGTCTGTTGTTTTGTATTTCTACCAGTTGTTCATCTATTTCTTTTAATTGTCTGAAAATGTTCCCAAATGTTTTTTTGTTCCATTCTTTTGTTAGTCTTTTCAAGTTTTGAGTTTACTTGACTAGGTTATACATGTGTGAGCCAGAGAATTGGGCCTGCCATGCTTGTGTTACAATATTCCTATAGTCTTGTCTTTCTAACCACGTCTTTTCAAATTTAAATGGTTGGGCTTTATGTCTTTCTAGGTTGTCTAACTCAGTCACAATTGGATAGTGATCTGATGATGTGAATGCATGCTTTTTCGTTTTAATGTTTGGGAACCAGTTTAGTATCTGGTCATGTATAAGAGTTCTGTCAAGTTTCTCAAGGATAGTATTAGTTTCAGATCTATTTTTCCTCCATGTAAATTTATTTCCGATAGAGGGTACTTCTTGTAATTGACAGGTATCTTTGAAATTCGTAAGAATTCGGTATCGATTTGGATAAGGTTCCACCCCGCCTTCTTTTTCCGAGCTATTTTGAATTTCGTTTAGATCTCCCGTGATCATACATGGGCAATCCATGTTTTGGACATGTTGTTGTAAACATGTCCAGAAGTTTGGTTTGTCGACCTCATGAGGAGCACTGTAGACGAAGTAGATCGCCATATTAATATTTCGTTGTGTATTTTCATATCTTATCACTATGAATCTTTGATCTATGTGTATCATTTCCAGTTTTTCGTTTCGTAGGTTCTGGCTTTTCCAAAGTACATAGATACCTCCTGCTCGTCCGATTATTGGTGCCCATATTATTTGATCAAATCCTGCTTTTTTCCATACTGATTCATGTGGTTGTCTTTCAGTTTTTGTTTCTATTAGTGCCATTATGTTAATTTTTTCAATATTACAAAAGGAGTCTACTTCCATCCATAGGTTTGTGCGGCCTATTCCGCATACATTACATGAGCATATCTTCATAATAACGGTTTTGGTTTCGGTGTTTTAGTTCCGTTATCTTTTCTCTTTTCTTGTGGGTTTTTTGTGCTTTCTTTCGTGTGTGTAAGGGGCTGATGTTTGTGGCCAATATTTCTCGTGGTCTTCTGATTATCCACGCCTTTTAATACTTTCCATGGGTAGTTTTTTGCTTGGATATTGCATGTTTTCCAGTTAGATGTTGTTAAAGGTTCATTGTTCCCCACATTGTTTCTTGTATCAGGCTTTGAATCAGATGAGGTGGAAAACACACCTATACTGCTAAAACACAAGCTATTTTGCTCTTCTAATCGGATGTTCATCTGTTCTTTATTTTTTCCTTCCTGATCGTGTTGCTTCCATTGCACTCATTTCATATCATTAGCACAAATTTGCAGTAAAGGTTCTGGTAAATAAATCAGTTTGTAACAAGACAGTTTTGCAACTTTCATGATCAAGTTATCACTTCTATGATCTTTATAATTGGTAAAATTAAAAATACACTTTGCACAAACAGATGGTTCAGCAAGTTGTTCAACAAGCACGTCCCCATGTTTTCCTAGTTCATAGCTTAATAGGCACTCATTTTCACAAGCAAAACAGGTTTTCTGTCCAATTTGATCAGTATCCCATTCTTTATCATTTGAATCAGTTAGACATGCTATCCAAATTACAAAGGATAGAGGTTCAAATTTAGCTCGAGTTACCCGATGGTCAGTCTCAGTGTTTCTCCTCTGTCTATCTTCATTGTCTCTTCCACTTTTTTGCTTCCGTTTCATAGAGCATTTCATTTCTGAAAGGAACTTAAGATATCTGCACATTGCGGAAATGAATTGATCGAAATTGTTCATGAGGTTCAATCTTTTCTTTAAGATAACATTGAAATAGAGGATACAACTTATCATAGTGTATGCCTTCCACAACAAGCTGAACATAAAAGATTTAAGGTTCATGTCTTTCCTTTTCAGGTTTGGAATCAAATCTTCCAAATACAAGGAAGAAACCCAAATCAATTTTTCAGCCTTCCGTTCAGTTTTTTCTTCTCTACCCGCTTCTTGGGCGTAGAGATTTCGGTTCATGTCCACCAAAATCCAAAAGAAAGAAGGGAGGGGGAGGGCGAACAACAAGGAACGAAGGTACCTTGCTATCAGATCTGGCTTCTTCTTGTCGTCTTTCTTTTTCGATTTTGTGAAAGAGTCTTTCACAGGAAGGTTCATGAAATTAGGGCACCAACCAAGCCACAAGGAGGTAGGGCTCAGTCTCGAAAACACCTGGGAGACGTCGTCGCCCCCAGCAGGGAGAATGAGACGCCAACCCCGAAACCGCAGAGCACTACCCCGCCACCCCCAGATTGAGAATATCTTTTTCCTTTTTTTTTGTCTTTCTTTCTTTTTCTTTCACTTACTCTCTCTCTTGCTCTCTGAAAACCCCATTGTTGATCGATTTTCCTCCGATCCGAGCACAACTCTCGTTTTTTGTTTCTTTTTTTCCTCGATCTGTATTCTTTTGGGGGTGGGAATGGTGAATGTTGGTTTGGATTTCACTGCTCGGTGGCGTATTGTGGGAGATTTCTTTGATCGACGCTCAATTTTGTGGCTGGGGGTTGAGGTTTTAGGGGGTCGACGGCGGCTAGGGTTTGGGTTTTGTGTTTTCTCTATCGTCTCTCTCATTTAGTGTCTTGCTTGTAGATGGACAAACATAAGCAATGCATGAAGATTTTTTCCATTTGACTTTTGTAATACATATGCTCACACTATCTTATAAACTATATTTTTAGAAGTCATAGATAATTTTCACTACTACAATTCCGAGCAGAGGAAGCGGTTTATGGCCGCGGTTCAATTAGGCAGCGGTTTGCTGCAGCGGTTTAGAAGTGTTTTACGAAGTTGGAATTGAATTAGTCTATGGAGGCGGTTTAGGAAGCGGTTTTTAAAACTTGTACCTATAGAGGCGGTCCAAATATCTTTTGACAGCGGTTCATTTGAGTGATAATTGCTATGACGGCGGTTCATTAAAACCCGCTAAAAAAAAATTATTCGGCGCGCTTAATTTTTCCCAAAATTTTGAAGGCCCGCTAAATAACCCCTCTCAGATCCCCTTCTCGCTCTCAGACTCATCTC
This sequence comes from Persicaria tinctoria, assembly GCA_037127255.1. NCBI lineage: Eukaryota > Viridiplantae > Streptophyta > Magnoliopsida > Caryophyllales > Polygonaceae > Persicaria > Persicaria tinctoria. The sequence goes on from JBANSL010000002.1 coordinate 60,936,192, forward strand.
AGTCCGACGCCCTTCTCGGTCTCTTCTTGAGGTCTCTCCCTCAGATCTGACACAACCCTCCCCATTGCTTCCCCCTCTCAGTCTCAGTCTGACGCCTCCCTCCGTTCTCGTTCTCTGCCTCTCTCTCAGATCCCTTTCCTCGAATCTCGACCCCAAATCGAAGATAGAGGCCGATGCTTCTCCTCCCGACTCCGACACCACCCAGGCGCCGCCTCCAGCCGTGCTTCCCCCTCCTCCTCCACCCGATGTCGACGGCTAAACCCCGCAACAATAAGTACTCAATCCAGTCCGTGAATGCCACCAAGAGCCGATGATGGTTAGTCCTCTTCCATAGGTTTAGGGTTCTTTGGTTCAGATTTAGGTTTTAAATTTTGATGAAGAATTTTCGATCTAGAGTTTCAATTTTGGTAAAATCTACTCTCGCACGGGTCGAAGCGGTTAGGGTTTTGGATTTTCAAATTCGTTTCCCGTGTTTGTGTTGTTGATAGCTTTCGATTTGGCTTCTCAAGATTCAAACTTGTTTTTTTTTTTTAAATTGTTTTTAGAGGTTAGAAGTGGATTTGGTTTTGTCATTGGCATTGTATTTAGAAAAAAAAAAATTGATTTGGTTGTTTGTGTTGGGTTGTGAAGCTGTAGAAGAGACTTGCATGGAAACATCAACAGAGATCCAACTTCTCTACGATAAATGGAAGTATATCCTAGCAAGTGTTGTTCTCCAGGTCTGCTATCTTGTCCGATTTCCAGTTGATTTGCATAAAATGACTAGTTTGGTGCGTGTCTTATTTTGCATATGAATGAGCTTTATTCATATGTTTTAATTTATATATGAATGATTAGTGTCTGACTAACAAGTGTTGATTGATTACTTAGATTGTTACTTAGATTGTTGTCCTAACTCAACCCTTTTTTATCTGAATAAATGGTTCATCCATGTTTGGTTTCTGTAAATAAAAGAACATAGGGGTGGTATAGTATGAGATTTTAGGAGTGGTTCCTTTTTGGGCTAAGTGAGAAAAAAAATAGATCAGATGGTGTTTGGTTGGAATGTCAAAATTTGGTCTGTCCATGTACGGACTGTACAGTAGCTTTTGAATGAATATGCAGTGATGATTTTGTTAGCCTATTTCCCTGGAACTACCATTCATTTGATGCTTAAGTAGTATTTAGGCTTTTATCAATTCTTTATGTCTCAAGTATGTGCAATGATATGGCCATTATTCTATGCACATATTTCTAGATATTTGTTTCTTTTATTGCAGAAAATATAAGAATAATCCTAAAGAATTATGAAAACACACCTAGAAATTTTTTATATTTGAATGGGCCGTGCTGGATTATATCATGCATGTGTAGCTTGTTTGCTTCCAGTTCTCACTAAATGTGCATTCTTGAGGGACGAGTGCGTATCCTATCATTGATAGTGAAACTGTTTTCAGTTTCACATTCCGTGGCGTCAGTCATCTCGAGATCTGGCTAACTTAGTCTAATGGAGGCAGAAGTTCGTAATACTGACGATGTTCTTGTCAAGTTGAATGTTTTGGAGCTTCTCTATGAGGTAACCATTTGGCTGACATGCTTAGTGTGACTTTTGTCATTTCCAATTCCTACCTTTCAATTTCTTTTTACCTGCCATCCTTTTGGCTGTTACATGAATCTTTGGCCGTATTGAACTTAATCTCTCTTTTTTCTCATGATTTTTATATGAATATACTTAGCTATGTAATACAGTATATAATTTCAATTTATAATGAGCAAGTAACATATTTCAATGTGTGACTGATTTTTTAATTTATCTGAAAAAAAGTTGTGACCAATTTTTTTTAATATACAAGTCCCGTTTTTTACTGATAAGTTTACATCCCAGTTACTAATTGCACATGCATACATAGTGTGTATCCTTTGCTACTTGACTATTGATATGTTGACATCCCAATTACTAATTGCACATTCATATGTACACAAGTAAGTTTTGTGGACAAATGGAAGACGAATGCAATTCCATGGTCAACAAGTTTTGATGTTCCCATGGCCAACAAGTTTTAACCTCAGCTAGATTGACTAGTGATAAGTTGTCTTGCAGGTATCTTTTCTTCTCAGAAATGTAGATGACAAACGATGTGTATCCTTTGCTGCTTGACTGCCTTGTAAATGGGTAAGGTTTCAAAAAAGGATGATTTAATTTTCAGATTTAATTTTCGGATTAGGTTTCAAAAAAGGATGTAAGAAAGTGTTGCAGAGATTTATTTAGTGAAATGAGCTATTTGTTTTTGGTTTTTTTACAATGATTGGGAATACTCTCTTAAATTCATGTAGGCTACTATTTTTCCATACTATCGCCTTCTGATCCAGATTGTTTTATTGTTGTCATTATTGTTGATAATATCTTGATCATCTGTATTGCCTTGTCTTTAAAATTTAATGAATTATTTCAATGGTTAAGCTGGCTGAAATGGAGCAAGGTTCAGAATTCTTATCAAAGACTAATCTACTTCAGTTACTTAGTTCTATTATAAGGTAAGCTTAGCAAATATTGCTAGAGTAGTTTGAGAATCTATCTGAATAATTGCTTTTGTAGTTTCTCTTGTTAATGTCAAAGATTTTGCCTCTGTTTTAGTGTTCTGTAGCATGTATCTGTGTCATCCAGCTAACCACTTTCTGTCTTTCTCACCTGAAATGAACTGTGCTTATTGCTGTAATTTTCACCCTTTGTATGTGCTCTGTTTTAGTGTTTTGTAGCATGTAGCTGTGTCATCCAGCTAACTAATTTATGTCTTTCTCAACTGTAATGAACTGCACTTGTTGCTGTAATTTTCAAGCTTTGTATGTGCTCTTGTGCGGAGAGACAACTAAGAATTATAAACCGTTGACATCTTTTTTTTTTTTTCTAGCAAGTAGCAATGATCTGCTTAGCATTTAGTTATTTCATGAATGTGGTTTAGCAATTTCAAAATCTCATTTGTATGTTGTAGCACTGCTTTGCCTGTGATTTAATGAAAGAGGACGTCAAATTTTGATCTGTTTTAAAAGATGGAATGAGAAATGAGATTTTGAAATTGCTAAACCACATTATTATTTTGTGAATTTTCTTTTATGATTCTCAAAGTTCATCCTGGCAGGGATATTTTCAAATGAATTCTTATTTTGTGATTGTTTGTTGCAGGTGGGTTATTCTTTGTTGTCTCTTCTCACTCGTCAATCCAGGTAACCCTTTTTTTTCCCCTTCAAATCAATTCAGTTCAGTTCTCAATTTTATCACTGATTTAGTCTCTGTGCATTCTTAATCCTAACATTTGTCCTGGAAAAGATTCTTTTCTGAAATATTTATTATCTAAAAATGAACCCATTTTTTCGTTGTTCCCTGCACTATAGTATTATTCATACTAAGTTTAATATGATCTTTATGATGAAATTGCAGTGACTTCACTGATTCCTCTTAAAGACAAGAGACTGAATGGATGGAGAAGAACAGAAGGTATGGAACTATTTGGTTTTATGTTTAATTGTATACCTTTTGCGTCCTGGCTTTTTTATTGATATGTTAATGTTATATTGTCTTCCATTAAATGATCACACCTTATTAGCTCTTTGATTTTATGTTTTCTTATATACCTATCAGCATTTGAAACTCTATTTGACTTGAAAAAAAAATCAAAATTTCAATTTCATTTTGTCCAGCACTTGCTGTCATGGCTGCACTTGCTGTCATGATTCCTATTCTGATTTGTACAGAAACCTTGCCCTGTAATTTTGCTTAATTAATTGAACTTGAGTTAATAAAAATATATATGTGGATATATGGATATATCCGTGCTTATTCAAGTTAAATATATGGCTGCACTTTTTATTAAACTTCACTTTGTCCTGCACTTTGGTTATGTGCTGATTTCTGGTTGCTCATCCAGGTAGTACTGCATTTTTTGTTTGGTAGGTTTAGGTGGATACTTTGGTTGCAATTTGAGGTTATAGACTAGCTGAATTGGCAATATATGTTAATGCCTAATTTTTCTTGACGATCTTTACTGCTTTTCTGGTTGCCCTTTTTACAATAAAAATGTTGCTTGTTGAATGCCATATTGTGTGGCATTACTGAATTGTTGTTGCTGTTGATGACCATATTGCAGGTCTCTCGATGACATTTTGCTAATCGACGTAGAGGGTCCATATTGCCCATAGGGTCCATATTGCCCATGTTGCTATATGTTTTTTGCACGCATTCCACTCTTTATTCTATTTTCGATATAGTTTAATTGGGTTTGGTCTTTGTTAATATATACTACTTAACTCTTAGCAAACCCAAATTTTAGACAATCAGCCGATAGCTAGATATGTATGTATATTTGTAATGAAGCTTTTGTACTTAATGCTATAATGCAATGAAAGTGTAATATTTTGAATTTATATTCTTCATTTTATATTTAATTTTAATTTATGTATATATGTTTATAATTATATTAAACAAGTGTGCTATGAATAAACCGCAACCAAATCATTCATTTCTAAGCTATATAAAACCGTTGCCATATAACACTAATTGCTGCTACAGAGCAACAAAACCACTGCCAAAAGCTTGAGAACCGCTGCCAAAGATAAATATAACCGCTCTCATAGGATGGTGAAAATACTATTCCTTTCTAGTAAACCGCAGCTAAAAATTATTCAAACCGCGACCAAAGTTTTAAAACCGCTGCCATAGGCTATGAAAACCGCTTCCATATCCATCAAACCGCTGCCATAGGTTTCAATAATCGTCTCTATAAGCTTCTTTAAACCGCTGCCTAAGGGTTTTTTACCCGCTTTCATTGTACTCCCACACAAATGTCCCCATAGACTCTGTGGCAGCGGTTCTAGACACCTTTTGGCAGCGGTCTAACCGTCTTACAAGAACAGTAGCCATATACTTCTAAAACCGCTGCCATAGATCTATAGCGACGGGAGCAGATGGTGCGGTCAGTAAACCGCCGCCAAAGGGTTTAGGCCGCGGTTATAGGGCCTTAGGCAGCGGTTTTTGACCGCCACTAAAGGTCGGAAATGTAGTAGTGTTTTTTTATGAGCTACATGGTGTTATATGTGATGTGGATGCTCCTTGCTTCTCTTAGTTCAAAGATACCTAATGATGATCTGTATCTTGTTACAGATGGTTCAAAAAGAGTTGAAGGAAGGTGCGTTGTTAGTGATTATAACATGTGAAGTTTATGCCTTCAATTTTTATTTGATTTTGTAGTTAAATTGCCATTCTCTACCTCCCGTGATGAACCATCTTCTTTCTCTACTGCATATATTAACCCCCTGTTGTTACATGGTAAACTTTTTCTGTGTGAGTTGACACTCTAAAATAAAAGAAAATTAAGGTTTGAAATTTAGTCTAGCTATACATTATAATCTTGAGAAAAATGAATTAGAGCGTAACTTAATTAGCATTTTATTTGATTCTTCTTTTTGACCTTCTTTAAACTTCTCTTAAGAAGCCATTATGTGTTCAAATATGGAGTTGTACGAAAATATCTAGAACAATAAGGAATTTGTTTTTGTACCCCTCATCCATTAAAAATTAATAATGAGCTCAAAAACTAAAACAGAGATTAACTAGGAAACCAATGTAGTTAAAATGTAAGATTTAGATAAGTTTCTAATACATACTCCGTAAAAAAATGTTTAATTAAAGAGTTAGATTATTGATTTAAGAACAAGTAAGATTTATATGTAGCCATGTGATTGTGTAAGCTTTATCTTAAATTTTCTAGAAACTTAAATTATGCAAATTTTGTTTTTTGTATTTTTTTTCTTCATATTTGCACATATACGTAATATGAGAATATGACAAAATTTGTAAGTAAAAGAATCTACCCAAAAAATAATACTCCGGTTTTAAAACTCGTTTAACGGATTCCGACAAATATAAAGGCTTGGAGTAATTAATGTTGATTATGTAAAGGCTTGGATTTTTAAATCCTAATTTTTCGGAAAAAGAGAATTAAAAATGAAGTTAAATCGGTTTTAAAACTCGTTTAACGGATTCCGACAAATATAAAATTTGAAGAATAATTTTCATCATTTTTCCTTGAAAATTCAAAATAATTATCGGATGGTAATATCCTTGTCGAATTTAAAAATTTAATTGATCGAGAAAGCGAGATTTGGGAAAACTAAAATTCGAAGACAAATTACGGGATTCGAAATTCGTGTATTGTGGATCTGTTTCCGAGTATTGTTTAGTCAATTCCACACACAATCCCTCACCCACTCTCTCACCTTACCCTGCAAACCGAGCCCATCCCCTCTCGCCTATTTCATCATTGTCACCCCGTCACCTACTCCATCACAATCACCTTCACCTCTCGCCATCACTCACCTGCTCTACGACATCACCCTCAGCTCCCGCCTTCACCATTACACCATCACCATCTCAGCCCACGACACCTCCACTCCTCCGGTTCCACCAACCTTCCTTTCCTCTCCTCATTGCCCAGGCCGGAAGCCCAAGCTTCCTCTGTTTCGAAGGCCGTCAAGCCGAGCAAGTACCTCCCGAACTCAAAGTGACAGTAGTAGCTCCACCTGCACTTCTTCCTTCGAGAACCAGCCCAAGCCACCTCCTCCGATGTCCATCGTCACCCCGACGCAGCCCAGGAGCCGCCGGAACCGCCACTGAAGCTCCTTCCCCTGTTCAAGCGCGCTTCGCCGCTTTGGTAAGCCGTTCTTCTTCGTTTCCGATCCAAATCACCCCCGAGTTCCTCCATCACACTCACCCATGTCCAGCGCAGGTCCGACGAGCCATCACAAGCCACCGACGAAGCCCGGAACTCCGATCGAGAGCTCCGAAGTCGCGAAATCACCTCGGTGAGCTTCCACCATTTACTTCCTTCATCGATTGGAATTCGTGCTTTATTTAATGTCTAGAATAGTCGCGAGTGAGCATGAGATGAGTGTGGGACGATCGGGTGGGCTCGAGAGCTCCGGCGAGCTCGAGAGAGGTATTGAGGCGGGCGAGCAACGAGGTAAGAGAAGTGGGTAGGTGAGAGCGGGAGCGGGCAAGGACGAGGGCAAGCTGGGCGAGTCCGGGTGAGCAGGAGGTGAAGGCGAGACTGGACGACGAAGGAGCGACGAGGGAGGCAGGGTGGAGAAGCTTCCGTCGCCGGCGGGAACGAGGCATCGCAAGCCATGGCGGGAAGCTTGAATCGGGAGGAAGAAGAGACTTGTGGCCCCCCTACTAACTTATATATATATATATATATAATCGTTATTCATTATTGAACCGGTTGGGGTTTGCGGGTTCGGTTCGGTTGGATTTAAATGGGTTTGGTTCGGTTCGATTTATCCATTTATTTAATAAATTATTTAATGGTATTTTGAAATATTATATAATATTGTTTGAGGAATAAAATATAAAATATGATTTTGGTAGTTATATAAAAGAAATTGGAAAAGAACTTCAAAGATTGGAAAGTGAATTAAAATAATAAATTTAAATAGGAATTTAGCGAGTATTTTTCAAGGGTCGGAACTCTTAACTGTTTAATTCGGATTTGAAATGGTTTTGGAACTAACTTGGGAATAAGACTTATTCGATGATTAACTAGCATGATGATATAAGTATTTAACTAACGACATGATATGTGTGATTAATAGCATGACTTGCGGTGATTTACTATATGAGATTAAATGTTAGATATTATGATGTTGATGATATATATCTGTATGCCAAGTGTAAATATTAAACGGTAATATGTGAAATTGGCTAAGTATGATATGGAGGTTGTCATGAGCTGATGAGGATGATTTTATGATCGAATTGAGAAATATGTTAATTTATGAGATATGATGAGACAAGATGAGAATTGAAGATGAGATGATAATGTTAATAATGACAAGATGGTTGAGTTATCATATGTGTGTGTATCTTATATGTGTCATATGTGACTTGTGTGCTTTGTGTAAATTAGACTTAGACTTATTATGTTATTTATGGGATTACTAGGTGATCTCTGATATGTTGGATTGCTTGCCATTGCTGATCGTTGTTTGGATTCTGCGCTTCTCCAGGTAAGTTCTTTGAACTTACTCATGATGGGCGCTCTATGCACTGAGTGTTATATAGTAACCTAGTGTCCATGCACCATACGACTTAGAATCATGCTTAGGAGCTAAAATGAAAATCATATGATTGCTATATGTCCTTGCAAGAGAACGGTCGTTATCTGTGATAGTTCTAGAGTCTTTGCTAGGGTCATAGGGTAGCCCAGCCTCATCGGGTACCCTGAGCCAATCGAGTCTATATGAGCATGAAATAATAGCCCAACACCATCGGGCAAGCGATGAGATGATATGATATGATGATGCCGTGGTTTGTGCACCACCACGAGGAAATTGCTATGCTATAGCACCGAACTGGCCAGTCTCTGCCCTATCGGAAGGGGGGTGGAGGTAAAAGAGGGACATGCCACTTGGCATTCGGTGTGGATCCATTTATCGCTTCCTGCATTATATTAAACTATCAGTATATATATATATATATATATATGATTTAATTTCCGCACTGCATTACACATTTCATCTTAGGGATAAGATGCTTATTATATGCCTCTTAGAGTGTGTTTACACACGCGCATGAGTGACCTGATGATTGACCCAGATCCCCCTCTTTTTTTTTAGATTCAGGTACCCGTTTCACTCCTTGATTTCGTGCTGTTATGATGGGGTCCATTCATATGGCGGAGAGTGAGTGTTGAACACTGACTCCACCAATTTATACTTTTGGGATTTCTCCCTACTTATACTCTGTTTTGACCCGGCTCTGTCGTGGCGCCCGTTGTATCGTTTTCATAACTTATGCCCCTTGCATGATAAAGGATTTTCTGTGTTGTAGACTTAGGACAGGTACAAGGGTTTACCCCGGGGTCTCCAACGGACCATCAGGATTTGGGTGCGAAATCCCGCTTTAAACTACAATCTTCGGTTTCAAACCTTCAACCTGTACTCGGAGCGCAAGATCCTAACGAGGGGTTTTATCCCTCGAAACGTAACCCGGGAATCATAATCCTGGGCCATTACAAAGGTGGTATCAGAGCCGAGGTTTTGCAATCCGAGTACAATAGGTTGAAGATAGTTTTGAAAATCGCCCAATGTTTTGAAATGGTTTGAAAAATGTTTTAAAGGGGCAAAATGAATTTAATTGGAATTAAACCTAAAATGAATAAAAAGGGAAACAATCTCGTGTGTAGAGACCAAAGCGATAGACATCCCTTATGGATGTAGAACTCGGGAAATGGTAGGCAAAATACTAGCTTTTATTTACAGATGGGCCTAGAAGACTCCAAGGAGCACCACGAAGGTTGGAGTGTCGAGTTAGGAGGTCGTGAGGTTCTTGCCCCTCCGGTCAGCTATCCCTCGAAGGACGGCATAGATCGTCTCTATGATTTCGTTATATATACATATATGCAATTGGGCCCGAGGGCGATCCTCCTCGAAGAGGATCATATTAATCTTGTTGATTGCTTCCGTGTTGAGTGCTATTGTGCTTAGGATAGCGAACTAATCAGAATGCCTTAACGCGAACATGTAAATGACTGTATGTGCAAACGGGATAGCGGGAGAAAGACTTGTTCTTATGTAATCAGAATTCTTGTCTTGTCGGGATAGCCTTTACATAATTCAAACCCCCTGATGGTTCTGACTCTGTCATCCGCCCCACCAAAACATCTAGGCATGTTCGCAAGGGTCGATAAGCGTCTCCTCTCCCCGTTTTGAGTCATGTTTCGTATCCCACCATCGATGCTTTTATCGAGTCTCGTACCTGAGGTTGGGGTCTTCCACGGGAAATTTGGGTCGGTCAACTAATTACATTCGGAAATCATGTCGGATGTGAGGGTTACCTGAGTATGTTAGTGGGGGTGAGGATTTAGATTGTTTCGAGATAGAAGTGAGTTGTCTTAGGGAGTCATCCCTTTCGCTCCTCGTCATGGCCAACCATGTCTTCTTGCTCCAAGAGTCTAAACACGAGTTCTACCCACCCCTCTCGGAAACGGTGTGAATGTCCTTATTTCCTACCCAGCGAGTCATACTAGCGTCCCACGAGGAAATAGGGTGGTGAGTCGGTGATTGCCCTTAGAGAATTCTGTCAAGTTATAATGATAGCCTCCTTGTGATTTAATGACATTCTATATTGGTATAATTCAACATGACTTGCTTGGTACCCTGCATGGTTGCACTTATGAGTGGATGTATGTACCGTATGTATTGAATTCCCCTGATTACTGTCTCCCTATGAACTAGGTCCATGATAGTGTGGTCAACTCTCGTTGTATGTTTAACATGTGAAATGAATCTCTTAGCATGCTAAATCGATCTAATTGGACCTTGTGATTGTGTACATGTTTAATGAATGGTGCTAGTATCATGTAGGACATATGTCTCCCGGTTATAGGCCCTCGTATGATTGTGTGACGTCCTAGTCTTACTATGCGAATATGGATGTATGTGATGAGATAATTGCTACACCAACCCTGTATGAACTGACCATACCCTTAGCATGATTTTTAGGGTACATCGTATCATGCTTTCCGTAATATTATGACTTGCTTAATTGTGTATCTAAATGAGTGATAAGTCGTACATATGATATCCTGTGATGTTGCTAGATCTTGCATAACTTATGCCATATATGCCCCATGTCAATCTGTGGATACAATTTCTTAGTCTGTCAAGCATGATTGATGAATGAAATGATAGGTTGCTAACTTGTTCTGCGCACATATAAAGATGATGATATGAACATGTTATGAATGCATAAATCGATATTCCTTGAGATAGGTGCATACTAGTGTGAAATAATGTGATGATATCTCTTGATTTTTATGTGTTTGCGTGCCATAATTATAAGGGCATCGTTGTAACTCTCGGGTTGGGATCTTCTCCTTGGTCTCGTCGTCCCTAGTCCTGGTCCATGTCTGAACTCTTAAGGAAGTTGTTTTGTCCGCCTTTGTCTCTCCCCTATCTCCGTAACTTCTAACCCTTATGATCCTTCGATGAGCGCCGATATGCAAGAAAGGACCGATGACCAAGTGGCACCAGAGCGGCGCAACGGAAGTGTGATGGGTCCATGACCCCTAGGCCCCAAGAACAACGTCACCGATGGCAAAAAGGATGAATATGCTTCAAAGATGACAATCGTGAACAGGTTCCTCCTAACTGACATGAGAAAGAGCATTCTTAATTCAAATCGTGGATTCTTCTATACTAATCGGAATTGATGTTGTGTGATAGGCCTAGAACTGACATAATTGAATGTGTGATGACAGATGTGCTGAACTGGTAGAAATGATTGCCTGACTAACTTGTTTCTATGATGACGTGTCTTGGTGCTTGGTATACTGACTTGCTGGTGAGTAGGTTATGAGTTATACGTGTGGTGGTGCTTCTTCTAGGGCATGAGTCGAGAGATTCTTCGGTAAGCTAGGTCGGAAAGTGGCAGGTGGCTTGAGGTCTTCAGATTGGGTCTTTGGTTGTGTGAGATAGGGTGCGGGAATGATGCGTTAGTTGAGTAGTGCCGAGTGAGTTGGGATGTGTTGAAGATAGAGGTCTATGAGTATAGATGAGCTTCCAGGTAGGTCTTAGGTGAGGGGTGAGGCTAGTATGTTGAGATTTTGAGGGAAATGTCCTAGCTAGAAGTGTCGATAGGTAGTGGGTGCGCGGTGTGAGCGTTTAGGCTAGGGAGGGTAATGGTTGAAGTCTAGACTAGTTTCATGAGGGTGACCTTAAGAGTAGGTGTGAGTATAGGTAGTTAGGATAGCTCTAGAGGTGGATGGGCAAGCTAGGAGTTGATCGGGGGATTCTTGAGGGGAGGTGTTGTGAGACGGATTGGTGAGCTAAGGAGGGTGTCTAGATAGTCTAGGAGCGGATCGTGGGCGGTGTCGAGGATGATCGATTAAGGAACGTCTGAGGAATCATAGAATTTGAGACTAGGTGGTGTTTGTTGTGAGTGAGAGCGATTTTGGTAAGGGGTGAGGTTGAGGAATTTCCAAGGAAGAGTAGTATGTGGTTGCTTGGGAAATTATCGATTGGGGATATTAGGTTGTTCATATCAGGGTTGTTCGTGTGATGAGTATTTGGGGTTGTTTAGATAGGATTGGTAATGAATCGGGATTTATGAGTGGAGGCTATTGTGACTATTGGGGTATTTAAGGATGTGAGATGAATCTTTGAGGAAAGGTTGGTAGTTAGGCAAGGATGTAGTTGAGATTCCTAGTAAGACTGTGGGCTTAAGGTCGAGATAGGGAGATTATGAGTATGGATTTGGGAATTAAACAAAGCAGAAGGTATTGAAAACGCTAGAGGATAAGAGATTTTAGAAGGTTGGTGAAGTTGTGGTACTTAGGAAATTCGGACGAGGATGTCATAGGAGTTCAGTGGGAATTCTATCGGTTGGGGAATCGTGGGAGAATTGGTCAAGTTGCGATGTTATGGGTAATTCGAACTAGGGTAACATAAGGTTTCGTTAGGGATAATGGTCGTGGTTAAGGAGTGGTAACTTGAGGGTCATGGTGATTCGTGGTTGGGAGTACCACTAGTTGGGTTCTGCGTTAGAATTGGTCGGGAGTGTCAGGTGTGAGATGGTCAGCATGAGTTGGGTCCTTAGAGGTGGATGGTTAGTGAGAGTGGTTAGTGGCGTAGGAAGTATGATCAGGTTAGCAAGTTGATTCGAGATCTCTCATTAGGAGATGATGGTCGGGCGGAGTCTTGAGAGCCTAGGAAGAGTAAGCGAGATTGTTAAGAAGTGTCTAGATACATCGTGAAAGCGGTTCAGTTAAGGACTTGGAATTTTCTATTAGAGGGTAAAGATGGGACTGGTAGAGGACCCCTAGGGCAAGGACGTGTTATATATGGAGTCTTGGTAGTAGATCGAGTTGTTCAGCTTGTCGAAATGATGGAATTTTGTGATTTGGGAACTTTGAGAGATAGTTTTGAATTGTTGAGTGGAAGCTAGGACTTGAGATCGGGATGTCAAAATGGATTGGCCCTTAGATGGCTTGATGGCATAGGAGTTGGGATGTCTAGTAGTTAGTTTGGGGTATTCGACCTTGATTGCGAATAGTTATGAGGCTAGAAAGGTTGTATGTGAGCAGGATGCAATGGTGTCTAGAACTAGTAGTGGTTTGGGTTGGTAGATCTCTGTGAATTTGATTCTGACTTGGAACTTAGGAAGGAAATATGGGATTAGCCCTTAGAGGTGGATGATTCCACCTCTTGAGATCTGAAAATTTCTTGATTAACGTCGGGTTAGGGAATTTTGAATGGTGTTTAAAAAGGACTGAGTTGGATTTAGAGAAATCGAACGCGATTGATAACTTCAATGATTTTGAGACCAAACCTTTTCAAACTAAGGACCCTCTTGAAATTTTCTAACCGAGTTTTCACTATAACGCCCCGCGAAGTGGATACAAATATTTTATGGGGACACCACTAGATTTCTTGCTAAGACTTGTGGTGACGCTATTATGCTTTTTGAGTTATGATATGGCCGAGAAGTCGGAGTATTGGGGATACAAATATTTTGTGGTGACGCTATTTCTTGCTAAGTATTGGATACAAATATTTTGAGTTATGTGGTAGGGGCCCATATTACATTCTTACTACGATTTATTGGGGATACTATGATCACGGCAACGGTACTGTGAGGATCTCATAGGGGCACTTATGAGGTGTTTACGAGATCAATGGCATGATTCTTGAACTCACCAATTTCAAACTTCATCCCCTGTTTTAAAATGATTTTAGTCTCGGGGACGAGACTTATTTTTAGAGGTGGATGATATAAATGCTTGGATTTTTAAATCCTAATTTTTCGGAAAAAGAGAATTAAAAATGAAGTTAAATCGGTTTTAAAACTCGTTTAACGGATTCTGACAAATATAAAATTTGAAGAATAATTTTCATCATTTTTCCTTGAAAATTCAAAATAATTATCGGATGTTAATATCCTTGTCGAATTTAAAAATCTAATTGATCGAGAAAGCGAGATTTGGGAAAACTAAAATTCGAAGACTAATTACGGGATTCGAAATTCGTGTATTGTGGATCTGTTTCCGAGTATTGTTTAGTCAATTCTACACACAATCCCTCACCCACTCTCTCACCTTACCCTGCAAACCGAGCCCATCCCCTCTCGCCTATTTCATCATTGTCACCCCGTCACCTACTCCATCACAATCACCTTCACCTCTCGCCATCACTCACCTGCTCTACGACATCACCCTCAGCTCCCGCCTTCACCATTACACCATCACCATCTCAGCCCACGCCACCTCCACTCCTCCGGTTCCACCAACCTTCCTTTCCTCTCCTCATTGCCCAGGCGGGAAGCCCAAGCTTCCTCTGTTTCGAAGGCCATCAAGCCGAACAAGTACCTCCCGAACTCAAAGTGACAGTAGCAGCTCCACCTGCACTTCTTCCTTCGAGAACCAGCCCAAGCCACCTCCTCCGATGTCCATCGTCACCCCGACGTAGCCCAGGAGCCGCCGGAACCGCCACTGAAGCTCCTTCCCCTGTTCAAGCGCGCTTCGCCGCTTTGGTAAGCCGTTCTCCTTCGTTTCCGATCCAAATCACCCCCGAGTTCCTCCATCACACTCACCCATGTCCAGCGCAGGTCCGACGAGCCATCACAAGCCACCGACGAAGCCCGGAACTCCGATCGAGAGCTCCGAAGTCGCGAAATCACCTCGGTGAGCTTCCACCATTTCCTTCCTTCATCGATTGGAATTCGTGCTTTATTTAATGTCTAGAATAGTCGCGAGTGAGCATGAGATGAGTGTGGGACGATCGGGTGGGCTCGAGAGCTCCGGCGAGCTCGAGAGAGGTATCGAGGCGGGTGAGCAACGAGGTAAGAGAAGTGGGTAGGCGAGAGCGGGAGCGGGCAAGGACGAGGGCAAGCTGGGCGAGTCCGGGTGAGCAGGAGGTGAAGGCGAGACTGGACGACGAAGGAGCGACGAGGGAGGCAGGGTGGAGAAGCTTCCTTCGCCGGCGGGGACGAGGCATCGCAAGCCATGGCGGGAAGCTTGAATCGGGAGGAAGAAGAGACTTGTGGCCCCCCTACTAACTTATATATATATATAATCGTTATTCATTATTGAACCGGTTGGGGTTTGCGGGTTCGGTTCGGTTGGATTTAAATGGGTTTGGTTCAGTTCGATTTATCCATTTATTTAATAAATTATTTAATGGTATTTTGAAATATTATATAATATTGTTTGAGGATTAAAATATAAAATATGATTTTGGTAGTTATATAAAAGAAATTGGAAAAGAACTTCAAAGATTGGAAAGTGAATTAAAATAATAAATTTAAATAGGAATTTAGCGAGTATTTTTCAAGGGTCGGAACTCTTAACTGTTTAATTCGGATTTGAAATGGTTTTGGAACTAACTTGGGAATAAGACTTATTCGATGATTAACTAGCATGATGATATAAGTATTTGACTAACGACATGATATGTGTGATTAATAGCATGACTTGCGGTGATTTACTATATGAGATTAAATGTTAGATATTATGATGTTGATGATATATATCTGTATGCCAAGTGTAAATATTAAACGGTAATATGTGAAATTGGCTAAGTATGATATGGAGGTTGTCATGAGCTGATGAGGATGATTTTATGATCGAATTGAGAAATATGTTAATTTATGAGATATGATGAGACAAGATGAGAATTGAAGATGAGATGATAATGTTAATAATGACAAGATGGTTGAGTTATCATATGTGTGTGTATCTTATATGTGTCATATGTGACTTGTGTGCTTTGTGTAAATTAGACTTAGACTTATTATGTTATTTATGGGATTACTAGGTGATCTCTGATATGTTGGGTTGCTTGCCATTGCTGATCGTTGTTTGGATTCTGCGCTTCTCTAGGTAAGTTCTTTGAACTTACTCATGATGGGCGCTCTATGCACTGAGTGTTATATAGTAGGCTAGTGTCCATGCACCATACGACTTAGAATCATGCTTAGGAGCTAAAATGAAAATCATATGATTGCTATATGTCCTTGCAAGAGAACGACCGTTATCTGTGATAGTTCTAGAGTCTTTGCTAGGGTCATAGGGTAGCCCAGCCTCATCGGGTACCCTGAGCCAATCGAGTCTATATGAGCATGAAATAATAGCCCAACACCATCGGGCAAGCGATGAGATGATATGATATGATGATGCCATGGTTTGTGCACCACCACGAGGAAATTGCTATGCTATAGTACCGAACTGGCCAGTCTCTGCCCTATCGGAAGGGGGGTGGAGGTAAAAGAGGGACATGCCACTTGGCATTCGGTGTGGATCCATTTATCGCTTCCTGCATTATATTAAACTATCAGTATATATATATATATATATATGATTTAATTTCCGCACTGCATTACACATTTCATCTTAGGGATAAGATGCTTATTATATGCCTCTTAGAGTGTGTTTACACACGCGCATGAGTGACCTGATGATTGACCCAGATCCCCCTCTTTTTTTTTAGATTCAGGTACCCGTTTCACTCCTTGATTTCGTGCTGTTATGACGGGGTCCATTCATATGGCGGAGAGTGAGTGTTGAACACTGACTCCACCAATTTATACTTTTGGGATTTCTCCCTACTTATACTCTGTTTTGACCCGGCTCTGTCGTGGCGCCCGTTGTATCGTTTTCATAACTTATGCCCCTTGCATGATAAAGGATTTTCTGCGTTGTAGACTTAGGACAGGTACAAGGGTTTACCCCGGGGTCTCCAACGGACCATCAGGATTTGGGTGCGAAATCCCGCTTTAAACTACAATCTTCGGTTTCAAGTTTGCAATTAGACATGAGATTTCACATTCATGAGGAATCTTATCAAACTCTCATCACTGCCTTCAAGGACATCAAGGACATGAGACAGGTTCCGGTGGAAGTTTTGAAGTATGCCTTGCCTTTTGGATTTGTTTATTAAGCATTTTATATGCAATCAACATTTCTTGTTTGTTTGTTTGTTGTGCATTTCGCTTTGTTCAGTTTAATTGACGGGGGTATGAATCCGGAGGAGTTCACTAGAGATGTTATCAATGGTTGTATTGCCAAGAATCAAATCACTAGGGGGAAAACCTACTCTTTTAAGAGTGGTGTTTACTGGCATCCCGTTTGCAATGTGATATGCAACATTATATTGGCATTTTCATTAGCTTGATGTTTAATTTAGAAATGTTGTTTTTTCTGCTTTCGAGTGTGACTCGTGCAATTAGTGTTAGATTCATACGATTTGGCTAGATTTGTAGGATTTGCTTGATCCATCTCAATTTCAACATCTTATGTGATTCTTATTCATGTGAGGTTAAATTCTTCTGAGTTATATGGAATAAGCATTGAGATTTTTGATGAACTCACAAATAAGGGATGGGATTAGAGCTTGATTTCAGCTTCTTTTAATCCCATCCCTTATTTGTGAGTTCATCAAAAATCTCAATGCTTATTTATGTGTTTTGAATGAACTAAGAAGGGTGTACAAGATGTTGAAGTGTTGGATTAATAACTTGGTAACCTCCTTTGTTATTTATGATTTATGAACTGCAAAGTTTCAGGCAACATTACCTGGAGGAACTTGAACATGCATTCCCAGACGAGGTGGAAACATACATGGAGATTTGTGCTTCGTCTGCGATTGTAAGTTATAAGCAATTTGATTTCAATAACACAGGTTTCTGTATTTGTTTGCACTCCTTGTTCATTGAAAGTATGCTCCAACAGTTGTTTTTCTTTTGAAAAATATGACTAAAAGCAGAGTTGAACCCTTTACTTGATCACTCATGCAAAATGCAATCCCTCTACAATTTGAACTGGATACCCTTTGTAAACATTTCTGGAAAATTTGTTGTCTATTTATCGCCCATATGCAGGACATAAAGTGGTTGGCACAAGCACAGAGTGCATTGCCTAACGGAGATATGAAAGTAAAAAATAAATTGTAGGCGCTTTGTCACCTGAAAATCAGGTTTTTTTACTTGTAGTCTATCACTCTTCCTTTTTTTTTTCTTTTCAAAACACATCTTGTACACCCTTCTTAGTTCATTCAGCTGGATATATTGGGTTCCATAATTATGCATAGTTTCTTTACATGACAACACACTTCCCTCCTACCTCCATCCAGATGAATATATGCTTTACATGATGAATATCTTGAACATGGTAATCTATGCTTTAGGTGCATCAAGTTTCGAATCCCGATCATTCTGCTAGAAGCAAATTTAGACACCCGAAAAAGGCCACAAAATTGATTTGTATGGTCATTCTAGATTGTTATATTTTTGTAATTTATAAATCAAGAAGCTTGTACTATGAACATGTTGGTTATGACCGGATAAAATTATTGACCCATAAAGTTGAAATTCATATGATCATGAGTGTTAATATCCTTACATCCTAAATGAACAATTGTTCATCTAGCAGCCTAGATAGGTGGATGCTTATTTTAGTATCGGTAGACAATCCAGTGCCTCGTTTTAATGTACAAATGTTTCTTAAAATTACTCCTCAACACGTATATTATTGAATTGAGATCACTAAAGAAGTTATAATAATCTCTCTTCGTTTGGAACAGTGTATTAGGCATGTAGCTATTGCAGTAGCTACTAAGATGGTTGTTATTGGCGGTGAATGTTAAAACTGAGCATTGGACATTGTGCAGGTAATTCTTTTTTTCTTTTTTTAGTTTATTCTTCTCTTTTTTACCCTATTTGGCAATAAGAAAAATTGAAAATGTGCTTTTTTAATTCATGATTGAATATTACCCTTCAACTCTGGAGCTTAGTGTAGTGTAACACTAAGCTCCACAGTGCAACTATGATAGTGTTAGTATTGTCTTTGCATCCGTGGAGTGGTAATTATATTTTTATTTATTTGGTTAATCTATGTTTTGTATTGTACTGAAATCAATGGAAGGAACAAACGAGGTCGAGTTGAATGAGATGGATGGATGAAGGTGAGACTAAAGAGCTTAGCGTATTCATAATGAATTTTTTGTTTACTAGCTATCTACAGGATTTCAATATAGCATGTGAAGTTGCAAATATTGTAGGCAGTTGTATTTTTTTTTATTAATTACTTCAAGCGAGACAATATTGTACATATTTTCCCGTTAAACTTATAAAGTTGTTTTAGACTAGTTGAAAATGCATTCGGATTATAGAATATGACAACACCGCGCGCAAATGCGCGCAGAGTCGGTGCAGTTGTATATCTATTTTTGGGATTTGTTTGATAATTTCATTCAAAGTTTGGTAGGTAAATTATCATTTTATTTTGTAAAATTTATTTAGTGTATAAAATACAAATGCAAAACCCCAAAATTAATGAAGAATTTAATGATAAAGAAATCATCATAGGCAAATTATGATTCACAATCCCTTTACAAAAATGCAAATGATGAGACAATGTTACTTGTTATTAGGTGGTTTATTGCATGCCATAATCCCTTTACAAAAGGCAAATTATGATTCACAATCCCTTTACACTTGCATCGCCTTATCAACAAAACATATTGAGTTCATCTGTAGCAAAGCTTGTCCAATGAATTAGTCTGGAAAGAGACTGCAAGAGTATATATAAAAGAGAGAAGTGACACACAATACAAATTCCAACAAATCAAGAATTTCTCATATGTCTACATGTGTAAGAGGTCAATAGTATGAGCCCTTCACCTCATAATCTAAGGATAACTTGTATAACATGTTTTATCATATCTTGTTAGCATCTTCTTTCTTAAAGGCATAGAATTTATAAGTGTTGCTTATATTTCTTTTCATATAATCCAAAAACCTAGAACTCTACAAATAAATGGTGGGTTATCCTAACCAAAATAAAGTTGTGGCATGTACCCATTTAACATGTTGATGCTTCTTTTCGCAATCCTCTTTCGTGTACTCTAGTTATTTAAACTGGGCCCTCCTGCAAGTTGAAATAAAAAGTTGTCTTAAACCATAAAGCTAACAAGCATGAGATATGGAAATAAAAATGATCATTAAATGAATACTACAAGATGAACTACTTAACAATTGTTGTAATGGTAACACACTGAAGTAAGATGGTTCATACCAATAACACACTCATGTAGATTTCTAGAAAAAGGACAATAAACGGGTAGATCGGTAAAAAAACCCTAGAACTCTACAAATTTGGTGGGTTATCCCAACCAAAATGAAGTTGTGGTATGTACCCATTTAACATGCTGATGCTTCTTTTCGCAATCCTCTTTCGTGTACTCTAGTTATTTAAACTGGGCCCTCCTGCAAGTTGAAATAAAAAGTTGTCTTAAACCATAAAGCTAACAAGCATGAGATATGGAAATAAGAATGAGCATTAAATGAATACTAAAAGAGGAACTACTTAACAATTCATGTAATGGTAACACGCTCAAGTAAGACAGTTCATACCAATGACACACTCAGGTAGATTTCTAGAAAAAGGACAATAAACAGGTAGATCAGTAAAAAAAAAAAGTAGGAATCCAAGTAGAGAAATTGCAGGAAAGTCCAACCTGGCTATAAATGTAACCTTTTGAGCTACTACGCAAAGCTGGAATTCTGTAGATGCCAATTTAGGTTATTCACAAGGTAAGTTTAAGTTTTTTGTTGTTCAAACTGTATATATCTTCTAATGTTTCATCTTATTTATTAATAAATTTTATTAGTATAGCATAAGAAAAATGTATATAAAAATGATAAATTAGTTGATCTCATCTCCTACTAAAATGATTATACTAACAATTGTATTATTAAATTTAAATGTTCTAATACTCATGTTTTCATGTGTTGTCATAGGAAAGCAAAAGACATATTAAGCGAGGCTCGGTACCTTTTCAGAGTACAATGATTGTGGTTTCTTTTAATTTGTAATAGCCTTGACGATCCCCAAATAATTTGTAAAGGGTCTTACAATTTACATAGTGTATTTTTCGCCATTTATATGGTCCGCGTACTCGTATTCCACGGTTGCGTTTTTTTATTAAAAAAAATATGTTGTGTATCCGCAATCCGCAATTGCACTTTTTTTTAAATATGCATTTTATAGTTGTCTTCGTCGACCATGGAAGGCAGTAGATCTGCATCTTCGCAGTACATCTGTTTTCAATTGATGACTAGAGGAAGGCAGTAGATTTGGGATGTGGGGGTTCTATCGATTTCATTTGGACTAAAGTTTTGGATCTGCTTTTAATTAATGACTAATTTGGATTTTTTTTTTTTGGATCTGGGTTCAAATGCAAAATCCCTAGCTGATAATGCATATCTTAGATAGGCTTAGACATTTTTAGTTTAGTTAGGTTGCATTTCTTTCATACTTTGTTGCTAAATTGCATCTTTTGATTATTATAGAAGAGTTCGGATTCTGCGCAAATTTGTTTTTATCTTGCAGATTGAATTGGAACACATTTTGGGAGATGCAATATCTTAAAGAGGAATACAAGAAACATTATAAATAAGCAAGGAAGGAAGAAAAGCATGACAAGTGGAGACACTCGCAAAGCTAGACAAGAAGACACGGCAACAAGCAAAGTCGCGGCCGCAACATGCATGTCACGGCCGCAGCAGGGGCCGCTGCAGCGGGCATGAGGAAGTTGTTGATGTCGCGGCCGCAGCATTGGTCGTCAGCGCTGAGACGCGGCGTTATGATTACTAAAAACCCTAGATCTTATTACTTTGTTTCATGGCCGACTTGGGATCTTATATAAGGCCGAATTAAGTTCTTTTTTAGTCACTTCTATTCTATTCTTTCATTCATCAGACACTTTAGACATTTTGAGTGATGTCTTCGATGAGGAACTAAACTCATCTATTCTGCCTGCAATTTGAAGCTTTATTTGGATTGATTGTGAGTTTCTAATTCTCGTTCCTTGTTTCCTATATTTAAATGCTTCAACTTCTTTGTGCTTGATTGATTATTATTTTATTCTATCTAGCCCACACAACTAGTTAGAATCAATTCAATTGCTAAGGTTTTGTAGATTCCTGGTTGTGAACCTTAACCTAAGTGGCAAACTTTTTCTTTTAGGGCTGGTTGAACTAATTGAATGAGTAGGAAGTTGAATGTGTTGTTAAATCCCTCTTTAGGGACTGCAAATACCTTGGCTAATCTCTGAACTTAAAGCTATGAATTGGGTTAAATCCTTCTTTAGGGACTGTTCGATTGATAAGGGTTGATAGGACTGGTTGGACTAGTAACTATAATAGGTCGGGACAAGGGAATTCATAGGAAACTTAATAGGGTGAGAAGAAGTTACAAGGATCGCTTCAATCCAATAAAGTGGAAAATTGTAGGTAGAATTGCTTCTCCTAATTGTCTAAAACAAATTCATTTACTTTGCTTTCTTTACTCTGCTTCAATAAAAGGCAGAACTTTCACACACAAAAACCCCCCAAATTGGTTACTTTGATTAACACTTGAATCAAACTGGGATTATAACTTTCCATGTGGATCAACCTCTTGCTTATCGCTATACTTGCTATAATTTTGAGTTTTCTTTGGCGGATCAACGACAGGTTTTACCTTCGTCAAATTTGGCGTCGTTGCCGTGGAATTTTTATTAATTCTTGTGTGTTTTTAGTGTTGATCTTGGTGTGGACCGTCTTATATGGTCCATACCCGTGGTACTAATTCTTCTTTCTTGCCGTTTGATTCAGAGATTGAAAGGACCTTTGCCTCTCTAAGGCGTGAAACTCATGATCGCTTTCGCGAACTCCCTTTTGATCAAGGAGAAACTACAACAGAGATGGCTAACGACGAGAACCGCACTCTTAAGGAGCTTTCTGCTCCTGACCTAGCACAACAACCCCTGGCAATCCAATTCCCTGCTCTAGGGGAAGGAGTCAACTTTGAGCTGATGTCTGGGGTAGTTCATCTTCTACCCAAATTCCATGGGTTGAGTGGGGAGGACCCCCACAAGCATCTGTCTGAGTTCCATACGGTGGTTGTTGGGATGAAACTAGAGAATGTAACTGGAGATCAAATCAAGCTGAGAGCTTTTCCCTTCTCTTTGAAGGATGAGGCGAAAGAGTGGTTCTTCTATCTACCATCTGGATCCATTTCTACTTGGACTGAGATGAAGAGAGTCTTCCTAGAGATGTACTTCCCTGCAACAAAGCTCAATGCTTTGAAAAGGTCAATCAGCAGCATTGAGCAGTACGCGACAGAGTCGATACATGAGTACTTTGAGCGCTTCAAGAAGCTCTGCGCTAGCTTCCCATGCCATGGGTACTCTAAAAAGGATCTGGTTCTCTTTCTCTTCAATGGGCTGACTGATATAGAGCGTAAAACATTGAATTCTGCTTGTGGAGAAAACATGCTGAACAAGACGCATGCTGTAACTTGGGATGTGTTTAAGGAGCTATCTGAGGGCTCTAGACAGTTCAAAAAGAGCCCTCATGCTAGGGGTTTACTCTCTGTGGATGCCCCTATGGCTGCACTTCAGACTGATATGGCAGAGGTAAAGGAGATGATGAAACAATTGGTCATTGATAGAACTCCTCAACAACTGAAGGCATGTAGTATTTGCAATTAATTCACTCATCCTATGGACACGTGCCCGCTTCTGCAAGACCCTAACGTAGATTTGAATGCCATTGGGAATTTCGCTCAACAAAGGCCTAGGAAAGGTAATAATGGAAATCTTGGGTATTTCAACAACAACAATTATAAAAGAGGTTATCAGCAGGGCTATGGGAACTACCAAGCCTCTTTCAATCAGCAAGGGGGGCAACAGGCAAGGCCTCAACAACAATAGGAACCTCGACAAGGAGGTCAACAACAATCGAATAAGGATAACGAGGACCGACTACAGAAATTGTCACGATTGGTCTTGAAGAATGAGAAACAACAGTCAGAGCCGATTGCAAATCTAGAGAAGCAGCAATCCGATCGTAAGACAAATCTTGAAAATCAAATGAGTCAGCTCATTCAAATCTTAAGTGCTAAGGAGGCAAACAATTCAGGAAAGCTTCCATCACAGACCATCGAGAATCCTAATAAGGAGAATGTCAGTGCTGTAACGCTTAGAAGTGGCAAGGAACTGATTGTCACGCCTCAAAAGGATGATGAGGAAATAATGGACGAACAGATAGAGATCATCGAAGATGAAGATGGAACACATACGGTGCGGCGGCCGCAACAACCATGCCACGGTCGCGGCCAATCAATTGTGATGCGGCCGCAGCACAATGCCGCGCCCACTGCCACCTCGGAGTCAGGTACCCAATTTCCGTCTTCTTCCCCTTTTTCTCCTCCTTCTTCGTCTCCTCCTTCTTCCTCCTTACCTATGGATACTCCAAAGCCGGTTCTACCCTTCCCGTAAGCCTTGAAGGATACACGAAGGTATGAGAACGGTAAGGAAATCTTCGAGACATTTAGTAAGTGTGAGGTAAACATTCCTTTTCTTAATTTGATTAAAAGATTTCCTAGATATGCTAAATTTTTGACGGAACTTTGCACTATCAAGCGGAACCAGAAGCTGAAAGGTAAGCAAAAGGTGAAGGTAAGCGAACATGTCACTGTTGTATTTCAAAAGCGTATGCCTGAGAAGTTGTAAAGACCGGAATTTAATTAATATTTATAAAATATCCGTAGGATAATCCGAATATTATCCTCCCTTATAATTATGAAAACCCGGAAAAATTTAAAATTTTTATGACTAGCTTTAAATGGATTCAATGATGGGAAAAATATAGCCAAGCTACTTTTCTCGTATCTTATAAACGTAACTGATTTTAACGCTTCGCGAGCTTGGATTTTACATTATGTTAAAGAGGTCATCCACCCAAATTGCCTAACATTGAGCCACCAAACCCTTGACTTGTGGCTTGCTTGTGAATTAGGCCTGGGCAAAATATGGATCGGACCGGAATCGGACCGGGACCAGACCGGAATTTACGGTCTTTGGATCGGACCGGAACATTACAGTCTGGTTCACGGTCCAATATATTTTAAAATCCGAGTTCCGATCCAAACCCGGGACCAGACCGGAATTTCCGGTCCGGACCGGAATTGGACCGGATTATGTAAAAAAAAAAAAGAAAAAAAGAAAGAAGAAGAGAAGAAGAGAAGAGAAGAAAGACCTAAAGCCTGAAGGGAACTACGTCGTTTTCTGCATTTCATTTAATTCTTGAGTTTCTTTCTATCGACTGGAGATTGGGCAAAATCTGGCTCAAATATGGAGGTTGGTGGTGGTGGCGAATACATCGATCGCCATGTGCGTCTTCATCTGATCTTGCTCAACACACCAGCCGGTCAGGTCCAACTTCCAAGTCCCTCCTCGGCGGTTCTCGGCTGTTCCAAGCGTCCAGCGACCGTCCCTCTGTTCTCGGCGGCTCTCAGTTCTCCACCGCCCTCGCCCTTCTCCACCACCGTCACACTTCGCCGCCAATCACCAGTAGGGATCCCTTCCCCCTCTCTTCTCAGATTTTTACAGATCTAGGGTTAGATAAAAAATTTCAAAAAATTTCAGATCTAGGTTTCGATTTTAGGAAATTTCGATTTGTACTTAAAAAAATTAGTAAACGATTTAAACGAGCGACCCTAGATTCAATTTTCAGATCTAGGTTTCAATTTGTACATTATAGATTTCAACATTAAGTTTAAACTTCAATCTAATTGTAAGTTGAACTTGGTTGATTTGTCGTTGTTGTAATTGGAAGGAATGAATGGATGAAAATATGAAATCATGTTTTCACTTGAATTTGGGTTGTACAGAAGTAACAGAACTACGTATTGCGTTTTTTTTCCATTCAAGTGCAAACAAGGGCCATAGGAAATTACGGTCCAACCGGTCTTTCCGGTCCGTGGACCGAAAAACCCGGGACCATATTTCTCGGTCCCATGGTCCCGGTCCGATCCAAGGTCCAAATCTCCAGAGTTTCCAGTCCACCGGATTGGACCGGGACCGGGATGTCCGGTCCAGTCCGGTCCAGACCGGATGCCCAGCCCTATTGTGAATGTAGACATCCAACCACTCCCATCACTTCCTTCCCATCACACCCATGCTTTGACTCATGAAGCCAACCACCCCTCTCCTCTATAAGCTTGACCCCAAGACTCATGAGGAGCTCATCCAAAGAAGCCCCACCGTCACTTGAGAGGAGAGAGAGAGAGAAGGAGAACCTTGCTCCATTTTAGGTCCATTTTGGACAGCCTTCACAAGAAATATCATAACTCCCTCCATACTGATCCAAATTGAGGAAACTCGGTGTCCATGGATCCGTCTTGAACCCAGCTTTCCATACATATCTCAAACACAAAAATCCAAGGTCGTTTGCCCAACCAAAATTGTCCATCTTAGGAGTTGCAGAAAACTGTTTTTGAAGGGTCTTGAGAGTTTGACTTGATTTCTTGGTAAGAACCCTTCCTTTCTTCCAAAACTCAGTTCCAACATGTTTTATAACTCCTTTTATTCAACGTTTAGTAAGAATCTAAATCATGTTTTGGGATTTTTGGTGACAAAATGGTAAGGTGTTTGAAAGGTGTTCCGAAGGACTCCCGATGGTGTTCTTGAGTCGTTTGTGTGGGATTTTTCACAGGTAATCCCTCATTCGCCTCCCCCTCTCTAGTAATAGATCTTGTGTGCTTGGAAAGGGCTTAGGAAGTGGAGCCTCTATGTGTTTTTGGTTGCGTTTTGTAGCAAACGTCAAGAAACAAAATGGATATATGTGCCTCTGTAATTTGGTCTTTAATTCCAATCCAACGGTCTGATTACGGCAATCCAATGGTTGGATCAAAAGTTATTATAATTGTAGTAACCAGTGTTTATAATGACTCGGTTAGAAAACTTGGTTAAGGGAATGCTAAGAATATGGTTAAATATGTGATGGCATAACCGAAACTTAGAGCATATAAATTACAGAAATGAAGTATACCCATAACTTGGCTTATGATCCGATAAGAAGAAAATCGATTATGTGATAAAAGGAGTTATAAAACTTAGATCATATAAAAAGAGTTATAAATACGGGCCCTTGTGTGTTTATTTCGCATTTATATATATCTATACACTTGCTTATGTGTTACATTTTAACATTCATGTAGTTTAAGTATGCCTCTTTATATGGCATTGAGTGTGTATATTTTCGATGATTGACCCCGATTTATTTCTTGTTTTTAGATTCAGGTACCCGTTACCCGATATGACTTACTTATGTGGATGGTTGTCGGGACAGACCTTTTGGACGATTAGAGTGAGGGAGGCGCTTGACATTCGTACTCTTTTGCTCATACGTTTTATCGTTTTGACCCGGTGTGGCTGTGGCGTTTTGTTGTATTTATGATTTCCGCTTTTATTTCTATTCGAAACATTTTCGCGATAGTCTAGGACAGGTAAAGCCTCCAACGGGCTTACGATCTTTTCAGGGTTCGTAATCCCCATGTTTTGACAACTAAATCCTCCGCTTAAATGAACCTAATAATAACTCGTACTCTGTCGTAAGATCCAAAGCTCACGGGAGAAGATCAAACTTCTCCTATAACGTTCCCCGATAATCTAGTACTCCGAACCTTATTTACCTTCTAAGTAGGTTTATGGAGGTTAATTCGGGTACTTAAATTTTGGGTCGTTACAGAAGTGTAGTGATCCTGGTATGTTTGCTATTCCATGTGTGATAGGTGATACTAAATTCTAAAAAGCCATGTTAGCTCTAGGAGCATCTATTAATGTTTTACCTTTTAATGTTTATCATGCTTTGGGGTTGGGACCCTTGAATGAGACTCGGGTAGTAATTCAACTTGCTGATCGATTTACTATCTACCTGAAAGGGATTGTTGAAGATGTCTTGGTTATGGTTGACAACTTGATATTCCCTACTGATTTCTTTGTGATTGACATGGGTCCTGGTAACAATGAAGGCCCTATTCTGTTGGGCTGACCTTTTCTGAAAACTGCTAGGACTAAGATAGATGTCTATTCAAGATCTCTTACTATGGAACTTGATGGTCAAAGAGTTAAATATAATATTTATGATTCCATGAAATTCCCATCTGATGATCCTTCTCTATGCTTTGTGGATGTTATTGGTACTATGGCACAAGATTGCTTTGATTTGGAATGTGTTGATGAGATGAAAGTCGCCCTACAGGCCCCTATAGATGAAATTTCTAGAGATTATGTCTTGTCATCTCACTTGCAGGAGGCTATAGTGGCTCTAGACCATCGATCTCCTACCTATGTGCCACCAAGGGGAGACCGCATCGAGCTAACCATACCTACTGAAAAGCTTCTTCCATCCATTATCCAAGCGCCTGACGTGGAATTGAAAGAACTTCCTAATCACCTTAAATATGCTTTTCTTGGTGAAAATGATACTCTACCTGACATTATTTCTAACAAATTTACCTTTGGGCAGGAGGAGCGATTGACGACTGTTCTAAAGGAGAACAAGGAAGTGTTAGGATGGACAATAGCAGACATTAAGGGCATCAGTCCTACCCTCTGCATGCATAGGATACTATTGGAGGATGATGCCAAGCCATCTAGACAACCTAAGTTGAGACTCAACCCGCCAATGATGGAATTGGTAAAGAAGGAGGTGCTGAAGCTCCTTCGGGCAGGTATGATCTTTCCCATATCTGACAGCAAATGGGTGAGTCATACTCAGGTTGTCCCTAAGAAGGGAGGTATTACTGTTGTTGAAAATCAGGATAGTGAGTTGGTCCCTAGCAGGGTACAAACTGGATGGAGAGTTTGTATTAATTATCGTAAATTGAATGCAGTTACTCGCAAGGACCACTTCCCCCTCCCCTTTATTGATCAAATGCTTGAGCGCCTTGTCGGCCGCTCCTTTTATTGCTTTTTAGATGGCTACTCAGGATATTTTCACGTACCAATAGCACCGGAGGATCAAGAAAAAACAACATTTACATGCCCCTATGGGACTTTTGCATATCGCTGAATGCCTTTTGGGTTATGTAACGCACCTGGGACTTTCCAACGGTGTATGGTAAGCATATTTTATGAGTATGTAGAGCGCTTATAGAAGTATTTATGGATGACTTCACTATGCATGGAGATGATTTTGATACTTGCTTCCATCATTTGTCACTTATGCTTAGGCGATGTGTAGACACCAACTTATTTCTTAATTCTGAAAAGTGTCATTTTATGCCTCTTTATATGGCATTGAGTGTGTATATTTCCGATGATTGACCCCGATTTATTTCTTGTTTTTAGATTCAGGTACCCCTTACCCGATATGACTTACTTATGTGGATGGTTGTCGGGACAGACCTTTTGGACGATTAGAGTGAGGGAGGCGCTTGACATTCCTACTCTTTTGCTCATACGTTTTATCGTTTTAACCCGGTGTGGCTGTGGCGTTTTGTTGTATTTATGATTTCCGCTTTTATTTCTATTCGAAACATTTTCGTGATAGTCTAGGACAGGTAAAGCCTCGAACGGGCTTACGATCTTTTCGGGGTTCGTAATCCCCATCTTTTGACAACTAAATCCTTCGCTTAAATGAACCTAATAATAACTCGTACTCGGTCGTAAGATCCAAAGCTCACGGGAGAAGATCAAACTTCTCCTATAACGTTCCCCGATAATCTAGTACTCCGAACCTTATTTACCTTCTAAGTAGGTTTATGGAGGTTAATTCGGGTACTTCAATTTTGGGTCGTTACAAAGTTGGTATCAGAGCCAAGGTTGTTCGACCTGAGTACGCACGAGTTAAAAATTAATTTTCAAAACCCGCCCACCGTTTTGGAAATTTTCAAGGATTTCGAAGTGTTTAAAGGGAAAAGATGAAAACCCTTTGGAAAATGAAAATGGTTAGGATCTTTATAGACGAGAGATAGGATCGACAGGTAGAGACAAGGCGATAGGCACCCTTAGAGATGTAGAAGGGTTCGGGTAGACTGCCTAGCTTTTCCTTACAGACGGGCCTGGAAGACTCCAAGGAAGCAACCATGGTGGTTGGAGTAGGATAGGATCTAGAGGCAGGCTCGCCAAGCTATCTCTCGAAGGATAGCTATCTAGTTAGCTTCCGTGCGATATAAAACTGTGCCTATGAGCCATCTCCTTGAAGGGATGTAATTATGTGAGATGAATGTGCCTGAGGGCCGTCTTCCTTGAAGAAGACGTTTTATTTAGTTGTTTATCGAGTACAGTTAAATGTCCAGTTGTCAGCATGGTCGACACCCAGATTATTAGAGGACACGGGAGACCACGTGGCCGAGGTCGTGGCCGCATTCCCAAGACAAAGACTGAGATTGAGACCGATGTTGAGGTCGAGATCCCCGGACAGCACGAGGGAGAGGCTGATAGGCAGCAGCAGGGATCAGCGATAGAGAGGGCATTACTCGCGTTGCTAGAGCGAGAGAGATCGGCTGGCGTCACCGATTGGGTGAAGAGACTATCACAGAGTAGCCCTCATATCTTCGAGGCCGGACCCGGAGAGGATATCGAGCAGTTCTTCAGAGGACTCGAGGGAGTTTTCAGGTTGATTGGAGTACCCGATGCGGAGAGACAGAGGCTTGCGGTTGGGCAGCTTCGAGGAGATGCTTTTGACATATGGCTTGTCTACCGTGATGATCGCACTGCATGGACCTACGAGGAGTTCAGGAAGTTGATGCTGAGAGAGTACTGTCCATCTGGGACATAGGCAGCACGAGAGGTTGCGTTCTTCAGCACCCGCTACGACCCACGACTATCTTTCTCCGAGATCGTCTGCCAGTTCAAGAAGGAGCTCATTTATTGTGGAGGGGTATGTAAGACCGACGAGATGCGCATCCACATGCTTTCTATGAGGTTTCCGCCAGACGTTCTTCTGATCTATACCAGCAAGGAGGGAATGACATATGACAGATTTCTAGAGATGATCCTTCGCTATGACCAGCAGCTACGTTTGACAGCTGCCGCGTCTTCAGCTTTCCGCACTCCATCTGGCGGAAAGGGGCCACGAATCCAAACGGAATGGAGCCCAGATCAGCGCCATTCGAACGGCGAGACTTCTAGACCAGGGATGCACGAGCTACTGGTGTTACGCTTTAGAGGTGGATCGCGAGCGACCCAGCCTCATAGATGTCCCCGTTGTTAGCGAGTTTGCTGACGTTTTTCCAGACGAATTACCAAGACTTCCGCCACAACGAGATGTTGATTTCGCTATACAGTTGGAGTCGGGCACCAGGCCGATTTCGAGGGTCTCGTACAGGATGGCGCCGACATAGATGGCCGAGCTGAAGGCACAGTTGGAGGAGCTAGTCAGGAAGGGCTACATCAGGCTGAGTGCTTTGCCGTGGGGAGCACCAGTGTTGTTCGTGAAGAAGAAGGACGGGTCGTTGAGGCTATGCATAGATTAAAGAGAGTTGAACCGGGCTACGGTGAAGAACCGTTACCCGTTGCCGAGAATAGACGACTTGATGGATCAGCTACAGGGAGTTGTCGTCTTCTCGAAGATAGATTTGCGTTCGAGTTATCATCAGCTGAGGGTAAAGTCAGAGGACATCCCGAAGACGGCCTTCAGGACTAGATACGAACACTACGAGTTTGCGGTTATGCCGTTCGGGCTAACCAACGCGCCAGCCGCCTTCATGGAGTTGATGAACAGGGTCTTCATCGATTTTCTTGACAGATTCGTGGTGGTATTTATCGACGACATCTTGATCTACTCGAGGAGCAGAGAGGAGCATGCTGAGCACCTGAGGATTGTGTTGAGGATTCTGTAGAAGCATAAACTGTTCGGGAAGTTTAGCAAGTGTGAGTTTTGGCTCTCCGAGGTGATGTTTCTTGATCATGTTATATCCGCAGCAGAGATATCAGTGGACGCATCGAAGGTTGATGCTATCGTTGCTTGGGAGGTCCCCAAGAACGTTAGAGACATCAGGTCTTTTCTAGGTTTTGCTAGCTATTACCGACGATTCGTCGAGGGCTTCTCCAGCATAGCTAGGCCGATGACGCAGCTGATGAAGAAGGGAGTACCTTTCGAGTGGAGCCCGGCGTGCCAGGCCAGTTTTGATCTACTAAAGCAGAAGTTGACATTTGCGCCAGTGTTAGCACTACCAGAGGGGACGGAGGACTTCGTGGTCTACACGGATGCTTCGAGTTCAGATTTAGGTTGTGTGCTACAACAGAGAGATCGGGTCATCGCTTACGCTTCACGCCAGCTGAAGCCAGGGGAGGACTCATACCCCACGCACGATCTTGAGCTAGCCGCAGTGGTACATGCGTTCAAGATCTGGAGGCACTATCTGTATGGCACGTCAGTGAGGATCATGACCGATCACAAAAATATGAAGTACATTTTCACGCAGAAGGAGCTGAATATGCGTCAGAGGAGGTGGCTGGAGTTGATCAAGGACTACGAGTTGGAGATTGAGTATCACCCAGGGAAGGCTAATGTGGTGGCCGACGCCTTGAGTCGGGAGACTCGTCAGGAGATTGTTTTGTCCAGATTGACGGCTCGACCCGAGTTACAGCGGGATCTGATTAGTTGTAGGATAGAGGTCTGGTCATAACGAGAGAGTGGACAGTTGAGTTTCCTGGAGGTTCAGTCAGAGTTTATGGATGAGATCCGACGAGCGCAAGCAGAGTGTCCGCGGGTTGCCGATATCCGACAGCGCATGGCCCAGGGCCACTGTAGGTCTTTTACCGTCCGAGATGATGGGATGCTGATGTTGCAGGGACGAGTTGTTGTGCCTGATGTGCACAACCTGAAGCAGAAGATCATGATAGAGGCCCATTCCACTCCTTATTCGGTCCATCCGGGATCGAATAAGATGTACCAGGACTTGAGGAGGACGTTCTGGTGGCGCAAGATGAAGAATGGCATCGCTTTGTTTGTAGCGCGATGTCAGGTCTGCCAACAGATGCAGATAGAGCACCAGAAGCCCGGAGGGATGACACAATCACTTCTCGACCCTGTGTGGAAGTGGACGGATATCACGATGGACTTCATGACAGGATTGAGGAGAGATGTACGAGGCTTTGATGCGATTTGGGTGGTGGTCGACAGGTTGACCAAGACTGCCCATTTCATTCCGATTCAGGAGACATGGCCCGTGTCTGATTTAGTCCGAGCTTTTATACAACATATAGTGAGGTTGCATGGGGTTCCCGAGAGGATAGTATCTGATAGAGATGGCCGCTTCACTTCGAGATTCTGGAGGCAGGTGCACGAGGCTCTGGGGAGCAAGTTGCATTTCAGCACGGCCTATCACCCGCAGACGGACGGGCAGAGCGAGAGGACAATTCAGACGCTGGAGGATATGCTGAGTGCTTGCGTTTTGGAGTGGGGGAACCTGTGGGTTCGACATCTTCCCCAAGTAGAGTTCTCGTACAACAACAGCTATCATTAATCGATCAGGATGGCTCCTTTTGAGGCGTTGTACGGGAGGCGATGCAAGTCGCCTATCTGCTAGGATGAGCCTGCAGACCGAGTGGGGACACTACCACAGTACGTGCAGGAGGCGACAGATCGGGTCAGATGGATCCGAGAGCATCTGAGGGTTGCGAACGACCGACAAAAGAAGTATGCTGATAGGTGCAGAACTGAGTTGGCCTTTGAGGTTGGAGATCATGTCTGGTTGCGAGTGTCACCAACGAGAGGGATCCGACGATTAGGGATGAAGGGCAAACTGAGCCCTAGATATGTGGGCCCCTTTGAGATCCTCGAGCGAGTAGGAGAGGTTGCTTACAGAGTTGCTTTACCCCCTCGTTTGGCTGGTATACACAATGTCTTCCACGTGTCACAGTTGAGGAAGTACGAGCCAGATCCGAGTCACAGATTGGACTACTCCGGATTAGAGATAGCACCTGACCATACCTGCGTGGAGCATCCGATTGCTGTTCTTGACCGTTGGGTCAAGAAGCTGAGGCGCAGAGAGGTACCTTTGGTACTTATACAGTGGGCTAGAAGGAGCCCCGAGGAGGCTACTTGGGAGACAGAGGAGAGTATATGGGCGAGCTATGTAGATGTATTAGATGAGTTGCTAGCATCGTATGTACAGCCACGGGCAGATATAGTTTCGACTGCGTGAGTGGCCGGTGAGTACCTAGGAGGGGGACCCTTAGCCGTACTATGTGTGATTGGGTGTTTACCTCCGTGATTGAGTGCGCATTTTCTCTGATTGATATGCATGGTGGGGCCCATGAGCGGTCCTACATGATGTGATTATCATTGATATGTGACATTTTATGATATATGACTGATATGGTATCGTTATGATTATGTGATTGTTGTGAGTATTATGGTTGATAAATGATGGTATGTCGGAATATTGAACCTAGGAAAATGAGTAAGGCTTAGCCTTAGAGGGGGATGTTAATCCACCCTCTGTTTTGATTGAGTCGTAATGAGATCATATGTTTGATCCTTGGAGGTGGATTTTTGATCCACCCTCCTGTTGGGAGAATAGAATGCCGGGAATCGGGTTTGAACTTTAGAGGTGGATGACCACCTCCCGAGAGAGAAAGTCGAGCGGAGTCTAGAGGAGTCTAGACCAAGTCGTGTCGGGACGCCAACACCTTTTAATTGGAATTGATTCAAAAATGATTAAGTTTAAGCTTCCATGATCTGGGTAAGCTCATTGTTCTTCGCGAAGTGGATACGGATTTTTCGCGACGGCCATCGTGGAATTTTCGCTAAGACCTAGCGGTAGTGTGATGATTCTCTCGAGTTGTGATACTTTCGGGGGTTGAGGCGAGATGTGACAGGGGCGC
This sequence comes from Persicaria tinctoria, assembly GCA_037127255.1. Classification (NCBI taxonomy): domain Eukaryota; kingdom Viridiplantae; phylum Streptophyta; class Magnoliopsida; order Caryophyllales; family Polygonaceae; genus Persicaria; species Persicaria tinctoria. Next base: position 60,970,884 of record JBANSL010000002.1, read on the forward strand.
CCGTTCATATGCTCGACGACGCCGTTCGGGATTATTACGGTCGTGACAAAGGTGGCGTGAGATTCTTGGACGACGCATCCAGGATGATCGTGTGCCTTTTGTTACGATTCAAGGACTCAAGTTTTAAAACCTTCTCCACCGGTTTAAACCTTTTGTCTCAGGGAAGAGACTTGTTTTTAGAGGTGGATGATTGTAAAGACCGGAATTTAATTAATATTTATAAAATATCCGTAGGATAATCCGAATATTATCCTCCCTTATAATTATGAAAACCCGGAAAATTTTAAAATTTTTATGACTAGCTTTACATGGATTCAATGATGGGAAAAATATACCCAAGCTACTTTTCTCGTATCTTATAAACATAACTGATTTTAACGCTTCGCGAGCTCGGATTTTATATTATGTTAAAGAGGTCATCTACCCAAATTGCCTAACATTGAGCCACCAAACCCTTGACTTGTGGCTTGCTTGTGAATGTAGACATCCAACCACTCCCATCACTTCCTTCCCACCACACCCATGCTTTGACTCATGAAGTCAACCACCCCTCTTTTCTATAAGCCTGACCCCAAGACTCATGAGGAGCTCATCAAAAGAAGCCCTACCGTCACTTGAGAGGAGAGAGAGAAGGAGAGCCTTGCTCCATTTTAGGTCCATTTTGGACAGCCTTCATAAGAAATATCATAACTCCCTCCATACTGATCCAAATTGAGCAAACTCAGTGTCCAGGGATCCGTCTTGAACCCAGCTTTCCATACATATCTCAAAAACAAAAATCCAAGGTCGTTTGCCCAACCAAAATTGTCCATCTTTGGAGCTGCAGAAAACTGTTTTTGAAGGGTCTTGAGAGTTTGACTTAATAATAACTCGTACTCAGTCGTAAGATCCAAAGCTCACGGGAGAAGATCAAACTTCTCCTATAACGTTCCCCGATAATCTAGTACTCCGAACCTTATTTACCTTCTAAGTAGGTTTATGGAGGTTAATTCGGGTACTTAAATTTTGGGTCGCTATAGAAGTACTGTAGTGATCCTGGTATGTTTGCTATTCCATGTGTGATAGGTGATACTAAATTTGAAAAAGCCATGTTAGATCTAGGAGCATCTATTAATGTTTTACCTTTTAATGTTTATCATGCTTTGGGGTTGGGACCTCTGAATGATACTCGGGTAGTAATTCAACTTGTTGATCGATCTACTATCTACCTGAAAGGGATTGTTGAAGATGTCTTGGTTATGGTTGACAACTTGATATTCCTTGCTGATTTCTTTGTGATTGACATGGGTCCTGGTAACAATGAAGGCCCTATTCTGTTGGGCTGACCTTTTCTGAAAACTGCTAGGACTAAGATAGATGTCTATTCCGGATCTCTTACTATGGAACTTGATGGTCAAAGAGTTAAATATAATATTTATGATTCCATGAAATTCCCATCTGATGATCCTTCTCTGTGCTTTGTGGATGTTATTGATACTATGGCACAAGATTGCTTTGATTTGGAATGTGTTGATGAGATGAAAGTCGCCCTACAGGCCCCTATAGATGAAATTTCTAGAGATTATGTCTTGTCATCTAACTTGCAGGAGGCTATAGTGGCTCTAGACCATCGATCTCCCACCTATGTGCCACCAAGGGGAGACCGCATCGAGCTGACCATACCTACTGAAAAGCTTCTTACATCCATTATCCAAGCGCTTGATGTGGAATTGAAAGAACTTCCTAATCACCTTAAATATGCTTTTCTTGGTGAAAATTGACGAAACCGAACAAGAAAAAGTGTACCCCCCCACCCCCACGTCTCCATGGGGGGGGGGGTATGCTCGTGATTTCCTTTTATGGGAAATGGGTAATGCGGGCTTACCTGAAAGCCCTTTTCCCCGGTCAGCCACCCGATGGGGGTGATCGAACCAGGAAGAAAAAGACTCGTACCTGAGCCGCTCACCCTAAAGGAACGTGTTGACGGTCTTACCCTTTACCGGGGATCCCCAAGAGGTATGGGGGTCCCACAGTCAGAGCCGTCGAGTCTTCCGAGAAGACTCGCATCTCTACTCGTCTAGGTTCATCAAATGACCCAATGGTAGAAAGGACATGCTCGTTGATACAGTAGAGGTTGAGGATGAAACGATTCCGCATATCGTCTAGCCCCTTTTGACGGACGCCCGACTACCTGTCCCAAATTATGTATGCTGCTCTTCTCTCAGTAGGTATTCGCGGACGCGGGGGAGTAAGACGAGTCAAGGTGTTGCCCCTAACGTAGGTGTTTCCCTCCTCGCTCCTTCTAGAACCAGCATTTCCTCTCATCTTTTTCCAAAAAGTCCCTTTCTTCTGATTTCTTTCGGCCTTTTATAGTGTATTGCTTCGTTTGTCGAGCCGGGGAGATGTTCCCCTCTTTTGGCCATTTGTCGAGATTGTGGTGCCAGGTGTCCAAAAGAAGGAGAACACTTGGATGGGCGGCATGAATGCCACCTGTCCTTTCATACGCCATCTGTCCTATTTGTGCGGGCGTTCCCCATCCGCGGACCGAAGGTCGTTTATTTTTGTCTTTCGGGGCTTATTCTCATTAACCTTTCAAAACCCTTGGCTGCTTCTTTATTCCCGTTATCTTTTGGGCGTCATCACAGCTCCTCGGGCCGTGGTAGATCTGATTAGGCTCTACCACGGTTCGAAAACACCCTCAGGGGGCAACTTCTTTCGGGGCGAAAAGATAAGAGAGATGGAATAAATGGGCTTCCCAGGGGGCCCAAAGGGGTTTTGATGGGCTGGTGACCATTCGGCCCATTAGTTTGATTGATGGGGGCCCATGCTTTCGACACGTGTTGTGAGAAGGAAGGCGAAACGTCTTGGATTGTAGTGCCTATAAATAGGGGTCCTGATTCCTCTTTTATTTTTACCGTTCTCCGTTTTTACATCCCCCCTTCCTGGGACATCCTCGAGGTAAATCTTGATTTCTCTCTTCTTTTCTTTCCGCGATTTTAGCTTTTGTTTTTTATCCTAGTTTTCTTTTCTTTCCCTTTTCTTCTCTCGGGCCGTGGTTGATGCGCGGGCAATCATCCGATTTTGCATTGGCCGCGGTTGGTCCTTAGGCATCCTTTCCCTTCACCATTTCTTTCTTTACTGGCCCTGCTATTTTCATCATGTCAACCCCTTCGAGTAGTTCTGGAAGTGTGCAAGCTTTGATTAGGCCCCCATCTTCCCGACGACCAGGGGAAAGCTCCGAATGGGTGAAATTGAAGTTCCCGAGGACGTCACTTTTAGGCAGCCTAAAGATCTCGAAGATCCTTCTTTCTACGCTTCCCCGAGCCGCGAACGGGGAGAAGATTCTTTTCCGATTGACTCAGCGTCTTCGCGGTCAGGTGTTGGGGCCTCATCATCAGAATCTGACTCGATACTGGAGTCGCCGGAGTCTCAGCACTCTTACAAAGAGTGGGATACTCGTACTGGTTTGCCCTCTGGCCCCGTCTTTATGCCGAAGGAACGCCGTTCGTCGTCTGTGTTGGGGGACTTCCGGCCGGTTTTGTATAATGAAAACGTGCTAGCGACTTGTCCCTTTAGAGGAGACTTTCAGCCTTCTGCTGCGGGCCCAATACCTGTAGTTTCCCCTCAGCGTGTGATTCCTATAGCTCCCCCGAACGCCCAGAGCCGCGAAGGGGGGACATTCACCACTGTGGAGGATCTGAATATAATCGCTCGCGTCTTTCCCCGGCCAGAGGGAGTCGTGCTGTGTTTGCCGGCCGAGGGGGGAGGAAGCCTGGGCGCTTATCCGGGTTGTTTGGTGGTGTATATCGAGAGTTTGGTACAAGGATTCCGTCTCCCTTTGCCTAATCTGTTCAAACGTTATCTGAGAGCCTGCGGCTTGAGCCCAGCCCAACTAGTACCAAACAACTGGCTTTTCTTGACTTCATTTGTGATGCGGTGTCTGGAGATCGGGGTCCAACCTTCTCTCGGGCTTTTAAGCAATATGCTTACCTTGGGTCACGGGGGCATTCACAAAAGCCTTTATCAGGCCAAGCTCAGCGTCCCTATTGTGGATCGGAACACAAGTAAGCCGGAATGGCGGCATAAATGGTTTCTGGTTAGAGATCCTTCGTGTAGGGTTGTGAATTTTCATACTGAACCGCCTTTGTATATGAGGATAAAAAGGAAGGCGGTCTCTGACCTTAAGGGGATCGAGCAGAAGTTTGCCGTGGGGACGAAGCCGTCATGGAAAGATATGGTTTCCCCCCTTCGGTTGGAAATGGCTGGCTTAAGTCTTCCTCATCCGCGCATAGGTTGTAGCTAAATTCGGGGGTGCCCTGGCTTCCGTTTAATTCGTAGTAGTTTCTTGGTTTGGTTTCCTAATTATCCTTGATTTTGTGTGTTTTCTAGGTGCTGCGGAACTAAAAACCATGATAGACGCGGCTAAAATGTCTTCGGCCCCACCTTCTTCTTCCAAGAGGAAAATTCCGTCCGACGTGACGAGGGCTTTGAAACGCCCTAAGACCTCAGCTCCAAAGTCTAAGGGGAAGGCGGTGGTGAAAGAAAAGATTGTTGCCGCGGTTTCCCCTCCTCCGGCTGCCCCGGTGGAACCTGAGCCTCCCATTATACTGGTTGATTCCCCTCCGGTCGCGAAGGCCCAGCCCTTATCTCTGGTTTCTCCTGCAGAACGTCGAGTCATCTCCCCTAGCGACGCGGGAACTTCCAAGTCGTCGCCGAAGAAGAAAAAAGCACGGTCATACTCGTGGTGGGAGGGTGTGAGCTGGGACGTTCCAGTTTTTCACGTAGACGCCAATGGTCGGCCCGCGTACCGGATGCCCGGCTTCCACTCCGACACTCTTGAACGATTGGCTTTTCTTCCGGAATTGGGGAAAGCGGAGTTACGGTATCTGGACCATTTGACCGACGAGCAATTTACCTTGGAACAAGAGCGCTGGTGTAATTGGGTAAGTGAACCGTGTGTTATTTCTCTCATCCATTTGACTTTTAAATGTATCCTTCATTCTCATAGTGCTTTCTGCGGCTAGGGTCATGTTTTTACCCACAGCGGCTGGGGGAGATACCTTCGCTTGGGCCATCATGCCCACGAGCTTGAAGGGAGGCTGGAGCAGTTGGAAGGGAAACTCTTGAAGGCTGAGACACCGAAAAAGGAAGTCGAATCTCTTCATTCGCAGGTGAAGGAAAAGGATGAGGCCATATCTGCCGAAAAAGCAAAAAGCAGCAAACTGGCGGAGGACGCGGAGATGCTGCGCGCTCAACTTGAGTCTTCCCAACAGGCACTGGTTGCGCTGCAAGCTGACTTTGAAGCCCAGAGGAAGGAATCCGAAGCTCAGAGGCAAGGTTTTGAAGCCCAGAAAAAGGAGTTTGAGGACCAGCTGCTGGCGGCCAACGAGGCGAAGAGTAAGGCGGTCGTGGAGGCCAACCGTCGTGCGATTGAGTTGGAATGATATCGGTCCCATATAGACGGTGATATCGTTCTGTCTTGGTTGGACATTCCGCACAACCGAACCAAGTTGGTGGACGACTGGCTGAAGACTTCGTCTGGTCTGGATTTCATGAAGAGCGCGGTCCCCTACTGGTTGAATGAGTAAGCTGGGCAAGATTTCATTCAAGACCGGTACAGGGATTGTTTCTATATTGGGATGAAAGCTGGGATTCACCAGAGTGTGAGAAAGTCCGCGGAGAACCCGGGAGTTCCTCTTCAGCCGTTCTCTCCTAGTGAGCATCGGGAAGATTGGGGTCTGGTGGACGACGATAAAGTGGATTTCTCTGGTGATGGATTGTAGACGTTTGTTTCGGCTTTCTTGGGCGGTTCTGTGTTTTAAACAAACTTTGATACTTTGTTATGTTTCTTTTTGGATTACGTATGGTTGGTCTATTCGGTCCGCGGTTGCTTTTTGAACTGGGTTTTGCCCCTGGCCTCGCGGACGTCCTGTTGTTAGGGGAACTCAGTTTGCAGTTCTTACTAATAGTGAATTCCTCAGTAGCTTTTTGGTGATAGTAAAAGGATTTTGGAAACCCGGCCACTTGGGCGTCTTAACATTTTTCAGTTAATATTCTTATTTATTACAGGCTTTCTTTTGCTTGATAATCTAAACATTTTGCATGGAGCACTCCTTCCTCAGGGAGTGTCGCCGCTACTCTCACCTTCTGAAGTGTGTTCTCCTGAAGGCACGTAAGTGGCCCTGAACCGCGAGTCGCCCAGATATTTGAATATGACGGCCCCTTCCACGTGAACATTCCTGGACCTGGTGAACGCCCTCCACCCTTAGGTAAGCCAGAGCACCCCTGCTTCATCCCTTTCTACTAAGACGCGTGTGCCCCTCCTTCCCAGACCTTTAGTTAGGATGATTCTCTCGACGCCGAACAACCTATACTCCTCTTCGAAGAACTCCGGCAGGGGCTATAGTTGTTTGGAGGAACCAATTACTCGTAAGTAAGAAACAAGAATGTTCATCTGGGGAGTTTTTTAGAGGAGCGTTACCGTTCTTTGCAAGAGAGAAGCATTCTGGATCCATCGGAGGAAATCCCTCGGGCGGCCTCCACCTGCTGCCATGTTCTCTCCGGAACTGTGTTGGGTTGTATATTTATTTGATGGGGTGAATTTCTTGAGGGACTATCTGGTCCCTGGCTTTTTATAGAGAAATCGTGAGCTCCAGTTCCCTCGTTTGTTCAATTTTTAATTCAATGCTCGCACTGTTCGAGTATCTTCTCCGAATCGTCCCTTCCCCAAGTTTCTTGGGAAGGAGAATTGGTCAGTAAAGGAAAAAACAGCTTTATTGATTTCTTTCCCAAACCGAGAAAAAAGGAAAACTTTTATTCATTCCCACGTACATCGGGACCCGCGGGTTCACTTTTTGAGTTTTGGCGCCTTGGCGCTCTTGGGAGCTCTTGGGGGCTTCTAATGGGCTTTGGACTTGTGCGAGCCCACGCTTGTCGGGCTTATCTTCTTTTGGCGATCGTGGGCCGGATCTGGGTAGGACACATGCACCTCGAAGTGGGACTCCCCCTCATAGATGAAGAGGAGCGAGCAACCCAGGACTACTCGATTAGAGAAAAAGAAGTCCGGCCACCCCTTGGTAAACCAGTATGTTCCATTCGCGTCTCTCTTCACGTCGACTTCGAAATCCTGACAAGTGGTTGACCACAGGTAGACGAGCCGATGCGCTGCCTCCCCAAGCTGCTCATATATTTGGGGTAGATGTAAGGTCTGCAAGTGTTTCTCCTTGGTGACGAAGCGGTAGAACGCTCGAGTATTTTCGGAGCCCATGTCGGAGTTTCTCCGGATGGGGAGTATTTTTCAACTGTGAAAAGATCTGAACTCGTCACTTTCTTTCCCCTCTATTTATGGTGCTTCGCTTGCTGGGGCCGTCTGTGACCAGGCAGTTGTTGAGGGTGGTATCCTTCGCTATACGTGGGAGTCCATAGCAACCCACGTTTTCTTCTTTCAGCTGAAGAGGATCCACATGTTTGGGTGGGACTCTGAGCCCATTCCCCGTGTTCCTGAAGGAGAAGAGACCACTGCATGTGGGGCGCAGAATAATGCTGCATCCGTTCGTGATCGAGAATGACTGTTGACGCAGCTCGGAGCGGTCTTTGAATGAAGAGCACTCTTCTCAGGACAGGCGAGGGAGGATCCTTCTTTGAATCGTTGATAGTGCGCGAGGAGTGGTCTTTATAATCTGGGTCTTTTGATCGACCACGGAAACCTCGTATAGAACTGTTTATTTCACTTTTGTGGTTTAGGGAGTGGCTTTGGGCCGCTCGCGGTGATATTGACAGTTGTGAATTGTAAGTGTTCTCGGCTGTCTCTAGGTATGCGACCGTGTTTTCGTGACTCCAAACCGTTCTAAGAAACAGAAGTCTTTTATTATTCATCGAAAGTAATAGGAACGAGATTTTCCCAGAACCGATTCCCTCAAACCTGGAACATTGAAACATAGAAAGGGTGCGGATTACAGAGGAAATGGATCTAGAAATCTTTCGTCGCTATACTTCTTCGATGTCGGGGTTGACTATTTCGACTTCAAAGATGGAGTCCCCCAAGTGATACCGCCTACGCCATTGATGGGTTGCGAAACCGACTAACACTGCCGCCTTTCATTTTTTCCCCATATATTTCCGTCTCTTTCTCTCACCAAAATCACAGTCAACCATTCATATTCTCTCCCTTGAATCTTCATATATCCTGTCGGATTGTTTTTTGAGAGTTACTGCTATCGTGTTCTTCGATTCCCTATCATTTTGGTTTTACCCTATATCAATCAAAGGTAGACTTTAAAGTTTGGATGTTGGAATTACTTAGTACTCCTTCTAATTTTATTTGAGCTTAACCGATATGTGTTTGCAATTTCTAGGAGAGTCACTGGTGCAATTTAGAGCTTTTCGGCGTGGGTAGTTTGAATTAGTACTCAAGGAAAGTATGCTCAAATTTTCCGAACCTTTATTTCAATGCTCAAATTTTCCGAGCCTTTACAATTTCTAGGATTATAACCTGTGCAGTTTGAGGCCTTTTAGCTTGGGTAGTTCATATTAGGACTTAAAGAACGAGTGAATGTATTGCTCGTATTGTAAATTTGATATGCTAAATTTCTTTGAAGCTCTAATTCAATGTTTGACTTAGCTTTTAGGTAATTTGTCCTCTAATTTTAAAATTCTCAATCAACTTTTTTTCTTGATTGAATATTTAATATTAACTAATTGTGCTTCTGTTAGAAACTTTAGAATTGAAAAAATATAATTAAAGGTTTAATGTTTGACTATTGGTAAACTTTGAGATTGCATATTTTAGGTTCTATTTATCATAAAAAAATATCAACCTATATTAATCAATCAAATTTATTGAATAACTCAGTTCTGTTTTTCTAAAATCATAATGTATTGAGGAATGTTAGGTTGTGTACCAAATCAAAATATACAAGATAAAGGAAAATAATAATGAAATAAAAGAATATTAAGTTATAAGGAGTAAAGTTAATCATAAATCAAAAGAATATAGACTAGGCGTTTTTTTTTTACCAAAATAGGGAAATATTTTCATTGATTTATCATATTTTTTCCATTTGTATGTAACTTTTAACATTGACATTTATTGAAATATTCAATAATTTCTTTATGTATAACTTTTTTTTTTCTATTTCTAAATAAATTTTTTTTCTATGGTACAGTTGACTCAAGTTTATTGAGTAAACATGAGAAGTAATTATTTTGTTGGAGAATGCTCCACAAGAAAAAGAGCTCGAAGATCTTTAGCAAATTCAACAAACAATGGCAAAAGTATTAAACGTGTTGAAAATACTTATTCAAAAACTCATGGAAATTTAATTCCAACAAATGCTACATTATTACCAGAAGGAAAGGATTGCAGTAGATGTGGAGCAAAAAAATTTGCATTTGAATCTTCAAAATTTTGTTGATGTAACGGAGAGGTACATATTGATGATAATGAAATTCCTCCTGAGCTTATAAATTTATTAAATGGAAGAGAGGATTATGCTATCTAGTTTAAAAATTATATAAGAATTTACAATAACTTGTTTGTTTTTAGCTCCCATGGTGGAAACATTAAATCAGACTAAAAAAAGGGACAATTATATCACTATATGCCCAATCTTTTGCCCACTAACGATAATCCAAAATATATGCAGTTATATTTTTATGATACTGAACACGAGCTAGAAAGACGCATGGGTTCATTTCCAAATTTAATACCATAAGCCATGTCTATTCTAATTAGTCTGATGGAAAAAAATCCTTATGCAGTATTTTTTAGATCATTAAGAGAATTGGACATAGCCAGTGATACTAAAATCATTATTCCTCAAAATCCAACATTAGATCAACAAGTTTACAATTCTCCTACATCAAAAGGAGTTGCTACAATATTATTACCAAGCACAGATCCTCAAATGAAAAATAGCCCACATATCATAGTATTTGGAAAATATAATAAATCTCATAGAATCATGCACTATTATGGTTGTTATGATCTATTACAATACCCTCTTCTTTATCCTCGAGGTGAATGTGGATGGAATCAAGGACTTAAAAAAAAGAATAAATGGCAAAAAAAAAGAAAAGTATTGTAATAGCACTTTTCCTATTTCATCAGCTTTAATTCAAAATGAGGAAGACTTGATGTTAGAAGAAAATAAAGGTAAGCTTTATTATTATTGATTTTTTGCTTTATTAATTTTAAATTAACGTAAGCTATTTAATTTGTAATTTGTAATAGTTGCCAACAAAAGGCCACCCAAAGATGAAAAAAAGTTTCATGTAGAGAGTATTATGCATACAAATTTCAAATACGGGCGGGTAATTATGTTTTAAGGGTTGAAAGTTTACTTCAACAATATATAGTTGACATGTATGTTAAAATTGAAAATACAAGACTTGATTATTTCTGAAAAAATCAATCAATAATTAGAGGAGAACTATATCAAGGAATACTTGATAGTCTGACAAAGGGACAAAAAAATGCAGTTGAAATTGGTCGTAAAATAATTTTGCCCCTATCTTTTGCAGGTGGTCCAAGAGATATAAAACGTAGATATCTTAATGCAATGACCCTTGTGCAAAAATACGGGAAGCCGGATATTTTTCTAACAATTACTTGCAATCCAAATTGGCCAGAAATTAAAGCAAATTTAGAACCAGGAGAAAAAACAGAAAATCAACCTGAATTAATTGCACATATATTTAAGGCAAAATTAACAATGCTTAGATCATAAATAGTTAAGAAAAAGGTTTTTGGCCCTGTTGTTGCAAGAGTTGATGTTGTTGAATTTCAAAAAAGAGGTTTGCCACATGCACATTTCTTAATTATTTTACAACCTAATCATAAGATTTTGATAAATTTGTATCTGCGGAAATCCCTTCCAATGAAAATTGACATCTACAATCTGCAGTTCTAAAACACGTGATACATGGACCTTGCGGAAAAAAATATCATGATTGTCCATGTATGAAGCTAAAAGGTTTTAAAAAAAAAATGTAATTTCAGTCATCCAAAAAAGTTTACAGAATTTACGACATGTGGTAATGATTCTTATCCTATTTATAAAAGAAGATATAATTGAGAACAATTTTTAATAAGAGGTGAAAAACTTGATAATAGATGGGTTATTCCCTATAATCTTTATCTTTTAGCTATGTTTGATTGCCATATCAATGTTGAAATTTGTTCGACTATTAAAGTTGTCAAATATCTTTACAAATACATCTATAAAGGATATGATCGTGTTAATTTTAGTATTGTGCAAGATACCTTAAATAAAATTGATGAAATTCAGAGTTATCAATTTGGTAGATGGATTTCTCCTCCTGAAGCTGCATGGAGAATTTTTGCTTTTCATTTATACGATATTAATCCAGCTGTAATTCCTTTACAAATACATCTACCAAATTTGCCATTTGTTAGTTTTGCAGCACCTGAAAATTTGCAAAAAGTTGCAAACCGTTTTGAATGAGGACGGCCCTATATTTGTCCAACTCCAAGAAGGTTCACGAGTGTCAATTACATCCAAGAGTTGCTGAGAAATTCTGCTACACACCTCAGGGCTGTAATTTCTGATATTTTATCATATTTTAAGGGCGTTAGTACTTTGTAAAGGCTCGGATTTTCAAAATCCTAATTATTCGGAAAAAGGAAATTAAAAATGAACTTAAACTGAATTTAAAACTCATTTAGCGGATTCCGACCGAAATATAAAATTTGGCGAACAATTTCCGTCATTTGACCTCGAAAATTCAAAATAATTATCGTATGGTGATACCCTTTTTTATTATAAAAATCTAATCGATCGAGAAAACGAGATTCGGGAAACTAACTTTCGGAAACTAATTTCGGGATTCGAAATTTACGTATTCGGGTTTTAATTCGGGGTATTTAATTTTGACTGATGCCCGTAATTAATACCCATCACTTCCCCGGTCAAATCCTTACCTGTTCCGAGCCACCCTCCCGCCTAGCTCCTACTACACCCCTACCCCTGTTACATCTGTAAACCCATCCCTCCGGTCCTCTCTTCTTCTGTACGCCATCTCCCACATCCCTTCACACCTCTCCCTAGCTTCTGTAAACTTTTCAGCTCCTCCCCACTCTTCTGCTGCACACCATAACCATTCATCTTCACCATTTCACTTCACCATCGTCGCCACCGTCTTCATCCCCAAACCACTGTCTCCTCCTCCTCCTTCTACCCTTCCACCTCGAGCCACCAGCGGAAGGTCCTACACATCCTCGGAGCCACCAGCAGCAACAACGGACACCACCGGAACCGCCACGGAGCCACCGTAACCCATTCTTTTCTAATCTTCGATCAATCGCGAAGCTAACTTCCGGTAAGCGTCCCTCCTTCGTTTTTGATTGAAATTGCTTGCGGTCTTCACCATCACACTCATCCACATCCGGTGTAGGTCCGACAAGCCATCACGAGCCACCGACGAAGCCCAGAACTCCGATCGAGAGCTCCGAAGTCGCGAAAAATCCATCTCGGTGAGCTCCGAATTTATCCTCGTTTCGATTCGTTTATGAGTCTTTTTGGATGTCTAGGCTAGTCGGGAGTGAGAGAGGGCTGAGTGCGGGATGATTGGTCAAGGTCGAGAGCTCCGACAGCTCGAGAGCGAGGCCAAGAGTGCGAGACGAGAGCACTGCGAGACGAGGCAGAGCAACGCAGCGGCGAGCGCGGGTGGGCGCAGAGGCGAGGGCAGCTGGGCGTGGGAGGCTGGGTGCTCAAGCAGATGGGCGCAAGGTCGAGCAGCAGCAAGCGCGAGCACGAGAGGCGAGCCGGCAGGAGCGGGCACGGCCGGCGTCGAGCGCAGCGGGAGATGCAGATTGGAATTTGGAGGAAGAAGAAGGGCGTGGGCCTCTCCTTGCCCAGTCAGCAATTGTGGGCCCCTTTTTACTAACATATATTTTGTTTGATTAAACCGGTTTGGGGATTAATAATTGCGGGTTTGGTTCGGTTCGGGTTTAACCGTTTACTTATCTAAATATTTAATGGTATTTAAAATAAAATATAATATTATTGGGGGTTAAAATATATTATTTGGACTTATAGATTTTAAAAGTAATTTGAAAAAGGAATTTAGCGAGTATTTTCAAGGGTCGGAATTCTTAAATGTTTAATTCGAATTTGAAACGGTTTTGAGACTAACCTAAGAGTAAGACTTATTCGATGACTAACCAGCATGACAATATGATCGGTTGATTTGCGGTATGATATGTTTGACTAATAGCATGCTATTGTGATGATTTATTATAAAGGGTTAAATACTGGTTATCAATGATGATGATGATGATATATATATATATATATATTCTTATGTATGAGCATGAAATAGTAATATATGCGAATTTGGCTAAGTATGATATAGAGGTTATCTTAAGCTGATGAGATGGCGGATTATATATATGCTGAACAGTATGAGATGAGAGATGATTGATCATAATGAACAAAGTGTGACGGATGCGAACTTGTTTATTTATCTATTTGTATGAGTGTACATATGATATATGGGTTCAGAGTGGTTAGAGACATATACTCAGTGTATTATCGTTATGTAGTTAGGTGATACTCTGTGACCGGGACTACTTTGTGCTGGATTCTTCTTTTGCTGATCTTCTAGCCAGGTAAGTACCTCCGGGGCTTACTCAGTAACCAGTACCTCCTGCCTCATGTGTCATATAGTATGTAGGTGTTTCATATGCATAAGAGCATGCCATGTAGTATCATCCTTAGGAATTGCACTTACAAATGAGCATTCTTATTCTGTATGCGTTTGAATACAGAACGGCCGTTATCTGTGAGTCCTAGAGTCCTTGCTAGGGTCATAGGGCAGCCCAGCTTCATCGGGTGTTGTCCTCCTCGAGTCATTTATATATATCACGAGATACGAGATGGGCATGGGATATGATACAATGATGAGATATGATATGATGATGAGATTTGATATGATTATAGCATCGAACTGGCCAGTCTCCACCTTGTCTGGAAAATGGGTGGTGGTAGAAGAGGGATATACCACTTGGTATTCTTTGTTAAGGCCTTACTTAATATTCCGTACATATGAGTTAGGAACATGATAGTGTGGTTAATATTCCAGTACTGCATGAAGGCACCTTTATTCTAGGTATAGGCGTATTATATGTCCTCAGCGCGGTCAGAGGACTCGCGGGCGGACTCTTGGCCTGACTTGGTGGTATAGTTTCAGGTACCCGATACACTGCTTGATTTTGTGCTGTTATGACGGGGTCTATTCATATGGCGGAGAGTGAGTGTTTGAAACCTGACTTCACCAGATTCATGCTTTTGGGATTTCTCCCTACTTATACTCTGTTTTGACCCGGCTCTGCCGTGGCAATGGTTGTATCATTTTCAGAACTTATGCCCCCTGCATGATAAATGATTTTCCGCGTTGTAGACTTAGGATAGGTATAGGGGTTTACCCTGGGGTCTCCAACGGACCTTTCGGATTTGGGTGCGAAATCCCACTTTAAACTACAAATCTTCGGTTTCAAACCTTCAACTTGTACTCGGGGCGCAAGATCCTAACGAGGGGTTTTATCCCTCGAAACGTATCTCGGGAATCATCATCCCGGGCCGTTACAAAGGTGGTATCAGAGCTGAGGTTTTGCAATCCGAGTACAATAGGTTGAAGAGGTTTTGAAAATCGCCCAATGTTTTCAAATGGTTTTGGAATTATTTTTTTATATATAAAGGGCAAAATGAATTTATTTGGAATTAAACATAAATGAATAAAGGGAAAGAATCTCGGGGGTAGAGACCAAGGCGATAGACATCCCTTATGGATGTAGAACTCGGAGAACGGTAGGCAAAATACTAGCTTTTATTTACAAATGGGCCTAGAAGACTCCAAGGAACACCACGGAGGTTGGAGTATTGAGTTAGGAGGCCGTGAGGTTCTTGCCCCTCCGGTCAGCTGCCCCTCGAAGGGTAGCATAGATCGTCTCTGTTCTTTATAAATTAGGCCTGAGGGCAATCCTCCTTGAAGTGGATCATATTATCTATGATTGCTTCCGTGTTGAGTGCTATTGTGCTTACTTAGACTAGAGAACTAATCGTTATGCCCTAACTTGAATCATGTGTTGAATAACTGTGCAAACGGGATAGTGGGAGAAAACCTTGTTCTTATATAATCGGAATTCCTGTCTTGTCGGAAGAGCCTTGCAATAATTCAAACACCTTGATGGTTCTAACTCCGCCTTCTGCCCCCACCAAAACATCTAGGCATGTTAGCAAGGGTCGAGAAGCATCCGCTCTCCCTGTTTCGAGTCTTGTTTCGTATCCTACCATCGATGCTTCTATCGAGTCTCGTACTGTGGTTGGGGTCTTTCACGGGAAAATTTGGGTCGGTCAACTATCTACCTTCGGAAATCGTGTCGGATGTAAGGGTTACCTGCGTATGTTAGTGGGAATGAGGATTTAAATCGTTTCGAGATAGAAGTGAGTTGTCTTATGGAGTCATCCCTTTCGATCCTCGTAATGGCCAACCATGTCTTCTCGCCACAAGAGTCTAAACACAAGTTCTACCCTCACCTCTCAGAAACAGCGTGAATGTCCTAACCCGGCGAGTCATACTAGCGCCTCACAGGGAAACGGGGTGATGAGTCGGTGAATGGCCTTGGAGAATTCTGTCGGTTATAGTAGTATGTATTTCAGCATGACTTGCCTGATATCTTGCACGGTAGCTCTTATGAGGCGATGTATGTGTCATATGTATGGAACTTCCATGATTATTGTCTTCCCATGAATTAGGCCCATGATAGTGTGGTCAACCCTCGTTGTATCATGTATGTTTAATATATGAGATGGATGTCCTAGCATGCTGAATTAATCTAATTAGACCATGTTGATTGAGTATATGTTTAATGAACATTTCTAGTATCATGTAGGACCTATGTCTCCCAATTATAGGCCCTCGTATGATCATGTGTCGTCCTTGCCATATTATGTGAATATGGATGTATATGATGTGATAGGTACATCCTAGCGTGCTTTCCTTGGCCCCATGATATTACGACCTCCTTAGATGTATCTAACTGAGTGATAAGTCATGTATATAATGTCCTTTGATGTTGTCAAAACTAATGCAACTTATGCCACGCATGTCCCATATCCGTTCGTGCATGTATGTTCTTAGTATGTCAAGCATGATTAATGAATGAAATGATAGGTTGCTAGCTTCTTCTCTGAACGTGTAAAGTGGATGAGATGAACATGTTATGAATGCATAGATCGCTACTCCTTGAGATAGGTGCATGTTAGTGTGTAATGATGTGAGGATATCTCGTGATTTTTATGTGTTTGCGTGCCATAATTGTAAGGGCATCGTTGTAACTCTCGGGTTGGGATCTTCTCCTTGGTCTCGTCGTCCCTAGTCCTGGTCCATGTTTGAACTCTTAAGGAAGTTGTGTTGTCCGCCCTTGTCTCTCCCCTATCTTCGTAACTTCTAACCCTTACGATCCTTCGATGAGCGCCGACATGCAAGAAAGGACCGACGGCCACGTGGCACCGGAGTGGCGCAACGGAAGTGTGATGGGTCCATGACCCCTAGGCCCTAGGAACAACGTCACCGATGGCAAAAAAAGGACGAATATGCTTCAAAGATGACAGTCATGAACAGGTTTCTCCCAGCTGACACGAGGAAGAGCATTCTTAATTCAAATCGTGGATTCTTCTATACTAGTCGGAATTGATGTTGTGTGATAGGCCTAGATCTGACATAATTAAATGTGTGATGACGCATGTGCTGAACTGGTAGCAATGATTACATGACTAACTTGTTTCTATGATGATGTGTCTTGGTGGTTGGTATACTGACTTGTTGGTGAGTAGGTTATGGGTTATATGTTTGGTAGTGCTTTCTTCTTGAGCTTGAGTCGTGAGATTCTTCGGTGAGATGGGTCGAAAAGTGGCAGGTGGATTGAGGTATTCGGATTGGGTCTTTGTTTGTGTAAGATGGGGTGCAGGAATGATGCGTTAGCTTGAGTAGAGCCGAGTGAGTTGGGATGTGTCGAAGATAATGGTTCGTGAGTATAGATCAGCTTCCAGGTAGGTCTTAGGTGGGGAGTGGGGCTAGTATGTTAAGATTTTAAAGGAGATGTCCTAGCTAGGAGTGTCGGTAAGAAGTGGGTGCGCGGTGTGACCGTTTAGGATAAGAGGGTAGCGGTTGAGGTCTAGACTAGTTGCATGAGGGTGACCTTAAGAGTGGGTGTGAGTATAGGAAGTTGGCGTAGTTCTAAAGGTGAATGGGCGAGCTAGGAGTTGATCGGGGGATTCTTGAGGGGAGGTGTTGTGAGACGGATTGGTGTACTAAGGAAGGTGTCTAGATAGTATATGAGCGGATCGTGGGCGATGTCGAGGATGATCGATTAAGGAACGTCTAAGGAAATCGTAGAATTTGGAACTAGGTGATGTGTGCTGTGAGAGTGAGCGATTTCGGTAAGGGATGAGGTTGAGGAATTGCCAAGGAAGAGTAGTATGAGGTCGCTTGGGAAATTATCGATCGGGGATATTAGGTTGTTCATATCAGGGTTGTTCGTATGATGAGTATCTGGGGTTGTTTAGATAGGAATGGTAATGCTTGGGGAATTTATGAGTGAAGGATTTCTAGCTGCGTTGTTGGAGGATTTTAGCATAGGGAATGACTCGGGATTTATGAGTGGATGTTATTGTGGCTATTGAAGTATTTGAGGGTATGAGATGAATCTTTAAGGAAAGGTTGGTAGCTAGGCAAGGATGTAGTTGAGATTCCTAGTAAGTTTGTGCGCTTAAGGTTGAGATAGGGAGATTATGAGCATGGATTTAGGAACTAGGCAAAATAGAAGGTGTTGAGGACGCTAGAGGATAAGAGATTTTAGAAGTCTCATGAAGTTGCGGTACTTAGAAAATTCGGACGAGGATGTCATAGAAATTCGGTGAAAATGATGATCAGTACATAAGGGTTTAAGCGCTAGAGATTTCGAAGTCTGGGGAAGCGTGAACTGAGGCAATTTGGGGAAATATGCGGAGTTTAGGGAACTAGTCTAGGTAGAGTATGCTGCGAAGAGGATCTAGAGTGGGTCGGCTTGAGGGTCATGGTGATTCGTGGTTGGGAGTACCACTAGTTGGGTTATGCGTTAGAATTGTTCGGGAGTGTCAGGTGTGAGATGGTCAGCATGAATTGGGTCCTTAGAGGTGGATGGTTAGTGAGACTGGTTAGTGGCGCGGGAAGTATGATCAGGTTAGCAAGGTGATTCGAGATGTCTCTTTAGGAGATGGTGGTCGGGTGGAGTCTTGAGAGCCTAGGAAGAGTAAGAGAGGTTGTTAAGAAGCATCTAGATTGATCGTGAGGGAGGTTAAGTTAAGGACTTGGGATCTCTCTGAGAAGGAGAAGATGGGACCGGTAGAGGACCCTTAGGACGAGGGTGCACTTGATAAGGAGTCTTTGTACGTAGTTGGTCGAGTTGTTAAGCTTGTAGGATCAGGAACCATGTGATTGGGAACTCCGAGAAATAGTTTAGATGGTCGAGTGGAAGGTAAGACTTGAGATCGGGATGTCGAAATGGATTGGCCCTTAGATGGCTTGATGGCATAGGAGTTGGGATACCTAGTAGTTGGTTTGGGGTATTCGGTCTTGATTGCGAATAGTTATGAGGCTAGAAAGGTTGTATTCATGTGAGCAGGATGCAATGGTGTCTAGACCTAGTAGCGGTTTGGGTTGGTAGACCTCGGTGAATTTGATCTTAATGCAAAAGCTGATGGGTAGAGGTCGTGTCTTGTCATGATTGGTAGTTATAGGCAGGTTCTCTTGAGGTTGTGATCTAGCGTATGCTTCACTTGGGGGCCGAATGTGGTGCGAATTTTATGTTATAGACGATGTTGATTCTATGATGTATGGTCGTTGACAATAGTGAACTGTTAGTACTAACATAGTTATTCACTAAACTCGATGGGATGCTAATTTACGGAAGTACTTGTTGGCCTCTAATGCGATGACGCTTGGCAGTAGCATGAGTATGATGTGCTTAGCTGATTGATATAACGTGCTTATTAAATTGATGTGGTGTGTAAATTCCGTGAAATGATGTGATAAATTCTACCATATATGATACGATGCTAGATATGCTATGGTATGTGGCTATTCTTGAGGTGATTATGTTATGCTATTAGACGTGAGATGCTATTGTTGTTCGATATATATACATTATGATTGATGATGAAAATGATAGGAATTGAACTGGTGGACCTTAATTATGACTTGAAACCTAGGAAGGGAATATATGATTAGCCTTTAGAGGTGGATGATAGGATGAATGGAGAGGTTAGGAATGCTTTTGACTAATGCCGAACTTGAAGTGTTGAACGATGTTTTAAAGAGCACGTTGTGATGTTTTGAGTTATGATATGACCGAGGAGTCGGAGTAAGGATGTGGTAGGGGCCCATATTACATTCTTGCTACGGTCTGTTGGGGATATTATGATCACGGCAACGGTACTGTGAGGATCTTATAGGGGCGCTTATGAGATGCTTACGGGATCAACGGCATGATCCTTGGACTCACCAATTTCAAACTTCATCCCCCATTTTAAGATGATTTTAGTCTCGGGGACGAGACTTATTTTTAGAGGTGGATGATGTAAAGGCTCGGATTTTCAAAATCCTAATTATTCGGAAAAAGGAAATTAAAAATGAACTTAAACTGAATTTAAAACTCATTTAGCGGATTCCGACCGAAATATAAAATTTGGCGAACAATTTCCGTCATTTGACCTCAAAAATTCAAAATAATTATCGTATGGTGATACCCTTTTTTATTATAAAAATCTAATCGATCGAGAAAACGAGATTCGGGAAACTAACTTTCGGAAACTAATTTCGGGATTCAAAATTTACGTATTCGGGTTTTAATTCGGGGTATTTAATTTTGACTGATGCCCGTAATTAATACCCATCACTTCCCCGGTCAAATCCTTACCTGTTCCGAGCCACCCTCCCGCCTAGCTCCTACTACACCCCTACCCCTGTTACATCTGTAAACCCATCCCTCCGGTCCTCTCTTCTTCTGTACGCCATCTCCCACATCCCTTCACACCTCTCCCTAGCTTCTGTAAACTTTTCAGCTCCTCCCCACTCTTCTGCTGCACACCATAACCATTCATCTTCACCATTTCACTTCACCATCGTCGCCACCGTCTTCATCCCCAAACCACTGTCTCCTCCTCCTCCTTCTATCCTTCCACCTCGAGCCACCAGCGGAAGGTCCTACACATCCTCGGAGCCACCAGCAGCAACAACGGACACCACCGGAACCGCCACGGAGCCACCGTAACCCATTCTTTTCTAATCTTCGATCAATCGCGAAGTTAACTTCCGGTAAGCGTCCCTCCTTCGTTTTTTATTGAAATTGCTTGCGGTCTTCACCATCACACTCATCCACATCCGGTGTAGGTCCGACAAGCCATCACGAGCCACCGACGAAGCCCAGAACTCCGATCGAGAGCTCCGAAGTCGCGAAAAATCCATCTCGGTGAGCTCCGAATTTATCCTCGTTTCGATTCGTTTCTGAGTCTTTTTCGATGTCTAGACTAGTCGGAAGTGAGAGAGGGCTGAGTGCGGGATGATTGGTCAAGGTCGAGAGCTCCGACAGCTCGAGAGCGAGGCCAAGAGTGCGAGACGAGAGCACTGCGAGACGAGGCAGAGCAACGCAGCGGCGAGCGCGGGTGGGCGCAGAGGCGAGGGCAGCTGGGCGTGGGAGGTTGGGTGCTCAAGCAGATGGGCGCAAGGTCGAGCAGCAGCAAGCGCGAGCACGAGAGGCGAGCCGGCAGGAGCGGGCACGGCCGGCGTCGAGCGCAGCGGGAGATGCAGATTGGAATTTGGAGGAAGAAGAAGGGCGTGGGCCTCTCCTTGCCCAGTCAGCAATTGTGGGCCCCTTTTTACTAACATATATTTTGTTTGATTAAACCGGTTTGGGGATTAATAATTGCGGGTTTGGTTCGGTTTGGGTTTAACCGTTTACTTATCTAAATATTTAATGGTATTTAAAATAAAATATAATATTATTGGGGGTTAAAATATATTATTTGGACTTATAGATTTTAAAAGGAATTTGAAAAAGGAATTTAGCGAGTATTTTCAAGGGTCGGAATTCTTAAATGTTTAATTCGAATTTGAAACGGTTTTGAGACTAACCTAAGAGTAAGACTTATTCGATGACTAACCAGCATGACAATATGATCGGTTGATTTGCGGTATGATATGTTTGACTAATAGCATGCAATTGTGATGATTTATTATAAAGGGTTAAATACATGTTATCAATGATGATATATATATATATATATATATATATATATATATATATATATATATATATATATATATATATATATATATATATATATATATATAGAGAGAGAGAGAGAGAGAGAGAGAGAGAGAGAGAGAGAGAGAGAGAGAGAGAGAGAGAGAGAGAGAGAGAGAGAGAGAGAGGTTATCTTAAGCTGATGAGATGGCGGATTATATATATGTTGAACAATATGAGATGAGAGATGATTGATCATAATGAACTGAAAGTGTGACGGATGCGAACTTGTTTATTAATCTATTTGTATGAGTGTACGTATGATATATGGGTTCAGAGTGGTTAGAGATATATGGGTTCAGAGTGGTTAGAGACATATACTTAGTGTATTATCGTTATGTACTTAGGTGATACTCTGTGACCGTGACTACTTTGTGTTGGATTCTTCTTTTGCTGATCTTCTAGCCAGGTAAGTACCTCCGGGGCTTACTCAGTAACCAGTACCTCCTGCCTGATGTGTCATATAGTATGTAGGTGTTTCATATGCATAAGAGCATGCCATGTAGTATCATGCTTAGGAATTGCACTTACAAATGAGCATTCTTATTCTGTATGCGTTTGAATACAGAACGGCCGTTATCTGTGAGTCCTAGAGTCCTTGCTAGGGTCATAGGGCAGCCCGGCTTCATCGGGTGTTGTCCTCCTCGAGTCATTTATATATATCACGAGATATGAGATGGGCATGGGATATGATACGATGATGAGATATGATATGATAATGAGATTTGATATGATTATAGCATCGAACTGGCCAGTCTCCACCTTGTCTGGAAGAGGGGTGGTGGTAGAAGAGGGATATACCACTTGGTATTCTTTGTTAAGGCCTTACTTAATATTCCGCACATATGAGTTAGGAACATGATAGTGTGGTTAATATTCCAGTACTGCATGAAGGCATCTTTATTCTAGGTATAGGCGTATTATATGTCCTCAGCGCGGTCAGAGGACCCGCGGGCGGACTCTTGGCCTGACTTGGTGGTATAGTTTCAGGTACCCGATACACTGCTTGATTTTGTGCTGTTATGACGGGGTCTATTCATATGGAGGAGAGTGAGTGTTTGAAACCTGACTTCACCAGATTCATGCTTTTGGGATTTCTCCCTACTTATACTCTGTTTTGACCCGGCTCTGCCGTGGCAATGGTTGTATCATTTTCAGAACTTATGCCCTCTGCATGATAAATGATTTTCCGCGTTGTAGACTTAGGATAGGTACATGGGTTTACCCCGGGGTCTCCAACGGACCTTTCGGATTTGGGTGCGAAATCCCACTTTAAACTACAAATCTTCGGTTCAAACCTTCAACCTGTACTCGGGGCGCAAGATCCTAACGAGGGGTTTTATCCCTCGAAACGTATCTCGGGAATCATAATCCCGGGCCGTTACATACTTAGGAATACTCACCTATCTTGCTGAATTTTCTTCTTTTGACATTCCTTTGTTACTTAACTGGATTGCCAGCTGATTGTTATGCAAGTTTGGTTTGAATTTTCTGCTGTTTGTGGTGTTGAACATGTCCTATAACTATGCAAAATTTCTTAATTTTATGATCTATTCAGAGGGTACACCACAACCTCTTCTTGGATTGAAAGCTATTGCTAGAATGTCTGATTACATTGTGAGTTTCCTTCATCTATTTTATTCTTTTTCTTTACTTTGAGGACAATATAAAATTTTAAGCATGGGGTGGGGAATTCAAGTGTAGCATTTTATTTATATGTTAGTTTTTTGTTTTTTTATAATTTTTGTTATGCATTGCATTGCATTTTAGGTTGCATTATAGGGTGTTTGATAATTATCCCATGGTCTCATATAAGTTATATTGAGTCTTAGTTTTTTTTTTATTTGTTAATTTTTCTTTGAGTTGTGTTAAATAGTTGTTTCTATGATTGGTATGACCTCGATGATGATATATGGTTTTCCATGATCCACCTCTAAAAACAAGTCTCGTCCCCGAGACTAAAACTAAAACAAACTGGGGGATGAAGTTTGAAATTGATGAGTCCAAGGACCATATCCAAGGATCTTGTAATCCTCTCGGTTGCGTCTTCCGGGATTCTCACAACATCCTAGTCACGGTCGTGACATCTCCAATTGGCCTTGACAAGCATGCAATATGCGCCCCTATCACATCCTCGCTTCGACTTTTCAGAAGTACCACAACTCTAAAAGTTCTACAATATCATCACTAGGTCTTAGCAAGCACCCTAAAAGCGCCCTCATAGAATGCTTGTATCCACTTCGTAAAGTATCATAGAGTTGCCCGGGTTTGAAATGTTTCAAAGGGATTCCGCAATTTAAAAAGATTGGCCTCAAAATTGTTGAAATTCTCGATGGTGTTCGGTCTTCCCAAATCTAAGTTAGTCTTTTTCAAAACCGTTCAAAAACTTTCAAAAACAAGCAAAACCTCTCAACTTCAAAATCATCCAAAGCTTTTCAAAATCCGAGTTAGTCGCTTCCAAACTCTCTCAAAACCCTTTAAATCCCAAGTTGGTCAAGCAAATTCAAAACTCAAGAGGTGGAATCATCCACCTCTAAGGGCTAATCCCATATTCTCTTCCTAGGTTCCAATCTCAAAAGCAATTCCAGGTACGAATTTCTAGCCATTACCAGAATCGATATGACCAAGACATGCCACATCATAACCAACCAACCATCGAAATTGGCAACGCCAAAATTGTAACATGAATAGTCATTATTAACATCGCCACACACTAGTATATTGGAACGTCACACTCAACATTAGCATTTCACATCAGCATGGTTTCCTACTTACCACCACTAACACAACATAATTTTGTCATAATAGGGGTTTCAGTCCAATGGGAAGGCAACAAGTTAGTACAACAAAATCCATTTCAACAAGATTCAGCAAGCCAAGGTATTCACCATTTTCATAGCAAAGGATTTAGCCGAAAATCAATTTTGAAATATCAATGCATAGAGGCATCACCACAATCAGGTTTCAACAATTCAACGTTCAAGTTATCAACATAGAACCTGTCATGCTCTCATGGTTCAGCAATAGCAAGGTCTAACAACATAGCAAGCACAAAATATAATCACGACAACATTTAACTTAATAGGACATTGTATATCATTATATCAGGATAACATGCATTTTATATTATGGACCGTACATGCTACTATCATTTAACCCTCAAGTATTTCACGTCAGTATAATATAACATGATTTCACACTAAGTTTATACATCATTATCTCTCATTGTTCCAAACGGTCACATGTCATAAATCCTAAGATACTATCATGCTTAGCAAGTATTGCAGAATATCAAGTACTGACACAGCAAGTCATCGCATTACATCATGCTAATAAGAATTCGAGCAAAGGTAATATCATGCCAACATCGCAATATCATACTGTCACATATTATCGGGCACATAATATCATTATTACCAACACAAGTCAGGATCTCAGAAGGTATAGTTCACATTCCACGAGTAAAAGAAACAGGCAAGGCTTACCAACACAGAACACCAATCATATCACAAGGTTAGTCACATAGGAACACCAAAGCACTAAAATTCATCATCAAAAGTAGAAGTTAACCACGTAATGTCCACTACCAGTTCGTCAATCCAAGAATCAATATGTCAGTTCTGGGACTTGGGGTTTATGGGCCCACCGTGCTTTCACTGCGCCGCTCCCGTGCTATTTGGTTAAACATGCTCTTTTCTACCCCATCGTTTGTCAAAGTATTGCAAGCAACTTTTAAGTTAGTGGAGATAGGGGAGAGACAAGGAGAACAACCCGGACTCCCCACGGAACCGAACACAGACCAGCTGATGATGACACGACGAAAAAGAAACAAGATCCCAACCCAAGAAGGAGTAAGGTGCCCTTATGGAACTCTACGAGGTCACCAGTGCAGCAAGCAAGACACATACCAATTGTGGAGTAAATTAGTCACATCACTGAACACTAACATGCACCTACCACGATGAAAGATGTAAACAAATACGGGCAACCAAGAACATGACCGGGTTCTGCATGGGGCATAAGAGACTAGCTAGGAACTTTTCATTTCATATATTAGACAAACTTGATATGTATAAGAAGCATGTATATATGAATGCAATAATATATTGGTGCGGCACATAGCTAATGTGGAATCTAGTAAACATTACAAAGCATTACAGGTAGGGTAAATTACTCATAACAAGTACACATATACATGGGCAGGTCATATAAAAGCGGTACAGTAATCACATCTTATAACAATGACTTCTCATAATGATAGGGTAAGCTTGGGGTGTCATCACACAAGGAGCTATGGGGAAAGTAAGTCCTTCATGATACTAGTAATATATATGCATCTACCATGTCGTAGGGTATAACACGCAACTAGATACTCAATCGCTAATTGACACATATCCCACCAAAATATGAATTTATCCAATTAAGCATCGGAAGGGCATCATGTGATAAGAACAACAATTCAGATGAGAACACTCATAAGCATGCCACTAATCATACTTAGCATGAGACAACTATGTGGAGGCATAGCATTCTAACTGGAATAACAATACCTAACATGCTTAGACAATCACAAGATCATGCAAAGAGGGTATGGCAAGGCTATCACAACCTATGACAAGAGTGGCTGCATGAGATGCAAGTTGGGCATGCGATCGTACAAATCATATCTCTAAAGGCATAGATTTTACAAGGTACTACATGACAGTCACAGACTGTCATGTGGGATCGTACAAATCATATCTCTAAAGGCATAGATCTCATCACATAAAACCCCCCTATTTTCTCTTAATTGGTAAATAGACTTAACTTAGAAATAAGTTCATTATCTGTGGGATCGACTCGTGCTTACCACACTACATTAGTTAGGTATGTTTGAATTTATTTTGATACGGTTTAGGCGACTAAAAACCGTTTATCATTAACAATTTTTTTTGAGACTAATAAAAAAAATCAAGATGAAGAAACATATTTATATTCTGAATTTCCATTACATTATGTATGGGATACATCATCTAAGACATGGAATAGAAGGAAACAACAAATTGCAATCGGTACATTAGCTTATGTAGGACCTTCAGAAGGAGAAAGATATTATCTAAGACTGTTGCTTTCACATGTTCGTGGTCCAACATCTTTTAACAATTTGTTAACAGTTAATGGATATACATGCCATACATTTCAAGAAGCATCACAAAAACTGGGATTAATATAAGATAATAACTATGTAGAATCATGTATGGAAGAAGCAATACAGATTCAAATGCCTTCTACATTACGCCGTTTATTTGCAACATTATTAATTTTTTGTCAACCAATAAATCCTCTAGCTCTTTGGGAAAAATATTTTGCATCTCTTTCAGAAGATTTTAAACAACGTTATAAAGATGATACTTTAAAAATTTTGGAGTTTACATATAGAGAAATTGAGAAACATTTAGAAGGTATGGGAAATCAATGAAAGATTACAAACTTGAAAAGTTTTTGCCATTTCAAAATAATAGGCTAAAAATAACAAAGGATATAAGTGATGCATTAGCAGCTCCTATTCCTTCGATTTATATAAATGCATCAAAATTGTTGAATAAAGATCAACGCATTGCTTATAAATGTATTATGAAACACAAAAAAAAAAAAAAAAAAAAAACCTGGTGCATTATTTATAGATGGACCTGGAGGAACTGGAAAAATATTTTTATATTGTGCTCTTTATGCAAAAGTAAGATCAATGGATAAAATAGTTCTTCCAACCGCTACATCTGGAATTGCTGTATCAAATATACCAACGGGAAGAACTGCACATTCTAGATTTAAAATACCATTCAATGATGATGCATCATTTACATGGTAATATTTCCAAACAAAGCAGCTTAGTTGAGTTATTACGAAGAACTACACTTATTATTTGGGATGAAGCATGAATGGCAAATAAAGCAAATATAGAAGCATTAGATTCACTTCTTCAAGATATATGGGCTAACAATGATTTGTTTGGTGGAAAGATTGTAGTTTTTGTTGGAGATTTTAGACAAGTCTTACCTGTATTACCACAAAAAACAGAACATGAAGCAATGAATGCTAGCTTAGTAAGCTCCTATATATGGCCTCACTTAATTAAATATAGACTTAATGAAAACATGAGAGCAAAAGAAGATCATAAATTTGCAGATTTTCTTCTTCAATTAGGAAATGGCTCATTTCAAACCGAAGAAAGTAGTTTGATTTCACTTCCAAGTGATATTGTTATATCTTTTAGTAATCAGGCTGAATATTTTGAATACCTAGCAACCAATTTTTTTCCAGAACTAGAACATTTTCCAATCAATCCAGAAATTTTTAATTCTAGAGCAATCTTAACACCTAAGAATGATGATGTGGATCGTATTAATGAAATATTAATTCATAATTTTTTTGGTAAACCTATTGCAATACATATCCAGTATAATTTTTAAATACATTATGTCCAACTGATATGAGTCCACATGAACTTGTTTTAAAGAAAAATTGTCCAGTTATATTACTTCGTAATTTAGATCCATCTTCAGGATTATGTATTGGAACAAGATTATTTTGCAAAAACTTTTCAAAGAATCTTTTACATTGTGAAATAGCAACTAGATATTATAAAGGTGAACAAGTCTTTCTTCCAAGAATAACATTAAGACCTCCTCCATCGATAAAATATCCATATAATTTTGAAAGAAGACAATTTCCTGTAAAACTTTGTTTTGCAATGACTATAAATAAAGCACAAGGTCAAATATTAAAACAAGTAGCAATATGTTTACATCAGCATTGATTTTCACATGGACAATTATATGTAACACTTTCAAGAGCCTCAAAACAAAGCCAAGTAAAAGTGCTAACAAGATCTTCAACACAAAAAAACAAATGAACAAGTGCGAAATATGGTTTCTTTTGAAATGTTAAAAAAAGCTCATATCATATAATACATATAAAATTGTAATAACCAACACTTCTGTAAATCTTCCTTCAATTTTTGTTGTAGTCTCTATTTCTCCTAGCTTCTGGTTTTGATTCCCAGTGTTTGACGCATTTCAAATCTAACACCTCTCATGTTCAAGTGTATAAAAAAACTTTTGTAAACCATTCCATTTGAGTACTAATAGTGGATATAAAGGGGTCCAAAGTACTTATGTTTAATGGACCGGTACTTCATTTAGGTAAATATTTATGATAACCAACTATTTTTCTGTAATTTTTTAGCCCTGCTTTCACAAAATTTATAACTAAATGTAATCTTAAATATCTTCTGGTAAAATTGTATTATAGGAACTTGAACTTGTTAAGATGAAGTACATGTCAAAGAGGAGGAAAATTAATATAATAAGTTTAAGGTCAAAGCTGCCATTTTCCATACATATACAATGGTAAATGATTAATTTATTTATGACAAAAAATATCTTTGTTGAATTAACACATCACACCATATTTTTTAGATCGGAAAATATTTACTTTAATTTCTTATGCAGGATGCAACCAACAACAATATGGTTAATTGTGATGAAAATTTGCAGAGCATCTTTCTGGGGAAGACTAGAGTTGATCTTGCTGAACTTCCTGCTTTCATAAAATTGCATTTTCCAAAGGAACCGAAATTACTTCTTTATATTCAGGTACACATTATCCACAACCCTGGAATTGCTTTTCATAAACTCTAATCAAAACCAAAGCTTTTATCAACATGTAAGGTTTATCTTTATTAGTATGGTCTATCTTTATTAGATTCATATTATTTGTTAATAATTAAACTTGCTAATCCATGTCCCCACGATTTCACATTACTGGTATTTGTTTTGCTTTATAGACCAGCATGCTCTGCTTTATGGCTTCCAGTTTACTTGATGAATTTGTTTTCTCCATTTCAATTTTTTGCAGGTACCCTAAATGGAAGAGAATGAGAAAGAACAAAACATGCTCATAATTCTGCATATTCTGCATATGCCAGAAATTTCAAAAATTAGTGTCCCTTTTGCAATGGATACTGAGGTAGATTTTGAGGTTTTTTCAAGCTAAGGAGTGTTCAAAAACCTCTCTCCAGATTGTAATATATTTGGGTTGGTGTAATATATATAGTTTTAAAAATAACACTCTTAAGTGTTTTGGTGTAATCTGTTAAAGATACATGAGTAATCCAAGATTCAACATAGCCACCGCGTGCAAAGCACGCGGATATATAATAACTAGTCATACTAAAAATATGAAAAACTCTCTGAAACTAAACCTTAGTTCCCAGCCCGCCGCCACCAGCACTTCGGCCCAAACGCCAATCGTCGGACCTCCGGCCACCGCAATCAATCAGCACAAGCCTCCCTCTCCAACCAAGAGCGCAAGAAACAAAAGAGCGAGTCGCTCCCGTAAATCTGTAAAGTATGAAAGAAATCAAAAAGCTTCTATAAATCAAATTAAACAGAGTAAAGATCTGTTTTTGATCGGTGGCTCTAGCGGCGTTTGGCCCTCGGTCGGTCGTTGTTTTTGGGCTTCGCGATGGCGGATCCGGCGGCGGCTCTGTGGTGGAAAGTTCCTTTCTGACGGATCTATGAGGTTAGGCGTTTGCCGTCTCATCTACCTATACATCAGAATCCCCAAAAATCAGGTATTATCTACCCAATCTGACTCTACACTCACAGTTTTTAGCTACAATCGC